>CAWUFW010011323.1:0-624057 GCA_963921515.1 Calotriton arnoldi
CCTGGTCTGCGGGCTGGGGCCCTGGTTGATCTCCGTCATCCACAATGAGGGGGATCTGCTTCCGAATGGCCAGATTGTGCAGCATGCAGCACGCCACCACTATCTGGCACACCTTCTGTGGGGAGTACGCCAGTGCACCCCCGGTGCGGTCCAGGCACCTGAACCTGGACTTGAGGAGGCCAAAGGTACGCTCGACCACACGTCTGGTCCTCCCATGTGCCTCATTGTATCGATCGTCTGCTGGGGTGCGAGGATTCCTCAATGGACTGAGCAGCCATGCCCCATTCGGATACGCAGAGTCACCTGGGTGTGAGGGACACAGAGAACCGTTGCTATTCCAACTGGACAGGGGACAGCATCGCACGACCATAGGGAATCCCAGGATTAATGGGTTTTCCCGAAGTAGAACCGGCCACCTCAATAAGCGGACCGGTCGTCAGTTCCTTGGATTCTTGTGTGTAACCAATCCTGGGATTCCCTATGGTCATCCACTAAACTACGCTTCTGATTTTATCTTATTTAAGCCCTGATGAAGTTCCACACACTGTAAAGTGGGAACGAAATGCGTTGGCTGTCTGTCGCAAAAGAAAATGAAATAAAGAATAAAAAGTTGAAGAACAAACCAACACCAGATTGTGCTACTTAATTTTCGGTGCACCTTCAATTGAATGTATTATATGTTAATCTGTGAAACAGTGACACTGAAGGGTGACAAGTGTCGAAGTGTGCACGACAAAACATTACAAAAGAGGGGCACAGTTACTAGTGAGGTGCGATTTCTTCGGGTCCGTCATCCGATTCGCTCACACACGTCGGTGATCACCATGTCCGCAAGGCACACCACTTGCACATTCAGGGAGTGCGTGTGCTTCCTGTTGCGGTACAGGTGCTCAGTGGCCTGTGGTGGAACAAGGCCAACATGTGTGCAGTCAATGGCTCCCACGACGTGTGGGATTCTGCCAAGGGCATAGAATGCACCCTTCACTGCCGCCAATTCACGAGCCCTGGGGAATCTGATGTACCTGTTTCGGTACAGCATCATGGCTGCCAGTACATCCCTCAGCACCTTGCTGAACATGGGCTGGGACATCCCTCCTCCACTGCCCACTGTGTGCTGGAATGACCCAGTGGCGAAGAAATGCATGGCGGCCATCACCTTAGCCGTGGGGGTGACAGCAGTCGGATACACCCTGCGGGGACGGAGATGGGGCTCTAACATGGCACACAGTCGATGCAGGGTTGGCCTGTCCAGCCGAAACTTCCTGATAACCTCTGTATCGTCCATGTCCGCCAGCAATTGGTATGGGCGGTCAATGTTCGGTCTCCGCCTGGGGAAAATGGCAGAGGACACATGTCAAAGCAACACGGCACATAGCAATTTCGCATACACATCACTGACATGACTGAGCAAGCACATGAGCCACAGCCCAGCTGTCAAGCTGGGACGGCACGGCCACAATACACTTACACAGGTCTCCCAACAATGGCAATGGCAAGTGAGACATACCACTGCCATGTGCATGCACATGGGGATCTAGGCCCCAATGACTTGCGGGGCGTGCTGATGGGGACTGACTGCATATTCGTCAAGCGGCAACGCCACGGCAACATGAGTGTCTGCTGAGCATGGAACTGCTTCCGAGGCTGGATGAGTATGGCACACGACGACGACGATGTGGGCACGGGCTGAGCGGCCAATACAAGTGGGACCTGTGGCACGAGGGGATATGAGACAGTAGTAGGTGTCAGCACTGCACCCTATGTACAGCACTGTACGGATCACAGCTCCCGAAACATTGACTGGTGTCCACATTGACAGCCCCATGCCAAGACGGCTGTGTGCTTGCAGTCACACGTCACAGGTGAGAGGTTACATTGCACGTGCCAGGTGGCAGACGTACATAGTGGGAGCTGGCATGTGTGTGCATGTGTCTCCTGTTCAGGATCCACCAGATGGGCGCTGACTCTGTACTGACCATTGGACACAGCATGTTCCGTGGAAGGCTTGTGTGTGTGGGATGGTGGCACTGGATGTGCCTCCGTTGGGTGGGGGGCCATGCACAGGGCGGGTACGTCGATGATTGCGCATTGTTGGTCACGGTGGGTGCACCAACTAAGATGTGTTGCCCTGTGTTCAATTCCTATGTCCGCATGATGATGGACTGTGGATGTGGGCAGACTACACATTGGTCGATGTGCTGTCTAGATGCATGTGCCTTCACACCAGGCACAGCTGCCCCTGCACATGTGACCCCTGCTGGACTCGCTGCTAGGTCTGTGGAGCTGATGCACCTTCTGTGCGTGGGGCGGACAGCTCTCCTCACTTCCCTCATTGCGCATGTCATGTCTTTGCCGCAGGTGACATGGATCATGGAGGGCCCACATGTACGCGTGGGTAGGCTACACATGATTGTTCACTGGTCGCCACCCCCAGTCAGTGTTTCGAATGGGAAGGTTGTCGTGCTGGTGGTATGTTCGATGTGGCGGATGGGCGGGCCTAGGTGCGGGCTTACATTCCGGACATGGGGGGTAGTTGGATTGGCGACTAGTTGCAGTACACACGGGACACGTCTCTTCCTTTCCACATCTGGGTCATCCCTTGTACTAACTGACAGTGATACAGTCATCTTCGCCCCAGCCCTCATGTCCTCCCCTCGCCCCCCCAATATGCATGCTCACCTGCGAGGCTAGCGCTTGCACAGGCAGCCCCAAGCTCGCACCAGAGAGGGCAAGGAGTGTATGTGTGGGTCCAGTTGCACGAGTGGGCTGTCTCAGGGTATGATGTGTGGCGGGACGCCGTCCACCTGCGTGGTGCCCCAAATGGAGACCCGGCCTGCATGGACTATGCATCACAGTCTTCGCCTTCCGGATCCGCCACCTGCGACACCCAGTGGCTGTGGCTGCCCTTGCGGCCAGGCCGCGTCCGTCTGTGGCTGATGGCCCACACATTCACTCTTTGGCCTCTCTGGGGAGGGCTCAGGGGTGGTGGCGCACGCGCTTGCACTTAGTCGCAATGGCATGTGGCGTGGTTGGTATGATGGGCAATGGATGGGATGGTGCGAGCCACCTCCTGTGACATCAGTGCTGCTCGTGCTGTGGTGCGTCCCCCTACACTTCCATTTGACTTGTGCCATGCTAGACGTTGAGGTTCTATTGCCTGCGTGATATGACTAGGAGGAGCGCGAGGAGACCTCTCACACACCATGCTCCACTGCCATCCCGTGCCCTGTATCGCCTGTGCGGATTGACTATGTTGGGGTTACACCTGGTCGACTGGGGCTGTGTGTGCCTTGTCAAGGGGCATGGCGGGCGCACAACAGGATCCAGCTTGTCCACAGAGGGTGGGCTGAGGTGCGCCTGGTACCGCTTTGTACGTGTGCCCGGCTGCTGTGCACACACGTGTTCACTCCCCCCGACAGGTGTCCTCTCACAATGCCCAGGGAAGCGGTGGTGTACTGTTCATGACCCCTCCCAAAACGGCGTGCTCCAACTTGGCATGTGCGCATCTACCCGTCGCACCCACCCACCTGAGCACTGCGTCCATACGACTTCACACGACACATGTGTGTCTTCCACAGTAGTGCTACTCATTTGCGTTGACATCCAATACCAGTGGACTACATGGTCATGTCACGAATGCCGTGTACTTCACATACTCTCATCCTCTCTCATTCGTACTTGTGAAATGAGTCAGCGGAGACAGTTTTGGTTTCAAACATTATATTGAGTCTTCTGTCCTCTGTGATGCAGTATAGTGGACACTACTGGCAGCGGAATACATGTTGAGGATATACTGAGCATGATTACAAATTGGATAGGGTGTGGGGTTACATGTGATTGGCTGTTGCATGTGGGATGTGGGCTTCAGAGTTACATCTGCTTGGCCAAGGCTGTGCTAATGTACATTTACGTATAGCTGCGGAGCTGCGGACTTTGACACAGACGGTATACATGTAGCCTACCAGACCGCTCGGCATCATGGGCACAGTCCATCTCAGTTCCATGTGACAGGTTTGCTGCGGTTGTTCCTCATGCACGCGTGCATGTGAGATGACATCAGGGCATGTGCTTGCGTGCATGCAGCGGCGTGCCACTTGTTGTTGCACTGTGGTGGTTACTGGACATGTCACAGTCACTGGGGTCGTGTTGTTGTTGTATGCACTTGTCGTCCATGCAAAGGTCCTGGTATGGGATTCCCGGGGCGGGGTGGGAGGGGTGCAGCACCCACAGACTCCAGGCGACCTATTCATGTCCACTGAGCGGTGTGTGTGTCCATGTGCGCTGGATCCATGTCGTGTCCTGGTTGTTCGTGCAGTTCCGTCCATGTGGGTGCGATACACAGAGCCCATGCCACTGCCTCCCACGATGCATGCGGTGTTCCTGGATGTGATGGGGAACAGTGTGCATGTCCCGGTCATATCCGATGTCATGGCGATGTCGTTGATGGTGTGGTTACAGTTGCCGGTCGTTTGGTATGGCTGTTGTGGTGGTGACTGGCCAGTCCGTGCGGAAGCTGAGCATGGGTGCGGGGTTGGACTTCATAGGTCACTCGGGGAACCTGCGTTGTGGTCCGACGTATTTACAGGTTGTCAGGTATGCGATGCCGTCCAGCAGGGCTTCCATGTCATTGGTGGTGTACATGTTTGCCAGCCAATGAAGCGGATGGTGGCTCTCAAGGTGTTGTTCGTAAGTTGTCCCTTGGAGGACCATGATGGGGCATGCTGGGTGACATTCGATGTAGCTGTTCTCGATGATCCGTCGTGTGGAGGCACAGTGGTCCCATTTCAGTGCGGGTGCGATGTTGGCCACATACGCCATGCCCCCATAGGCAGAGCAGGCCCTGTCGTGTGCGTCCAGAGGGAGGAGTAGTGGTAGCAGGTCCGCCTTCAGACATGCCGGGTTGGAGAGGCATATCTCGACGGGATGCTGGTAGGGACACCTCCGACAGTAGAAGACGGGCATGACGCAGCTGAACAATGTGATGCGGTAAGTCAGTCGGTAACTTACGTTCAGCAGGGACAGGAGATCGCATCCCAATGTATGTATCGTGTTGGTTTTGTACAGCTTGAGCTGTTCGGCGTAGTTGGGTAGGTGTGTTGCGGTTGCCATTTCGCAGCGGTTCGTTGAGATGGCGTGCTCCGGCTGTGTGTGCAGTCTGCAATGTGCACGCTCCGGGGTTGCTGTGAGCTCTGTGTAGTCGTAGGGAGACAGGACTTGTGTTCTGTTGGCTTGTTTGGAGGACACGGGCCCTCTTCCCACATGCTTCTCAGACAGTTCAAGGTCAGTGCTGTGTGACTCCTTCCAATTAACTTGCATGTGGCCGACATGGGGGAGTGTTTTCTTCTTTCTTCCCCGTCCGTTGTGTGCTTCTGTGATATGCGCTATCTGCCCTGTGGTCGGTCTCCTCGGCATGCCTGTGTTGGTCTATTCTTGGACAATGGCTGTATTCACCGGCTTCTGTCGTAGGGCTGTGGTTTCGGAGTTGGAATGGAAGGTCATTCAGTGCTGTCTGCTCTCCCTTGTGTGGGCGGCAGGCTGCCTTTCCGCTCTGCGTTGGGCCTTGTGTGTGGATGTTATTCTTGGGCCACCTGTTGTCGGTCCCCGGGCTCTTTGGTGTTCCGTTTCATATGTCTTGTTCATATGTGCAGGGTGGTATGGGTTTTTCAGTGTGGTACTGGCGTTCCTCTTCCCGAAGGGGCCCTGCTTCTCCTAGTTGGTGTTGCCGCCGCTGTGTGCTACGCCATGTTTGTTACACTGGGGTGTGTCCTGCTGTTGCGTGACTTCACTGACATGTGTGCGTCGGTTGTGTGGCGTTGGGTGTTGTCCGTGAATTGGGCGTTGGGGACATGTCTGTGGCCGGCCTGTCACGTGTCATATGCGTTCGGGGTGGGGCTGATGTGTGTGCTGCTTGGTTGTGTCCCTGTGTCTGTGTGCGACGCATGCATGGCGCTGCGGTTGGCCTCTGCGTTGTGCGCATGTGTGGCGGCGTCATCGGCGCTTTGGGGCCGTGACGGGGTGGTTGGTTCCTAGTCCCAGGTGGTGTGTACACATGTGTTCCGCGATGTTAGGATTTGACCTGTGTGTCATATGTGGATGCAATGGTGGATGTGTAGTGTACACGCGCTGGTGGGGGGTTGTCCGCTTTTCCGCCCTTGCACTGTGTGCGCTGTTTGCGTGCACTTGTTGTGTGTGTGCCTACCTGCGTCTCCGCGGTACGTTGCGTCCTTGGTGGTGCATCAGCAGAAGCATGGGAAGGGCCTGCAGTGCTGGATTCATGCCCGGGGTGCCGCTTCTTCGTTGTCCGTGCTCTGCGTCCGTGTTACCGCCTCTCTTTCACGTGCGGTGTCTCTTAGCCGTGGGAGCCGTTTGTTTGCGGCATCGTAATTTATACGCCGGGCGGGACGTGTTTTCGTCGGACGGTGTGTGTCAGTTGAGCTGCGCCGCTACGTGTACGGGCGCACTTTGATGGCGGACGGTGTTGCTGGCTTGCCGGCGGTGTTTGGCCTGCTTTTCGCATCGTAATTGGGCGGGCGTGTGGACTGCTGCGTGCCGGCGGTAACTGGTGGTTTTTGCATCCGCCAGCACGGCGGTTGTGCTTCCACCCGCCATCGTAATGGGCCCCTTAGAAACAAAAACATTATTTATTATGTAAATTTACTTTTTTTATTTCCTACCCTATAACACCACACAATTCACAAACCACATCTACATTTAAAAAATGTACTTCCATAATTAACATAATTAATTACTAATTAAGGAAATATTATTAATTAAATAAGAAATTAAAACTCTTAAAAATTTATTAACTTCCCTCACTTTACCCCTAAAATCCCACAACCCACAGCTAAAATTAAACTGTAAAAAAATTCATTGCAATATTAATACTTATTTTCAATTAAAAAACTAATAGTATTTAAAAACTATTTATAAAGTAAGTAAAATAATTTACTCCCCACCCTTTACCCCATAAAAGTAAAACCACAAACAAAAAAATATAAACACATACCCTAATTAAATATCAATTAATTAAATAATATTAATGATCAACTAATTATTAATTAATTAATCACAAAATACTTCCCACCCTTTACCCCTATAAACACCACAACCCACACCTAAAATTAATTGCGCAATTTCCATATTTAATTTTCAATTAATTAATTATTATTAATTAACAACTAATTAATAATTAATTAAAAATAAATGACTTCCCACCCTTTACCCCTATAAACCCAGTAGCAGCTCATGGTGGGAGTGCTGCGGGGCGGTGGGGTGGGGGAGGAGCAGGGTGGGGGGTAGTAAACTACGGCATACGGCCGAACAGAGGTAAGTAAACAAATAAATAAATACAACGAATTTCATTGCGCGCGCTGCATTGCCAAATGCAATGCAGCGCGCGCAACGAAATTCGTTTTATTTATTTATTTGTTTACTTACTTCTGTTCGGCCGTATGCCGTAGTTTACTACCCCCACCCTGCTCCTCCCCCGCCCTGCCCCACCGCCCCGCAGCACTCCCACCACAAGCCGCTACTGTATAAACCCGACAATCCTCACCTAAAATTAAGTATCGATTTCCATAATTAATTTACAATCAATTAATTGAAATAAATTAACAAATAATTATTAATCAATTAAACATAAATTACTTCCCACCCTTTACCCCTATAAACCCCACAACCCACACCTAAAATTAATTAAACAATTTCCATTATTAATTTTCAATCAATTAATTAATATAAATAAACAACTCATTATTAATTAATCAAAATTTACTTCCCACCCTTTACCCCTATAAACCCCATAACCCGCACATAAAAAGAATTACACAATTACCATAATTAATTACCAATTAATTAATTAATAATAATTAACAACCAATTAATTAAAAATAAATTACTTTCCACAATTAACACTATGAAATCTCAATTGAATAAATATTAATAAATAAAAAATAATCAATAATTTATTATAATTAAATTACTTCCCACCCTATTCCCCTATAAACCCACAACCCAACACGGAACTAAAAACGCAAAATGTAATTAAAATAAAATTGATAACTATAGAAAATTTAACACATAGATTAAAAAACTTAACCAATACTTATACAAAAAAACATACAAAACATACATTTAAAATATAAACTAAAATACATAACACTAATTAAAAAATCGATATTTTAAACTACTATATTTTTGCAAACGAAATTCATGACTTTTATGTTTTTGAAAACGATATTTCTTACCTTAAATTCGATATTCTTGACCACAATATTCTTGCTGTCGATATTTCTGTGTCACGATTTTTACAACTCGATATTTGTGCAAGTCAACATTTCCTACTCAATATTCTGTCTGCATACCGACTCAATCTTCATCTAATAATTGGGAAATATACTGTGGCCAAAAGAGGGGGGATCCACCTTGTTTTCATGGATTTATCTTTGGCCTTTGAACAGGTTAATAGAACTAAAGTATGGTCTCTGTTAATTGAATTAGGGCTTGATTATAACATTATCAATTTTCTCCCTGAACTGCATCAGGATCTTTCCACAGTAGTCAGATTGAACCAGAATGGGTCTTTGTCATCTCTAATAGCAGTGCACAAAGGGGTCATTCAAGAGTATATCCGAGCACCATTGTTTGTTATGCAACATATTAATAAGTTAGGCCAATTCCTGTGTGCGGCTACTAAGGACATTCCTCAGGTGGTGTCTCAGCTTATCCCAGCACTGATATATGCCGATGACACTGTTTTGATAGCCAGGACAACGGTGGGCCTCCAATGGCTTCTTAACTCCTTCACTGAGTTTATGGCCTCTCTAGATATGAAAACAAATTACTCCAAATCACATGTAATGGCTACTGGTAATAAAAACAAACTACAGAAAAAAATCTTTGGAGAAGAGCAGGAAGTGACCAGAGTCCCTACATTTCTATATTTGGGGAGCATCTTTGATGACCGGGGCTCTTGGGCCCCGCAAAGAAGGATTAAGAAAAATCAAATGGCAAGACCAGTTGCCTCTATTTTTGAATTTGAAAAATGGCTAGGGGCGAAACCCATACAGGCGATGGTAAAGGTATATCAGGTGAAGTGTCACTCTATGGGAGTGATTTATGAGGTCATAAGGACTGTGATAGATCCAGAGAGTTGAAAACAACTTCTTAAGAAGATTACTTTCAATTCCCTAGTCAGTAGCCTCCTTTATAGCTCATGAAGAATTAGGGATGGAGTACATTTTGGATAGGTTGGCCCTTTCGCCTAGAGTTAGATGATTCAAAATCTGGTTAAGCAGGGAGCTAGATTTAAACCAGGCAATTATTAGAGACTGTCTTTCCTTTAATAAAGGCCACACTATCCCATGGCTAGATTGTATGAAAGTCTTACTAGAGAAATTGGGATGTCCGGCTCTATATGGGTCATCTGATAAGATTACCAAGAAAGACCTGCCATGGATTAAAAAACAACATATGTTAAGAGCCAAATCCAACAGAGAAGCTAGCGAACTCTTGAAATCATCCGTTAGAGTGCACATACTTCAAATAACGGGCTTATCTGCAGAATCTTATTAGAATGAGGTTACAATACCCCACCAATGCTGCCTGTTAACACGCTTCAGATTGAACCTTCTACATTGGCACTTAGCAGAGCCACTTAGCAGAGCCACATGGCAAACATAACGTGGAAGATCAAGAGCCTTGTTCATGTGATCAATTTTCTCTCCAAGACACACTGCACTTTATTATATTTTGCCATCACTATAACTCCTTGCAGCAACAATATATCTTAGCTTTGCTCAAAGGGAAAGGTTGCTGGCAAGCAAAACCAGCCCTTATTTATCTTCCAATGTTGCAGAGCCCTCTAATTTGTTTTAATCTGGCAATTTTTTTGTCAAGCCTTTGAAGCAGAAAAAGACGTCTGAAATGTTGAGGTCATTTGAGAATTTTCTATGAATTTTCCTGTGATTTTATTGTGATGTAATGTGCCTATGATAATTTCTTTTTAACGTGTTTATTGCCCTTGTGTATGTGAGGCTTTTATGGTTTTTATTTAACCGAACTCAGGGGCATATTATCAAGGAATAGCGATAATTATCGCTAACCGCGCTTAGCGCGAATTGTTTTAACGCCGCCTATCGCTGGAAAATATCGCTGAGATAACACCCTATTAACAAGGTTTATCTCCATAGCGATAAATTTCCAGCGATAGCGGCAAAATGTGAGAATATCGCTGGAAAACCAGCGATATTCTCGCATTAACGCAAGGATGGATTTAGCCTGACAATCCACCTCCTATACTTTAAACAGGTAAGTCACCCTCAGTAGCAGGTGTAAAAATCTAGCGATAAACGCGCATAGCGCGAATTATATTATCGCTTCGCCTGCCCTGCTAATAGGGGGTAGTTGTTTTAGCGACTGTTTACAGTCGCTTTTAGTGGGGAACGCCTACCTTGCATGTCATTAGCGATAATTATCGCTGGCATGCAAGGCGATGTAATAACCGGCCGCTATCGCCTGAAAGCTGTTGCTAACGCCTGTTAGCGACAGCTTGCTGATAGGGCGATATAATTATCGCCGCTTTAGCGGCAAAAACTGCCGCTAAAGCGGCGATAATGGGCTTGATAATATGCCCCAAAGTATTTTGAACTAAGGAACTCAAATTAATATTAATTACGTTAGTACAATTCGTAGAAACGTGTACTTAATTTATATTATTCTCAATGCAGACTGAGCAAAACCTTCTTCAATGCCATTCTGTATTTTCTTTTTCTTATTGTTTCAGAAGAGACACACAGGCGGGGTTGCATATCAGCACAATTGATGTCATGCTTAAATGACTTTCATAGAAGAGACATATGATAGAATATCTGCAGCCACTAATTGAGTAGTCTGACCAGTCTAATGAGCCTGTCAGATCTTTATCTGGCTAAGCAATTCAGATTAATTTCAAGGACAAGAATAATTCCTTCCAACTCTTCAATGCAAAGCGTTGTACCTCAGAGCAGCATTAAAAATATGTACGTTTTTAAAACCGTGTAATAATTGCACTATAATGCCTTGTAATATTCCAAATCACATTTTACATAATGTTACACATTTTAATTAGTGGTAGACACAGTCGTCGCTTCTTCTCTGTATAGTGAGTTCTCTGTTATCAGTACAACCCCGTGCCCATAATTAGCAAAGTTTTTGGAGTTTCATTGAAGAATTACAATTGTGGCAGCATGAATGCTTGAATATTTGACCGCTTCGAGAACCTGGCTTTAAAAAACATAAGCTTGAACCTACAGCCAGTTTTCTTAAACCTTCAATTTCAGCGTCACTGTTCTTTGGAAATACCTGCAGCGGCTTTGCTTGTTTTTATTTTTTTCTTCTAGTTTTCTAGCATCACACCTCAATTGCCTTTTCTTCTTTTTCTATTACATTATTTAGTTTTTTTTTGTATAACGGAGCAAATGAGACTTGGATAGCTCCTGGGTCCTGATCACAAAACATTTTTGACTGGTGCTATTTGATATCCTTGGTGGTAAGTTAAGGCAGAGATTAGTACAAATATCTTTTAAAGGCGAGTGAATGTTTATGTTTCGGGGAAGAGTGTCAGGAAGCCAGGCTGTTCTTATACAGTAAGAAATAAAAAGAAAATAGAAATTAAACACAATTAAGCATATATGTACACATTACGGTTTAGATCTAACCATCTCAGAAATCCTGCCACCATACAATAAGTTGTTGTTTGAGCAATAACTATCAAGGATAATAGAAATTGGACCATGCACATAGAGAGAGATGGGACAGAGTTTAAGATGACGAGGCAACGAAGGCCTGAAGTGGCTAAATGGGAATATAGTCAGGATTAAAAAAAGTGATTTTAAAATAAATGAGCAATTGTCAGAAGGGCAATAATTTACACTGTTCCAGAAATGGACATTGCCAAAACATCAGAAACGAGACATGACCTAATAGCGTGGGACAAATAATGCCATTTGCTCATATAATGTATGTGGCACACATCCTAGTTTCAAGGATGTCATTGAAGACCCGAGTCTAGTGTTCTTTGTCAGTTGTAGTTAACAGTAGGAACAACAAGGCTATTGTATGTTTGTAATTTGATGTGTACCAGGCATATCAGTAACGTGAATATATTGTTTTAGGAATTATATCTCGGATTTATATTTGAATCAAATGTATTTTAATGTGTTTGTACAATGCGGCACCTTGTGTATTTTTAATTGACATTTTAAAGCAAAGCCTAAGTAACTGATTTAATTAACTACACACTTTACCAGGCATCAGAAAAACACAAGAGTATTTTTTAAAAGTTACAAAAGTCTGGAAATAATGACCTGCCGCACAAAACATGCTGCTAATTTTCACATGCTTTAACATTGCAAATCGCCCTCGCCTTTGACGTTCCCACTTGTAACTTTTCCAATTGCAGATTATTTTGAAAGGAGAAAATGACAACTTTAAAACGACTATACCCCCGCAGATGTATTTATAGTTTGATATATGTGTGCAAATTACTCTGGGGTGGTAGCAGTACATTAATCTTTGCATATCTCGGCACCACATCCTACACGTGGGAGTTCATCTGATGGACCAGAGATGAAACACGGACCTACTTTCATCTTCCCACAGCTCTACTGTTGTTTGCCAGGCAGTGTCTTTCTCACACCTACATATTGCCATTGGGGAGCTGCCCTTATGGACTTTGTAAATAAGCTGAAAGAAAAAGCATGAGCAATGCCTGTCCTAATCTAAACAGTAAAATAGACAGGAAGGAAGTGTACTGTAATCTACCTCCATCAAACCCCGGATATATGAGTACAGTGTATTGAGATGTTCCACTGCTAGAATTAAGAAATGGGCTTGTATCCAGACATTGAAGATGTTGATTGTCAGTAAAGCTCTGGCAAACCGTGGGTATAGAAGATTTGCACTGTGAGAATTCTTGTTAAGCGCTCTTAGGAGAGATAGTATTTTCCTTTGCCAACTGTAATTTTGTATACATTTGTAATCTTATCAGTATATGCCTGATGGTTGCCTTGTGGGAAAGCTTATGGTCAATACAGTAGACGTCAGTTCTTTATTATGACAAGCCAATGATAACAGTTATAGGATTGATTGGTACACAGAGAAAAGTTATGCAAGATGTCATAGGTCTGGTCTGTTTATTATGAAAAGTTAGGACGAAGGCTTAGGCCTAGTTTATTTATTGTGAACACTAAAGCATACTACAAGTGATGGATGGAATTCTTGAATTCATCTCAGCCACTGGTAATTATTTGGGCCACATCCCAATCCATCGTTATTTTGCACACCACGCCACCCAGTTTGGACCCATATCCAAATCAGTCTTGATCCTGCTCCAATGGGAACAGTCCAGACCTAACTGCCAGGTCAAATTCTTCCTGAACTTGAACACTAGTTAAGGTCATCAGCCAGCTATAGCTTGGTTCTAGTGACACAGTGTGAATGGGACCCAAGTCTGGGCTTACCAGTTTCACTTAGGCTGACACACTAAAGCAAACAAAAAGTGACGGAGGGAATGCTTGAATTAATCCCAATCCATAGGTAATTTGCACACAATGCCACCTCTGTTTGGATCAGTCAAAATGATGGACTTGGATGAGGCCTGAGTGATTGCCGGAGGCTGAGATTAATTCAAGCATTGTTATTTTTTGCATTTGACGTCCTAAGTACGGAGGATATTCCCAGACGTGGGTCTTGGGCTCACTGTGCCTCTGGATCCAACTATACCTGACAGATGTTCAAATAGGTTTTGGGAACATCACAAACTCCATTAATGCCCTACTTTCACGGAGTGTCAGGCATAGCAAAATGGGCCAGTTGGGCTGGGTTGACCATTCCTGCTCATTGGCATCAAAAAAGCTTTGACTAGCCCTAAACACATCCTCAAGAGACCCTGGACATAATCCTTAAGAAGCAGTACAAGGAGGCACGGTCTGCCTGGAAAAAAGTGCCACAAGAGGAGGCCTGGTCCACGCTAGTAGAAGTTGCGGCCATGAATAATTGCATTTTATTCTGCTAGACGATGAACTCCCCTCTTCTGAAAGATGATGCTGCTCACAATTTAGACTGACATGTACCTACGCAAGAGTGGGTTGACCATTTTTCTAGCATCTTTATCACATAATTTAGACCACTCAGATAAGGACTCAATTCAAATATGTCCAATTCTTAGTGGGAGTCAGTCACTAATGATCACTCTAGACGAAGTTGTAAGTGCTATTGATTAAAGTATCAGTGGGAAAGCAGCAGGACTAGACGGCGTCCAAAGAGATATGTATAAACATCTGCCAGACTTATGGGCTCCTATCCTGACTCAGGTACTGAATGTGACTTTAAATGGATATATTCCGATAACCTGGGCAGAGTCACTGGTAATTCCAAGTTTTATAAGGGGCTCTAGAAGTGACCTTAAATGCTACTATTCCATTTCCCTCCTGGACTCTTCCACCAAGATCCTGGGGAGAGTGATCTTGGAAAGATGAGAACACTGGGCTGAGGTGTAATAGAGTCCTAACAGAGTCATAATACAGTTTCAGGAGGGGTCTGGGGAAGGTAGAACAGTATGTTAATTTGGATCCTCTTATAGGGAAAAATACGAGGACTAAGACTGGCTATATACATTTATGTTTTTAGACCGGTCCAGTGCTTTTGATTTGGTAAATCATTTAATCTTTTGGCAAACCTTGTCCTCCATGGGTGCACCTCTCGAAATATTGTCATTATTATCACAGTTACAAAGCAATTTGTCAGTTAGTGTTTGCTGTGGGAAAATTGGGGAGTGCTCTCCATCATTCACAATCTGCTAAAGGGTTAGGAAGGGGTGCATGCTAGCACCTTTTTTGTTTCTTTATTTATAAATGGTGTAGATAGGTTGCTTCAGGATGTGGCAGCCTACTCTTTAAGAGTGGAGGGAAGAGCAGTCCCTGTCCTGACCTATGATGACGACATTGTCCTATTGTCAAGGAACACAAATGACCTGCAACAACTAATGGATCAGTTTGCAGCATTTATGGAAGACAGGGAACTCAAAATAAATCTAAAGAAAACCTATACGATGATCTGTGGATTGGGGGGCGTGTAAATCACGTGTTCATTACATCAATGGCACACCTACCAAAATGTTTACTTAATTTCCTTTCTGGCTATTTCCTTTAGTTCTAGTGGTTCCTGGACCAAGCACATTGAAAATAAAAGGTTAAAGATGATACATGCCTGTGAGGGCATCTGTAGGTTTGTCACTAAGTTGGTTTGTAAACCAATTTGGGACATGGTCTCAATCTATAAAGCCAAATGTGTATCTGCAGCCTCATACTGCAGTGGGTTCTGGGATTAGCGATGAAACCTGTTCAGCTGTGGCGCTCTATTTGGAGTAAAGAGGGGACCAAGTCCACAAAAGCAATTATAAGAGATTGGTTAAAATTAGACAATGCACTGAAAATCCCATGGTTCCTATATTTCCCCAGAGAGATGGCCTAGTTTTATGATTCTCCATAGTTATATGAACCAGAGAGCATATCACACTTTAGCAAGAGGTTATTAAGTTTTTACTTCTCAAGAATAAGGCTGATGCTAGATGTGGCAAAGACAATATTAGACCTACAGTTGTAAGATGCCTTTCTGTGGCACAAGATGGGGTCTTACAAAGGTATCTTATAATTACATTCAACACCTAATATTATTTTGTCCTGACATGTTTATGACTAAGCACAGCTCACATTTTGGTATTGGTAACCTTTCCAAAAATGAATCTTGACTTAAAGCACAAGGCTCTTTATTTTATTTTGAAGTTTTTACACTGAAATTAGGACATTTTATTGAAAACCACTGTTTTTAGCCAATAAAATTTGGAATTACAATGAAGCTTTTTATATGTATGTTTCCTGGAGGATCCAAATATGTGTTTTGGAGTTGCTTCTTTTATATAGGATGTTATTCGTATTAGGAGACATCATAATTGTATGTATCAAACTTTTTTCGTAAGCAACCTATGTGATTCCTCAATGGCCTAAAATTATATTTATTTTCACCTGGAAATTAGCACCCCATTGTGGGGCAGAGTCCTGGTAGTCTAGCCATAATGTTCAGTTTACATAAAGGTATTACTTACGATGATGATGAACTTGGGAAGTTTAAGGCCGTAGTGATTGTCTCTGAAAGTCGCGTATTAGCAGGTTTACCACTTTATTTTATATTAACATAGCGGAAAGGTTTTTGTTTTATAGAGTATAGTTGTTAACCTTCCTGCTTTTTATATATGAAAGTGAATGGGTCAACTTGGTATGGCAATTTCATTTGTCGATGCTAAGTCTCAATTAGACCCATTTAAATTAATTAATCTGCTAGCACTTTATGACCCGATTGGATTGGTTTAAATGTACTAAATTGCATTGGCACTTTACAATGAGTTGGCTGATCTTACAGCCTGCCACTGTAGTTTTTATACTGCTATCTTTCTGCAATTTATTGACAATGAGTTTTGTAATGTCTTATGAGTCGTGTGATATTCTGCATTTATTGCCAGTGATTTTGTTATTTTAGTTTTTATATTTTTATATTTTGCTATCTTTGTACACCTTATCTATGATGAGCTTTGAAGTGTTTTAATGAATCATGCAATATTCTGCATTTATTATTAGTGGTTTATGCCAGACATAATGTTGTTATGATGAGGTATTTTTATACACTTTGGATTTGTTATGTGTACTTTTATTGTTTTTAATTCAAAACCAAATAAGCATTTTAAATTAAATCCAGTACAGTGTCTTGAGCTAAAAGTGGCTTGTACACAGACATTGAAGATGTTGATTTTCAGAGAAGCTCTGACAAACTGTGGGTATAGAAGATTAGCACTGTGAGAATCCTTGTTAAGCTCTCTTACGAGAGATAGTATGGGCTTAGACCAAGCTTATTTATTGTGAGCACTAAAGCATACAAAAAGTGATGGATGGAATTCTTGAATTGATCTCATTCACTGGTAATTACTCCGGCGGCATCCCAAACCATCGTTGATTTGCACACAATGCCACCTCAGTTTGGACCTAGCCATATGCTATTCAGTCTTGACCCTGCTTCAACGGGAACATCCCAGATCAAACTGCCAGGCCAGGTCCTCCTTGAACGGCAACATAAGCCGGCAACATAAGCAACCCAGGACCGATTTTGCTCTAGCTAGGGATCATTATCCAGGTATGGCTTGATTCCAGTGACACAGTCTGGATGGGACCCACGTCTGGGCATACCAGTACCACTTAGGGCGACTAAAGCATACAAAAAATAAAGAATGGAATGCTTTAAGTAATCTCAGCCACTGGTAATTACTCGGGACCGCATCCCAATGACCAATGGCCCACATGGCCCCCCGCAGCCCCGGGGACCACCACCTCCCTAGGCTAAATGTAATATTAATGCGAAGGCGCCTCTGGCCCCCCGCAGCCCTGGGGACCACCACCTCCCCATGGCTAAATATGAAATTAATGTGGGAGGCCACATCAGTCCCTGCAGCCCCTGGGACGCCCCCAGCCCCATGGATCACCACCTCCCCGGGGCTCTGTCCTGCAATAGAGGGGGGCCATGTGGCCCCCCTCCTCGAACTATAGATTGCCCTGAGGACCGCCACCTTCCAGGGCTGGCTCCTGCTATGTCCTGGGGTGCCCACCCCCGGGACATTGCTGTCTGCTATGGTTTGGTGATGTGAAAAATGAATTTCCCTTGATGATTTTGAACATCAGTTCTTCCATTTTGTATTTTTCTGACATGTTAATTCATGGACTTTGGTGCCTTTCTGTTTTTTTGTGGTCAGCACAAACAAGACTTGTTTTTGTGTAATCTTGGCACACCTGGTGTTGACATACCTGCTCTTTGCCCATCTGAGGCTTATCCTTGATCCACTTGTAATGTTTGCACTTGTTTGTTCGATTGTCTTTCAATGTTTTGGAGAGAACAAGCAATGTCCTTGCTATCTAATCAGGGATTGTTTCATCTGTAAATGTTTTGCACATCCCCAGCCCATTCAATGTGTTTAAATAACCTTGCAGGTCTTTGTACATTGTTCACTTTTCCCATAGCCATCATAGTACTGTGGGATTGTGCACCCACGCAATTATGATAAATAACAGATACTTTGGCAGACCTCCGACTACTGGCCTCTTTGTTTGTAACATGGGGAAGAAAAGAGTATGCATTTTCCACAATTGGGGACCACAAAGAGAACCTTTGCGAGGTTTTAAAAACTATGGTCATGGAGGTGTGACCTGCGACCGACTGATCGTGGGGCGCCCTGCAATTAAGGAGACAACGTTTCTCAAGCAGCTGCCATCTGAAGTCCCAAACAGGCCTCCTGACAACAGGATTTCCCCGCAGAGGTCTCTGGACTAATGTTTTGGGAGTGGACATTTTGTCTAAAGACCAGTGGCCAGATGTCATCAACAGATTATTGGTGAGATTGTTCTGTTGTACTGATTGATATTTTTGGTATTGGAATTAATCGGTCATATGGGTGCTAGGTATTAGTATTTATTGGTATTGTTAACAAATATGGGCACTAGTTGTACTAAGATGAAGAAATGTATTTCAAAGTATTGTTGTTGTATAAGTTCAGGGAATAGATTAGACGAAGAAGTTCTCACTACAGTTGAAGAAAGTCCAGGCTGGATATTAATGGTAAAGAAAGGAGTGCCTGTAAATCTATACAACAAATAATGGACTAAGTATAATAAGGAGAATGAGGAATTACAGCTCCCTCTTACTGGATCTTTTGATCTTGCAAAATTTCAGTACTTACAAGAATGTTTGATGCAAAGAAAAGTACGTCCTGCAATGTTTTATTATGCGTGCACGTTAGCAATAGAGGGAAAAATCGATAGAGAAAACAGAAAATGGTAGAACAAGGTAAAACATCTGAAAACAATGCTAGAAGTATACAGGAAAACAGAGAGCAAATACATAGGGAATTTAAAATGTACACAGGGAAGTATTTTGTATCTCAAACAGAGATTAAGGGCCAAAATGAAGAAGACCCCTTCATAACACCCCCAATACTCCAACCACAGATTCCTCCAGCGGTCCGGGCCTCTCTAAACGCACCTCCAGCAGCTCCTCCACCTATTACCATAATAAAGAGTACACCTAATACTGGGATACTGCCCCATAGTTCAGGTGGTTTGAGGGTCTATTCCCTCCCAGTCTGAAGATTTTACTCAAAGGTTTCTGGTTTGCAGTGGTCCTCATTTAAACATAAGATGCCCATGAGACATTCCTCATTGGATGCAGGCACACCAGTACACCTACTATATCCACGATTAGATCACCAACATCATTTTTCTGAATATCATAATAATGTAATTGTTCAGATGGCTCACACCTATTACCAACAAATGAATATCTCTCAAAACGTTGGGTGTATATGAAACTTCCAGCACATACTGCAACAGTTAGGCCATTTCTTTCTCTGTCATTAGCTTATAATGATTCCTGTATTATCATTATCCGGACAGTAGTGCAGTGGTACACTGTAGACGGAATAGTTTTCATGCACAATTTTAAGGGTAACATTATGGTCCCCGCATCCTGTAATATTAGGGGGAACAAATCACCTTATAAGAATCTTTTTAATGATTCCTTTATGTCCTATCAACATGTTGAATTCCTAACTAGAATGAATACTATTGTTCTATCTACTGATCCAGCCATTTCCTTCCCACCGTCTCTCCAGGTAACTATATCACCTGAGTAAATATGTCTACAATCTAATGGTTCCATGTCTTTCGATGATAGTGTTTGTAAGATAAATTTCTCAATGGCCAGGGTCTCAAACATTCATCGTGCCCTCCCACCAGGAGACATCCTTTACCACGCAACTTTTACAGCGCGATTATTTTACATCGCGGTTTTCACAACGCAAGTCGTTACAACGACTTGCGCTGGCTGGCGCTCTAACCTAAGGAATAGTATGATTTACTATTCCAACACCTTTCCCACTGTACGTAGACTGGAGTTGGAATAGTAAATCATACTATTCCTAAGTCCAGCGCCCTCCAGCGCAAGTCGTTGTAACGACTTGCGTTGTAACGAACGCGATGTAAAATACTGTGCTGTAAATGTATGCGTAGTAAGTCATACATTCCTCCCACCAGGTGAAGGTATATATTTTATATGTGGTTCCAAAGCTTATCCATGGCTGCCACCAGGATGGGGGGATCCTGCTATTTGCGACTGGCTCATCCTCGCATTCGGGCCATTCCCTCTGACCTTGGATTTGCTAAATTACAAACTTCTTTTGGTCATCACAAAAGGGATAGCTCAATTACTTTCTTAGAAGATCAAACAGATACTGCTGGGCAACAGGCTTATGACTTTGGATTAGGAATACTACCTATACTTCGGATAGCTATGAATTCCTGTCGTATTAGAGGACTGGGACGGTTATTGTCGTCCTTGGATAATATAACAGTATAAATGACTGCTATGCGTTTTGTGGTTTTACAGAACCGCATGGTCCTTGATATGCTACTTGCAGAAGACAGAGGATTATGTAGGGTTTTGCATACCAAATGTTACATTTTTATATCAGACAATTCCAAAAACATTCATCAGGCTATTGAGAACATGCATAAAATAGCCCAACAGGTACATGCATTTGCCAATGAAGATATGTCCTTCCTTTGGGATGGTGTTGCTTCATTTTTCACTAGTTTGGGCTGAAAATTATTGCTGATAGCGGTTGTAATAGGGAGTATGATGTTAGGATGTTATTTGTGTTTACAATGCTTGCCAATATGCTGTGGTATGCTGGCAACAATTTGCCGCCTTTCTTCAACATCTATACATTAGACAAATGCAGCAATGGTTCAACAGGAGGGCATTCTTGTGTTACTGCAAATAAATGAAAAAGTATTCTCCAGCAAACAATTGTCAACCGTACAACTTAAGTGCACATTGATGTTTTGGGTTGGATGATACTGAAATCCAACCCAATGTTCCGAAATGTTCAGAACTAATGTTCTAAGGGTCGATTGTAAAAAACGAATTTCCGCTCATGATTTTGAACATCAGCTCTTCCATTTTGTATTTTTCCAACATGTCGAATCATGAACTTTGGTGCCTTTCTCTTTGTTACCGGTCCGCACAAACCATACTTGTTTCTCTGTAATCTTGGTACACCTGGTGCTGACATACCTGCTTTTTGCCCATCTGAGGCTTATCCATGATCAACTTGTAATGTTTGCACTTGTTTGTTCGATTGTCTTTCAATGTTTAGGAGAGAGCAAGCAATGTCCTTGCTATCTAATCAGGGTTTGTTTAATCTGTAAATGTTTTGCATATCCCCAGCCCGTTTAACGCGTATAAATAACCTTGCAGATCTTTGTAAGTTGTTCACTTTTCCCATAGCCATCCCAGTGCTGAGAGATTGTGCACCTGCATGATTATAATAAATAACAGATACTTTGGCAGACATCCAACTACAGGCCTCTTTGTTTGTAACGTGGAGAAGAAAAGAGTATGTATTTTCCACAGAGGAAGCTTTAACGCTCAAGCCAAGTCATAGCAAACTGTGCTCCATTTTGAGCAAGTGAGAGCATTTTGCTCTTGCTTGCTCAAAATGTAGCACAATATCTTTGACAGAGAGGAAGCTGCATGTTAGCAGCTCCCTCTGTGTCAAAACAATGCTGGATCCAGCAAGAGGCGGGGAGCCAGCAGGGACTGTGGGGGCCTTGAGGCTCACCTTGTTGTCCCCAACACTAGAAAGTGGGTGCCCTGTGTGGGACCAGGGCACCCACACTAGAGGCCGGGCCCCGGAGGATGGTGTCCCTGAGCCCAAATTCGCCCTGGGGTGGGGGCCTACTTGGAACCCCTACCTTCAAGTTAAAAAAAACAATAAAAATGTAAAAGGCTGGGCCCCGGGGGATGGGGTACCTGGGGCAGAAGTTGGCCCAGGGAGGGGGGGCATGCAGCCCCCTCTCCTAATCAAAATAGGCCTGGCCCCTGGGGATGGGGTCCCCGAGGCCAAAATTGGCCCAGGGAAGGGGGGGTCCATACAGCCCCCCTCCTGGAATAATTTAAAATAAAAAAAGTCTGGCAGGATGCCAGAGTCCCCACCCCCTTGCCTACTGAAGTTCCTTGAGGGTCAGAAACCCCTCAAGTTACTTCCAGTTAGTTCCACACTGTGGCATTGATGAGACGTGGTCGGAAGACTCGCCTCCTTTTTCCACCTCTCTGCAAACTCGCCTTCTGGTGCACTACTAGTTGGGGGATTGAATGCTGAGGGTCCTTGGGTGCCAACAAGCCCTCCTGTTACCTCCAGTAAGTCCTAAACAGCGGGATTTCTGAGAGGACTTCCAAGGCAATGCCCCCTTTCTCCACCACTCTGCAAACGTGCCTCCTGGCGCACTGCTGGTTGGGGAATGAAGTTCCCTTGACTCCAGAGGGTCCTTGGGGGCCAGGAACCCCTTGCGCTATCTCTAGTAAGTCCCAGACAGCGGGATTGCTGAGAGCTGGTCAGAGGCCCCGCCCCTTTCTCCACCACTCTGCAAATGTTACTACTAGTTGAAAAAACATGGAAATTCACTGAAAAAAACAAAGGTTACAGCGACATTATAGTTAGGAATTAGCATTTAAAAAACTTTAGAAATTCATTGAAAAAAACAAAGGTTACAGAAACATTATAATCAGGAAATGGAATTAAAAAAACCTTAGAAATTCACTAAAAAAGCAAGGTTACTGGGACGTTATGGTTAGGCTCAGGTTTCACTTGTAGAAAACCAGTGAAATTCAGCAGTTATAGTTAGCTGAGCTAACTATAACTTGTGCCCTTGCAATGCACTGCTTATGACCTCACATATTACATCACTCATGACATGGTCAGTGGCATCGTAATCCAGCCACTGAATGAATTGTCATGTATGCAAATATGTGCAAAAGTTCACAGCAGAAATGTTATTGTGAAAAAGGGGACAATGTAAGAAATGAGCAGCTTTGCTACAAGGGCCTAACCTGGGAACATAATACCCACTCGTCATACTAAGAGTCGATATATAAAAGCTATCTAAAAAGCCAAAAGACTATATTGCAAAATTTAAAAAAGGTTAAAAAACTACTCTTAAAATTATCTAAAAGCAAGCTCCCCTTTAAAATGTTCATATAAAAGCCTCAATGTTATTATACTATTTGAAATTCCAAGCATTCAGAAAGCCAAGGTGCATAGAAAAAGCAAAAAGCTGTTTTGATTAATTTTTTTTTAAAAACAGGCCAAATTCTTCCCACATGGAAAAAGCCAATTGTTTATGTGTTCTGAGTGGTAGACTCAACATTGCTGTTGCACAGAACCGCAGATGATGATCCCAGAGGCGCATCTCAAAGCAGGTTTATGGAGCAAAGGTGATTCCATCCAGTTCCTACAGCAGCCGCTTAGGGAGCGACTGCATCCTGTAATCTTATCATTGAGCCGGTGTCCATTTCACTTGGAGCCAAAGCATCCCAGGGTGGCTCAAAGAATGCATTAATCAGCAATGGAATACCCTGGGGACAACAATACTCATGGGCCTTTAAGGGGTCCATCAGTACTTCAATGTCCAGTAATTAAATCCAACTGATTGTGATCCTAGGCATAGATCCAAAGTGCATTTGTGGCTACAAAGCAGGCAGTGGAATACACGTTGTATGCAGTGAAGCCAAACAGGCCTAAAGGACAAGAGCCAGTGCTCGTTTAGTTCCTAAAACCAAGGTGTGCCGAAGCAGTGTACCATGCACTCACTGCATTTCAGTACTAGCAGTGCTGTCTCCATTCCGGATTGAACTGGGATGTCCATTGCGGAGCAGAAAAATTAAAATCAGGATTCCCGCCACAAGCAGCAGGACAAGCGGGACCCCTCGAAAAAAGATTTCCAGCACAGAGTGTATGAAAGATGGTATAACTCCAAGTATCGTCTGAAAGGTGCTAACCAGTCCAGAGCCAATACATAAAAAAAATTGTGCTATTCCCTTCGTATCGGACATATTAAAGATACGGTGAACCAGCTCCCCAAAATGCAGCGGGAAGTTAGTGTGGAGTATTGTCCGTATCTCAGACGAGGACCTTGCAACCTGGATATCAAACATCTCTCTAGCTGAAGTTAAGGCCACATCCTTTTGAAAAAGCATGGCTTTCAGTTTGCTCAGAGAATCAAAGCATATGTTGGAAACATTTATCGAAGGCCATAGCGTTGCCTCCCTAACTGTGCGGGCAGGTGGAAACAATGCTAATGTGCAACAAGTGATTATGGAATTAACCATCACCAGATAAGCGATGCTCAGTTCCATTCCACAGCAACCTTGATCATTCAGCATCAAATAGCTCCCATTCGAGAGCAGCTTGAAAACCAGATGAATCACGGCAGCCGGGGAGCTCTTCAGATAACAAGACAAATTCACCAATGAAGCATTGCATGTCCCACGAAGAGAAATGTCCTTGCAAACTAGGGACCCACTTAAAGCATCCTCAGAGTCAGAATCACTAAGGAAAACTTCTGTGTCCCCATTCCTGCATCTAAACCTGAATGGTGACTCCCAGTACTCATGCACATAAACGTCCCCTAGTGCTTCGTATCTGCCTACCTTCTGGTTTTGAAGACAATATTGGAATTGGAAAGTCGTAACCGGTAGGGTGATGAAACCATGGATTATCCAGTCTGTGGATGGTGTCTCAACCACAGTGAAAGGTAATTGGTCTAATCTTTCAATGTGCAACTTGGTATACTTTGCATCTCTGCATGCCATTACTATCTGTCTTTCTGTTAGATCATATGCCGAAAACAGACTTGTACTTTTGATGTGACTCCATGGCTCGTGGCCAGAACATTGTGTTTGCAACGTCCAGCACAGTATTACAATGGACCGTAATTGTGACTGTCCATGCTGTAAAATAGACATGTCTTGCTGCATAATGTCAATTGCAGAAGACTTTATGTTGCCCAGTGAATGAATTCTGGATGACAATGTGGTCATACCATTGTCAACCATAGCCAAAGCCTTTTCTAAATTAACCCTGCTCATCTCGCGCAATCTCTCAGCAGCTTCCTGTTGAGAACTTTTCCACAGCTCATTTTATATTCCCTATAAGAAGCGATTGACGTGGGTTCCGTGGACCCAATAGAAACTCCCTGATATCCATGTCAACAGAAAGAAGGGACAAGTGCTGCTTCACCGAGAGAGTGTTGAGGTTTTTAGCCAATTAAGGAACAACTTCCCAACACTATATGATGTCACCACCGCAGAGTGTTCTGTTTGTACATATTTCTGATCCGGCCAGTTGATCCTAAACCCTTCGATGTTGCCCAGGAATCTAGATTGATACCAGTTTGTGTCCACAGGCCAAACCAACCATCCCTTCCAATTGGGGTCTGATGAATTAAAAGAACCATTGCGTGTCATGGTGTCTAATGTATCCTCACTGAAGTGTGTTATGTGCTGCCAGTTCTTGAAGTGTGAGAACGCGGGAATACGAGGCGTGTTCAAATCCTTCCTTTTGGCTATTCCAAGACATGAAGGGCCTCATTTATGAAAAGTGTTGAATCGATGTGTGAAAACAGCGATGCAACACTTTTCAGTGCTCCCTCCGTGTGACACCATGGATGCAGCGTATTTACTGTACAACACTCCATGTTGCAAGGATTTACAGATACATCAGTATTCCTGATGTATCTGTAGGCGCAAAAGTTGCACATTGCTGGGGTGTGTCTGAAAACAGACACAACTCCAGCAATGTGTCCTTTCACATGGGGCAAGCCCCATGTGAAAGGGCCTGCATCACTCCTTATGCCTGCTTTGAGGCAGGTGTAAGGATTTGACGCAGTGGCACCTAGAAGTGTTGCAGTGAAATCCCTTCTCTGAGCCTCTTCTGCACCTGAACGCCCACCCTGCATACATTATACCTGTTGCAGGCGTAATGTAGTGCAGGGGTTTACAAAGTGAGTCATCTGCCTAGATGCAGCACTTTGTAAATATGGTGCAGTGTGGCGCATATTTTACGCCGCCGCAGCGTGACGCAACGGTGGCATAAAGGGCTCATAAATAAGGCCCAAAGTTTGTTGCACTGTTTTATTGAGGAAAATCATTTGATGTGGTATGAGGCATGCTCTAAATAAGGCCTCCATTCCCTGAAACTGCCAATCTTTAGTCCCCTAGACAGAATCTGGGGCCTATTAGTATGATGCGGGCCCGACGGTCGGAGCCTTTCCGGGCCTAATCTCGGATTAGTTTTCAACCGCTGCATTACAATGCTGGCAGTCAAAATTAATACTGGCCGGTCATTCTGGCTGGCTTCCGACAGGCTCAAGGAGCCTGTAGGCCAGTCGGAGGCTGGTCTGTAATCCCAAAGGGCAGCCTTTCCGCCCTTTGGATTACGATACTCGGTCTGCAGAAGGCTTTCCATGTTGGGCTTTCTGACATGGAAAGCCTGTTGGAGAGTGAGTATGGGGGTGCCACTGCGGCTTTCGGTTGCAGCACAGTGCAGGGATGAACATAGACTCCTATTCCTCTGTTGTGGCTTGTGTTACAGCTGGTTTACGGCCATAACACGGGCTCCCATAAAGGAATGGAAGTATGAGACCGAACAGTGTTTGGTCGCATTATGATGAGGCGGTCGGTCTTTTCCGTTTCTGAAACATATTAATATGCCCCGTAGTGTCTATGGTGTCTTTCCAAAAGTTGAAACCCTGTACAGACAGTTGGGAAATAAAGCAAGCACAGTATATCAGCTTGGTGTTTGTTAGCATATTTTCCTTTGCTGGTGTAGGTGTGAGCCTATAATAGTAAGAGGATGGGTCTGATGTGTCAAAACCAGAAAAAAAGCAAACATTTGTGCACTTTTTTTAACTACAGTTTGTTGGTGTTGGGCAATCACCCCATTGAGTGTAATTGTAAACAGCATGTGGGATACTAGCTTTGTGCAAAAAAAGTGACCATAATGTTGATAACAGAACTTGCTGTCAAAATTAGATGTACCATCATACAATTCATCATTTGAAAATGCAGCTGATTGCTCTTGATCTGCAAGCAAATTATGCACAGTTTCAATGTCCCAATCATCAAAGTACTAGAGGTGATGATATCATTTAAGGACATTTTAAATAAATATGGAGTTTGTAAAAGTTTAGTAGGACCATATACATCATACAATACCCTATCCCATATTATTCCTTCCAGAACTGGAACTGCTGTAATGTTCACCAGGGACAGGTTCCTTAGTTCACAGTGCGAGGATGCATGTGGTCTCAGAACCAAGTTCACAAGTTGACCTGCAGAGCGTTCTGGGAGATAATGTCTATTCAGGAGTAGAAAAAAGACAGTTACCAAGCCAATCGAGAGAACCAAGTAAAGTAATCCAATTGTAATTCAGAGATGTATCCATGGAGCAACAAAGTATGTATTTTTCAGCCAAAGATAGAGAGTATACATTCATCGCCTGAGAGGGAGAGGTGATGGGAGCAGCTCAGGTTCACTTGAATCCGATGAGAAGTCGTCATAATGCACGTAGTAACCAGACGCCGTCCAGTTTATTTTTGGCAGCTCAGCAGGTTTTGTCAAACTTGGAGATGACTCGACCTGTGGCATATTCACATAGACGTCATACATTTTTCGATTTGAGATTTCTATACTTGCTGACTGTACAGTTGTAGTTGTTTCAACAGGAAGAAGTATCACTTCATTGTTGTTTGCAGCTTCTCTTTGCAAAGGGTAATCTTCTGTAGTTATTAAAACTTCCATCTGAACTTCCTGAATGGTAGCTAGAGAAGTGCAGTGGCTACCCAGGAGCCAACGTGCCTATTGTTGAGAATCAAAAACAACAATTAATGGACAGAATGCAGAACAATGTCATACATTCACCCCAGTACAGAGATCTGGGACTAAATCCATCGTTTTTTTGCTCACCATGCCGTTCCAGTTTGAACCCAGCAATATGCAAATCAGTCTTGTCCCTGTGCCCAATGTGAACAGTCCAGCCTGAACTGTAAGGCCAGGTCCTCCCTGGACTGGAAACAAGCATCCTAGGACCGGTTTTGGGGTTTCACCCCTCATCAGCCAGGATAGCTTGACTCCAGTGGCATGGAGAGCACGAGACCCACGTCTGGGCATACCCGTCCCACTCGTGGTGACAAATGCAAAAACAATTGATGGACAGAAATTGTTGAGAATCAGCCACATAGTATGGTTTAATTAGATCAATGGAGACAAACCTTTTGTCTCTGAGACTGGCAAGGGGTGGAAGAAGTACAGTTCTCGTACCTTCGACAGCCAGGACAGGTACAGGCGCTCTGTAAGATGGCCCAAATAGGTTAACTGACAACATATCGACCCTCAAAATATTCCTGTACAAAAATATTGTGACCAAAATATTGATGTAAAAAATATCGACATCCTATACTTATTATGGTAAGCACAAAAATATTGGAAAAAAATATTGATGTCATTAATATAGTTGTATTAAATATTGATTTTTAAATATATATAAATTAAAATAATAAACATTACATATATTAAATCGTAACATTAATTAAAAGAAGTAAAACATTTTTAATATATAGCTAAACAAATATAACAAATAAACTTAATAAAAAAATCAACACACATATATAATAATTAATATATCTATATATATTTACATATATCTAATTAGAAAAAAGTTATTAAACTAATAATTTAAATTTATATTATAATTTAAAAATAATATAAAAACAAATATATTCACTAAGACACGGTTAATCTCTCAGTTAAACAAGTCAGTAACGGACCCACTAGATCATCCATTCAGACACTCATACACCTACTCATTCTTCAATACACCTTTGCGTATCTATAATTAACATTCTTAAACTTTTAAAAATCACCCAGTCTCTGGATGATGTCATCAGTGATGTCATCAGTGATGTCACTGACCATGTCATGAGTGATGTAATATGTGACATCATCAGCAGTGCATTGCGGGGGCACGAGTTATAGTTAGCTCAACTAACTATAACGGACGAATTTCTCTGGTTTTGTACGAGTGAAATGTCCAACTAACTATAACGTCCCTGAAACCTGTGGTTTTTTTCTGTGAATTTCTAAGGTTTTTTAAATGCTGATTTCTAACTATAACGTCCCTGAAACCTATGGTTTTCTCAGTGAATTTCTAAGGTTTTTTAAATGCTAATTCCTACCTATAACATCCCTGAAACCTCTGTTTTTTTCAGTGAATTTCTAAGGTTTTTTAAATGCTAATTTCTAAATATGCCTACATAGGTAGGACATGTGCAGGAAGATGAAGAAAGGCACAGAAAGAAGCAAGAGAAGTGCAGAAAGAGGCAACAGATGTCCAGAAAGAAACAACAGAGGTACAGAAAGAAGCCTACTTTGACTGTACCTTACAACAGACTCATACAAAGTAGCCTAATCACTAATCCTTCTCCCAAGATGTATTAAACCTCACTTTTCTCTTGAAGGTTCACTATTAATCGACTGCTCAGAATGTTAGGCCTACCTACCAAATATAAAATAGCAATCCTAAGCATATCACTGTTGTAAGTCTGACCAAGTTTGTGAAGGTATGCATGCGTGTCTCTGCTTTTACCGAGTGACATGTTGCATAAAACTAAACATAGAAATACTTGAATACCTGTGTTTCAAACAGCATTCTCTGTAAATATGTGTACAAAAAGGTGTATGTATTTCTTTCTGCTCATAATACAGGGCACATGGGTATTCAATAGGATATTTGAGGGGCTCTATAACAACTATATACATAAGACATGTCTGCCTGTGCAACTGAATGACAGAGCAGAACTGTGAACATTTAACCACCTATAGAAGAAGCTACTAAATTTTAAAGCTACAATCTTCGAATGCATAACACATGTGAGAATACATATACATGTAGACATATACCTCAGTCACAAGAGCACGTAGACCTTTAAACTTGATAGCTTGCACTTCCCATTTGAGTACAGAAAGAGGCAAGAGAAGTACAGAAAGAAGCAAGAGATGTGCAGAAAGAAATAAAAGAAGTGCAGAAAGAAGCAACAGAGGTGCAGAAAGAGGCAAGAGGGGAGCAGGAAGAGGGAAAAAGGGTGCAGAAAGAAACAAAAGGGGTGCAGAAAGAAGTGACAGAGGTGCCGAAAGAAGCAAGAGAAGTGCAGAAAGAAGCAACAGAGGTGCAGAAAGAGGGATGAGGGGTGGAGAAAGAGGCAAGAGAAGTGCAGAAAGAAGCAACAGAGATGCAAAAAGGGAGAAGAAGGGTGGAGAAAGAAGCAAGAGTGGTGCAGAAAGAAGCAAAGAGGTGCAGAAAGAGGCAAGTGAGTGCAAAAAGAAGCAAGAGAGCTGCAGAAAGAAGCAAAAGAAGTACAGAAAGAAGAAACAGGTGCAGAAAGAGGCAAAAGGGGTGCAGAAAGAAGCAAAAGGGGTGCAGAAAGAAGTGAGGGGTGCAGAAAGAAAAAAGAAGTGCAGAAAGAAGCAACAGAGGTGCAGAAAGAGGTAACAGGAGTGCAGAAAGAGGGAAGAGGGGTACAGAAAGAGGCACGAGGGGTGCAGAAAGAAGCAAGAGAGGTACAGAAAGAAGGAAGAGAAGTGCATAAAGAAGCAACAGAGATGGAGAAAGGGGGAATTGGGGTGGAGAAAGAGGCAAGAGGGATACAGAAAGAAAGAAGAGAGGTGCAGGAAGAAACAAAAGAAGTGCAGAAAGAAGGAACAGAGGTGCAGAAAGAGGTAAGAGGGGTGCAAAAAGAGGGAAGAGGGGTACAGAAAGAGGCACAAGGATTGCAGAAAGAAGGGACAGAGGTGCAGAAAGAAGCAAGAGAAGTGAAGAAAGAAGCAACAGAGGTGCAGAAAAAGGGATGAGGGGTGCAGAAAGAAGCAAGAGGGGTGCAGAAAGAAGCAAGAAAGTTGCAGAAAGAAACAAATGAGATGCAAAAAGGGGGAAGTGGGGTGGAGAAAGAGGCAAGAGGGATACAGAAAGAAACAAGAGAGGTGCAGAAAGACACAAGAGAAGTGCAGAAAGAAGCAACAGAGGTGCAGAAAGAGGGATGAGGGATGGAGAAAGAGGCAAGAGAAGTGCAAAAAGAAGCAACAGAGATGCAAAAAGGGGGAACAGGGGTGGAAAAAGTAGAAAGAGGGGTGCAGAAAGAAACAAGAGAGGTACAGAAAGAAACAATAGAAGAGCAGAAAGAAGGAACGGAGGTGGAGAAAGAGGCAAGAGGGGTGCAGAAAGAGGGAAGGGGTGCAGAAAGAAGCAAGAGTGGTGTAGAAAGAAGCAAAGAGGTGCAGAAAGAAGCAAGAGTAGTGCAGAAAGAAGCAGCAGAGGTGGGAAAGAGGGATGAGGGGTGGAGAAAGAGGCAAGAGAAGTGCAGAAAGAAGCAACAGAGATGCAAAAAGGGGGAACAGGGGTGCAGAAAGAAGGGACAGAAGTGCAGAAAGAAGGAAGAGAAGTGCAGAAAGAAACAAGATATGTGCAGAAAGAAAAAAAAGAAGTGCAGAAAGAAGGAACAGAGCTGCAGAAAGAAACAATAGAAGTGCAGAAAGAAGGAACAGAGGTGCAGAAAGAGGCAAAAGGAGTGCAGAAAGAAGCGAGAGGTGCAGAAAGAAAGAAGAGAACTGCAGAAAGAAGGAACAGAGGTGCAGAAAGAGGCAAGAGGGGTGCAGAAATAAATAAAAGAAGTGCAAAAAGAAGCTACAGAGGTGTAGAAAGAGGCGAGAGGAGTGCAGAGAGAGGGAAGAGGGGTGAAGAAGGAGGCACGAGGGGTGCAGAAAGAAGCAAGAGAGGTGCAGAAAGAAGCAAGAGAAGTGCATAAAGAAGCAATGGAGATGCAGAAAGGGGGAAGTGGGGTGGAGAAAGAGGCAAGAGGGATACAGAAAGAAACAAGAGAAGTGCAGAAAGAAGGAACAGAGGTGCAGAAAGAGGGAAGAGGGATGTGAAAGAGGTACAAGGGGTGCAGAAAGAAGCAAGAAGGGTGCAGAAAGAAGCAAGAGAGTTGCAGAAAGAAGCAAGAGAAGTGCATAAAGAAGCAATGGAGATGCAGAAAGGGGGAAGTGGGGTAGAGAAAGAGGCAAGAGGGATACAGAAAGAAACAAGGGAAGTGCAGAAAGAAGGAACAGAGGTGCAGAAAGAGGCAAGAGGGGTGCAGAAAGAGGGAAGAGGGTTGCAGAAAGAGGCACAATGATTGTAGAAAGAAGGGACAGAGGTGCAGAAAGAAGCTAGAGAAGTGCAGAAAGAAGCAACAGAGGAGCAGAAAGAGGGATGAGGGGTGGAGAAAGAGGGAAGAGGGGTGCAGAAAGAGGAAGGAGGGGTGCAGAAAGAAGCAGGAGATGTGCAGAAAGAAACAAAAGAAGTGCAGAAAGAAGGAACAGAGGTGCAGAAAGAGGCAACAGGGGTGAAGAAAGATGCAAGAGTGGTACAGAAAGAAACAAAAGAAGTGCAGAAAGAAGGAACAGAGATGCAGAAAGAGGCAAGAGGGGTGCAGAAAGAGGGAAGAGGGGTGCAGAAAGAGGCACAAGGATTGCAGAAAGAAGCAAGAGAAGTGCAGAAAGAAGCAACAGAGATACAAAAAGAGGGAACAGGGGTGGAGAAAGTGGCAAGAGGGGTGCAGAAAGAAGCAAGGGAGGTGCAGTAACAGTCAATAGAGGTGCAGAAGGAGCTAAGAGAACTGCAGAAAGAGGCAAGAGAGTTGCAGAAACAGGTAGGAGAGGTGCAGAAAGAGGCAAGTGAGGTGCCGAAACAGGCAAGAGAACTGCACAAAGAGGCAAGAGAGTTGTAAAAACAGGCAAGAGAGGTGCAGAAAGAAGGAACAGGGGTGCAAAAACAGGCAAGCGAGGTACAGAAACAGGCAAGAGAGGTACAGAAAGAGGGAAAGGGGTGAAAAAAGGTAAGAAAAGTGCAGAAAGAAGCAACAGATATGCAGAAAGAGGAAAGAGAAGTGCAGAAAGAAGCAACAGAGGTGCAGTAAATTGCAACAGAAGTGCAGAAGATAGCAAGAGAGGTGCAGAATGAGACAAGAGAGATGTACAAAGAGACAAGAGAGGTGCAGAAAGAGGGAAGATGAATTTAGAAAGAGGCAACAGATTTGCAGAAAGAGGCAAGAGAAGTGCAGAAAGAAGCAACAGAAACAGAGAAAGAGGCAAGAGAAGTACAGAAAGAAGCAACAGAAATGCAGAAAGAGGCAAGAGAAGTGCAGAAAGAAGCAACAGAAACGCAGAAAGAGGCAAGAGAACTGCAGAAAGAGGCAAGAGAGTTGCAGACATTTGCAACAGAGGTGCAGAAAGAAGCAAGGGCAGTGCAGATTGAACCAGCAGAGGTGCAGAAAGAGGCAAGAGGGGTACAGAAAGAAGCAAAAGCAGTGCAGAAAGAACCAAAAGATGTGCAGAAAGAGGCAAGAGAGGTGCAGAAAGAGGCAAGTGAGGTGCAGAAGGAGGCAAGAGAACTGCAGAAAGAGGCAAGAGAGTTGCAGAAAAAGGCAAAAGGGGTGCAGAAAGAGGGAACAGGTGTGCAGAAAGAGGCAAGAGGGATGCAGAAATTTGCAACAGAGTTGCAGAGCGAAGCAAGAGCAGTGCAGGAAGAACCAACAGAGGTGCAGAAAGAGGCAAGAGGGGTTCAGAAAAAGGCAATAAAAGTGCAGAAAGAAGCAAAAGAGGTGCAGAAAGAGGCAAGAGGGCTGCAGAAAAAGGCAAGAGAGGTGCAGAAAGAGGCAGGAGAGGTGCACAAAGAGGCAAAAGGGGTATAGAAAGAGGCAAGAGGCGTGCAGAAAGAAGCAAGAGAACTTCAGAAAGATGCAACAGAGGTGCTGAAAGAGGCAAGAGAGGTGCAGAAAGAAGCAAGAGAAGTGCAGAAAGAAGCAAAAGAGGTGCAGAAAGAAGCAAGAGAAGTGCAGAAAGAAGCAACAGAGGTGCAGAAAGAGGCAAGAGGGGTGCAGAAAGAGGCAAGAGAAGTGCAGAAAGAAGCAACAGAGGTGCAGAAAGAGGCAAGAGGGGTGCAGAAAAAGGCAAGAGAAGTGTACAAAGAGGCAACAGAGGTGCAGAAAGAGGCAAGAGGATTGCAGAAAGAAGCAAAAGAGGTGAAGAAAGAAGCAAGAGAAGTGCAGAAAGAAGCAACAGATGTGCAGAAAGAGGGAATACGAGTGCAGAAAGAGACAACAGGTGTGCAGAAAGAAGCAAAAGAGGTGCAGAAAGACACAAAAGAAGTGCAGAAAGAAGCAACAGAGGTGCAGAAGGAGGCATAGAACTGCAGAAAGAAGCAAGAAAGTTTCAGAAACAGGCAAAAGAGGTGCAGAAAGAGGGAACAGGGATACAGACAGAGGCAACAGAGGTGCAGGAAGTGGGAAGAGGGGCGCAGAAAGAGGCAAGAGGGGTGCAGAAAGAGGCAAGAGAAGTGCAGAAAGAAGGAACAGAGGTGCAGAAAGAGGCAAGAGGGGTACAGAAAGAGGGAAGAGAGTTGCACAAAGAGGGAAGAAGGGTGCAGAAAGAGGCAAGAGGGGTGCAGAAATAAGCAACAGAGGTACAGAAAGATGCAAGAGAACTGCAGAAAGAAGCAACAGAGTTGCAGAAAGAGGCAAGAGGGGTGCAGAAAGAGGCAACAGAAGTGCAGAAAGAAGCAACAGAGGTGCAGAAAGAGGCAAGAGGGCTGCAGAAAAAGGCAAGAGAGGTGCAGAAAGAGGCAGGAGAGGTGCACAAAGAGGCAAAAGGGGTGCAGAAAGAGGGAAGAGAGTTGCACAAAGAGGGAAGAAGGGTGCAGAAAGAGGCAAGAGGGGTGCAGAAATAAGCAACAGAGGTACAGAAAGATGCAAGAGAACTGCAGAAAGAAGCAACAGAGGTGCAGAAAGAGGCAAGAGGGGTGCAGAAAGAGGCAACAGAAGTGCAGAAAGAAGCAACAGAGGTGCAGAAAGAGGCAAGAGGGCTGCAGAAAAAGGCAAGAGAGGTGCTGAAAGAGGCAAGAGAGGTGCAGAAAGAAGCAAGAGAAGTGCAGAAAGAAGCAAAAGAGGTGCAGAAAGAAGCAAGAGAAGTGCAGAAAGAAGCAACAGAGGTGCAGAAAGAGGCAAGAGGGGTGCAGAAAGAGGCAAGAGAAGTGCAGAAAGAAGCAACAGAGGTGCAGAAAGAGGCAAGAGGGGTGCAGAAAAAGGCAAGAGAAGTGTACAAAGAGGCAACAGAGGTGCAGAAAGAGGCAAGAGGATTGCAGAAAGAAGCAACAGATGTGCAGAAAGAGGGAATACGAGTGCAGAAAGAGACAACAGGTGTGCAGAAAGAAGCAAAAGAGGTGCAGAAAGATGCAAAAGAAGTGCAGAAAGAAGCAACAGAGGTGCAGAAGGAGGCATAGAACTGCAGAAAGAAGCAAGAAAGTTTCAGAAACAGGCAAAAGAGGTGCAGAAAGAGGGAACAGGGATACAGACAGAGGCAACAGAGGTGCAGGAAGTGGGAAGAGGGGTGCAGAAAGAGGCAAGAGGGGTGCAGAAAGAGGCAAGAGAAGTGCAGAAAGAAGGAACAGAGGTGCAGAAAGAGGAAAGAGGGGTGCAGAAAGAGGGAAGAGAGTTGCACAAAGAGGAAAGAAGGGTGCAGAAAGAGGCAAGAGGGGTGCAGAAATAAGCAACAGAGGTACAGAAAGATGCAAGAGAACTGCAGAAAGAAGCAACAGAGGTGCAGAAAGAGGCAAGAGGGGTGCAGAAAGAGGCAACAGAAGTACAGAAAGAAGCAACAGAGGTGCAGAAAGAGGCAAGAGAAGTGCAGAAAAAGGCAAGAGAGGTACAGAAACAGACAGGAGAGGTGCAGAAAGAGGGAAGAAGGGTGCAGAAAGAGGCAAGAGGGGTACAGAGAGAAGCAAGTGAGGTGCAGAAAGAGGCAACAGACGTGCAGAAAGAGGCAAGAGAGGTGCAGAAAGTGGAAGAGATGTGCAGAAAGAGGCAAAAGAAGTGCACAAAAATAAAGGTGCAGAAAGAAGCAACAGAAATGCAGAAAGAGGCAAGAGAGGTGCAGAAAGAAGCAAGAGTGGTTTGTGCACCATTAGTACCAATTTAATACCCACATTTAGCAATAAGTAACGGGTGACCTTTCTAGGTTTGCAAAGGGCCTTCCACCACGCTGTAACAATTGTCGCTGCATTTTTGGTAACGTTTGAGCCATTTGAGCTAGAAACAAGGTTTTTTTGTTCAAATCTGCAGATTGTGCAGCAGATTATGGATTATGTGGCAAATGCGGAAAATGTATAATTGTGCAAAAGTCGGTGCAGCCAAACAGTCACATAATTCCAGTGGCCCTACACATACCCCTGACTAGGTCCAGAAGTGCTCCACAGTGGTTCTTTCTTTTTTTTCGTCTCATTGAGTTTATAGTTTAGCTTCTATGGAAACGAGGAAGAGTAAACCTGAGGTTACCACAACACAGACTATCATACTACACAATTACTCTCCATAACACATAATCCCACTCTACATAATTCCTATACACTAAATACCACATACTTTCTATCCACATAATTTCACTACACAACATACCACATAATTCCACTACACATAACCTACATCCACTCCACTCCAAGAAACATTAATAAAACACTTTTACATTTGCAACGCCAATAGCTCTAACTCTCGCAAATGCGAAATCTATTACATTGCAAATGCATCTTTAACTAGTAGTTTGCAGAGAGGTGGAGAAAGGGGGCTGGGCCTCCGACCAGCTCTCAGGAATTCCGCTGCGTGGGACTTACATGAGGTACCAGGAGGGCTTCTTGGCCGCCAAAGTCCCTCAGGAGAAAAGTGGACTTCATCCCCCAACCCATAGTGTGCCAGGAGGTGCGTTTGCAGAGTGGTGGAGAAAGGGGGGCATGACCTCCGAAGACCTCTTAGAAATCCCACTGTGTGGGACTTAATTAAGTTAACATGAGGGGTAGTTGGCCCCCAAGGACAACCTTGGGGGCCAACTACCCCTCCTATTAACTCCAGTAAGTCCCACACAGCACCATTGGTAAGTTCTCATCGCAGGCCATGCCCCCTTTGCCCGCCAGTCTGCAAACGCATTCCCTGGCACGCTCTTCGATGGGGATTAAAAAGTCCCCTTCGCTGCTGGGGGTGGTTAGGAGCCAACTAGCCTACCTGTTACCTACAGTAAGCCCCACACAGTGGGATTGCTGAGAGGTGAACACAGGCCACGCCCCCTTCATCCACCACTCTGCAAACGTGCCCCCTGGCATGCTCTTTGTTGGGGTTGAAGTCCCCTTGCCTCTTGATGCTCCCTGGGGACCAACTAGCCCTCCTGTTACCTCCAGTAAGCCCCACACAGCTGGATTGCTGAGTTGCCCGAAGCCACGCCTCCTTTCTACACCACTCTGCAAACGCGCCGCCTGGTGCACTGCTGCTCAGGAGATTAGGTCCACTTCAGTCATAAGGTCCTCAGGACACAAGAGGACCTCATCGCCCTACCAACAGTGTGCCAAGAGGCGCTTTTGCAAAGTGGTGTAAAAAGGGGTGTGGCCTTGGACCACTTCTCAGCAATCCCACTGTGTGAGGGGCTTACTGGAGGTACCTGATGGGCTAGTTGGCCCCCAGGGACCATTAAGGATCGAGGGGACTCAATCCCCCAACCCAGAACGTGCCAGGAGGCGCGTTTGCCAAGTGGTGCAGGGAGGGGGCGGGGCCTCGGCGAGATGCCGTTTTTTTTTTATTAGTTAGAAGGGGGCTATGTGGCCCCCCTTCTCTCAATATTTTATGGGCCCTGGGGACCCCATCCTCCAGGGCCTGCGACATTGCTTTTTAATTTTTAAATTTTTTTTTAAACAGGAAGGAGGCTGAGCGGCCCCCTCTCGAGGCCTTTTTCGGCCTCGGGGACCCCATCCCCCGGGGCTGTGCCTCATTTTTAAATTTAAAAAAAATGTTATTACGGGAGGAGGGCCGCGTGGCCCCCCTTCCCTGGGCCTCTTTTGCCTCAGGGACCCAATCCCCCCAGGCCTGCCCTGCTTTTTTTTCAATAGTTTTGGAGGGGGGCTGCGTGGCTTCCCACCTGTGGCCAATTTTGGCCCCGGGGTCCCCATCACCCAGGGCCTGGCCTTATTTTTTTGAAAATAAATAAAACAGGGAGGGGGCCAAGTGGGCCCCCTCCCGGGCCACTTCTGGCCCCAGGGCCCCATCCCCCGGGGCCTGGCCAGCCTTTTTTTTGTTATTTGGAGGGGAGCAGCGTGGCCTCCTGAGGCCAATTATGGCCCCAGGGACCCCATCCCCCGGGGCCTGGCCTTATGTTGGGAACCGCAGGGGGAGCCCAATGCCCCACTGTCCCAGCTGGCTCCCCGCCTCCTGCGGAAGCCGGCATTGCTTTTGGACAAGGGGAGCTGCTAACATGCAGCTCCCCTTGTCGAAAAGCAATCTGCTTTGCTTCATGGAAGCGAGAGCAGGTTTCCTACTCTCGCTTCCATGAAGCAAAGCAGATGTTTGCAATGACAGGGAGGGAGCCATGCTCCCGCCCTGCCATTGCAAACTGCAATGTCCCGGGGGTAGGCACCCCGGGACATTGCCGGAGCCAGCCCTGGGGGTGGCGGTCCCCAGGGGCCAAGGAGGGCTCCATGGGGGGGCTGCACGGCCCCCCTCCAACATATTTAAAGCCCGGGGAGATGGTGGTCCCCGGGGCCGGGGGTCTGCTACAGACCCCCATATTTATTTTAGTCAATGCCCCGGGGAGCTCGTGGTCCCCGGGGCAGTGTGGGGAGGGCAGAAGCCCCCCCACACTTTTATTTATATTGAAGCCCTAAGGAGGTGGCGGTCCCCGGGGCTTGGAGGGGCCCACGAGGCCCCCCGCACATAATTATACATATGCCCCGGGGAGGTGGTGGTCCCTGGGGCAGTGTGGGGGGCAGGAGCCCCCCATGCATAATTAATACAAGCCCTGGGGAGGTGACAGTCCCTGGGGCTGTGCGGGGGCCGCGTGCCCCCGCATAATATTAATTTTGCCCCGGGGATGTGGCAGTCCCCGGGGCTGCGGGGGGCCCTGCTACATATATTTTTTGATTGCCCCGGGACCTGGCCCACCCGCGGGCTGATTAAAACGAAGCGCGGGAGACCACGCTTCGTTTTTTTTTTCCGGTGGGATTCGTGTACCCAGGGCAATTTCTTCCATTTTTTTTTAAAAACAAAAATGCTTTTTTTGGGCTTGGGGGTCCCTGTGGGACACCCTGAGCAGGCCTAGGGGGTCAGGGTTTTTCTATCCTAGCCCCTTTTCTTGTTTTTTATCTTTTTTTTTTTACTGTTTTCTAGTGACTCGGTTTTACTGAGTCACAAGATGGCTGCCAACACTTCTTGGTTTGGAGTGTTAACAGCCAATCAAAATGAAGCTCGTGATTGGGAGGGTTCGCGAATCCTCCTCGGCCACTAGATATCGATATTTTTTATTTTTGAATTTCTCAGGAATTACTGAACAGATTTACACCATTTAAAGAAAAGCACGCTTTCTGAACCAAGACCTACCTTTTTGCCAAATTTGGCTTAATTCCGTTCAGCAGTTCGGGCTGTAGCTTTGTCTGAAGTTTCCTAAGGAAACTAACATGGAGAAAACGTGTTTTGGGACCCTCTTTTTTCTCGGCCCCCGCTTGACGACTCACCCCGAAACTTTCAAGACAGGAGCTGACCTGAGTGAACCTTTAGTTTTGAAAAGTTCACGAAGATTCGTCAAACGGCGCCAAAGATATTGGCAAAAGAAAAAACACTTTTTGAATAGAAACAAGGTCCTAGCTGTAACTAAAATATATATATAAAAACCAAACCATTATGATAAGATAAAAAAATTAAACAACTTAAAATTCTTTAAATTTTGTAAAAATTATGGGCCTCATTACGATGTCGGGTGGAAAGCCTCCGCCCAACAGTCGCAATGTCCTAGACCGGGTTGGAACCCTTTTGACCGACTCGGTCGGTTTATAATCCCCCCGACCGATTACAATGTTTGCGGTCGAATTGTAAACCTCGTGGTCCTTCCGAATCGGTTCCAACTGGCTCTCGGAGAACTTGTGTCGGTCGGAACCACATCATGCAGCTCTACAGACAGCGTTTCTGACCGACCGATTACGATTTCTATTTCCCACAGCCTTTCCGAGTTGGCCTGTCTGACACGAAAAGGCTGTCGGAAATTGACTTTGGGGACCCCTAGCAGGGCCCCCTTCATCTTACGGACTCCGGTTGGGGGCCGAGGGGGTACCAGAGGGACCCTCCTGTAAAACCCTGCAATGTGTTGCTGGCACCATCGGGTGCCTGCCGCAGGGTGCAGGGTTTTACACACACACCCCATTTCCCCATAGGAGCCTGTGTTGTCAGTCGGAACACGGGCTTCCATAGGGAACAATGGGACTCCGACCAAACAGTGTTCGGTTGCATCGAAATTGGTTGGGTGGAACCGCCGACCACGAGTATGCCGGTTCCCGAACCTGAGACGGTGTCCGTAATGAGGCCCTATTTTACACATTAAAAATATTATAATTTTAAATAAACAAAAACATAATAATATAGATTCTAACAGCATAAAATAAATTATAAAATATAAAATGTAAGACAAATACTGTTCCCACTACAATTTATACAAAACTACGCAAACTTTTAAAATAAATATACCAAAAATGTACTACTCCCATGTCACACAATACAAAAATAATAAAACTGATAAAAATGTACAAATCTCCCTCCAATAAATGCAACCCGTAGTAAAAGCGTTGGATTGCGGATAGGTAATATTTACTGTACCCATTCCAGCCAGTACAACAGTATGAAAAATGTTGGTGTGCGATAGGATAAATGTACTATTCCCACTCCAATCATTACAACAGTAGGGAAAGTGTTGGGTAGCGGAGGGATAAAATTTACTATTCCCACTCCAGTCAGTACAACAGTAGGGAAAGTGTTGGATTGCGAAGGGTAAAATTTACTATTTCCACTACACTAAGTTCAACAGTAGGGAAAGTGTTGGAGAGTGGACGGGTAAAAAATGTTATTCCCAATCCAGTCAGTACAACAGTCTGGAAAGTGTTGGATAGCGGAGAGGTAAAATTTACGATTCCCACATCAGTCAGTTCAACATTAAAAACAAACAAAATATCTTCAACAAAATGAAATTATTTTATAAACAAAGTAAATAAAAAAATATACATATGTTGAAAGATAAAATAAAATATATATTTAATATAAAATAATTAAAAATAAAAACATATACAATGTTAAATACATATCACAAATACCTACAAATATTATTATAAATAAAATACAAAAATAATTTTCATACAAATAAATATTTTATTTAGAAATTATTTATTAGCAAAAACATTAATTATTACATACATTTAGTTGAGTTACTTCCCACCCTATAACACCAAAAGACTCACAACCTGCACCTAAAAAATTATTTACACTAGTAATAAAAATATTCAACAAACTAATGTTCATTAATTAAATATGAATTATTAATTAATTATAATGAATGTACTTCCCACAATATACCCCCACAAAACACACAACACACTCATAACATTTAACAAAACATCATTCACAGAATTAAAATAATTAATAATTATTATTAATTAACAAAATAATTATTTATTGCTTAACATTAATTTACTTTCCACCCCATACCCCTACAATTAAATAAATATTATTAATTAAAAACCAACATATAATTCATAAAATTTAATTAACTTCCCACCCTTTAACCCTATAATTCCCACAACCTAAACCTAAATTTAAACTTTAAAAAAATTATTTATACAATTCAAAATAATTTTCAATTAAAAAGCTAATAGCATTTAACAACTAATTATAAATTAATTAAAATTAATTTACTCCCTGTCCTTTACCCATATGAACCCAAAACTTGCACCTAAAGAAACGAATTGAACAATTAACATAATTTATTATTAATTAATTAATATTAAATATCTACTAATTATTAATTAATTAAAAATTAAAAACTTCCCATCCATTAACCCTATAAATCCCACAACCCAAAACCTAAAAAAGTTTTTATTACAAAATAAACAGAGTTAATTAACATTTAAATAATTAATATTTCTTGACAACTAATTATTAATTAATTAAAAATAAATTACTTCCCACCCTTTACCCCTATAAACCCTGCACCCCACACATAAAAAATTTACCCAAAAAATTAAAAGCTCAATTAACACAATTAAATATCAATAAAATAATTATTATTAAATAAAAGATAATAATCATTATTTCATTATAATTAAATTACTTCCCACCCTATTCCCCTATAAACCCACAACCCGCTACGGAACTAAAAAACACAAAATTAAATTAAATTAAATGTAATAACTACAAAAAATGTAACAGATGTATTAAAAAACATAAACTATATTTATACAAAAAGATTACATCACATACATTTAAAATATATACTAAAATACATAACACCAATTAAAAAACGATATTTTAAACAACTATGTTTTTGCAAACGATATTAATGACTTTAATATTTTTTAAATCGATATTTCTTATTTTAAAATTGATGTTGTTGACATCGATATTCTTGCTGACACTATTTCCTTATCACGATATTTTACACTCAATATTTTAGCACAGGGATATTTTTATTTTGATATTCTGTCTAAATACCTGTCAAATTCTTTCTTGTCCACAATGTTCTCTCTCTCTAGGGACCCAATCTTCGTGACCCAGGGGGGTCTTGCCAGTACAACCTTCACTTCTCTAGTGGAGGTGCGTTTTACTTGGACTTTGCTTTGTGCGCCCCAGAATTCATTGAGTTCCTGTAAAACAGCCAAACGTTTATTGATGTCAAATGGTGTTTCCGCCGCCAATGGACTGACATTGTCGAGGTCTGGTACCCACATTCTCACTCCAAACAGGACTTTGTAAGGAGAACGACGCGCCAGGGAATTACATGGCATGTTATTGAGTGCCCTTTGGACCCCATATAGGTGATTGACCCAACTACAACCCAAACTTAATACCCTTGCTGTTTAGGACTGCTTTAAGTCATGGTTTTTCCTCTCAACTACCGAATTTCCCTCAGGATAGTAAGGGGAGGAGTACCGCAAGGCCACAACATAAATATCCCATGGCTTCTTTGCAAGCCAGAGAGCTAAATGCCCTGGTGGGAATGTATTGTGTCAATTGCATATGTCCCGATGAAGGCTCGCAAATCCTTTATAACAGTTTGAGCGTCAGCCGAGCACTGTGGCCAAACCAACAAGAATCTGAAGCATGAATCCACTGCCACCAAGATGTACTTGTAAGCCCCTTCTGAGTGTAAGGGCCCGCAGTGAAATAAACAACTGCTAGAGGTTTGTCTGAGATCAATAGAGGTGTCTGTGGTGGACCTTCTATGGTTGAACCCTTCATCTGCTGGCAGATGTCACATTTGAGGACAAAGTCCTTGGTCTGTTTTGTAAGAACAGGCCACCAATAGCGATGCATCAGTAATGAAACTTAGCAGTGACCCCTGTGTATGCTGAACCCAGACCCTCATGTGCAGCTAGTATTATTCCCAATCTGCGATCAGTGTTTGTTATTATTCTATCCCCCACTCCTGGAATCTGAGCATATGGAATGTTTTGTGCATCTAACTTGTAGGAGTACACCATGATGTCTCTGTCTATTCTCGTACTTGAACTAGTAATTGCAGCAATGGCAACAGTGCGGACTGTTGCCTTAACGGCATCATCAACCATGGAATTCCCTTCAGCGTGAACGCCACATGAGCCCATGGCAAGCATTTTTACAGCTTTGCCACCTGTTCCCAAAGCAGCTTCTGCTTGATTGTGCAACCCTTGGAATCTCGAAATCCATTTTGACCCCAATAGAGAAGATATTCATTATAGGACTGAAGAAAGTAGTATGAATCGCACACTATGGGCCCAATTCTGATGCGGTTAGGAAATCTTCCCGATCTAATCGCTTTGGAAATGGTTTCCGACCGACTCGGATCCACAGAGTCCGACCGACTGAGTATGATGCATCCGGATGCTTCCAGATACGATTTGGTTGGACTCCCATTGACTTGTATGGGAGTCTTAGGGGCTCATTATGATGGCACGCGGACATCAGTCTGTCCGCCATCATAGCAGTGCTGGAACCGCCCGCCAGACGTGCGGCAGTCCCACCAGTCCAATTAGGATGCGTCCGCCATACTGGAGGGCGCGTCCTGGCCTTTTAACATTGCGGACGGTGCTGCTGGCTGCAGCACCGTTAGAATGTTAGAAGGCCAGGATGTGCATTTCCATGCACAACGTGGCAGGCACCACGCGGTGCCTGCCACCTTGTGCATGGAAATGTAGGGGGGTACCATGGGTATCCCCCTAGTGCACCTACACCCTCCCACCACACAGAGGGGGCCTGCAACGGGCCCCCAATCCCCGCCAGCCTTTCCATGGCGGCAGCGCCACCATGGAAAGGCCTATTCCAGGACATATCATAATATGGCGGACGGTGCCTGCTAGGCACCGCCACCATATTAGTGGCCCTTTTCCGTCCGCCAGGCAATCGGTGCGATTGCCTCCAGCGGAAAAGCGGCAGACGGACTTTGCGTCCGTTGCGATACCCACCGGCATCCTAATTTGGCGGTGGGTAAAATGCTCAGTGATGGTGGAAGGACCGCCACCGCCGGCCCGGCGGTGGCGGTCCTTCCGCCATCATAATGAGCCCCTAAGTTCCTAACTGCATCGTAATCTGGACCTCGGTTGGGAAGACATGTTTCCGATCCGATTCGGAAGGAACAAATGCCGGTAGGAGGCCTTCCTAACCGCATTGTAATCGGGCCCTAGATGGGAATGCTTTCCTAACCGCATCGGAATCGGGCCCTATGCTGGGACTATGTTGGGACGGGAAGTCTTCTGCATGTCTCTGGAGAGAGTGCTTCCCCTGCCTTATGCTAATCTCCAGGCAAGTCAATCAAAAGCTACTGTATAGTTTCTAGATTCCTACCTCAGTAAGCCTGACAATCATATATGTCCACTAAGGGTCTCCCTGTTTACCTGGATTGAGACCCTAGAGCTTGGCTCTGCAGTCGAGGGGGCATAGCCTAGTGCACCCCTATTTTTCAGAGAGTGGCTACTGCCCTCTCTACCCAGGCTGTGGTAGACTGACAGTGGTGGCATCAATAAATCTATAGTCAGGAGGGGTGAGTCACTACTCACCCTCCTGATCAATTTTGTGCAGTTTATCCCATTGCCAGGGGTCCTGTTGCCTTTATCTACCTGACGTGTGTTTGAGAGCCAGTGGGTGTCCTGGGTAAGAATGGTGAGTTGAGCCATTGTGTGGAATGCGAAATGCGAAATGCGAAAACTGTTCTGTTGGAAATCCCAGTTCCCCCCGGGCCCCTCCTCATTTCCTTGGAGAGGCCTTGTGGGCTGGGGGAGACACTCAGCTCTTATCTGGGTATAGCAGCACTAACTCTGCCAAGAGGACCCTCCCCCCACCCACTGGTCACTGCCTCCTGGTCTGGAGTTACTTAAAATTCCTCTTTAGGAAATAGCACGGGCTGGTACCAGGAAAGACAGTAGGTAATCAGTGCATGCTTTGGTCATGCATTGAACACGCCATGAATGGTTTGTGATTGGAGGTGTAATCAGGATGCAAAAGTAGCAGACCCTCTGATTGGATCAGCCTATCAATCAGAGGTGATAAAAGTCTGGCCTGAGTGGTCAGCTGTTGTTCAAGACTGGTCTTTGACTGAGGAGGCAGCCACACCAGGTCCGTCCAAAGGAAGCCAACCAGGACCCACGGTGTGAAGGCAAGATAAAGACACTTTTTCACTGTGTCTGGAATTTGGGGATGTTTATTCTTTGGCTGATGGATTGTGCTGCAAAGGAATGTGCCAAGACCAGCTGTTTCTGTAAGGCTTGACGGACTGGAGGTTGGTACAAAAAAGTGCATACTGCTGCGCAAGGAGGAAAGGAAGCTTGCCGCACATCAAGGGAGCTGGTGTGGAAAGGAAGCTTGCAGCACATCAAGGGAGCTAGTGTGGAAAGGAAGCTTGCTGCACATCAAGGGAGCCAGAGAAGGGGAAGCTTGATCTTGCTTGGAGGTGAGATCGCTTTCCCTAAACTCCTCCCCTGCGGAGCCTGTACAAGCAGTAGCTGAGGAATAGAGGCCAGTGAAACATGCCCCCACCTTTCTTTTTGTGATCTCTGGGGGTATCAGGGTGAACTGGCACTCTCTCCAGCCACTACCCTCCAACAGCTAGCCAGTGGCTACTGGCCTAATGGGACTCCAGTAAACTGTGCTAAGACATCAGGCACCTGTGATCAGATCCCTGATGCCACTAGAGCTGTGTGCTTGCTCAAGACGGGAGGGCACTTCTGTTGCTTTGGGTGGGGGTTAATGGCCTGATCAAGAACCTTTGATTTCACATCATATGCTGAAACTCTATCCTTTCAATCCAAAGATTGGTATCAAGGATCCAGCGAATGAGAGCAACCCTGTGCAACATGGTCTGTAATATGTAATGATAATTGTGTGTTTTCATGTTAACTGTGTTTTTATAGTGACTAGGCGCTATAAACTGTTTGGGGTCAGAACTCTGGCCCAGAGGGTTGTAGAGACATCTGGTTTTCACTGTTTATCCTACGTTGATGTGTAGTGTAATTCTCTTGTTTGTATTAAAGTACTTTTCTTTTATAAAAAGTAAACCACTGACTGGACATTGATTTTATCAGCTGGTAGTACGGTGTGCACTGTCTTCGGAATGTCTAACCCCACCTCACCTCCTTGAGTAAGCCTTGGACTGCTCTGTCTCGCTACCCTGAGAGAGTCAAGTGCTGGAGAGGAGAACTTGGTTATCCAATTTTGGGTCCACTAGTACTGAGGCCCCAGGACACCAGTGGGGAACACTGCAGTTGATGTGATTGGAGCGCAGTAACCCGAGAGTGCCCAGGTGCCCAGGAAGCCGGGTCTAACACACTATAAGTGTGGGGAATTCAGGACCCGTACTTTGTAGTGCCATTATCAGGGCTTTGAGTTCTGCTAGCTGTGTTGTACAGTCCCCTAAGGACTGAGGGGTTACTTCTGCCCGACACCGCATCAGTCATGGGACCGACCGAGACCCGGCCGGCAGTCCTGAACACCCGACTGCCGAACACTGTTCGGTCGCATTCCTACATTTTACTAGGGGAGCATGCATTCTGGCCATAAACCGGCCAAAATGCATGCTCCCATATTAAAATGGGAGGTGCAATTCATCCCTGCAACCCGTGGCAGGCAACTTGAGGTGCAGGGATCAACAGGGGGGCACCATACTTGCCCCCTCGGCCTCCAACCAGAGGCCATGCACCCAAGGGGGTCCAAAAGGCAGCCCCAAAGTTGAGTTCTGACAGCCTTTCTGTGTCGGAAAGGCCGGCACGGAAAGGCTGCCGAAACCAGACATTGTAATTTCAAGGGTGGAAATGCCCGCCCTTGAGATTACAGGCCGTGTTCCAACTGGCCGACGGGCTCTCCATCTTCATCGTAATGAGGCTGTCGTAAAGTAAACCGACTGATCCATCACGATGCGGCAGTAAAGGCTCCAATCGAGGGTCTGACCTTTTTACGGCTGCATCATAATTGGCCCCTGAGTATGTGATTTTTCAGTACGGAACTTTCCGTCATGCATGCCCCCTTTACGATTGCGCATGCCACGGAATATTAGTGTTGTGTCCCTACAGCAGGATGAGCAGATCCATCGGTATAAATGATATATTCATATCGATCTAAAGACTATATTTGATTCGGCATAGGATATTCTTGTTCATACCACAGGAATGCTTGTGTTTGAGTTTAGAATCGAATCTGTAATCTACATCTGTTGCAGTGAGAGAGTTAACGCTTGAACCCATCATGAATGTAATGCTTTGGCATTTGGAATGCTTGCTTAAGTAACTGCCTCTAAGTTCAGTACTGGGGTAATGACAATTATTTGCTTATGCTGAGACAGTGCTCTCTCTCTCTCACTACAGCAGTCTGTACCGCCGTGAGAATTTTCTTAGTAGGTGCAAAAAGCATTTCAGCGTTGTTGTACAAATGTGATTTGTATGCAATGGGTACTGAATCACCTTCATTGAAAGTGATATAGTTATACCCGGTGGGTATCGCGGCTAAGCGTATCACCAAGTTAGTTGTGTTTACACGTGTTTGCAAATGTTTGTAAGCCATTGTATCTGCTTGTACGGAACGTACAATGTTTGTATGTTCCTGTGTCCAATGGTTAATTGAAAAATCTGGTCCGATTAAGTCGTAGAATGGTTTTACTTGTTCTGCATAATCCAAAATGTGTGTTCTGCCAAAATCCAGGAATCCTCAAATAGATTCTGATCTTTTCAGAGCCATTGGAGGTTGGAGCAGTGGGCATTTTGCTAAAAAAACATGCCACCAGGCTTTTGCCTTCACTTGACAACTCATATCGCAGAAACAAGACATTGAGGTGGACAATTTTTGATTTTTTAAAATTAAATTTGTACCCCAGGTGAGCGAACCCAAGAATTATGTGGTTCACTCTAGCCAAGTGTTCCATTAATTCATCGTCCATCAGATAGATGTCATCTGCATAGGACAATGCCTCCTCATCAAAATTTTGAAGTAACTCTGTTAGCCTGGCTGAGAACAGCCCCGGGCTGTTCTTATACCCTTGAGGTAAACAGCAAAATTTACGCTGTGAACCTAGCGCTGAAAATGCGGTCAAAGATCTGCTTCAAGGTGCTATATTCTGACAGAAATATCCATTTAAGATGTCTAGTGTTGTTTTGTATATCTTCCGCACAATGTTATTCATTAGTGCGGCACTATGTGCATTTTGTACTGCAAACGTGCCTTTGGAAGTGTTCAGGTGTCTGTAGTCTAAGACTAGACGGTATGAATTTTCTGGTTTCATTACAGGAAACAAGGGATTATTCATGGACGAGGTGCAATTTTCTATCACACCTTGGTAGTCAAGTTGTTCTAGGATTTCCCTAACTCGTTTTTTAGCTTCATGTTTTATTGGGTACTGTCTCTGGGGTTGAGGAGTTGATTTTAATGGGATCCCACCCAACATGACTGCAGTATAGTGCAAGTGGTAGAGCTAACTGGTTCCGCAACGAGGTCAGAGAAAGCAGGTAAAATTAAAGTTTCTCCCAGTGGGCATTCCATTATGAACTAAGGTGGCCAATCCTTTTCAGCCCAAAAAATTTTGTAACCATACGTCAGGTTCTCCCAAAAGAGAGCTTGATGTTCCTGGGTATGTCCTCCTCCATTTGGAGTGTTATTTTGTATAAACAATGTGGGACATTTACTCTTGTATCAGGTGTTTCCACAGTGATATGCTCATTCAGCGCTACTACCACCAGATAATCCATCAGGTTCCGGTGAGGTATTGTGACTTCTGCCGCGCTGTTCAACACCGTCACTGCCCACTCCCCATTCAGAAGCAGAGTCCTCAGTAGTCTGGGCATGTCTTATTTTAATTCCAACTAACTTCTTTCTGAATTGAGGTTTAGGAGTCTTTTGTTTGTCCTCTTTAAGGATGTAATCTGAAGTGTGATGTGTTTCCCTTTTCGGCTTCACACGTTCTTCCGTTTGTGCTCTGACCATTCACCTCTCTCCGAATGTATATCGGATGTATCCTGAAAGGAACGAGCGGAACGTGTATCAGTATCCTGATACCTGTCAGGCTTTCTGATATTATCAGGGTTTCTCAAATGTATTTTTTTTCAGTGGTTTCCTATTGAGGAGACCCACCCTGTGATTGTGCTTTATTTTTTTATTTTTTTCTTTATGGTCCCATTTCATCTTGGAGGAATTGGGAGCTTGTTTAGAGTTATCTTTTTTTCAGAATTAATTTTAACCTGGGGTTTCCCAGGTCTGGTTCCCAAATTATCTCTACCTAGCGTAGCATAGGTTTCTTCGATAATCTTACGCAATTTCCGCTCCTGCTGTGCAGGAATGAACTCCCTCGGGTGTTGGTATATATCCAGTGCTGCTGCTTCCCCTTTTATGTTACTGAACATAATCGTTGATACCGCGGCAAAATTGCCCATCAGTTTCATCCTCAAGTCCAGGGTAGGTCCTGCCCCATACTCATTCTGTACTTGTTTCAGTACGTCAGGTAAAACTGCTATTGAAGGAGTACCATGAGTTCTGATGTAGACTGCAGTGAAGACAGTACTCCAAGTGCCACAATCTTCCAATGAGGGGGCCATTCCCATTGACAAGCATATTGTTAGTATTCTGTGTTTACCTTGCGGTCAAGTATGGGAAAAAAACGCTTCAAGCTGGCTTGTTTTCTGTGCTATCCAGAACAGATTTTGCTCCTGATTGGTGGGAACCATTCCCATTATAGCATTCAGCATTTTAGGCTGATACCCATAGCAGCCAGTTGTGATTGTGCAGCCAGAGCCGTCCGTGCATTATTAAATGTCAGTGTTCGCATAATGTATTGCGTGAGGTTTCTGTAAAGTTTTACTAAATCTTTGTATAGTGTTGTTATTTTCGCTGCACCTAAATCGTTAAGATTGGGATGTGGTCTCTAAGCCAATATATAGGTATAGGACCAGCCAAGTTGCTCCTTCTTTAACGGGCGGCCCGAGTCTCACATTTTCTACGGTATGGGGGAGGGCCCCTTTAAAACAATTTATGTGTTCATGGTAATTTAACAGAATTTTTATATCCACATATGGAAAGTATTCCTTGGTGTTTCATCTTCAATGTAAGTGTGAAACAATTTTTTGTGAGCATCTGCAGGTCAGAATGTAACCCAAGAGTAGAATACCTCTGTTCTGATGCTTCATGTGCCTCAACCTCGAAGGTAATGTCACCACCCATTGCCGGGAGGCTGTATTGTAGTGACTTCATAGTAACTGCAAGTCTGCAATTTTCTGTGATATGTAGTCTAACTGCTTGTTCTTCAACATCCTCAACTTGTTAGGTCAGTGTTAAAGAAAAAGGTAATTAATTGAATGAATTTATGGAGATAGAGTTAGCACAATGTGGGAAAATTTTTATCCTCAAAGCTTGAATAACCTACAGCAAATACATAGAGTATACCTACTCAGCTGGGGCGGATTTCCCTTCCCACCACGGACGTCTCCGGTTTGGAGAAGAGTAGGGTTTTCTGAGAAAAGCACAACTGAACTACTCAGATAGACTGTTAAATAAGAGTCCAAACAACATTGGTGGTGCTGCGCATTTGTTGGACAACATAAACTTTGGTTAAGGTGCCTAGACTGATTCAGATCACCCCTGAAGGAAATGTTGTCCTGGAGACCAGATAGCTTACAGTGCCACCACCAGCCCCACTAACCTTACCAGGGAGCGAATGGTTTCTGGCAACCACTGAACATGGCAACCCTGACCCCTCAGGAATCGTGGAAACAGATCAGAACATTTTGCCTAGTCACTCGTTATACTAGCTCTCAGAGAAATATACAGAATACACAGTGGGGCGTTTTTCAATATATTTATTGACCCAACGTTATTCTTGTATAAAATACATGTGCTGTGATAATTAGTAGACAGAAGCAGATGAAAGTGATTACAAGCACCAAAAGGGTAAATAGTGGGTACAGGTCTACCATGGTGCTATAACAGTGTGTATATATACAGGAAAAATAAACAAGGCCGTAATCAGGCGTACTCCTACCATGTAAACCCTACTCTAAGTGTACCTACAGTGTATGTAGATGTAGAGCCAAGAATCTCCCCAAGGGACAATCCAACCCCATTACCTGGCGGGAGAGAATGAAGGACCCTGTCTTGGTCATGAACTAGACACCCCTCATGAGATGTCAGACCACTGTGTGGTGAAGTCTCAGCATGTAGAGACCCTTGGTGTCAGCTGAAGTGCGTCCTCTGCAAATCTATTGGGATGCTCATTATTTATATTAGAAAGCATCCTTGTGATGTACGTCGTAGATTAGCGCTGTTATGAATATGGAGATAGCTCTGTCGCCCCGTGGATGAAGATAGAACGACATTTGTACATAGTGCGTAAAGAGGCCTTGTACATGATGTTCGAGGCATCATGATAATGTTTTGCGAATCTAGATGTCTAAATAAAGTAGTTTCAGAGAAACTAATCCAATATTATCGTATATGCAAATATGTACAAACGTTCATGGCAGAAATGTTATTGTGAAAAAGAGGACAATGTATGAAATGAGCAGCTTCGCTACATGGGCCTAACCTGGGAACATAACACAGGTTCAGCTGGACAGTTGAGAGGCCAGTAGGGGAAGACTGTAGAAAGGCCTGCGGAGCTTGTTGTGTCCCTGTAGCTCAGAGCAGAAGGTTAGTCAGCTGACACTTGGAGTCACTTCAGCCTGGGCTGAAAGGCTCAAATTTAGTCTTCATTCTCAGCTTGCCGAGCAGGCATCAAGCAGCAAGGCAGCAAAGCTGTAGTAACCACAGGACCAGGAGTGTACTGAAAAGTTGGCCTGAGGGTCCTCTTTTTATACCTTGGTGCCTATTTTGAGAAGGGAGAAGCTTCTGGAGTTTCCCCCTACAGATGTGTCTGGAATTTCCTGTCTCTCTGTCCTGGTCTGTCTGGGGGCACAATAGGCTAGTGTGAAGTCCTTTGTTTGGGAGCTGGGCCAGCTCATTTGAAGTCAAGTGTGGTAGGTGACAGCACCACCCTGATTAAGCCAGGATGGCCCATCCCGCCAACATCCAGATGATCTATTGTGATGCTGTCTGGGAGTAATACACAAAGGCCAACTGTCAACTACACTTAGTCATGTGACCCAGGAACAGGCTGCAGACACCAAATGGTTAGGTCAGAAAATGCCAATAATCTAAAAGTGACATTTTCAGATATGAGACTTAAAATCCAACATTACCATTAAAGAGGGTTTTTAAATTGCAAATCCTCAGACACCTCACATGAAATTCCCATCTGCTTTCACATTAAAGTTATCTCTTATTAAATTTAATAAGGTAGCCCAATGTTATCCTATGGGAGAGGCAGCTCTTGAAGAAGTGAAAAAACAAATGTAGGAGTTCTATCCTACCAGGACATGCAAAACTAAAAAGTACATGCCCAACCTTTTAAATACAATGTACCCTGCCACATGGGCTAGTTAAGGCAGTTTTGTATATGCCCCTGTCTCTTTGAGAGTACGTTGTCCTCCACGGCCGCTTCATCTCTCTACAAGTAAGGTGTTCTTTTGCCAGAAGAGAAGAGAACCAGGGAGCAGAACACATTCAGTTCTACCGTTGCCTAAGCCTCTGTAGTAGTTGGCCATCTATAGCCTTAGTGAGCCAGAAATTAAAAATATCGAAGTCAGTAGTTACATCTCCAGTAAGTAGTGGGGTAGAACAGGAAAGACGCTGAGTAAAGGTTAGTGCCTTGCAATTTGCCCCAGTGTCAATGCGTGTAATCCACCCTTCCTGAGACTCTACTTCTACTTTTATGAGGATCTAATATCAGTGTTAGTGGAATAAACTTGTGATCAGACCATATCTTGGCTTCAGGATTACCGGCAACAGGAGACTGAAAATTAGAAATGCCTAGGGTCAACATATGACATGCTTGATGAGTGGAGCTGGTCACCAATTGTAATAGATTAAGAGCCATTAGAAGACCAATGAGAGTCCTTGCAGCACCATTCCTAATGTTATCAATGTGACAGTTGAAATCACCTAAAGTGGAGAAATTTGAATATTGAAGCCAGTAGGGGGTTAGGGCCTCTAACAATGAGTCAAGAAATTGGGAACTAGGGGAATGATTACAATGGCGTCTCCTTGCCATCGTAACCAACTTTACCACCTGCCATATTATGATGGCGAGCGGACGTGTGGTGGTTGTAAAGACCGACCGCCATGCATCCGACTGGCTCCTTGAACCCCCTGGTGCAGCGGAGGGGCTCTTAGTCCCTACAATGCTGGCGGTGCCGACCAGCCACTGCTGTAGGGTTTACGATGTCCCTTTCCGCCAGCCGTTTTGTGGCCGGTTACCCGCCATGAAAAGGCTGCCAGAAAGGGTCATTGGGGGCCGTAGCGTGCCCCCATTCTCCCTTGGTTTTGGGTGTTGGGGGCATATCCCTGTACCATGTGGCAGGCACCGCATCTTGACTGCCACGTAGTGCAGGGATATGTAACATATCCTGTTTTTACATTGCGGCGGGTGCTGCAGCCAGCAGCACCCGCCGCAATGTAAAATATAGGCATTGCGACTGACGTGGTGGCGGTCACATTGTAATGCCTACTATGGGACCGCCAACAGCATGTCAGGCGGTCCCAATCCCCGATATGATGACGAATTTACTGAAGTCGATACACCATCGTAATCAGCCCCTAGGTTCTGGGGGACGATACTCGGATGCCAGAAAAGAATCATGGTGAGAAAGTTTCAAACAGAAGCCCAAACTTTATTCCCCTTCTAGCTTATCTATATGGAACATCGAACATTGCAAGATATTGCAGAAAACAATAGCCAGGCCCCCAACCCTACTTCCATTCCTGTCGACATGGTGTAAGGTATAGCCAACTCGAATCTCCATTGTTATATTAGGATTGGAAAATTCTTTCAGCCAAGATTTAATAAGAAACAGAAGATCCCAATTTTTACCTGTTGACAAGTTGTGAATTTCAGATACATGTTTGGAGAGAGACCTAACATTTATAAGTCGACCCTGTAGCCCAGTTTTAACTCAGCAGTTGTTAGATGTGCCCAAGTTGGCACCCTGGCCCTTCCACTCTATTAAAATGACTTTATTCTGTTTAATGTTTTTCTTACAGGTAAAGCAAACATTTACAGGGTCAAAATTGATCTTGCAACATGAACTCCTCCCTAGTCTCTCAATTTCAGCTGAAGAGTAGGCAAGAGGGCCGTGCTGACATAGGTCAAAACTGGCAGCACAGCTGGTGCTGGCTGTGGAATAGGCACGGACGGTGAAGACGGGCTTGGCGCAATTCAAATTTTTTTATGAGCCTTTAGCTCCGTTCTAGTTCCCACCTCTGCCAGAAAACAACTAGACTGCTGACTGTCCAAAATAGCAACAGAAAGCAGGGCAAAAATTATGACTAAAATGCACTCTGATCCAAAAACCAAGGCAGGAAAGAGTAGATTAAAAATGTAAAAGTCAATCATCAATTCATCCATTGAAATATAAACGATTTAAAAACATTTCACTCATATTTAAGCTTTAAGAAAGTGCCCCAAAATATAAACAATAGAGCATAAAGAGGCTATGTGCCAGTCCAGAGCAGGAATAAACACAGGGGAGGAATAAATGCAAAGGAGGAATAAACACAGAAGAGGAAGGCAAGTCATTGAATGTGAAGCAAAGCGATGAAGAGTAAAAATAAAGCATAGCAAAGGTCAGTTATGAGAGGGCTGTAAGGCCACAGTAAATTCTTAGTGAGCCCACAATAGGTCTTTTGAAAACAGACCACTGCACTGGTAGGTGAGATCTAAAAGCTACAGCTGTTAATGTTGGCTTCAGTGCTCCTACCCCTGTTTTTCAATAGTTTATAGTTTAAATTGATTTATAAATCTATTAGCTTCATTTACTTTCTCCTGCCACTGAAGCCAGTGGGTACTCGAAACAAACTGGATGATAATCCCTATTAAAGAAAACTTGCATATGCATGCAAACTAAGTATAAAATTCTGGCACAAATTGTGCTCCCACTGCGTGTTTACTTACATTATTTTCACCAGTTAACACCGGCCACAAATAGGAAATAGTATAAATGGCTGTTAGAGCTGGCATCCATGGCATGGTTTCCCCTGTCTTTTTGCCTTCTGATATCTTGTTTTGCTGACTTTGTTTTATTGGCCTTAGGAATCTGGGCATTTCACCACTGCTAACTAGTGCTAAAGTACATATTCTCCCTTACTTAAAACATGGTAGCATTGGTTTATCCACAGTTGGCATACTTGAGTTACTTATAAGTCCCTAGTAAAGTTCACTACATATGCCCAGGGCCTGTAAATTAAATACTACAGGTGGGCCTGCTGCACTGATTGTGCCACCAACTGAAATAAACCTTTAAACATGTCTCAGGCCTGCCACTGCAGAGTCTGTGTGTGCGGTTTTAAACTGCCAATTCAACCTGGCAAGTTCCCCTACTTGCCAGGCCCAAACCTTCCTTTTTTACATATAGGTCACCCCTAAGGTAGGCCCTGGACAGCCCATAGTCCAGGGCCTACTGGATTTAAAGTGCATTTAAAGAGTAGGAAATGTGCTTTTAACTTTTACATGTCCTGGAAGTGAAATACTCTTAAATACATTTTTTACTACTGCAAGGCCTGTCTCTACCTTAGGATAACATTGGGATTGCCTCATTAAATTTTATACGTGTAATTTCCAATTGGGAAAAGATGGGATCCCAAAATTTGTTATTTCTGGAATCACCATTTAAAAACACAACTTATGGCGAAGTTGGTTTTAAAATTGCAATTCTAAAAATGCCACTTTTAGAAAGTTCTTTTGCAATTTCACTTAATTCATGGCCGCTTTAATCAATAGCAGTGGTCACCATTTATTTTTTAATTCTGTATATGAATATAATATAATCAATTGTTGACACACACAGAAGATCACATACAAAATGTGTCCACATAAATCCCAACAACACAGTAGACATAAACACAATTTGGACGAGGTTTATATATGAAATGCCACCATGTTATGTTATGTTATAAGATACTCATTGAGCACGTATACACCAAAAATGTTTCTTGGCACTAAGGTTATAGAGGCCACTACTAGCAATAAAAGTTAGCCAAAAGCTTTGTCTAAACAGCAACGTTTTTAAGTGTCTCCTGAACCCCACATAGTTGGCTGTAGATCCACCCAACCTCTTCCTTTTGCTTCTAGGAACAGTTAATAAGTTCAGGTAGGATGATCTAAGATGACGATTAAGGTCTTGGCACTGTATTCTAGAGGACATAAAGGCCGTATTTCTGTCATAAAGATATTTGAAAATAATACAGCCAGTTTTAGGAATAGTTCTCTGGGCTACAGGGAGTCAATGTAGCTTTTCCATCAGGGGCTTAGTGTGGCAATGCCTAGGCTGACGAAGACCAGCTGGGCTTACCAGGCTTTGTGCTATTTGCAGCCTGCAATTTAGGCCCGGGGAGGTCCCTGTTATTCTGAAAAATTACAGAACAATCTCATTACTCCCCTATTTGGTAAAACTATTAGAGGCTCATGTTGCACAGCATATATGGATGACAACTTTAACAGTGAGGAATCTCCTTCTTTTCCTAATTCTCTGAGGCTGGAGAAAGCATGAGGAAGTAATTTCTTCTATCTGGGGTTTCATGGAGAGATCCTCATCAATGAGTTCCCAAGGCTTTTCACTACTTTCTTGGGCACAGGGGGGGACCCCATCTCAGAAGACAAGAAGGAGGGGCTCCATGGATGGAGTTTGTTCTTAGTAACAATATTCTGCGTTTTGTCGAAGTTCAACTTGAACTGATGGCTATTCACCCAGTCCCGAATATTTAACATGGTGTCTTGGAAAAATTCCTTGGATTCTGTGGCATTGTCAATGGTGAAAATCAACTGCATATCATCAGCGTAGTTGTGTATTCTCACCTTCCGCTGCTGGAGAGAATTAGTCAGTGGGCGCATATAAAGATTGAAAAGATGAAGGGATAAAGAGGACCCCTGAGGCTCTCCACAGTTTAATTGGACCTTAGGTGAACAGAATGGAAAAAGACGGACCAATTGAGAATGGTCTTTAAGAAAGGATTCCATCCAATGAAGGGCAGTCCCCTGCAAGCTTTCGAACTTTACACGGTCGATCAGAATAGTATGATCGACTGCATCAAAGGCTGCTAATAAATCTAATAGGACCAGTGACTGTGTGATGCCTCTGACAGCTTCTTTCCTGATGTCATCCATAATAGCAAGAACCAGGATGTTAGACTCCTCCAAAAAGGATCATATATGCTGAGCAACATGAGACTCTAATAGTTTTCCCAAATAGGGGAGTAATGAGATCTGTCTGTAATTTTTCAGAATGGCAGGGTCCTCCCCAGGTTTTTTTAGAAGAAGGAGCATGACATCCTCCTTTTTCACCTTTATTTTATCAACAAAAATGAGTTTATTGCATTACATATTTTTTGAGTTGGGGCTACTGGTAGATATACTCTTTCTGGATTGGTTAGTTCTCTAACAGTCTCAAAGATGACCTTAGTTTTGCTTTCAAAGTTTAACATTTTATTTGAGAAGAAAGTAGATTTTGCCTGTAAAATAAGTTTTTTATAGGTTTGTAAGCTTTGAGCAAAGACTTCTCTATTTTCAGACAGATAGGAATTTCACTATTTCCATTCCGCTTGCTGCAGTTCCAGTTTTACAGACTTTAATTCATCCAAGAACCATTTAGATCATGGGTACTCACAAACTTTCTCTCAAGGGCCAAAATTACAGTCTGGTTTGGGGCCTAGGGCCACACCGGTAGAGGTGGGGTTGGTGGGGATGTGGTCAGTTGGGGCGGGGCTAAAGTTTTTAAAAAAATCACCACCTTTTCAGAACATTACTAGACAAGGCTGTTTTTCAAAAGCAGATTCAACTAAAAATTCAAGAGGAGGACATTTTGATAAGACATTTTTATTATCAGACAATAGCAATCTTAAGAGGCATTGCATGGCAATTCTCATTGACTGGATATTCAGCACAGGCCCAATGCAGCACAGGTTTAACTGAGTCCAAAAAATAGGTAAGTTAAAGACAGATATACTAGGAACTTATTTTGCGCTTCTCCGTTCAGTGTCCTGTAATCTGGAACTTTGTCTGCAATGGCAAGCCTTGAGAGCTGATCCAGATGTAAGTCTGTAAGTTTATTTCTGAGTTTACTCTTTAACAGTCCCGTTGTGAAAAATAAACTTTCACAAACATATGTTGACCCAAACATTCAAATTTCTTTCTGGACCATTGCAAAAAGAAGAGGAAATTTGTCAAAAGGCACAATTTTCCAGAATTCTTCTGGTGCCTGTCCCAAAAAAATGCTTTGAGGGCTGAATTGTGCTGCATGCCAATCAGCTCCATTTCTGCTTGTGCCCTTTTCATGCCAATAAGTTCAACAATGTCAAGAATTTGTGCACTCACCATCCAGGGGTTTTCAACCAGCCTGAACAGAGGAGTTAGGGCTCTGAATTGAGAAAATCGCCCTTTGATCTCCCCAGAAATTTCCTCAAGAGATATACCATGGTCTAGCTTTGACAGAATTTGTTGTGCATATGGTAACCTCTGCATCGCAGAAAACATGCTTGGGAAGTTGGTGAAGTCAGCATCATCCAGTTGTTCTTCGAGTAGCACAAGTTTACTTTCAAATGAGTAAATACCATTCATCACGGAGCGCACAGGCTGTTGTTTGCCTTGCAGTGTCAAATTGAGAGCATAGAAGTGTGTGAATAGATCTGAAAGAAAATGGAGCATATTAAGCCATTTCACATCCCTTGGTTCTGGGAATGATTGACCTCTGCTGTTTACAAAGTGTTCAATTTCAGGAAGCAATGCGATGAACCACTCCAGAACTTTTCCTTTGCCTAGCCATCGCCTGTCAGTGTGCATCAAGAGGTCTGTATATTCATCTTCAGAATCCTGCAGCATTGCGTTAAAAAGTCTATGGTTAAGGGCTTTGGCACAAACAAAATTAACAATTTTCACTGCAACTTTTAGGAAGTTATTCAGTTCTGTGAGCTTAATTTAGCACACAAAACATCTTGGTGAATAATGCAGTGGTAGTCTATTACAGTCTGTCCGGTGAGCTTCTTTTTAAGCAGTGATACAAAGCCTCTGTCATGGCCTACTGTGGCAGGAGCCATGGTAGGCCATGTTGTGATGCTGAGAGGAGTATATTGTATGTGATGTGTTTCAAAGTGGTTGCACATGCTGTCCAGGATATCTTCTCCTCTTGTGTGCCCTTGCAGTAGTAGAAACTGCTTTAAGGAACAATGGTCCCTAACAAGAAAGTTATAAGGTCAAAGCATATACAGATAGAGATACAATGATATCTACTTTTTATGTCCTATTGGACTTGATCATTTAATGTGCATGGTAAAAGAGAAACATATAAGTGGGAACGTAATTATATAGAGGATATCAGGCAAACAAAGAAGTGCGGCTGAACAATTTACAACATACTAGCCACTGATGTATAAATAGCGCAACTTAGCACATTTTGATAAATTTATACAGTTGTGTCAAGGTGCGAGAAGTGTTTCTCTTTTTACCATGCACATTAAATGATCAAGTCCGATAGGACATACAAAGTAGATATCATTTTATCTCTATCTTTATATGCTTTGACCTTACAACTTGCTTGTTAGGGACCATTGTTCCTTAAAACAGTTTATACCCAAGGTCCCCAACCAATTATGGGTTCCCTTGTTTGCTTAATATATATATATATACTTGCAGTGGTAGAAGGCATAGGAGCTCTTCTTTGGGATGAAGTGATTGGCCCAAATACCTCACTCAAACTAATAACTGGGCCACATCGCCTACAACTGTGGACTCATCCATGGCAGTGCTGAAGAAAGGTGACTCTCTGACTGCTTTGATAGCCTGCTCCTGGACGTTTTCACCCATTGCCTCTATTCTGCATGCACACATGGAATCTGATAGCTGCAATGCGCCAATTTCCTTTAAGATGCTGACTTTATTATTGTAGTTTTCAAATAAAATTTCGGATGCTGAAAGGAAATATTTCTCTACTAGCTCTGCCTCTGTGAATGGTTTCTTATGTTTGGCCAGCAAGTAGCATATTTTTAACTATGCGATTGCTTTAATGATGCCACTTTTGCAGAATACAGTTTTGAGTTCCATGGGAAGTTCTGAGCATATCCGGAGTGTCTAGTTTTGTAGTGCCATTCTAGATTATACCTCTTATGAACATTTCCTTTCTCTTAGCAAACCAAACAGGTGGATTTATCTTTTGGGCATTCAACAAACAAGTTCTCTTCTTCCCATGCTGCCTGGAATGCCCTGTGTTCACTCTGTATAGATCTGGGTCATTTGCAAGGCTTGGTAACTGGACTGTAGGCCATTGCAGATCTCTCCAGCTTGTTTGTTACTGTGCAAAAAGTAACAAGGACCAGGAATCAGATTTTCGGCCTGACAACCGATGGACCGACACTTCCTCACGACCGATGGACTGACACTGCCTCATGGCCGATGGACTGACACCATCTCACGACCAATTTACAGATGCCGCCTCATGAATGATGGACCGACACTGCATCACGACATAAGGACTGACAATGTGTCTCGCTACAGACCTCTGTGAGCAACATCAAAGTAATGTTTTGTTTAAACATACAAAGTGATGTGTAAAAACGGAGGCATGCACATTGCGATTAAACATTTAATTGATAAAACACATATTGACATTGGTCCATTCCCAAAGAACTATGTTATAAAAAATTAATTTTTGCAATTGTGCTTGCAATGGGAAACATCCTTTACCTTGCATGCGTTACTCGCGTGCCATTACCCCACATTTTTACACCGCAAAATCTTTTACAATGCAGGGCTTTACACTACAAACTATTACAACGCATTCCCCAAAAGTAACGCCCCAGTGGAGTTAGAATAGTAAATTCGTCGTAATGGGGAATGCGTTGTAATGGATTACGTTGTAAAGCCCTGCGTTGTAAAAGATTTTGCAGTGTAAAAACTGCGGGGTAATAGTACGTGGAGTAAAAGTGTGCGAGGTAAAGTGTCCTATTCGCTTGCAACTTGCCATCTACCATAGGGCTGTTAATTTGATAGGTGATATGAGCAAATCAGCTAATACCCATGAAATGCCAGCAGCAGGCGAGTTTACCTTGAAATTCTGGTTCCTCCTCTTCCTCCCCACCTCCTCGCTTTCTTAGCTGCTCTTAAATTGAAGAGACTGAAATGCTAAAAACCATCTGTGTGGGGCATCTTTTAGCCAACAGCTCACATAAACGGAAACGGCAAATCGCTGAATGCATTTCACACGGGGGAGGAGAAAGCAGTGAAAAAGAGCAAAGAGAAAGCACTCAGAGAACGGGAAGGAAGGAATAAGAAATCAGTGAAAAAGGAGGGATGGCATTAATAGATAAGTCTAATTTGATTTACATTATTGTCTTTACATCTATTTATCTTGAAAACATATGTATCTTCATGTTATGAAAATGTGGCATTAAGAATGGTAAATCTATCCCTACCTATATAGATATACTTTCATGATATTGTGTTAGTCAATATTCTGGATATGATATGTTGGTATGACAATATTTTGTTAATCGATATTATAACATACATCTGGGTGGTCACTACTAGTAATCCTGCAAGGTATGGTTAGTATTGTGAGCATATTTTAAATAGTCACTACTGCAAAAATGGTCAAAGCCGTTAGTAGCTCTGGACTATTTTCATTTATCAGAAGTAGCTGTTATATATAGAAATGTTGGAGACCCCGCTATGTACTGTTACTAATAAGTTAAAAGTAGCAGCTACTAAGTATCAGAAATATCTTATGGCTGCATAGGTACATGTATAGTCAAGCATATCACACTATGTGGAAAGGAAAGCATCATATTGAAAGAGGCACAGGTGAACACCACTGCTCCTAATAACAGAGAATACTAAAAAATCTTGCATGTATTTTAATGTAAGTAAGTACCAGTTGCCACACAGGTACTGTGGCTAGTAAAAAACGATCACACAAATTGATAGTAAAGCAGCGTATTAAATTTGCGCAAGGTAAGACATAGTCTGTCTGGTAACTGAAAAGAACAAATTATATGCATAACCTATTGGGTAGAACTGTTCTAGGTAAGTGTTCTGGGTATAATAACATGTTGTAAATGTAACTGCATAACTAGGTAAGCCGCATACAACTTATTGAAAACACACAAGATGCGCTAACACAATTGCAGAGTAACAGCTTCATTGAATTTACCTTATATAATGTGAACAGGGGAGAGGTAACACATGTAATTAGAAAACTGTGGTGAGGAGCATGTTAAATAATATAACTGCAGCAACTGCAGTAAAAACAAGCATTGGAAATGCAATAGGTCTCGCATTTGCTTAAGTTAGAGCTATTGGCGTTGTAAATGGCGTTGTAAATGACAATGTCTTTTAACCATGTGTTATGGAGTGTATGTGGTGTGTAGTGAAGTTCCCGGTTTCAGATTTACTTGTAGAGCTGTGCAGTGTTTGAAATAATAGTTCTTTTTTGCAGAGTTCTTTATTGGTTCTTCCAACAAAAGTGTGTTACTGTCTCACTGCCCCAGACCAGCCTGCTGGTCTGCTGGCCTCAGGCTCCCAACGTTTCTCAGCTAATCTGTTTAATACTTGCTTACACTGCCAAGATGTGGCAGGATTTTTTTTAAGCCCTTAACAAGTTTATTCTTATATGTAAAAAGTGGGTGTATACATAAACTCACTTATGCAATGCTTTGTTTATTTTATTATTTACTTGTGTTTATGAAGCCCGTAATTGTATTGCTTCATAAAATGTTTTCTTATGCTGTATGCTACAGGATGTGGCTCACAGCTAGACTGCCGACTTTGGAGCTGGGAAACCAAGGTACGAGCCTCTGGGTCGACTCCACATCCTGTGAGTGTGCGCAAATCACGTAATCTACCCGCGCCTACCCAAAAAAATAATAATAATATATATATATATATATATATATATATTTATATTTATGAATGTGTCCTTGTGTAAACGTAACTGGTACTTAACAAAATATTTGGAGTTTAAGTATTCCTCACAATCTGCAGTCCCCTCCCTTCCTACTGCTCCTTAAGTTCACATCATGTCCTGTGTCTTGTAACCAGTCCCTCCCCCATCCTACTGACCAAGCTTCGCCCCTGGAGCTGAGATGTTGATGGGCTGGGGGCAGAGTCTGGGGATACGAGCGGGCGTTCATGCTTTCTGTTATGTTTAAACTGCAGCACAAATTAGTCACCACAATAACAAGGTTACAAGCGCTTTATGAACTCGCTGGTCTTCTCAGATGGGCTGAGGAGTCCTTTACCACAGCCACCTCACTGCAGTTTTGGTAATGGAACTCAGAATAACGCCCTTGGTCAAACGGCTATGTGTGCCAAACCCTATCCCCACATTTTATACATTCAGCCCAGAGGGCTTTTAAAAATAGCGTTTTATGGAGGAGCTGGCGGGGAGGGGGGCAGGGGGCTTGGGCTGGGAAGTGCTACATTGTGCTGCGTGGCCGGTTCTTTTATCCTGTTTGGGTTCCGTCCTGTGCTCTTAAGTGCTTTCAGCTTTGATCAGGTTCCCTTTGCCTTTCCGCCTTTGAGTTTATCTCATCATTAATTGGCTCACTGTCTGGACCACCATTCAACCCCACCCACTCCTCAACCATCGAACGCCCCCACCCCCTGGCCAGTGAGCCAACTGTGAGCAGTAATCAACATATGTCGTTTGAGGTAGTCTATAAAATCCACACTGAGTCTCTGCCTGGTAATTAACAAACCAGCAGGGCGATGCCATATGCTGCTGGCAGGGCCAGTGGAATTATGCAATTCTTTGGCCTGAAGTTTTCCACATAATTATGGATGTGCCACACTTACCATATAATCCATCATCTTCTTCGCAATTTGCAGATTTTTACACAAACAAAATAGTTTCTTGCGCAACCGGATCACAAGTTACTAACAAACATTGGAAATGCACTAGGTCTCGCATTTGTTTGATTTCAAGCTTTTGGCGTTGTAAATGGCAATGTTTTTTACCTCTGTGTTATGGATTTTATGTATGTGGTGTGTAGTGGAACTATGTGGGGTGGATTGGAATTGCTAGTTGTGGAGCAGCATGAAGCACAAGGAAGGAGAGTGAGGAGGTGAAGAGCAGCATGAGGCACAAGGATGGAGAGTGTGAAGAGCAGCGTGAGGCCAAAGGAAAGAGAGTGAGGCACAAGGAAAGAGAGTGAGGAGAACAGCAGCACGAGGCACAAGAAAGGAGAGTGAGGAGAGCAGCATGAGGCAGAAGGAGGGAGAGTGAGGAGAAGAGCAGCGTGAGGCACAAGGAAGGAGAGTGAGGCACAAGGAAAGAGAGTGAGGAGAAGAGCAGCATGAGGCACAAGGAAGGAGAGTGAGAAGAGCAGCATGAGGCACAAGGAAGGAGAGTGAGGCACAAGGAAGGAGAGTCAGTAGGAGAAGAGAAGCATAAGGCACAAGGAAAGAGTGAGAAGAGCAGCAGGAGGTACAAGGTAGGAGAGTGAGGAGGAAAACAGCAGCGTGAGGCACAAGGAAGGAGAGTGATGAGAAGAGCAGCGTGAGCATAAGGAAGAAAAGTGAAGAGAAGAGCAGCGTGAGGGACAAGGACGGAGAGTGAGTAGGAGAAGAGCAGAGGGAGGCAAAAGGAAGGAGAGCAAGGGAAAAAGAGAGGCAATGCATATATACTCCCGTAAAGTACCTCAGGTTAAAAGAAGCTTCACCTTGAAACTCATACAAAACACAAAATAGCATAAAATGTATACGTAAGTAAAGCAACTAGTTGCACACATATAATCAAGAAAAAAACTATTTATTTGTTCTCTTTATAAAAGTTGGAAAATTAAATATTTAACAGTCATTGAAGAAGGCAGCCCTTCACCTTTCCCGTTTGTTTTCTAAAATTACGGTCCCCCTGTTTCTTTAAAAGAGAAAGGTAGGACGAGAAAACTAGTTTGCTTCTTTTCGCATTAAATATCCTGAGACAGGTCATTTAAACATGAAGTCTGTGTCCCTTGCAGAATGAAAATGAAAAAGAAACACGCATCCCTTGCTGGAAGGGTGGGAGATGCTTCTCGTGTCTGCCTAAGGTGTAACAAGCTCTGAACTTTCTACTCAAGAGGCAGGGCACGAAGGAGTTAAACCTGAACAGGGAGAGTGTGCACTTTGCTGGTAGCTGCCTACCACTTCCTACATCCCCCCTCTCCTCCCTCAAAAGTGAAAGAAAAAAATCTGTTCACAGCACCGAAATCGTGCAGGGTTAACAGTCCAGTTTAGATCATGTTTCAAGCCAGCCCGGTGTCAAAAACAGAAAATATTGCTCACCTAAGAAATTGGACAGCAAACAAATGGTACCCCTTGCTGGAAATTCAAACGCAGGTGAGCACACGCACACAGCTAAGCCAGCCCAGAGAGAAGTGAACTCACAGCAGCATCGTGGGCACGAATCAACACTACTGCTCTCCCTCCTTACTTTCACTTAGACTTGGTGTAATCAGTTATAAACGAGCCCGCAAGCCAGAAGTCACCGGTGAAGCCAGCATAGCTGCCAAGGATTCAGATTGCTTATGTGTGACATTTTCATATTATCAGTGTAATTATGAGTGACATTCAACGAATATGAGTGACACTTTCTCTTGAGCAAATATCAAGCAATGAAGGTGAGGGAAATATATAAATATCAGAAATTACACCCATTTGAGCAACAAGAAACTCTAAGAAGATCTTAAAAATGCTGCAAACGCCAGAAATAGAAGGGCACTAACCGACATAACACAGGATGTGTTTTTATTTGTACAGTTGCTCTAATTAACATGTTATTGAGAAACAAGTATTTTCATTGCCATGGCATAAATGTAGAGAATGAATATACAACTCCTAGATACGTGTAAAAGATCACAAACCAAACTGAAGTGTACTTTTATACCATTAATACATTTAAATGTTGCTTTATTCAATTGGACTAATTTTATCCACAGCAGAAGAATTAAAGGCTGAACTGAACTGGCAGCTGCAGGATTTTCACCTGTGTCCTTAGATTAGCCTTAGAGCTGGAAAGACCAGGCAGCAAAGCAGATACAAAACCATATTTATTTTTATCGCTCACTAGTGCCAGTACCCACCTCCCTCCACCCAATATTTCTCCTCCTCTCAGCTTTTCCCCATCTAATCTACCTCCATATAACAGATTATTTCCTTTCTGCCACGAGTTACAGAAGGCACTCTGGGCCCCGGCAGAATGCAGCATTCTGAAGCTTCAGGCAGTAATTCTCGGCTCTCTGTGTACTCTTTTTAGGTAAACTGAAAGGTGCTCACTCCCCAAACACCATTTCAGTGTTAGAACGGCGAACAAAAAGTGATGGGGGAAGCCGGAGTTAAGAGAAAGATGTGATAAGCTGGAAGCTGTGCAACACCTACTACAACTGGCAGGCGCTAGAGACTGACCGGACTTTTAAATAGCTCTAGCCCCGAGAAATTAACCCGGGTTGGAAGGCTCGAGACAAGAAAGAAATTGGAAGTTCAAATGCTAGGGAACAGAATACAAAAGTGTGATAGAAAGCAGTCATATTTCCAGTGCTTGGATCACTAAAAGTGCTGATGCCCGCAATGTTATAGAAAATGACTAATTGATACACCAATGACACAATTCCGGTCAGGAACATGGCTCGATGCAGCCTTGGAGTTTATCCATTGTAGGAGCTTGACATGAGCGCATGGCCATGTGTCAAGAGGCCTCTCTGTGCGGCGCTGTGCACGTCTTTCCGCACTCACTCGCCTGAAGAGCTGTCGCATGTGCAGTCTCAGGCATGCAGTGAGTACCCCTGCACACCCCACTTCTGAGTAAAATACTGACCTTCCGGAGTGTCAGTAAGGGATAAGCCGAGACAGAAGGAAAGCCGGCTATTTTTATTTCAATAACAAGTGCAAGACGCGAAGCTACACAGACGGCATGAGACCAGAGGCTCAAAGGACAGACATACGTGCTTCATTGGAGGAAGGCAGGCAGTCTGACTCCGTAGTATGAACACACTCCGGTGGCTAGTGCACTGCACACTATAGTCTCAATAAACGTACTCCAACTTTGCAGCGCCAACCACCTGGGCGATTGAGAGTTTGCCGCCCGCCTCCTGAGTCCTTCAGAGTCCTGGCCGCTGCAACTGCACACTCCGCCTCGGGGGCAATTGAATTTGTGTTGGGGGGGGAGGGGGTCACATTGATTTTAACACTGATTTTTAGCAGCTGAGCCCAACGCGGCTCGCGGCCAGTGCAAGCACTCAGGCAGCGCTGCGAGCGCCTTGACTGCCACACCACAAAAAACATACTGGCACATGCATCAACCGAAATACTGGTCGCAAACGGGCAGATTCTCAGAATCTGCCCCTTTGCGACTCAGTATTTTGCATTTGGGATGCATCATCCCAAATGCAGAAATCGCAATTTAAGGAATCGCAAAATTGCTATTCCTTAAATTGCAATTGCATTTAAGGAATCACAAATTGAGATTCCTTAAATGCAATGCATTAAAGTAAATAAATTTGCGAATTCGCTAATAGGGGAGCAAATTACCATGAAGTTAAACTGCATGGTAATTTGCAAAAACTTTGAAAAATGCACTAAAGTTCATTTTTCAAACTTCCATTTACACACACACATGCCCTTGGGGCATGTGTGTGTGCAAGATGTACTGATATGCAGATTTCAGGGGTGCAACAGGGTATCCTTTTGACACCCTGGCACCCTTGAAATAGCTCCCGCTATTAGCCATTCTTTAATAACGAATCGCTAATAGTGAATATCTTCCCATTCATTCCTATGGGCCTCATGGCCCATAGGAATGAATGGGTAGGTATTCCTTAATTGCTACTCGCAATTTGCGAGTAGCAATTAAGGAATGTTTAGGAATCGCTATTTATTGAGCGATTTCTACATGCATAGGCAATTGCGATTCCTTAATAGCGATTCCTTAATAATAGCTATTAAGGAATCTCAATTGCCTAGCTTGATACATGTGCCCCATAGTGCTTTACCGTAACTCCACAAGTAAAAGATCCAGTCCGGGTGGGCAGGGCCAAAAGGAGACATGGCGGTAACAAGGAGGGACTAAAAAGCCTCCTTCACAATAGAAAGCCAGCGTTTAGCCTGAACTATGACGCAAGCCAATGGGAAGAAGGGGCGGGGCTTCAAGTCCCCTTCTGAAAGCGTACTGATGGCAATAAGGCTCGCAGAGCGAGGAGCGCATGCGCGCTCCAGCGCTAGGTCTGCGAGACCTAAAAAGGAGAGAAAAGCAAAGACAAAGCACTTAGAAAATGTGGGGGAGGAAGGACAAAGCAGTGAAAAAGGATGGAAAACCAAAGAGAAAGCACTCAGAAAACGAGAAAGAAGGAAGGAGAAAGCGGTGAAAAGGAGGAAAAAGTAAAGGGAAAGCACCCAGAAAACAGGAAAGAAGGAAGGAGAAAGCAGTGAAAAGGCAGAGAAAAGCAAGCAGAAAACACTCAGCGAACCTACCTTGAATGGAGTACCAATCCAATAATTAAAATCTCCAGAAAAAGGATTTTCGGATAGTCAGTGGTCAAGGAGTCTAATGAATCAACCAAAAGTTGGGGGGATTGCTGTATATGACCCGAGGTCTTTACATGAGGACAAATACCAGAGAGAAGGTAAGGGAATCCAATTTAATCAAAATGTTATTCACCAAAGGGATCGATATTGGGGTGAGTCTATCAAATATGAGGTGTTTTTTCACAACTGCGGCAACCCCTCCACCTTTTTAGGTCTCGCCTAGCGTTGCAGCGCGCATGCGCTGCTCACTCTGGCGAGAGATATTGTGAGAGAGGGATTTCAGAAGTGGGCTCGAAGCCCCGCCCCTCATTTCCATTGGCCGGCGTCACCGTTTATGCTAAAAGGTGGGCCACCATTGGAAATGAGCTGTTTGCGTTGCCTCCCTTTTGCCTTTTGGTCCGGCCCATCCGGACTGGATCGCCTGCTTTACGGCTGTCGTGAAGCAATTTCTTATCTCAAGGAGCGTGTTATACAAACAAGCCCTGAGATATAGTCCAGATGGGCCGTCCCAAAAGGAGACAGGGTGCTGCGTGTTTATTTTTGCATCGCGCTTTCACTTGAAGTGAAAGCGCAATGCAAAAATAAACAGCGGCTGCCTTCCCGCACGCTGTGCATGGCAGGGTGTGACAGGCTCCAGGGGAAGCTTCTGCAAGCAGAAATGAAGAGTTTTTGCAGGCGGGCTGAGAGCCAAACGGTGAAACTGTGTCCCTGCTGATGAGGCGTTAGTGGCTGCAGCTGACCGGCTTTGTGGTTTTGGTGCGAGTTCTGTCCTTGTTTTTCATATACACTCAGTCACCTAAACCAGTATTGCAATTTGGTGAGGACTCGAAGACTCAAAGTTGCAAGGCACGTGATTTCACTGTATCTGTATATTTTTGTAGCCACATTAAAGTTGCACTTTGTTAGCAGTCGCCCCACTTGCCGACCAGGAATGTCCGCTGCCTTGAGCTAGGGCGCGGGAAGGTGAGTCCCCACGGAGTGGTGCACCACAGCGCCTCGTTAACAACACTGCTCCCCGTGGAGGCGCTTCCCACTAATGCTGAGCGCACTGGAAATCTCCAGTGCTTGCTGTATCAAACATTTTGCCGAGCACATCAGGAAAAGTACGGACAAGTGATACCCTGACCCATTCTCTCCTTGAACTGGTGTCCGGTAGAGATCACCTTATGCATTATAACTCGTAAGAAGATGGCACACATTATGCTTTGGATTTAGAACTAACACGCTGGGATCAGCAGCCACCACGATGATCTGCCAATATTAAGAATTATGTTTAGGCGGGCGGGGGGCGTTGGAGGGGGGGAGAGCTGGGGGGGCGGTTAATTTCACATGTTTACTCAAGTCTCACTCTCAGCCTCCTTGCTGAAGAAGCCAGACGACCAATTAGTGCGATTGTAATGGTGATTTTAATGATGGGGCAGATGGCTCGTTTAGCAGCTGCCGCCCTCCTTGCCTCCCCCGCCCTATCCCCACTCCCCACGTCACGCTGCTCTTTGTGACAGAGTGAAGTCCCAGGAGAGGCTTTCATTGACCTCACGTCTTACCAGCCGGGGTGGAACCTCAATCCAGGAGCCACCCTCACTGCTCTTTTAACACTTAAAGATGTGTGATGTCTTCTTGTAAAAAACATACAACAGCAAAAGCCGTGATCGGTCTACTGTGACGTTTGCTCTCCTCCCCAGACAATGACCACCTTTTAAAGAAAGAACATTCTCTTAAAGGCCCCGTCTGGCCGGGTTACAGGAAACTGCAGTGGTTCAGGGTGCAATTAAATCTCTTCCCATTTACCGCCTCCTGCCTCTGAGGGGGACGCAGCTTAAGAGGCAATAAGGCGCATTACTAAGTTGTACCCACGCATAATCTATAGAACTGCCCTTCCATTCTCTCTCACACAAATGTTCATGCCTCCCTCCCACCCAACAAAGGCCTCTCTACTCTTACTCACACCTATATCAAAATAACGGACACTTCACGGGTTTTTAATCACGGCACGTGTGTAAGGCGCGGGTATAAGAATGTGAACAAAAGAACACCGCCCTTCCCTTCAACAGTACCCAACAGGCTGCCCAGAAACATTTCATATCCCCAGCGTCAAGGCAGATTTCTCTCAAAAATGCTCAAGAATCACAGAGTGTGCTGGGCGTTCACCCGGTTGGCTACCCGCTGTGATGACGATGACAAGCTCCGACAATCACGAGGCCAAGCAGGGGCTGCACAGTACACGGATGTCTGCTCGCGGCTGTGCCACCGTGTCATAATGTTGGAATAATTAGCCCTGCTGCTGTGACGGAATCTTCAGAGGAATGCAAACTGATTACCCGGAACACACAAGCATTTGCAATGCAATAGGTCTCGCATTTACGTGAGTTTAAGCTATTGGCATTGTAAATTACAATGCCTTTTATTTATGTTTTAAAAAGCAAAACAAAAATAAAAGGCAATGTCATTTACAATGCCAATAGCTCAAACTCACGTAAATGCGAGACCTATTGCATTGCAAATGCTTGTTTTCCCTGCGGCCTATTAGTGATTAGTAGACAACTTTCAGGGAGGGTTCCTTGAATATCTTGCATGGATTCATCCATTAGCCAGGTTTCTGTCATAAGAAATATGTCTCGAGATTCTGAGATAAGTAAGTGAAATATCTGAAGTTGGTGCTTAACCAACGAACGTGTGTTAAGGTAGATCATTTTAAGGTAATCAGTGTTCTGATTGCTTGGAGCAGAAGTGGATTTAATAGTGTGCACAGGGGTATACTTGTTTTCAACAGAGGTGTTGGTAATTAGAGTCTGATGAGGCAATAAAATCACCTGTAAGTTCTGATTAAGTATACCTAGTTTACTGAGATTAGACAATAAGGAAGATTCGGGTTGATTACTTCTTGAAGAGAGATTGCTAAAATCTCCAGACGTTTAAACCAGCTTAAGAGCATAGTGGCTGGCCCTGGATGGGCGCGCACGGGCTTGCCTTCGGCATGCCAGCAGCACGCGCGCTGCGTGCATTCGCTGTGCATCGGTGCTGCAGCTGGTGTTATGTAGTGCAGGAACTCTCACTGGCTTCGCCCACCTAGGGGCAGATTTACAAGCCCCTTGCGCCACTTTTGCGTCACTTTTCCCATGTTAAAAATGACGCAAAAGTGGCGCAAGGGCCTTGTAAATAAGCCCCCAAGTTTGCAATAGGTTCCCCCCAACCAATGAGAATCGCAGTCAGCGCGTTCTGGCAGGCAATGAACAGAACACAGCAGTGGTTTAAAAAACAATTTCAGGTATTCTAAAGTGCAGTTAAACAATTAAAAAAAAAAATAAGGTGTGATTTTAGCAATATTCTAGGGCACGAACCTGCCTCTAACTACCCGCACGTTCGCACTGCATCCAGTGTTATGTAGGCAGGAGCTCCGACTCACTCCATCCACCTAGTTTGCAATAGGTTCCCCCCAACAAATGAGAAGCGCAGTCAGCGCGTCCTGACCGGCAATGAACAAAACACTTTTAACTTGAAGTGGCTTACTGGGATTAGCGTTTAGCAATAACTGGCAAAGCCCATAGGTTTTGTGCTGGCTGGCAGTCGATTTGATTTGCAATGCTTTTTTTTTGCATTTTTTTTGCAAAACTTGTTGGGGAAGCAGCCAGGCTCTTGGCAGTCTGTAAAAGCTAAAATATTTTTTGGGTCTCAAAAATCGCACAATGCCAGAGTAATGCTATGCACTCAAAGGAAATAGTTTGTTTGTGAAAGAGCAGAATGCCCTCACTCACAGAGAAGTCAGCCAATGGCTGAAATGAGCTGAGCTATCGCCCCAGGCTGTATGCTGTAGGGGTGGAGGAAAAGTGTGATTGAGACAAAAGCAGACCAATGGTTGAAGAGAGCAGGCTGGAACCCCATACAAGTAATTATATTTTACATATAATTTTTGTAAAATTAAAAAGATTTGGCTAATGCCAGACTTAAAAATCTTAGTACATCCTTCTTGCATACATCCACCCCAGCTATTTCGTCTGCCAAGTAACGAAAGTTTTGATTTGAGGATCTAAACTTGAAAAGTAGAGTTTGCCCCAGAAACTCGTGTCTTATGCGTGTTTGTTGAATTTTACTGATTATTTCCATTTTAGGAGTCAAGTAAACTCTCAAAGTGGAGCATTTGGTTGCAAGTTGCAGATGCCCACCAGATGAATATCATATAGGAATTGACAGAGCCTCAGAGGTGTGGCCCTTCTTGTTTCTCTAGCAACCCACATATACCTACTGCATGGGCCATCAGATTAGCCCTCTTTCGAATCCAAAGCACCCATTGTAGCAAAGATGCCTGGCACTTTGAACTATCCCATATCAGAAGACTAAGATTAACTGTTGGCAAGGGCATCACTTACAGCTCATCAGAAGATGCCACCTCTCTCCTGCGCCCAAGGTCGCGTCTCCTTCATCTGCCTTTTATTTGATTCTGTCAGAATTTTTAAGTTCTTTATTAGTTGTAAAATCATAAAATTTATGATCCATCCCTTGTTATTTCATCACTGTCAAATGTTCTGAGATGAGATGTTGCATCTTGTGATGTTATTTGGGGAGAGGATGTAGCCTTACTGGCTAGAGCAGTCGACCTTGAAGCTGGGGAACCGGGTTCCAGTCTCGGCAACTACGCTCAACATCCTGTGATTCTAGGCAAATCAATTCATCTCCTCGTGCCTAACAAAAATTAGCGTGTCCATCTGTAACGAAACTGGTGCTCATGTAAAGCGCTCTGATACCTGATGTCTTGGGTCTAGTTTGCGCTATATAAAACTCTAAAAAAAAAAAAAAAAATTGTTTCACAAGGCATTCAAAATAATTTTTAGTAAAATAAAAATTTCCCAGGGGGGCCAAAGAGTGTGCAATGACCTTTCTGCTGCTGCTATTATATTAATGAAATTACATCTGGGGATTTGTGAGTATACCTTGAGCTCAGTTGATGGGTCTTTTCCTAGTCCTAACTCAAAGTTCTCTCATGCTTTGAAAGTTTCAGCCAAGGTAAAGACAATAAACATCCTGCTAAATGGCATCATCTTAAACAATAATTTGCACAGAAGTACGTCAAGACAGCATTTACTAGGCATTGGAGCACTATCAGTGTTTAATAAGACTATGTCTGACATACAACATGATGTCAAAAAAGATTGGCAACTCAGTGTAAACATTAATCAAGTATATTTATGCCATGCCACGGAAAATAAAGGCGGCCTATTAGCACGTGCTGTTTGGCACAAAAGAACTAATAAGCACAGTTTCACATATATATGTTTACCATACTATAGTGCACAAGTAATATTGCAGGGCCAAAGCAGAGCATAACTAGCTTCAATTGCTACACTGAGCTTAACTTGACCTACCAAACCAGAACTAAACACATACTCTCCTGGTGCATTTCGCCCAGCTTAGTCAAACGATGCCAGAGTTACTAGAAAATTAACAATTTTGGCCCCTCAACTATGTCACCCTTGATGGGTCTTCATAAAACCCAGGAATTCACCTTGGGGCATATTCTCAAGAACGGGCAATAATTATCGCCAACCTAGGTTAACGTAACTTTACATAACGCCGTCTATCGCGGGAAACTAACACCGTGTTAACGGCGTATTCTCCACACCCCGGCAACAGGCGATAGTATCCCGATAACGTGTCAAATGTCCGCGTAAAAATTACCAGGACAGCGATAAAAATGGAAACCCGAACGTGAAAAAAGTGGCGATGGGCCCAACAGCGATAAAAACATCAGTGATAAGCAGCGCCAGGCTTGCTATTCCCACGTCAGGCGGGAAAAATCACCATAAAAACTGCCAAAAAACACAACAAAAAAACCCACAAACTACTGAGAAGCACCATGGAGGAAGCTGGAGCAAGTACAGAGGCCAACCAGAACCCCACAAACCCCCCGGATGACCAGCAAGGTACCTCGGGGAAGGAGAAGGGCAAGGAGAAGAAGAAGAGGAACCAGCGATTCAGTCCGCAGGAAAACAAGATCCTGATTACGGAGGTGATAGAACACCACCAACAACTGTTCATCACCTCCACTGTGTCATTGGCAACTAAAAATGCAATATGGTAGTCCATCTTGGCTAAGGTGAATGCAGTCGGAGTGAAGAGAAGGGAAGTGGACGACTGCAAGAAGCGCTGGAATGATGTGAAGCGCAAAACCAAGCTGAAACTCGCCAACAACCGGAAAGCAGCAATGCAGACTGGAGGTGGGAGTCCAGCGCCACAGCAGGAGCTGGATGAGATGGAGGAAATGGTGTCCACAGTCATCAGTGGGGAGACGGTGGCAGGAGTTGGGGGACCGGACACTGCTCAACATGACCTGACCCAACAGCAACAGGGTGAGTAACGACCAGGGACTGGGGGGACGGTGGGAGATGGGCACAATGGCACACATGCACAATTAAGTATAGCACAGTGCACACCCACAATGACTCTGGATCATGTCCCTGATCTCCTTGGCACACTGCAGCACACATAGAAACAGCAAGTAGGCCCCTGTTGACAATGTGCCCAGAGGGGGCCCTCACCACACATCACTAATCTCACAACAAACCCATGCACATGTGCTGAACCCAGCAAAGCTGCGCGTCCGTTAGCCACACTGACAATGCAAGTGACACTGCATGACGATTAGCATGGCTGCAGTCCAATTACCATGATGGTGCATGCCTCGACACTGAGGTGGCTGAGTGTGGACCCCATCCGTAAAGGAGCAGGTCACACTCTGACACATCCACGTGCACAAACAACCCCTGACGTCAACAAGACATCTGCGGACAAACCATGCCCAAGAGTCCCAACTCCCACCAAGAGCCCAATTTACCCAAGTCTGCAACATCTCAGCACTGCATAAGCACAGAAGTGAAAGGGACACCGCCTGAAAGTGATAGGGGCCAGCAAAATCAGAGCTGCAGGGCGACTCTCCCACAATGCAGCACACACACATAAGAAACAGAGCACATCAACATTGACAACAATGTGGTACAGACTGCAACACTTTCACAACAGAACAGAGGACACAACTGCTGCCGCTTGTGTGTAGAAACTGGTCAATCACATTTGGCATAGCAGGAAACTGTGAGATGATAATCTACAAGTACAACCCCACATCCCTGATGGTGTAGAAATGTCCACTGTCCCGCATCAAATAGGCATCTCCTCCCAAACAGTCACAATGTACATTGTCATGCAGTCTGTTTGTAAACTTGTCCAATGCGTGAACATACATGGAACCCACTGTTAAACTGCATCTCCCCTTCACATTGCAGAGCAAGAATCAACACCTCCTGCAGAGCAGACCGTACATCTCTTCACTGATGATGAAGAGGACCTCCACACCATCGACACCGACACCCTCCAACAGCTCATGGATACCCTCAGCACCCCACCCCCAAGAGCAGGGCAGCCCAGCTGCATCGAGGAGACCCAACCCCAGGCACAGACCACACAGCAGGAAGCACCCCCACCACAGCTGTCTCCCAGGACCCCCACTACCAACACATGGCATTCCAACGCCATGTGTTAGAGGGCCAGAAGGAGATGGCAGATGAGGTGCGGGTGGGGTTCGACCTCATGGCAGCCAAACTAGATGCCATACGTGGGTGTCTAAGTCCCATCAGGGACCACTTACAGTCCCTAATGGACACCCACAGTCCGCTCCATGCTCTCCAACAAGCCATGGCTGACATCTCTGGAGTCATGACTCTGAGACAAGAACAACTGTCTAGTCAGAGTGGCTCCAGCGATGACAGCCGGGAGTTGGGACGCATGCGGAGGATCATGGAGAACATGGAGCGGATGCAGGTGGAAAGAATGGCTGCCATGGCTGCACACCAGCGAGATGTAGCTGGGATCTTCCATGCCCTGCAGATCCTCATCATGGCATTGCTGCCACAAGGCCTGGTGCAGATGAATGCTGCTGCTACTACTCCATCCACATCTCCACCCCCTGACGTGTCAGTGCCTCACAGTGCGGCAGACAATCCACCTCCGGCCCCTGATGTGTCACTGCCACACAGTGCGACAGACATTCCACCTCCGGCCCCTGATGTGTCAGTGCCACACAGGGCTGCTGACACAACACCACCACCCACATGTGAGGCACATCACACATCAAAGGACGATGATGTGGATGATTCTGCCTTTGTGGTAAGAAGGAAGCGGTAGCATTCATCTCCTCCATATGGCCTGTTTCAGCTTGGTTCTGCCCTCTGCATCATGTCCTGGAACAACACCTTCCACTGCCCCCCGAGACACTCTGCGACACTCACCTTGGCCCTCGACATGGACTGCCATATTTGTTTTGGTTACCAATGACACAGCAATCAGACTGCGGACTGCACTCTTCCTCTTCCAATGAACTTGTCAATCCCTAAAGGAATCTGGCTGGCCCTCCACGGGGCAACTTCAAGTGGGGTTTGCATGGCCATGTACAGGTCCAGCTTCAACACTCCACCGAATGTGATTAAAACATTATAATTCACACAGATGTGTCATGTCAATGATCAAGCAAGCATGAAAGTATGGATGAATATAGGGGCAGTGATTCCACAAAAAGGTACTCCCTGGGAACTGATATCAATGCACATGTTTGACCGTGACCCAGATAGGCAGTGTGATGACTGGGAATGTGCGAACTAGCTGTGGCCTCATTGCTCCTATACAGCAATCTTGCAATTTCCCAACTTAGCCCCATGCCAATGTAGGAAATAGGGCTGTGTGTAAAAAAGTCAAAGTCAAAGTTATGTGGATGCCACAGCTCGGAGCAATTAATTGTTTGAGTGTGCAGCGTTTGGACTCCTGGGATGGTCCGTGCGTAAGTGTGAAGGTCATTCCATGCAAGAGAACTGCAAGCAAGGACTTCTGTGTGGGGTGTGTATACGTTGATGGTTAGCGCTGTGCGTAGTGTGGGAGTCGTCATCAGCTGCTATGGTATCTCTCAGGGGGTGCCGGGCGCATGCAATTCCAAGCTCGGAGGTGCAGATGTGCCACCGCCTTCTAGTCCAGACAATGGAGCTTTCATCTCTAATGTTAGTTTGTCACCTGCTTGCATTCTGGAAATGTGATGTGGATTGGGGGGGGGATGTCACTCCTTCGCCTTCCGGCACGGTTGAACCCTTACCAGCCATGTACGTGCCCTCACGGTCAAATTTGCATGCTCTGATGTAGCAGTGTTGTTTTGCTTTAGTCTGACAGTGATGGGTACAGGTAGCTGTGAGGAGGCGCGTGAATTCTCACCTTGCACCTATTAGCTGACACTGTTCACTACTATTGATGGATGACGTCCGTGTACACATGTGATCTGCACATGGCACATATGTCCAGGGGACATCTTGGTGTGTTCTACGCAAGGTATTCCTGCTGGCTTTTTGGCTGGTGTGCATCTCCCATGTTGCTGAGGTGTTCACTGTGCCCCCATCCCCCTCACGTCCATGTTGCTCATGCTGTGGGACTTGAGTCACAGGGTGCATCTCTGCAACAGGGTGGTTCATATTTGACCCCAAATGACACCCGCAATTTCATATTTGACCCCAAATAACACCCGCAATTTCATATTTGACCCCAAATGACACCCGCAATTTCATATTTGACCCCAAATGACAGCCTGTTGTCTTTTTTTGAACACCAATGACAGCCTTCATGTCATGTTTTTGTACACATGTGATACGCTGATGAGTGGGATTACGTACTACATTTGACACCCTGTGATGGCATTCCGAATACGTGACACCCTGAACAGCCTCTCTGTACAGAGGTGACATACCCACCATCTATTTGCTATTTGTGAGATTGTTAGCACTTAATGTTGCACTTACACCTGTCAGAGTGATGTGCTAATGCAGAGGACTGACATGCACACAGGGAATGTGTGTTGCAATGAACTTATTTGCACATGCTGTTCATGTGGTCATTTTGTACTGTTCCATGATTGCTAAGGACTGTCACAATGTGACGTGCTCATGCGAAGAAATTGTTAATGATTGTGTTCCTTCTGGCTATTCCTGCTGCAGCTGCAGTGGGGTGTGGTCCACCTGCCTCATCTTCCTTATCATCGTCCCGTGCATCTGGCACTTGGATCCATGGGGCATTGGTGCGTACACATATGTTGTGCAATACACAACATGCAATGATCATCTTGCACACTATTACTGGGCTGTACAGGAGTCTTCCACCTGTGATGTCCAGGCACCTGAAACGTGACTTTAACACGCCAAATGTGCGCTGAACAATGCCCCTGGTGCGTTTGTGGGCCACATTGTACTGCCTCTGGGCCGGGGTGTTTGGGGCTCGGAGGGGCATCATCATCCACGGGCAGAGTGCATATCCTTGATCACCTGTGAGAGGTAAGTGAGATTAGTGTAAACTGGTGGTTCTGCATGCTGTGTTGGCAGACTTACAAGTTTTGTGGTGTTTGATTTGTGTGACTTTGGGATTCATGTTTGCCATGTATTGCTTCTGGCGGATGTGCGGGGTCAATGTGTATTACGTAGCCTCACACCTGCTCCTCCCTCCCCCCGAGCCTATTTACTTGTGTGCGCTGCGCAGTTGCATCACATGCACTCCTACGGCACACCATTGTCATGCCTGTCTGCGCATGTCCGCAAGCCTGTCAACAACACTGTAATGTTGGCCGTTGAAGGTGGGCGGCCACGTGTGTGTAGGCCTATGGTTAGGATAGGGCGGGCACAGATGTGGAGTTCAGGCCTGTCTAAACTCGCGCGGTGATTGAGGCTAGGCCTTTGGCTTATGCTGCGGCAATGAAGGTACACACACAACAGTTGGCATGTATGAGCCAAGACCCCGAGCGGTCTTGCGCTCCTTTATTTATCCATTTGGGCGAGCCCGCCCTCCGGGTGCATGCTACATTGCAAGTTTGTTGATTAAGGGCCGGGTGGCGCAGACACTACAACAGAGACACACGCCATAGTTACTTTTGTGGCCAGCCCGGAACTGAACCACGCCCAGAGCCCAGAACTGAACAACGCCCAGAGCCCAGAACTGTACCACGCCCAGAGCCCCGGGCAATTTCTTCACACTCCTCACACGCCTACGCGTGGTCTGCCGCTGCGGAGCTGGGATGTCGTGCGCTTCGGAGTACGACTCCAGACGTTCCACCCAGGTTTTCCAGCGGCCTTCCTGGGACGGGGGTGGTCCTGTGACTGCGAGGGGCTCCGGTGGCGTTACCGAGGACATGCTGTTGGCTGCTGGAGGCGGACTTGTGGGGTAGCCCCACGGGACAATGACTTGCGGTGCACTGAGGTAGGCCCACCTGAAGAGCTGAGCGGGTGTGCAACCTGCAATGATGCTGTGGCCTGGAGGCTGGACGGTGACTTGCAGTGCACTGAGGTAGTGGCACCTGAAGAGCTGAGCGGGTGTGGAGCCTGCGATGATGCTGTGGCCTGGAGGCTGGACGGTGACTTGCAGTGCACTGAGGTAGTGGCACCTGAAGAGCTGAGCAGGTGTGCAGCCTGCGATGATGCTGTGGCCTGTAGGCTGAATGGTGACTTGCAGTGCACTGAGGTAGTGACACCTGAAGAGCTGAGCGGGTGTGCAGCCTGCAATGATGCAGTGCACCTGGAGGGCCGGACTGGAAAGGATTTGTCTGTTAGCTTGCTGGACCGCAGTGGAGGCCGGAGGGAGCAGTCAGCACACACAGAACTCCGCGGTGCGGTGCCGCAGGGTGCGCTGGGGGCCTGTTGTTCGGAAGCCAGCGATCGGCTTAATGAGGCTGCCAAGCTCGCGGGCCTCGGCCCTGAAGATTGCACCGGCACGTGGTGGGTCCTCTTGGAGACACGCCGGTGGTGGCAGGTGAGCAGTGAGGCCTGGGTGCGCAGGGGGGGCAATCACCGCTGTGCGTCTGGGGACCAGTGGGCTGGTTTGCTGCAGGCGCACAGGATCGCGCAGGCACCACCGGTCATGGCGGCGGCCTCGTGGCAGGGTGAGGGGCGCCGCCCTGGCAGACACACCCCTGCAGGCGATGACGAGTTGTGTGCCGGGTGGCGTGTGACGTAGGCTCCTCATCACCGGTGTTAATTAGGCCAATGAAGGTGGTCGGCCACGTGTGTGTAGGCCTATGGTCAGGATATGGTGGACACAGAGACACACGCAGTAGTTACTTTGGTGTCCATCCCAGAAGTGAACCGCGCCCAGAGCCCCGGGCTATTTATTCACACTCCTACGCTGGACTGCCGTACGCCGGCCCAGCCCACTATGCTTACGCTTACAGGGGGGGTGACATAGCTACATGTCCAAGGTCTTCCCCACTGCCTGAGGTGACATGGTTGCGTCCACTGTCCACAACACTACACACACCAGCAGTATATGTCCACATGGACATGTCTGTGCTCTGCATACTCAAGACTGTCCAGCACATCACCGCCACACTTGGCATTGTGTACATTCTTATTCATGGGTCCATTGCCTCCTTCGCACATTCTTGGTTCCCACCTCTCCCCACATTCTGCAATTGTGTGGCAGAGGGGCTATGCCTTTGTGGATGGTTTGTCTATATGTCTGGCCCCTGTTACCACAGTTACTTGTGTTGTTGTGTCTGGTAGGTGGGCATGTTGGTTGGCATGTTGTATGTGATTTTGTTACGTGTGCATTCCCACAGTTGTGGGTTGTATGATTGTGGAGTTGAGGTGTGTGGTGTGTTCCGTTGGTACTTACCAATGAGCAGTGCATTTCCATAGGTGCCATCATGAAAGCGCTGGTTGATGATGGACTGTTGGAAGATGTAGGAATCATGCACACTACCTGGGTAGTTGGTGACGACATTGGTGAACAGTCCCCGGTGGTCCACTATTGCCTGTACATTGATGGAATGCGTGTGCTTTCTGTTGCGGTAATTGTGTGCAGTGTCTGCAGGGGGCACAAGTAGGACATGTGTGCAGTCAATTGCCCCCAACACGAGCGGGAAGCCAGCTATTGCGTAGAAGCCTTGCTTGGTCTCCAGCTGTTCCTGCGCAGTGTGGGGGAAGTGAAGGTGCTGGGGTATCAAGCTGGTGATGGCATCCAAGACAGGTGTGAGGAACTTTGATAGGGCTGGCTGTGAGACTCTTCCAACTCTGGCAGTTGTTGGTTGGAAGGTACCAGAGGCCAACAAGTGCAGCACAGCCAGCAGCTTTGCCTGCGGAGGGATGTTGGTTGTCCGCTGTGTTGGTACCGTCAGCCAGTGGGCAATGTGGGTCAGGATGCGGAGGATGGTTGTCCTTTTGAGCCTGTAGTGGGCAATGACCTCCTCTGGCGTTAAGTCTCTGAGGCTGGTGCGTTTTCGGAATGTCAGCTGTCTTGTCCTGCGCTGCCTCGTGGCAGTCCGGGGGGGGGGTGGTCCTGGGGGTGCGGGTGGTCCTGGGGGGGGTGGCGGTGGGTGTTGTGGCCCTCTTGGGTCTCCAAGCTGCATGATTAGTAGCTCCATGGCATCTGTTGGTCTTTAGATGTGGCTCTGGGCTGGGCTCCCTTTCTACTGCAGGTTTTCGTCCTACTTAAGACCAGGAAATGTCCCTCCTGCTAACGTGCCTTATCCCCGATTTTAGACCGCATCGGAAATCTGGCTGGTCGTTGAGAATATCGCGAAGTGGTGTAATCGTGAGTTTTTGCACGGGAACGCCTACTCTGCATATGATTAGCGTTGGTTGTCGCTGTCAGCCTTGGCGATGTATTCACAGATCCCCTGTAGTCGTGGGACGCATTGGTGTACCTTACGCAACCTATTTCCCAGCCAGAGTGCGGTGAGGTCCTCCCGCCGTCTGGGGGTGCTGTGCCCTCTCTATGGGCAGCGCGAGTCAGGCACAGGTGATAGAGTTCTGACGAGCGCTGCCCTTCAGAGAGTCCAGCCTTGCCCCCTGCCACCAGAGTGACACCCGAAGCGGGTCTGTGTTTCCCCTTATGTTTTTACACCCCAGTGGGGGTCTTTATTATGTGCTGAAACCTTGAGGGTCGTAAGGGCGCCTAGTAGTGCCGTGTGGGACACTGTGTCGGGTGGCTGCCCAGTGATTGTTTAGGGCTGTTGTGTCCCAGGGCTCTGTCCTGTAAATTGTGCACCTCGGGCCACCCAAATACGCCTGGGCTCCCCCCCAGCTAAATCTTGTGACACGCTGTGTGTTTAAATTGGTGCTCCACAGCACAGCACTACCTATTACGTTCAGTGATTTTCCAGGAGGTCTCAGTGCCTGCCTGCCATGCAATCAGAGCCGGATCAGTTCCAGGAGGAGGACCCTTTGTCCTACCTCCCTCGGGACAACGACTTTTACTACGCAGTGGACGACTCCATTTATAGGGCCATAAATCAAGCCATGGAGCCCTTGGAGCAGCGCCTCTCGGCACAGATTGCGAAGGAGTGTGCCAAATGGGCTAACCCCGCTCCAGCTCCCCCTAAGTCCCCCCAGGTACCTCAGGATGACACCCCCCTTCAAAGAAGCAGTGTAATCTGGGGTTGGACGCAGATGCTTTTGTGCATTTAAAACAGGCTTTCCTAGCGCAGGTTCCCCTGCAGCCAGTGCCCACGGCCCCTGCTGACAGTTCCACGACCCCCCCATGTACTGCCTCCCCTGATGCCCTAGACACTGGCAAAAGCCCTGGGGACACCGATGAGGATGCGGGTCCCTCTAGACCATGGCTACCGCCCACCACCCCTCCTGCCCCAGGGGGCGGCTCAGACATGCTCGACCCAGATGACATTGTCCACCCCAGGTCAATGGACTAGATCCCAAGTGATAAGGTGGGAAAGTATGTTGCGAGCCATCTGCGCAAGCCCATGGAAGAGGAGGCTCGCAACCGCCTCCGGGCGGTGTGCCCTCGCCCCAGTTTGGAGGGGAAAGCTGCCCTTACTCCCGAGATAGACCCAAAGATGGCAACGTTCCTGGCTAAATTTGTGAAGGACCCTAAGAAGGGTACTGATAGGTCCTGGCACGCCTGCCAGGACAGGCTCTTGGATGCGGTGGGTCCTGTGACCAAAATCCTAGATATGGCTGAGGAGGCTAAGGCCTCAGGCTCATTAATTTCCTCAGAGGTGCTCTCAGGCTGGGCACAGCGTGCCATTGTGTTCTTGGGGAATGCAAATTGTGAGCTCTCGCCGGAGAGACGGCGATCCCTCCTTATTATTATTATTATTAATTTGGACTTATGGAGTGCATAGCTGCCCGCGGGCTTCCCAGCGCTGAAAGACAGAATGCAGACAGATTAAAGTAGATAACTAGAGATACTGCCTAAACAGCCAGGTTTTTATAGATTTCCGGAATTCTAGTTCCTTCGGTAAGGTGTTCCAAAGTTTGGGGGCAAGCTGGGGGAAGGATCTCCCCCCACCTCACTTTCTTTGTGGAGTTTGATTTTAGAAGTTTTTCTCCGCTCGATCTAAGGTTTCTAGTTAGGACATATGGTGAAACAAGGTTCTGCCTTTAGGAGTCCTAAAGTTAGGACTACTAACTTCTGTGAATACCGAAATGAGTAAGTTCATTCTGTGAATACTAAAATGAGTAAGTGTATTCTGTGAATACCTAAAAAGTACTAACTTTACGTTTACGTTTACGTTTTTGACGTAAGTTAGTTCTGTGAATCAGGCCCGTAGTGTTATCTGGTGTTGTTCTGACAGTTCGTTTCGGTGTGGTTCTCTGACATTGCCTATTTTTTCAGGAAACAATGGATCCAAACAAGAAAGTCCTATAATGGCTAACTAATCAACCCTTTTGGGGACCCATTACATGCCCTGAGGATTCGGGTGTGCTCATCATGCCCCCTTATATTTTGTAATTCATATTCTGGACACAGGGACCATGTTCCTGAGTCCTGTAATGGCTGTCACAACATATTGTTCATATTGTGGTCAGTCAATCAGGATAGGTTAGTTTCCTTTAAAACGGCCAATAAGTCATTTCTCCTATGGCTGTTAGTATATGTGCCTCACTTGGCTGTTCCTGTGAACAGGCTATATGCTGGTAATATTCAACAATAAAAACTCCACAGGACACCTTAAACACTTGAAATGTAGGCATTCAGACCTCTTCCTAGACAATGTTGACTAGTGGGCAGGGTGTTAGTCATAGGAGCTGAGTTTTAATACCCACGTCTCCAAAATGCATGATCTTTGCCAACTCACTATCGCTTATCTTTCCTCCACCAAATATTGTGACCTCTGATCCTCTATATTCCAACAATGGGGGCATTTAGAAACAAACCAATTGTTGATAGTAAGGACCATAAACAAATCACTTCTCCCTCCCCCACTGCATTTTGTGTTGCTCTCTGCTGCACATGTACTTCTTCCCACGTTGCTTTCTCACCCGTGCTTCTCTCCCTCCTGCTCCATGTGCTCTCTCACCCATTGCTTCTCCTCTCCATCCCTACCCTCCGTGTTATTTTCCTTCACTCGCGATCTCCTTCTCTCTCACCTATTGCTTCATCTTCCCAACTGCTCTCCGAGATGCTTCCCCACCCTTCTTTCTTCCCAGTTGCTTCTCCTCCCCACCCCACCCTCAGTGTTGCTTCCACACACCCGTGCCCTCCTTCACTGTCGCCCATTGCTTCTCTTCTCCGCCTCTGCCCTCCATGTTGCTTTGCCCCACTCTTTTCTATTTTACATTATAAGAAATGGTCAGCGTGGCTACAAACTGACACATGCACATCATAGTCCCTTCTTTGTAATTTATTTTACTTAACCATGCTGCAAAGCATTGGGAAGCATGAAGAGAAGGGCTAAAAACCATTGTCCCAACGGCGAGACTTTCCAAACGTTTGTTTTATTGGGCCTGCTTGATGGATCAGCAAGAAACTTTCCATGAAAGAGCTGAGGTGAATGAACTTTTTTTAGAAAGTTTGTGCAGATTCTTCAGACGTGCAAAAGATATTAGAAAAACAAAAAAAGATCTTCCTATGGAAACTCTGACCCAACTATAACCACAGAGTTGCTGTCACCACTTTTGTAGTTACTGTTTTGACCTAGTTACTATAGGAAGCATGTTTTTTTGGTTTTCAAATAACTTTGGCCCTGCTTGACAAATGTTCACAAAACTTTCAAAAACAAATACATTCACCTCAGCCTCCTCCTTGTAAGTTTCGGGGTGATCCGTCAACCAGGGGCAAATAAAATAGAGGGGTCCCAAAATGCAATTTCCCCATGCAATTTCCACAGGGAGTTTTGAACAGCCCTACAGCCCCAACGGATGAATGGAATTACACCATATTTAGCAGAAGGCTAAGGGGCATATGTATCAAAAAAGAGATTTGCGATTCTCAGTTTGCGATTTTTAGTGAATCGCTAATTGAGAATCACAAAACGCGATTCCATTATATTTTCGCAAATAATTAGCGAGTCTTTAAAAATCGCAAAATCCAATAGCGAACCCCATAATAGCGATTCCTTATTAGCGAATTCGCTAATAAGAAATGGCAAAATTTGCGAATCTGCCATTCAGGTGCAGCTTGATGACATCACACCCAGGAAGTGTGACTGCTCATGCTGTTCCTGATTGCCTGAGGCTGTGTCAGAGGCTGGGAGGAGAAGCATACCACTGTGAACTGCAAAACCACCAATACACAATGGATCCACAGGAGAAGTATAAGGAGGCAGCTGGGAGGAAAGGAAAGCACAAATTCAGTGAGAAGGAGCAGGAGGTACTCATTGAGGAGATGGTCAATAGCCATGAATTGCTGTTTGGAAAAAAATCCCTTCATGTCCCTGAATCCCAAAAGCACAAAATATGGCTGGACATACAGGCAAAGGTGAATGCCGTAGGTGTAACCCAGCGCTCCATTGGTGACCTACGCAAGCGCTGGTATGACATGCGCTCCAGGTCCAAGGACAAGGTTGCCACCAGGCTTGCGGAGGCGAAGAAGATTGGCGGGGGTACATCCACAGAGACAGAATCCACACCCTTTGAGGAGTTGGTGGAGTCCACCCTACAGCCTGAAAGCATCAGCGGGGTGGCAGACATTGAGAGCTCTGACACGCACAACACCAGACAAGGTAAGAAGCATGCTAAATCAGCCCTGACACATTATCAACTCAATTACACACTCAGGAATGCCCCAAATAGGAAGTAACAATGCAACTCCGTTCCACATTTTCCAGCCCACCCAGCTATGCATCATGTGAGATGTAGTCACACACATAATACAGTTGAGCAATGACACACAGCAATGTAAAAGCAGTTGAACCAAAATAGTAAAGCCAAAAATGCAAGACAGTACTTAGGTAACCTAAATGCAGAAAACTTTATTCAGTGAACAATGAAAAGCAGAACACACAATAAAAAGTGCTTTTGTATTTACAGTTGAACCTGAAACACAGGGTGACAACACCGAAGCCGAGGATGAAGCACACACCCAGGACCAGGCAGGGTGAGAGGACACAGAGCAGACAACACTGCCAACACCTGTCCCACAAAGACAACGTCACATTGTACCTCCACTCCCGGTGTTGGAGGGAGAACCCGAATCCATAGAGGATGAGGCACAGCCAGAGCAGGAACTGCATGCACAGCAGGTCCATGATCAGCCCCCTATGCACCGTAGGGACGAGAGTTGCAGGAGATGCAGGCCAAGGGCACACACCAGTGCAGACGCATGAGAGGATCCTTCTGTATTTTCTGGCCTGGAAGGCACAATGGTGAAGGTCCAGCGCCTGCAAGCCAGAAGCATGAAATCAATACACAGGCAGCTGGTGTCTGTTAACCATAATCTTAGAGACATGAAGGAGGGCATCAGAGAGCTCAATCAGAAAGTGGATGAGGGACATAAGGCCTGTGCAGACAGCATCAGGGAAATGATAGGAGCAATAAAAGAACTCTGTGCCACAATGAAAAGGGACCAGGCATCCAGATGCAGGGGCAAACAACGTCTGTTCACCCATCTGGACATATATAGAAAGGCGGTCAACCACTTGTCAAATGCCACATCGGTACTGTCACTCCGCACAGTGACCATGCAAGTAGAAATGGCACACTGCAGCCAGAATGTGGCCAAAGGGTTGGTGCAGGTCACCAATGCAGTTGACCAGCTGCAGACAGCTACCATAGGTGGCACAGGTCTCCTGGGCTCAGGGGACAGTGAGGAGCTCTCCAGCCGAAGCAGCATCACCCCACCAATTGCAGAACCCAGACAGCATAGTGTGAGGCAGGGAACACCATCATATGCCTCAAGGGAGAGCAGTCAGCACCCTGAGCGTACAACTGCAGGACGTGCACGCAAGAAATGAACTGTCACCACAGCTGAATGCTAATGGGTGAAGTAACCCATGGCATATGGACATTTGTAAACCCATTACCCATGCACTGTGTACATGACATGTGCAACAAAAAGTGCTACACATAAAGTGTGTTTGTAGGCTGTGTGAATGCAATTTACCTGACGCTAAGGTACATTAAAATACAGTCATTCCAAAATCATTATTTGCATTGTGTTATCATTACTCACCTAGAAATAGTTGTGTGTTATTTCATCACGTCTCTGTTGGCCCGCAGCTGCCCCTACACCACCTGCTGGTCTGCAACGTGGACCTGGTACCTCATCCTCATCTGATTCTGTATCTGTGAGTTCCACTGGTATGCCTTTTTTAGTCGCATTGTTGTGCAGCATGGCACAAGTAGCCACAATCTTGCAGCAGGTCTCTGGGCCGTATTGTAGTGCTCCTCCACTTTTATGCAGGCAGCGGAACCTGCTCTTCAGTATACCAAATGTCTGCTCAATTACACAGCGCGTTGACCTGTGTACGCGATTGTATCTTCGCTCTCTTGGATTAGCCGGATTGAGGTATGGTGTGAGGATGAATTTGTGCACTGCATATGCACTGTCACCTACAGGATGAAAGACATATGGTTAATCACTGTCCTCTCACTTCAGCCCTTAACTGTATGTAAGAGTGCTTGACATGCATTTACCTAGCAGGTAGCCCTCGCCAAATTCGCCCCCAGTGAGACGTGTGTATATCCCACCGTGTCTAAAAATGAAGGAATCGTGTGTACTGCCAGGGTATTTGGCCACGATATCAGTTATGATATATTTTGCGTTGCAGATGACCTGTATGTTGAGTGAATGGAATGATTTGCAATTTCTGAATACGTACTCATTGTTTGAGGGGGTGAGAGGGCTACGTGGGTACCATCTATGCAACCAATGACATGGGGAAATTGGGCAATCTGGTAGAAGTCCAGTTTGGTTTGCTGCAATGCCTGTTGTGTGGTGGGGAATGTGATGTGATGATACAGCCTCTGTACCATTGCATCCAAGAATGCATGGAAGAAGCGCGACAGGCAACTCTGGGAGACCCCTCCTGCTGTCGCTATCACCCCCTGGAAGCTCCCTGATGCCAGGAAGTGCAGTGAACACAGGACCTGCACATGTGGTGGAATGGTTTGGGTCCTGCGGGTTGGGTGTTCAGGCATAGGTTTTAGCTCAGCAAACAAGTCCAGTATGGTAGCTGAGTCCAGCCTATACTTCTCATGTATCTCTTCCTCTGTCTGCTGGAACAGAGTGATGCGCACTCTGAAGACCCATTCCTGTCGCCTCCTTCTCTGTGCTGCTGCTTGAATCCGCATCCTCCTGGCTATCACATACAGCGCTGCCATTGTGGAAGTCCCTGTTGCATTGTGGGCCTGTTTAAATAGGTTGCACATGGTTACCACCTGCTTTGAATTGGTGGTAATAATCAGGTGCAAAATTGCAAAAACAGTGAATTCGCAATTTACGAATTTTTGGTACATAGGTTTGCGAATTCGCTATTTGCGACATGGGGAATTGCGAAAATCGCAAATTGCGCTAGGGTTTTTGCGAAGTCGCAAATGAATATTCGCTGATTGTGGGACTCGCAAAATAGGTATTCGCAAATTTAGCGAATACCTATTTTGCGATGCGAAACCTTGTTATACATTGGGAAAGAGTATTTTGCGATCGCAAACACTGTTTTTTTGCAATACGTAGCGTTTGCGACTGCAAAATACCTTGATACATTGCCCCTAGATCTTTACCCAGAAAGTGAGCTTTTTGTGATTTTAGTGTAAATATGTTTAGTAGTTTTGGAGAAATTAATGTAAAAACATATATATATCTGGACAGTTTGGTGCACCGGACTCTCATGAGTCCCAAGAGAACACAAATTTAAATAACATAGTGATCTGATTTGCTGAGAGGGCCTCTTTTCCCATTGGCTGTCTCACTCATGCGCGAGTGAGTAGCTTTTGCAAATCCTGCGGGAGCGAGCACTCTAATTTGATGGCTGCAACATGAGGAGAAATGCTGCGGTCTTCATTTCAGGACATGGGGACTCAGTCTCCATGTCCTGAACATTAAAAGAAATAAGCTATAAGGGGGCACAGTAGGGTTACCCTGACCCCCTGGACCCTGTGGAGGGGGGGGTCCCAGAGGGACCCGCTGGTTAAAATTTAAATAAATAGTTCTTGGGATTGCTGTGATCCCACAGGATTCTTGCTGGAGCCAGTGGGACTCCCCTTCTACCATGTGAGCACAGGCTTGCGGGATCGGAAAATTATTTTTAAAAAAGGGGGACTTGAGCATCTGTGGTGAGTTGGCTTACCATGAACTGCTTATGACCTCACATATTACATCACTCATGACATGCTCTATGACATCATTGAAATTTCAAATGCTAAACACTTAGCTTGCACCTGCATCTTGCACAGTTGTGTCATCTACATACTACATTAGAGCATAAGGCAGAACATTTTAACAACCGTACATGGATGCTAAAAGCTAAACTCATATAGTTAACAGTTTAAAACCATTAAAAAAAGATGCCGTACGCAGGATGACCTCACAGAGAAACACACAGTGATTGTCATCTCCTGAATACAAATATATTTGCTGTCTGTATGGCAAAGACAGCAGGATCTTTATCTTCATCCGCATATGCGAACATCATAGTGGATCTTGAGCACTAGCTGAGGGAAGAGCAGTAAAAAACACAACAGAACATTCCTTTTAGGGAGAGAAATATTTATACAGGAAAATCCCTATCTCAGTTTCCATTGATGCCAAGCGAGTGAGGATGATTGCAAACTGAACACTGTTTAGTAGTGCTATTGTTGACAGCAGAGTGGTTATCATGTGATAGAATGTTCTTATCAAATAGTGGCACATTACGCGGTTCTCATTTAGAGCTGGCCTTGAGCCAGCATTATTGCCTCAACAGTCTAATTTTTATGAATGTAATATACTTACATATAGGGATTTTTGGTCAGCCGAGTTCATCCATTGAGCTGTTAAACTGCCTTTCACATGTTGCTCCCCTCCACACCAGCATACAGCATGGGAAAATAAGTGAGCACACTTCAGCCTTTGGCTCCCTCGGAGTGAGTGACAACATTTCACTCGTGCACAATGCACACAACTGTCACAAAACAGTAAATGTATTACATGTTTGGGTGCTTTTATCACACAAAATTCACTAGAATGAAACCCCAAATTTCAGAGGGAACTATAATATATTGAAAATATTTAACTGTTCCCTGTGAAATATGGATTTTATCATCATAATGTCAGAAGCCAAATTAGCTTTGTCAAGGCAACTAGGACTATGCAGCATGGAGGACCAAATTAAGCAGCAAGGTTATCTAAACTATAGAGCAATATATGCAAATGACTCATCACATTCTCTGGCTTTACTATTTTTATCCATTTGAGATATAAAAACATTTTGGGCCTGATTCCACCCCGAGGGAGGAGACTCCCCTACGACTGCAGGGACTCTGCCACTAGTGCGAAGGCCGTTTGTCAATCCGGGCATTTTTTGGGAAATCAACAAATTATGTGGAAAATGTGGTAAATCTATAATTTTGCAGTGAACACAGCAGCCACAGAATGACATATACCCACAGAACCATCCCATGGTCCACTGTTTTATCAACAATTTATTCATGAAAGTTAAACAAAACCTAAACATTCTAATTTTATTCAGTGTGCATTGTTAGCTCAACTTTGAGGTAAAGATTTCTCAAGCTAACTACACCAAAATAAATGTGTAATATAAAAATAGGTAACAGGTGATGTGTTATATAGTCCAATATTGCCATATCTCATTTTTGTTGACATTTACAAACCACTAGGCCTTTGTTTTAATGGTTTATGATGTCACTAGAAAATCATGATGCCAATATTGGACCATGTTACACTGTTACCCATGAAGTATCTATCTATCTATCTATCTATCTATCTATCTATCTATCTATCTATCTATCTATATGTTACCTACTGGTGGGGTCCAGTTGGTAGTTATACTTGGGACATAGTTATCATAGGAAAAGTGTTTTTTGTTTTGCTAATAACTTTGGCACCCTTTGACGAATCTTCAAGAAATGTTCAAAACCAGTTTGCCAGTCACTTCAGCTGCTGTCTGAAAAGTTTTGAGGTGATATGTCAAGTGGGAGCTGAGAAAAAGGGGGCAGGGGGTCTTAAAACACATTTCCACATGCAATTTCCTACTAGGATTTTAGACATGACTACAGCCCAAACCGCTGAATAGGGGTGAGCAGTAAACTAGGCTCCACCAGTGGAGCTTGTTGAGTTTTGCTACTCTGCACTCTGCATGGAATGCGGAGTTTGGCAGAGAAACTCCGTAAACCACTGGTGTAGCAGAATTTACTGGCACACACTCGCCGGTGCTCATCCCTACTACAAAAGCACACACACATTGACAAGTACAACACACAAATGCTTGTAAGTGTAATGAAACATACTTTAGGACCAATGCATTGTTTTTGCTCACGCAGTCTCTCGACTAGGACTTCAGGAAATTCCACCAGCTGCATTATTATTTTTTAAAGTTATTTTACCTATTGTTGTACCTGGGTGTTTCGCCTTTCCAAGACTCTACAACTGTGTCATGCAGGAGCGCATACAGAGGCAGTCACACCTTCTGCCCTCTGATGTATACACAAACACAGAAAAACATGCATGAAGTGTCCTAATGTGTGCAATCTGTGTAACTTAAACAACATGCTTCAAAGTTCTGTGATCCCTAGACACCCACTTTGATGGACATCGCAATGGGTCAACTGCAGCTGATAGAGCTCCCACATGGTGCAGTAGAGCCAGTGCCGCGTGGCCCTTCTGTGACACTTCAGTCTGAAGCACTAGTGTCCCTAAAGGGACAAAGTCAGACAGGCAGCTCTATTGTAACCTGCTGAAACGTTCGGTGCTCTTCCCAAGAAAGGATAACAGAGCAATAAGGAAACAAGCCTTACAGGGAAAGCTGTTTGCCTCTGAAAGTGAATGTGGATTTTTTAATCTACCAATTAAAAATAAGGAAAAATTATAGAGTGGTGAGGTTGGTCGTGGGGTGTTCGTAAGATGTTCATTGGGTGTGAGGCCTCTGAGACTGTACCGTGGTCTGGGATTGGCAGCAGAAAAAAAAACCTGCTAGTTGGTGTTCATTGGCTCCTGAGTTTCCTCCGTGCAGAGGAGACAGCCTGATAGGGATGTGACTATTGCACATCGTGAGTCGCATTGCAACATTCATCAGTGCAGAGGTTCAGCCCAGCACCAAGCACAGAGGGCCTTTAGTCATCCTGCAGTGAGTCTTCTGCCAAGCTTGAACAAATCAGAAGACTCTAATGACACTGAATCGATGTTGGGAAGTAGACTCACTCTTGGGATGGGCTTTTTTTTAAATTGGACTCCACCCACAACAGATTTTGTAGCCCGATCTACTTCCAAGCATCACTCCATGTGTACCTTCGGCATGAGCTTGCAGCCCCCCTTGCCCTGTGATATGCATCTTGTGCACGTAGGTATTAATGCAACAAAAGGGGCATGAAGGAGGAAAATGTATATGTCCTACTCGCCCGCTCACAGAACTCCACAGAACTCGGTATAGTTTTTCGTTAACTCCGCGAGCTCCACCCAGGCCTAGCACTGAACAGAATTACATCAAATTTTGTAAAAAGCTAGATCTTGGTCCAGAAATAGTGATTTTTGTAATTTGGTGTAAATCTGTTCTGTAGTTTTGGAGTTATTAAAGTAGAAAGATTTATGTATATCTGCAGATGCAGATCCACTCCACGGATCCGTGCGGATTCGCAGATCCACACACCAACAGCAATGCCATGATTGGTTGGCCGCAACCTGAGAGGAAAGTTAGGGCTGCCATTTTGTGCATTGGGACACGGTTCCCAGGGGGGGGGAAATAAAATGTAAAACTGATAGAAGGGGTCAGGGTAGAGGTACTGATGGAGCGGTCTTTGAGGGACCCCTCATGATCAAGAAAGTGCCCAAAAACATTATCTTTTAGTGCACGAGGATCCACGTCCTCACCATACACTGCTAATTAGTAGGGGTGGGCGTAGTGGGCGTAGCGGGGCTACGCGGAGTGCCACGGAGATGGAACCAATCTCCGCACACTCCGCGTTGTTCTGCTACGCGCCACCCGCCGCCCGCCCGCACTATTAAAACATTATAAATAAGAATTTAAAACACCTTACCTTATCGGGGGCGTCCACGGGCTTCCCTCCTTATCCATCGCGTCTTCTTCTAGAAAACTGTGCATGCGCGGGCGCCCGCGCATGCGCATTCTTCGCATGGAAATGCACATGCGCGGGCGCCCCGCATGCGCAGTTTTGAAGAAGAAGTCGCAATGGAGAAGGAGGGATGCCCGGGGACGCCGCCGATAAGGTAAGGTGTTTTAAATTCTTATTTATAATGTTTTAATAGTGCGGGCGGGAGGCGGGCGGGAGGCCAACTCCGCTCCGCACCGAGTGTGCGGAGATTTGCCTGTTCTGCCTACTTTGCCGAACGCGGAACAGGCAAAGTTCCGCACATTCCGTGGGCGGAACGGAGTTGTCCGCCCACCCCTACTAATTAGTCCACATATTAGGTCACTCATGACATCTTATATGACATCATTGATAATATCACTGCAATATTTGCAGTTAAGTTAGTGATGAGAAAACTATGCATGGTGGGGGTGCAAGATATTGTTACCTTAGGGCATGAGTCATAGTTACTTGAGATAACTGCTGAATTTCTATGATTTTGTGTGTATAAAATCTGAACCTAACTATAATGTCCCCGTAACCTTTTTTTTGTGAATTTCTGAGGTTTTATCAATTTTATTTCCGAACTATAACGTCCCAGTAACCTGTTTTTTTCAGTGAATTTCTATGTTTTTTTTAACATAATGTAATATTTAATTACCGTACGTTAATTCAACCTACAATGCATACAGCCTTCGGTCATGAGCAGTGGGGTGCTGGCCAACCCCCTGCATGCAGCCAACCCCTCCAAAGGCAGTCAACCTGGATGGAGGGCAAGCAGGCCCCCTCCCCATGCCAATTGTGGCCCAGAGACCCCATCCCCCATGGCCTGTCACCATTTCTTTAGGGAAGGGGGTACATAAGCCCCCTCTCTGGGCCACAGTGAGCCCCGGGACCCAACCCCTTGGGCCCATCACTCAAATTATGGGGGAGGGGCACAGCCCTCTCTCCAGGCCAATTTTGGCCCAGGAGACCCCATCTTCTGGGGCCTGGACTTACTAAAAGGGGGGACATGCAGCCCCCCTCTCCAGGCAAATATTGGCCCCAGGGACCCCATCCCTCAGGGCCCACCCGGTAAATGGTGGGTACCCTGGTGCATAATCATGGTACCTACTGCAAATTTAAAAGGCGAGGGGCACACTGCCCCCCTCTCTGGGATGATTTGGGCCCCAGGACCCCATCCCCTGGGGCCTGACCAGGATGTAATGGAGGAGGGAGTACAGAGCACCCCTCCCCATGCCAATATTAGCCCCAAGGGACCCCATTCCCTGGGGCCTCTCCAATAAATTGTGGGCACCCTGGAGCCCACTCAGGGCACCCACTGCCTTTTTGTTGGAGGCTGTGGGAGAGCCTCAATGCCCTGTGGCCCCAGCTGGCTTTCTGCCTCCAACAGGAGCCATCATTGCTCCCGCCCGCAAGGAGCAATGTAAAATGCTGCTCCATGCTGGCAGGAAATCTTTTTTGATCTGTGTCCCTGCCCGCTTGACAGCAGGCAGGGAAACAGATGAAAAGTTCACTCCCAGCAGGTGGGAGCATTTTTCATACTCCTATCCACTCGAAGAAGACATCCTGTTTTCTCTCGCTTGGTGGAAGCTTTAAATTGCACCCACCAAATGAGAACAAACAGAGGTTTCTCTGCCCACATCAGTGTGGGCAGGGAAACCGCTATGTCCCGGGGGGAGCACCCGGGACTTAGCTGGAGCCTAGCCCTGGGGGAAGGGGTCTCCAGGGCCATCAATTGCTCTGGATGGGGGGTCAGGTGACCCCCTCCCTTTTGATTGCATGGTCTGGTGTTGGGGTCCATGAGGTCAAAAATGGGCCAGGCGGGGGGCTGTGCCACCCCCTCCCCCTATTTGTGTATGGCTGGGCACAAAGGGGTGGCAGTCGCTGTGACTGAAATCAGCCAAGGAGGGGGGGCCACAATGCCCCCCTCCACCTTCTTCTATTCAGCCAGAGTGGGTTATGTCATGCCGTTCACACAGATTTTTTGTTCCGGGTGATTGTCCCGTGCTGCAAAATCAGCACGAATGGCATCTCGCACAGTGCAAGAGGGCGCTGCATATTTCTGCCACGCGAGTAGAAGTTCTACTTGAGTGGCAGCTTCCTCAACGTGAACAGAAGATTTGCAACATGAGCGGTAGTGTCCATCCATGACTGTTCACACTGAGAAATCTCGCAGAAAGTGGTCTAGCATTGGATTTTCCTCACTTGCACTTGCCAACTTACCGTTGGCAAGCGAGGAAAAAACTCTGCTCCGCTACTGCAGGTGGAGTTTTTCACAACTCCGCAAGGTCCGTGGAGTGCAATAAACTCTGCGAACGGAGCGGAGTTCACCACCCAGGCTTAAACAGTAGCTGAATTGAGTGGCAAACTAGTTCTGAAAAGGACTTGCCAAACAGCACCAAAGTTAGTAGCAAAACAAAAAATGCTTTGTGTATTGAAACTAGGTTGTAATTATTACTACCTACTGATGACGTATATATATATATATTTTATATTTATATAGTGTTGTGTGAGCAAGGCAGGAAGTGCCGAAATGCGTTACAGCGTAACGAAATAAACCAGAAACAAACGGTTGATCTTGCCCCTGTGTCGGTGTCCGTTTCTTGATTGAAGAAAATGGAGTTGGAGTTGATATATATAAATATATATATATTACCTACTGGCGGTCGCCAGTAGGTAGTTATAGCTAGGACCTAGTTTCCATAGGAAAAGCGTTTTTTGATTTGCCAATAGCGCCCGTTGATGAATCAAAATTTTCAAAACTAATGGGGCGCTCTGGGAAGCTCATGTCTTGAAAGTTTCGGGGTGATTCATCAAGCAGGGGCCGAGCAAAAAGGGGGTCCCAAAACGCGTTTTCTCCATGTTAATTTACATAGGAAACATTAGACAAAGCTACAACCCGAACTGCTGAACGGAATTACACCAAATTTGGCAAAAAGGTAGGTCTTGGTCTAGAAAGTGTGCTTTTTTTAAAATGGTGTAAATCCGTTCAGTAGTTCCTGAGAAATTCAAAAAATAAAAATATCGATATCTGAGCACCGAGGAGGATTCGCGAACCCTCCCGGGCACGAGCTTCACTCTGATTGGCTGTCAACACTCCAAACCAAGAAGTGTTGGCAGCCATCTTGTGACTCAGTAACCGAGTCACAAGAAAAAGGGTGAAAAAAAGATGAAAAACAAGAAAAGGGGGCAGGGTAGAAACACCCTGACTCCCTAGGCCTGCTCAGAGGGTCCCACAAGGACCCCCCGGCCCAAAAAAAACATTTTTTTTTAAAAAAATAGCCGAATTCGAGCTGGGTGTGCGAAACCGGCCGAACAAATAAAAAACAAACGAAGCGCGGGCTCCCGCGCTTCATTTTCTATAAGCTCCCGGGTAGACCAGGTCCCGGAGGCAATGCCTAATTAATTAGCGGGGACCCACGGGGGCCCCCGCGGCCCCGAAGACCGCCACCTCCCCTGGGCTTGAACAAAAATAAATGTGTGGGGGTCCCAACCCACCCCATGCTGCCCCAGGGACCGCCACCTCCCCGGGGCTTTATTATAATTGAGGTGGGGGCCTCGTGGGCCCCCCCAAGCCCCAGGAACCACCACTTCCCCGGGGCTTGCTTGATTAATGAGGGGGGCCTCATGGGCCCACCAAAGACCCGGGGACCACCACCTCCCCGGCTCTTCCGTTATTAATGAGGGGGGCCTCGTGGGCCCCCCCAAGCCCTGGTGACCACCACCTCCCCGGGGCTTTAAAAATGTAGGGAGGGGGGACGCGCGGCCCCCCTCCTGGAGCCCTTAATGCCCTGGGGACCGTCACCCCCCAGGGCTTCCTTGATTATTGAGGGGAGCCTTGTGGGCCCCCCCAAACCCGGGGACCACCACCTCCCCGGGGCTTCCATTATTAATGAGGCCCGGGTGACCACCACCTCCCTGGGGCTTTAAAAATGTAGGGAGGGGGGCTGCGTGGCCCCCCTCCTGGAGCACTTGATAGCCCTGAGGACCGCCACCCCCCTGGGCCGGCTCCTGCAATGTCCCAGAGTGCCCACCCCCTGGACATTGCCATTTGCTATCACAGGGCGGGAGCACGGCTCCTGCCCTGTCAATGCAAACTCTGCTTTGCTTCGTTGAAGTGAGAGCAGAAAACCTGCTCTCGCTTTAACAAAGCAAAGCAGATTGCTTTTGGACAAGGGGAGCTGCATGTAAGCAGCTCCCCTGGTCCAAAAGCAATGCTGGCTCCCGCAGGAGGCGGGGAGCCAGCTGTGACCGTGGGGGCATTGGGGCTCCCCCCATGGTCCCCAACGCTAAGGGCCGGCCCCGGGGGATGGGGTTCCTGGGGCCAGAAGTGGCCCGGTAGGGGGGCCACGTGCCCCCTCCCTATATTTAACATTTTAAAAATGCCCGGGCCCCGGGGGATGGGCTCCCCAGGGCCGAATTCGGTCTTGGGAGGGTGCGGCCCCCCTCCTCAAATAAAAATAATTTAATTAATGGCCAAGCCCTGGGGGATGGGGTCCCCGGGGCCAATAGTGGCCCATGGAAGGGGGGCCACACGGCCCCCCTTCCCTACAAATATATTTTTTTAATAGAGGCCATGCCCTGGGGGATGGGGTCCCCGGGATCAAAAATGGCCCAGGGAAGGGGGGCCACGCGGCCCCCCTTCCCTATAAATATATTAAAAAAAGGAGGCCATGCCCCGGGGGATGGGGTCCCTGGGCCGATATCGTCCTCGGAAGAGGGGCCGCGCGGCCCCCTTCCCGTTTTTTTTATTTTTATTTTTTTAAGAAAGGGTCAGGCCCTGGGGGATGAGGGCCCCAAAAATACTAAAAGAAGGGGGCCACACAGCCCCCCTTCTAAAAATATATTTTAAAAAAAAGCCGGCATTACGCCGGAGGCCCCGCCCCCTCCCTGCACCACTCTGCAAACGTTCCCCCTGGCGCATTCTAAGTTGGGGAATTAAGTCCCCTTGAATTCTGAGGGTCCCTGGGGGCCAACTAGCCCACCAGGTACTTCCCGTAAGCGCCACACAGCTGGATAGCAGAGAGGTGGTCCGAGGCCATGCCCCTTTTTACACCACTCTGCAAACACGCCTCTTGGCACACTGCTGGTGGGGCAATGAGGTCCTCTTGTGTCCTGAGGACCTCAGGACACGAGTGGACTTCATTCCCCAAGCAGCAGTGCGCCAGGAGCCGCATTTGCAGAGTGGTGTAAAAAGGGTGCATGGCCTCAGACCACTCTCAGCAATCCAGGTGTGTGGCGCTTACTGGAGGTACCTGGTGGGCTAGTTGGCCCCCAGGGACCCTCAGGAATGAAGGGGACTTAATACCCCAACTTAGAATGCGCCAGGAGGCGTGTTTGCAGAGTGGTGGGGAAAGGGGACGTGGCCTTTGTCCACCTCTCAGCAATCCCACTGTGTGGGGCTTACTGGAGGTAAGAGGTAGGCTAGTTGGCCCCTAAAGGACCCCCAGCAGTGAAGGGGACTTCAATACCCATCCAAGAGCACGCCAGGGAGCGCATTTGCAGAGTGGTGGGCAAAGGGGGCGTGGCCTGCTATGAGAACTTAGCAATCCTGCTGTGTGGGACTTACTGGAGGTAATAGGAGGGGTAGTTAGCCCCCAAGGATGTCCTTGAGGGCCAACTACCCCTCTTGTTACCTCCAGTAAGTCCCACACAGTGGGATTGCTAAGACGTCTTTGGAGGCCATGCCCCCCTTTTTCCACCACTCTGAAAACACGCCTCCTGGCAGACTACGGGATGGGGATGAAGTCCAATTTACTCCTGAGGGACTTTGGGGGCCAAGAAGCCCTCCTGGTACCTCCTGTAAGTCCTATGCAGCAGAATTCCTGAGCGCTGGTCGGAGGCCCAGCACCCTTTCTCCACCACTCTGCAAACGCGACTACTAGTTAAAGAAGTGTTTGCAATGTAATAGGTTTCGCATTTGCGAGAATTAGAGCTATTGACGTTGTAAATGTAAAAGTTTTTTGGAGTGGAGTGGATGTACATTGTGTGCAGTGGAATTATGTGGTATGTTGTGCAGTGAAATTATGTGGATAGAAAGTATGTGGTATTTAGTGTATAGGATTTATGTGGAGTGGGATTATGTGTTATAGAGAGTAATTATGTGGTATGGTAGTCTGTGTTGTGGAGTGGTAACATCAGGTTTAGTCTTCCTCGTTTCCATAGAAGCTCAACTATGAACTCAGTGAGACAAAAAAAGAAGGAATCACTGAGGAGCACTTGTGGACCTAGTCAGAGGTATGAGCAGAGCCACTGGAATTATGCGACTGTTTGGCTGCACCGATTTTCGCACAATTATACATTTTCTGCTTTAGCCACAAAATTCATCATCTGCTCCCTAATCTGCAGATTTGAACAAAAAAAGCCTTGTTTCTAGCTCAAACGGCTCAAACGGTACCAAAAATGCAGCAACAAGTGTTACAGCATGGTGGAAGGCCCTTTGCAAACCTAGAATGCTCACCTGTTACTTATTGCTAAATGTGGGTGTTAAATTGGTACTAATGGTGTGCAAGCCACTCTTGCTTCCTTCTGTGCCTCTCTTGCCTCTTTCTGCATTTCTGTTGCTTCTTTCTGCACATTTCTTTCTTTTTCTGCACTTCTCTCGCCTCTTTCTGAAAATTTCTTCTACTTTCTGCACCTCTCTTCCTTCTTTCTGCAAGTCTGTTGCCTCTTTCTGCACCTCATTTGCTTCTTTCTGTACCCCTCTTGCCTCTTTCTGCACCCTTCTTCCCTCTTTCTGTACCTCTCTTGCCTTTTTCTGTACCCCTCTTATGTCTTTCTGCACTCTTTTTGCCTCTTTCTGCACCTCTGTTCCTTCTTTCTGCACTTCTTTTGTTTCTTTCTACACCTGTCTTGCTTCTTTCTGCACCTCTCTTGCCTCTCTCTCCACCCCTCTTCCCTCTTTCTGCACTTCTACACTTCTGTTGCTTCTTTCTGCAGTTCTCTTGCCTCCTTCTGCACTTCACTTGCCTCTTTCTGTAACTCTCTTGCTTCTTTCTGCACCTCTCTTGCCTCTTTCTGCACCTCACTTGCTTCCTTTGCACCCCTTTTGCCTGTTTCTGCACCCCTCTTCCCTCTTTGTGCAACTCTCTTGCCTCTTTCTAAACCTCTCTATCCTCTTTCTGCACCACTCTTGCCTCTTTCTGTACCTCTATTCCTTCTTTCTTCACCTGTCTTGTCTCTTTCTGCACCCTCTGTGCCTCTTTCAGCACCTCTGTTGCTTCTTTCTGCAGTTTTCTTCCTCTTTCTGCACCCCTCCTGCCTATTTCTGTACCCCTCATGCCTCTTTGTGCACCTCTCCTACCCCTTTCTGCACCCCTCTTGCCTCTTTTTCCACCTCTGTTGGTTCTTTCTGCACCTCTTTTGCTTCGTTCTGCACTTCAGTTGCCTCTTTCTGTACCCCTCTTGCCTCTTTCTGAACCTCTATTGGTTCTTTCTGCACTGCTCTGGCTTCTTCCTGCACCTCTGTTCCAAATTTCTGCATCCCTCTTCCCTTTTTCTGTACCCCTCTTCCCTCTTTCTGCACCTCTCTTGCCTCAGTCTGCCCACCTGTTCCCTCTTTCTGCACCCCTTTTGCCTGTTTCTGCAACTCTCTTGCCTCTTTCTGCAGTTCTCTTGCCTCCTTCTGCAACTCACTTGCTTCTTTTTGAACCTCTGTTTGTTCTTTTGCACTGCTCTTGCTTCTTTCTGTACCTCTTTTGCAAATTTCTGCATCCCTCTTGCCTCTTTCTGCACCCCTTTTACCTCTTTCTGCACCACTCTTGCCTCTTTCTGTACCTCTATTCCTTCTTTCTTCACCTGTCTTGTCTCTTTCTGCACCCTCTGTGCCTCTTTCAGCACCTCTGTTGCTTCTTTCTGCAGTTTTCTTCCTCTTTCTGCACCCCTCCTGCCTATTTCTGTACCCCTCATGCCTCTTTGTGCACCTCTCCTACCCCTTTCTGCACCCCTCTTGCCTCTTTTTCCACCTCTGTTGGTTCTTTCTGCACCTCTTTTGCTTCGTTCTGCACTTCAGTTGCCTCTTTCTGTACCCCTCTTGCCTCTTTCTGAACCTCTATTGGTTCTTTCTGCACTGCTCTGGCTTCTTCCTGCACCTCTGTTCCAAATTTCTGCATCCCTCTTCCCTTTTTCTGTACCCCTCTTCCCTCTTTCTGCACCTCTCTTGCCTCAGTCTGCCCACCTGTTCCCTCTTTCTGCACCCCTTTTGCCTGTTTCTGCAACTCTCTTGCCTCTTTCTGCAGTTCTCTTGCCTCCTTCTGCACCTTTGTTGCTTCTTTCTGCACTTTTCTTGCCTCTTTCTGCACCCCTGTTGCTTCATTCTGCACTTTCCATGCTTCTTTCTATACCTGTCTTGCTTCTTTCTGCACCCCTGTTGTCTCTTTCTGCACTCGTCTTCCCTCTTTCTGTACCTTCCTTGCCTGTTTCTGCATCTCACGTGCTTCTTTCTGCACTTTTCTTGCTTCTTTCTACACCTCTGTTGCTTCTTTCAGCAAGTCTCTTGCCTCTTTCTGCACTTCTACTGCCCGTTTCTACACCTCTCTTGCCTCTTTCTGCACCTCACTTGCTTCTTTCTGCACCCCCTGCCTCTTTCTGTACCTCTCTTGCCTCTTTATGCACCTCTCCTACCTCTTTCTGCACCCCTCTTGCCTCTTTTTGCACCTCTGTTGGTTCTTTCTGCACTGCTCTTGCTTCTTTCTGCACCTCACTTGCCTCTTTTTGCACTTCTCTTGGTTCTTTCTAAACCGCTGCTGCTTCTTTCAGCAATTCTCTTGCCTCTTTCTGCACTTCTCTTGCTTGTTTCTGCACCTCTCTTGTGTCTTTCTGTACCTCTGTTGCCTCTTTCTGCACTTCAGTTGCTTCTTTCTGCACCTCTCTTGCCTCTTTCGGCACCTCTGTTGCTTCTTTCTGCACCTCTCCTGCCTCTTTCTGCACCCCTCTTCCCTCTTTGTGCAACTCTCTTGCCTCTTTCTACACTTCTCTTCCCTCTTTCTGCACCACTCTTGCCGCTTTCTGTACCTCTGTTGCTTCTTTCTGCACTTCTCTTGCCTCTCTCTGCACCTCTGAGTTAGAGGTAGTTTTAATCCCCCTGCCCTATTATGTACTAGGACCTTACAGGGGAGGTCATGCCAATCACAGGGGTACCCCAACTCATAGTGTACCCTAGTGTATGTAGGTGTTTTCACTGTATTCTAAGTGTCTTTCAGCATAGCACTGGCTCTGGGCCTGGTTAGTCAGAGTCAGTTACCACCAGTACCAGTCAGCAAAAAGTTGGGGGCACAGGATGACTTTGCAACAAGGCCTCTTTCTGCACCTCTGTTGGTTCTTTATGCATATCTCTTGCTTCTTTCTGCACTTTTCTTCGTCTTTCTGGACTTCTGTTGCCTTTTTCTGCATTTATCTTACTTCTTTCTGCGCCTTTCTTCCTCTTTCTGCACATGTCCTACCTCTGTAGGCATAGTTAGAAATTAGCATTTAAAAAACATTTGAAATTCACTGAAAAAACCATAGGTTTCAGGGACGTTATAGTTAGAAATTAGCATTTAAAAAACCTTTGAAATTCACTGAAAAAAACATAGGTTTCAGGGACGTTATAGTTAGTTTGACATTTCACTCGTACAAAACCAGAGAAATTCGGCCGTTATAGTTAGTTGAGCTAACTATAACTCGCACCCCCGCAATGCACTGCTGATGATGTCACACTTGTACGAGTGAAATGTCCAACTAACTAAAACGTCCCGGAAACCTGTGGTTTTTTCAGTGAATTTCTAAGGTTTTTTCAATGATAATTTCAAACTATAACGTCCCTGAAACCTATGGTTTTTTCAGTGAATATATAAATATTCACTGAAATGTATATATATATATATATATATATATACAGTATACACAGTAAGCAATGATGCAAGATCGTTATTGAGGACCTTAGAGAAGTTGCTCAAAACAGAACTTACGAAGTGGTGGGAGAAGAAGTCTCTCGAGAAGTACTGATCGCACCCACGTTTGAAAATCCGAACCCCGCCATGTTGAAGGAATGGGCGGAGAACAATCTGCAAGCGTCCATGAACATGGTGAATATACTCATAAGATATGCGGAAATAGATCGGGAAGGCATATTAACTGAAATAGATCGAATAAATGGATTATTAGATGCCACAGGACAATTAGATGTGGTTGCTAAAGGACGTGCTGACATTGAGATAAGGCTAAGAAAACATGAGGATACTATTAAAGCCCGTAAAATCTTCAAGTTTGTAAGAGATAAAGATGACTATGCCTCTGGGAGAATATTTATGTTCTCCAGAAAGTTTGACAACTATAAAAGACAGGCAATGGCAAACAAGGTATCAGAGCCTGTATTACTCACATCAGCTGTTAATGTCTCCTCCCATTCCGAATCTGATGCCAGTTCATTAATGACCAACAGTGACTCTGATGATGGTAGACCTAGCACATCTGAAGTACAGCCAATGGGCATTATGAATTTAACTCCAGCTGAGGAATTGAAATTTCTTCATCAGGACCGGAGGCAGACCTTGCGCCCCCGCAATCCTCCAACACAGCAAGGCGAGGCAGCAACCAACGCAGGAGGGAGAGGAGGCGCAAACACCGGCAACAATACAAGCAGAGGGGCATCGATCAAGAAATGGAGGCGCTAAGTCTATCGGACAACAACACTGTAATTAATCTCACAGAGACAGCATTAACGTCTGCGGAATCACAGCTTCTATCTTTGGGTCTGACGTATTGCCCGGAGAGCAATTTTTCATACAGCCAATCTAGAATTTATGTCTTCAAGTTTATTCGTAAATTGAAACTTATTAAATTCTTTCAATTGAATACATTTTCAAATACCTCCAGCAATACTCCTATGATAAGTGAGTCAGACAGCAACCTACAAGTGAATGACATCTCCACTTTACGTTTGTTACAATCCCTGTCCAATGAGGACAGTGCATCTACTATGTCCACACAACAAGAAATGTCTCAAATGGGCATCAAGATAAGTAAACCGGCCAACAGCCCTTTTCGTCCATCTTCGACTTTTTTACCATTAATGCCCAAGGACGCCATCAACACTTTCAGTGACAGAATAGTGGAGGAATTGAAACATCTCAATTGTACTATTCTCCAGAATAAACGGCCAAAAAAATTCAAACAAATTCAGTACTTTGCCTTGATAAAGAAATTAAGGGATAAACATGATATTATAATCAATAAAGCCGATAAGGGCGGGAACATTGTTTTGTGACCTAAGAATCAGAATTTGGAGGAAGCCAACAGACATTTGTCAGATCTTACGTGTTATAGCAAAGCCTCCAAACAAGATCTGCGCAAAATTCAGGACACAGTGTTCCAACATTTGTCCCAGTGGAAGAGGCAAGGACTATTAACGAAAGAAGAACTAAGCTTTTTAAAAATAGAATACCCTGTCACAACTGTGCTCTATTTTATTCCTAAAATACATAAAGATGTGGTTCCAATTCATGGCAGGCCCATTATATCGGCCAGGAAAAGCTTAATGGAGAGGATATCTAAATATGTTGACTATTTTTTACAGCCCCATGTCATTACTTTGCCTTCCTTTGTGAAAGAAACTGGAGACTTCCTTAGGAAAATCAATTGTTTTAAATGGCATTCAAACTTCCTGATAATTGTAATGGATATAGAATCATTATATACGAGTATTAACCATCTTGAAGGGTTGGCTGCAGTGAAGTATTACCTAGGGAGCAGATCGATTCACCTAGAGGAACACAATTGTATGATTATCAAGATGATAATCTTTTCAATAACTATTTCCTATTCAAAAATGATGTCTACCAACAGTTAAGAGGGGTAGCAATGGGGGCATGCTTCTCCCCCAGCTATGCATGTCTTCATGTTGGCTGGTGGGAGAAGCATGTCCTCATGACACAACACAAATCAAGCTGGGACAATCATGTTAAGCACTATTGGCGCTACATCGATGATGTTTGTATGATATGGGAAGGGACCAGACAAGAAGCCAGTAGATTTGTAGCATCCATTAATGAGAATGTACCAAATTTAAAGTTTACAGCCACTATAAGTGACAAAAGTGTTGAATTTCTTGATGTATTGATTTTTATCAATGAGGGTCGGATTCAAACTAAATTGCACCGCAAAAAGACCGCTGGCAATTCTATTTTACATGCGGACTGTTCGCACCCACGTCATTTGATTCAAAGTATTCCATACGGCGAGTTCTTACGAATTCGCCGTATTTGCAGTTCAGATACTGATTTGAAATTGTGCCAACAAGATGCTTTTGATCGTTTTTTGAGCCAAGGGTGCAAGAGGTCTGAGCTCAACAAAGCCCTCTGAAAAGCCAAGACACATTCTAGGGAGTCAGTGCTAATACCTAAAACAGAACGAGTGGGGGCTCAGGTCTCTTTAATGGAAAATAATGACAGTGATATACGCAATGTAAGATTAATCACTACTTTCAGTAAACAAGAACGTAAAATTCGTCAGATTATTTATTCTCAATGGCCCATTGTGCTAACGGATGTTACATTGAAATCAATTTTGCCACCATTACCTTCTATCACTTTCAGGAGGGCTCCCTCTATGAGGGATGCCTTAGTGAGAACTAGTCATGAGGTTACATCCAAATCCACTTGGTTAACAAAATTGTTTTTTTTAAAATGTAATTCGTGTCGTGCCTGCAAGTTTGGCACTAATATGACTGAATACATGACTGCGTTCAGCCCAACTCCTATTCCCATTAAGGACCACTTAACTTGTCGCACTGAGTTTGCTATTTATATCTTACAGTGCACTTGTGGGCTCCAATATAGAGGCAGCACAAAGCTCCCTGTACATAAAAGTATTTTGCAGCATATACGGGCGATTGTCAATTCGGACCTCAGTTACCCTGTTGCGAGGCATTTTAAGTTGGTGCATCAGAACAACCTTAATGATTTGCAATATTCTGTATTAGGGACAGTACCAGCACCCAGACGGGGGGGGGTAATCGTGAAAAAAGCCTCGGCCAGCTTGAATCACATTTTATCTTGGCACTTGACACTATGATGCCGAATGGCTTAAATACAAGTGAGGACTTACACAACTTCCTCTAAGCCATTTCAACTGCATAAGATTATGATATATTTAGTATTCTATATACAGGTTTTATGCTTTGATGTTTTTAACAATCTTGAGTTTTCAGTCTCAGAAAATGTTCCTGTTTAAAATGTCTATATAGATTGACTTGCATCAAGCACAAGAATGTATTTGCATTACTGTTATTATTCCTCTTTTGGCTTTATATGTTTTTAATCTAGCACTTGCACTTTGAGAATATCAACTTCTGGCTAGTAGTTTGATGCCTCTGGGCTGCAATGTAAATTACTTGGATGTTTTACATCTTTTTGCACTAGGCTATTGTTATTTGCACATAAGCACAGCACTTTATTGATAATATGGACTGCATTTGTTTACAAGATGGAATCATTGGTGGCATAACATAATCACAATTTTGGGAGCATGCACACCATCTAATTTGGCTGCCTTAATAGGACACATAGCGATGATCAGGATTGGTTCATGGTCCATTCAAATGTCCTCCTGAGTTCTAACGGTGTTTGAAATTGTATCAGAACTAGCATTTGAATCTCAATTATATTATTGAACATTTTAAGGAGGACATTTTATTATGATTGTTCGCAGCGCACAATTATGGGTTTGTTGTTGCTATGAATCAATTGCGTATTTGCACTGACAAGAGAAGCACTGTCCTCTAATATTGTTTTTATCCATCCTATTTATTGTATTTATACATGCATATATAGGGGATATTGTGCCACTATGGATCAATTGTGTATTCGCACTGGCAACAAATCTATCATGTGTTCATACTGTTTTTATCCATCCTATTTATTGTATTCATATATGTATTATATAGGGGATATTACGTTATGAGCAAAGGTTGTCCATAGTCTGTTTTCTATATTCACTAAACTTGCTTGGCAGTTTTTACATCCGATAGTGCACCAATCAATTTAATCTGTTGACTGTCATGTGGCGGGTCATGTGATCAAGATCGCAGTTGGCGATCGAAACGCGTCATGGCAGGCACTATGCCTGAGCTATACTGGAGTTTTCACCGAATGGAATAAATCACTGCAACAAAAGAAGTTATTGGAGTCAGTTGTGTCTTTCTGCGTGGTGAGGTCCGTACCTGGGAAGTCCCGTTGTGGAAATAGACGGGCCAGGACTGGTTGTTTTCCATATATATATATATATATATAAAATATATATATATATATATATTCACTGAAAAAACCATAGGTTTTAGGGACAGTTATAGTTAGTAGGACATTGCACTCGTACAAAACCCGTGAAATTCCCCCGTTATAGTTAGTTCAGCTAACTATAACTCGCGTCCCCGCAATGCACTGCTGATGACGTCACATATTACATCACTCATGACATGGTCAGTGACATCACTGATGACATCACTGATGACATCTCAAATGACATCGCTGATGACATCAACTAGTGACTGTGTGTTTCTGTAAAGTTTAAATATTTTTAATATATATAGGGAAAGGCGTATTGAAGAATGAGTGGGTGTATAAGTGTCTGTATGGATGATTTAGTAGGTGCGTGACTAACTGTATAAGTGAGTGATTAAACGTATCTTACTAAATGCATGGGTTAGTGACTAAACTGGGTGAATGTCTGTATCTGTCTGTCTGTTGCTGTGTAAGTGGCTGCATGGGTTTGTGAATAGCTACATGAGTGTCTATATGAGTTATTGATTGGTTGTCTGAGTATCTGTATGGGTGCCTGAGTGTTTGTGTGGGTGGGGTGTGTGCGACTCTGTACATAGATGTGTGAGTGGGTGATTCACTGGGTGCATGATTTGAAGAGTGCGTCTGTGATGGACTGCTTGGGTGGGTGAGTGTGTGTATGGGTGTGTTAGTGAGTAAATTTATATCTCAGTGGTACATGTGCGAGTAACTACATATGTAAAAGGCAGTATATATGTGTGTTAGAGTATTTAAAAGGCTATAAGTGAGAGTGTGTGATTGTGAGAGTGGCTGTATGGATGCGTGTGTGCTTGTATCAGTTATTGTATAAGAGCGTAAGAATGTGCTAGTATTTGTATGAGTAAGTGAGCTGGTGTGTGATTAATTTTTTGCATGACTGACAAGGTGTGTGAGTACCTCTATGGATGAGTGGCGGTGTGTGAGTGTTTATATAGGTGTATGAGTGCATATGATAGTCCTGTACTGAGTGACTGTAAGTATGAGTGACTGGACGGGTGAGTGAGTAGATGTGTGTGTGTAGACCTAAGAATCAGTGAGTGGGTATGTAGTTATTGGTATTGGAGTGTGTATGGTTTTGCGAATGGCAGTCTGTAATTTAGAGTGGGTGTATCAAAAGTTATATTAGGGTGTGAGAAGATGCATGAAATTATCACATGGATGATGTCATCAGTGATGTCATTTGAGATGTCATCAGTGATGTCATCAGTGATGTCACTGACCATGTCATGAGTGATGTAATATGTGACATCATCAGCAGTGCATTGCTGGGGCGCGAGTTATAGTTAGCTGAACTAACTATAACGGGGAATTTCACGGGTTTTGTACGAGTGCAATGTCCAACTAACTATAACTGTCCCTAAAACCTATGGTTTTTTCAGTGAATTTCAAAGGTTTTTTAAATGCTAATTTCTAACTATAACGTGCCTGAAACCTATGGTTTTTTCAGTGAATTTGTAAGGTTTTTTAAATGCTAATTTCTAACTATAACGTGCCTGAAACCTATGGTTTTTTTCAGTGAATTTCAAAGGTTTTGTAAATGACAATTTTTTAATTGTATTAATTGTTATATTTATTTTTTTGATACTGATTTACTACATTTTTTTAAACTATTTAATTTTAGATATTTTATTTTTTAAATTACATTGTAATTACATTATACATTACATTACAAAATATACTTTCTCAGAATGAATTACTTTAGTTTAAATACTTTGCAAATAGGCAATAGACTTTTAAGTACAGTAGTTACAGTTGTTGCAATGGGCAACACAATTTCAAACACAATGCAACATTGAGCTCAATGTGAATTTCTAGTTAAATGCAATTAGTTACTTTATGGATTACTTTTCTAACCACAGGATTGGATCCTAGATTCAGTCCTGGGACATCTCCTGTAAACAGTTGAGTAAAAGCGTTTTGCTTACAGTAGTGATTTTTAAGGAATATTATTGTATTTTAAAAGTTGACACTTAGAAACTTTTTCACATAGAATCACCAATGTTATCCTAAGGGAGGAAATTCACTTAGCAGGTAAGTAGTGTTATCGTTACTTTTTCTTACTCAGTGGTGGATCCTGGATCCAGCACTGGTGCATCTCCTGTAAACAGTTGAAAGAATGCGTTTAAGTCATACAGGCGATTTTTAAGGAATATTTGTAGTTTGTGAAAATCGACACTATGAAACTTTACTACTGAAAACCAGAAAATGGATTCCTATGGAAGGAAATACAAGTTACTGGTAAGTACGGTTAGAATTACTTTTCAAGGTCAGTGCTGGGCTAAAAGATGCAGCACTGGGTTCTCTCCTGATAACAGGTGAGTAATTCGGAATTCGTATTTCGGCTGATTTTAGAGGAATATTTGTATGTTTCAAAAATCGACAGAAACTTTTTCAGCAAAAAGCAGGCAATGATATCCTATGGAAGGAAATTCAAGTTACTGGTAAGTACGGTTAAAATTACTTTTCAGGATCAGTACTGGGCTGAAAGATGCAGCACTGAGGTCTCTCCTGATAACAGGTGAGTAAATCGGAATTCGTCTTTCGGCTGATTTTAGAGGAATATTATAAAGGTCCAAAACTCCACACTTAGAAGAATTTCCAAGTGAAACCAGTCAATGATATCCTATGGAAGGAAATTCAAGTTACTGGTAAGTACGGTTAAAATTACTTTTCAGGATCAGTACTGGTTTCAAAGATGCAGCACTGAGGTCTCTCCTGATAACAGGTGAGTAAATCGGAATTCGTAGTTCGGCTGATTTTAGAGGAATATTTGCACAATGGTGAAGGAAGGGGGTGGGGCCTGAGGTGACATGTCTGCAAACACACCCAGTGGCGCGTTTTAAGTTGGAGAATTAATTCCTTCTCAATCCTGAGGGTCCCTAGGGGCCAACTAGCCCACCAGATACCTCTAGTATGCCCCAGACAGCTGCGTTGCAGAGAGGTGTTCAGAGGCCACGCCCCTTTTTACAACACTCTGCAACGTTACTCCGTGGCGCTTACTGGAGGTACCTGGTGGGCTAGTTGGCCCCCAGGGACCCTCAGGATTGAAGGGGATATAATTCCCCATCTTAAAACGCGCCACAGGGCCTGTTTGCACACGTCACCTGAAGCCCCGCCCCCTCCCTTCACCACTGTGCAAACGCACCCCGTGGCGTGTTTTAAGTTGGGGGATTAAGTCCCCTTGAATCCTGAGGGTCCCTGGGGGCCAACTAGCTCACCATGTACCTCCAAAAAGTGCCACAGAGCTGCGTTGCAGAGAGGTGTAAAAAGGGCGTGGCCTCTGTACACCTCTCTGCAACGCAGCCCCTGACGCATACTGGAGGTTCCTGGTGGGCTAGTTGGCCCTCAGGGACCCCCAGTATTTAAGGGGAATCGTTCCCCATCTGCAAACGCGCCAGGGGCGCGTTTGCAGTGTGGTAAAGGAAGGGGCGGGGCCTGCGGCCCGATCATTTTTTTTTTTTTCCCAAGGGGGGCTGTGTGGCCCCCTTACTTTTCCTCTTTTTGGGCCCTGGGGACCCCATCCCCAGGGCCTTATCCCTTTTTTTTTTTTTTATTAAACGGGAAGGGGGCCACGTGGCCACCTCCCATGGCCGAATCCGGCCCCGGGGACCCCATCCCCCAGGGCATGGCCACACTTTTAAATACATTTTTAAGGAGGGAGCTGCGTGGCCCCCTCCTCAGGCCCCCTTTGCCCCGGGGACCCCATCCCCCGGGGCAGGCCTTTATTTTTAATTTTTTAATATTTTTATTATTTTTGGGGAGGGGGGCCGCGTGGCCCCCCTCCTGGGCCACTAATTGCCCCGGGGACCCCATCCCCCGCGGCTGGCCCTATCCTTTGGGGTCCGTGGGGGGACCCCAACTCCCCCACGGACCCTGCCGGCTCCCCGCCTCCTGCGGGAGCCGGCAGTACCCTCCACATGGGGAGCTGCTAAGATGCAGCTCCCCATGTGGAAAGCAATTTGCTTTGGATATTGGAAGCGAGAGCAGGTTTCCTGCTCTCTCTTCCAATATCCAAAGCAGTTTGCTATGACAGGACGGGAGCCGCAAGGCTCCCGTCCTGTCATAGCAAACTACAGTGTCCCGGGGTAGGCACCTCGGGACACTGCAGGAGCCGGCCCTGGGGGTGGCGGTCCCCAGGGCCATCAAGGGCTCCAGGAGGGGGGCCGCGCTTCCCCCCTCCCTTGAATTGCACAGCCCCGGGGAGGTGGTGGTCCCCGGGGCTCTGGAAGTCCGTAACGGACCCCCATATTGAAATTTTTAGTGCCCCGGGGAGGTGGTGGTCCCTGGGGCGTGTGGGGGGGCTCGAGCCCCCCCACACAGGTAATTTTTAAAGAAATTAAAAAAGAAGAGCCGGGGGGTGGCGGTCCCCGGGGCTGCGGGAGGGCCAAGAGCCCTCCCACACCATTATTTTTTAAACCCCCGGGGGTGGCGGTCCCTGGGGCTTGGGGGGCCTTCGAGGTCCCCCAAAATCAAATATAAACCCACTCCCGCATGCTCCCGGGACTTGGCCCACCCGGGGGCAAAATAGCATCGAAGCGCAGGAGACCGCGCTTCGATTTTTTTTTTTTTCGGCGGGATTCGCGCACCCTAAGCGCATCTCGCCGATTTTTTTCTTAAAAAATGCTTTTTCTGCCCAGGGGGTCCTTGTGGGACCCCTGAGCAGACCTAGGGGTCAGGGTGTTTCTACCCTGCCCCTTTGTGCGTTTTGCGCACTTGTTTCTTTTTTTCTTGGCGGGATCCGCGCACCCTAAGCGCATCCAGCCGATTTAAAAAAAAAAAATGCTTTTTCTGCCCAGGGGTCCTTGTGGGACCCCTGAGCAGACCTAGGGGGTCAGGGTGTTTCTACCCTGCCCCCTTTTGCGCTTTGCGCACTTGTTTCTGTCCCTCGGTTCTACCGAGGGACAAAATGGCTGCCAACACTTCCTGATTTGGAGTGTTGACAGCCAATTAGCATGCAGCTCGTGATCGGGAGGGTACGCGGACCCTACTCGGCCATAGATATATATGTGATTTTATTTGTGATTTTCTCAGAAACTACTGAACGGATTTACACCATTTAAGCAAAAGGCATGACACTGAACCAAGGGCTACCTCTTTGCCAAATTTGGTGTAATTCCGTTCAGTAGTTCGGGCTGTAGCCGCGATGAAAGGATCCTATGGAAAAATGAATGGGTAAAACGTGTTTTGGGACCCCCCTTTTTTCTCGGCCCCCGCTTGACGAATCAACCCGAGACTTTCAGGGTAGGAGCGGAGCGCCCCAACAAGTTGGAAGCTTTCGCGAAGATTCGTCAACCGGCGCAAGAGTTATTTGAAATAGAATGTTGCGGATTTCCTATGGAAAATAGGTTTTAACTATAACTATCTACTGGCGACCGCCAGTAGATTATATATATATATATATATATATATATATATATATATATATATATATATATAAACACAAGTTGCTACACCCAGCCGTCGAACCCTTTTCAGGGGGGCTGCTCCTTTCATGACAGTGGCGTCTCACGCATACATATACCATCAAGAATCCACCAGGAAAGCAGAGCACTTGTTTCAGAAACAGTAATCTTGCATGAACCCATGCGCACTCACTTTAAATAATATAGTAACAGTCTTTCTCCCCTTTGTGGTCGAACGTCTCATGACAATAACGTTCTTTAGTTGCATTTATGCAGTCCAGAATCACCAGTTGCCTACATGGTAATTAATACTTTGTCCCAAGTCTGCAACCTTCGCCCAGCCACTAATCGTCTCCTATTAAGGGTACACAACACATTAACTAATTTGGTAATCAATGTTTGTCCATTTAGTAATGTCCTGATTCTCTCTCGGCGGGTGTGTAAATTCTCAGGGACCATGGCGGTTCTGACAGTCACTAAAACATCCACAACAAGTTGCCACACCCAGCCATCGAACACTTTTCACGGCGGGTGATCCTTTCGTGAGAGTGGCATCTCAAGCAAATATATATCACCAAGAATTCACAAAGGAAACAGAGCACTTATTTGGTTTCAGACCTCCTTTATTTAAACCGACAGAGCGTTTCAGCATACGTGCCTTTCTCAATGTTGTTGAAATAAAACTATTGTCAATTACACATCCTTTATGCTCAGTGCTTTACTCTTATTAGATACTCAATCTGGGGGCATGTAAGTACATAAATACATGTGTGTATAAATATAAATAAATATATATATATATATATATATATATATATATATATATATATATATATATATATATATATATATATATATATATATATATATATATATTTTTCCAAAAGTTGCCCAAAAAGCTTGAGAACGCACTCAACAGCAGCTAAAGTCAGGACGGAAAAGCTGGTTCCCCTCAAATAAAGATTCTTCTGAATAGCTGCTGTTGAGTGCGTTCTGAAGCTTTTTGGGCAACTTTTGGAAATATATATATATATATATATATATATATATTACCAATCCTGACAACAAAAAATGACAGGCGCTGACTCCGTGGGAATGCAACACAGATGTTTTAATCTGATAGATAGCCTCGACGCGTTTCGACGGCAAGCCGCCTTGCTCACAACATTGGGCACCATTGAATTCCATCACTATATGGGAAAGTCACTTAGTTGGTTGTCACAGCAACTGTGCGTCACAATAAACATAGAAGTTGCTTAAACAAGTGAAATAACTCAGTTCATACAAATAATAATAAAAAGACTGTTATAGAATAAATCTATGTCTGCACAGAAATAAAGTGACAAAAAATAAATTATAAATTATAACGAAACAGACCTTGGCTCAATGAGTAACGTGAAGAAGAAAGACTATTTGTAAGTCGATCTTGTAAGTCGATGTTGGAATTTGATCGCATTTGCTGCTTTTGCTGTGTTATACTGGAGGAATAAACCTGTTGAGAGTGCATTCTCGCCGATGGCGACTTCTTTTCTTTCATAATTACGGCTAGTCCAGCCGTGAGAGTGCACCACTGCAGTTTTGCGGGCCTTGAGTGACTTGGATGTACAGCCACTTAAAGGGACAACAGGCCCCGGACAAATGCGCAGCAAAGGCAGGAATGTGCTTCTGGATTCACCCACTGGGGTTTGAACATTGTTTTTTATTCTTTGTCGTGTGGTGTGCAAACCCACTTGGGAATAATGTGCAGCAGGACTACATGCCCCATAATACATCTTGCTACTCATCTTGAGGCCCACTGGGGGCGGTATGCTATTAATTGGCAGAGTGATGTCAGCTGTGCTCTTTGCCTCACTCGACATGGACCTGTGATCTATAGCTGTCGCTCGAAACGCGTAAGGTCGGATGTTGGAATTTGATCGCATTTGCTGCTTTTGCTGTGTTATACTGGAGGAATAAACCTGTTGAGAGTGCATTCTCGCCGAGGGCGACTTCTTTTCTTTCATATATTTATATATATATATATATTTTCTCTGAAAAAAACAAAGGTTACAGGGACGTTATAGTTAGGCTGACATTTGACTTGTACAAAACCAGAAATTCTTCAGTTATATTTAGCTGAGCTAACTATAACTTACGCTACCAATGCACTGCTTATGACTTCACATATTACATCACTGATGACATCTCAAACGACATCACTGATGACATCACTGATAACATCATCCACAGAAACACTCACATGTACACAGGGCCTGTAAATGAAATGCTACCAGTGGGCCTGCATCACTTATTGTGCCACCCACTTAAGTATCCCTTCAAAACATGTCTGAGACCTGCATTACAGCCTGTGTCTGCAGTTTTAAAATCCCTTTTAGACCTGGCAGAATAAACCTTTTGCCAGGCCAAAACCTTCCTTTTTAATATGTATACATAACCCTTAGGGTAGGACTTAAACAGCCCATAGGGCAGGGCGCAGTGTATTTAAAAAGTTGGACATGTACTTTAAAGTTTTACATGACCTCACAAATTTGTTTTTCACTACTGTGAGGCCTACCTCTCCCATAGTATAATATTGGGTTACCGTATTACATTTAATAAGTGATACATTTCATTTGGGAGCAGGTAGGAATATCATGTTTGGTGTCTAAGGAATTGTAATTTAAAACCCTCTTAATTGATAAAGTCGGATTTTAAGTCACCATTCTGAAAATGCCGCTTTTAGAAAGTTAGATGAAAAAGAAGGTGACCTGGGCCTATTATCAGTTATCAGCACGTAATTATTTGGCTGTAATGATAAAAAAAAAACTATTTCTTTTTGATCAGGTTTTTATTAACCCTTATTACTTTAAGAAAAGTTATTTAATTTTTAAACAATACATTCCAGTATGAAAAAGACACATCAATGAATGAACAATGCGATAAATAGGCAATGCCAACGCGTTTCTGATCCTAGTCCACCAGGTACTAGGACTCTCATCAGGGCTTCTGAATTTCGAACTGTACACTATGCTTCACTCCTATGTGCAGTGGTGTTTATCTAAAGTAGTCAAACAAACATTACTATTATTAGTGCTCCTTATTTTTCACAAATATGCTGCAATTTTCCATGACTTTCAATTATAAGCCAAAAGTGTACCTAGGATCAGAAACGCGTCGGCATTGCTTATTTATGGCATTGTTCATTCATTGAGGAACCTTTGATTGAGTTTGGTTTGATGTTGAGGGATTTGAATTTAATTCCCCCTCTTTCTTACATAAAATGCTGTTCCCTTTGATTAGAAAACTTGTTTGAGTTTTTGACTATTTAAACACTTAAAATATGCACAATTTCTGAATTTTTGTAAAAATAATTTTTTTTTTGTTGTGATTTTTGTAGTGTTGTGTTCTTAAATCGTTTATATTCTTTTCATTATGTGAATTAGTCTGTTGAATGTTTTTTGATCACTGTATAGAATCCTCTTGATACGATGATGTGTCTTTTTCATACTGGAATGTATTGTTTAAAAATTAAATAACTTTTCTTAAAGTAATAAGGGTTAATAAAAACCTGATCAAAAAGAAATAGTTTTTTTTTATCATTACAGCCAAATAATTACGTGCTGATAACTGATAATGGGTCCAGGTCACCTTCTTTTTCTTCTAAATTTATGGCCCTACCTGTTCCTTGTCCTTGTGGGCCTAACTCCTTTCTAGATTTTAGAAAGTTGGCATTTTCTTGTCATAACCATTTGGTGCCTGCAACCTGTTCATGGGCCACATGACTAGGTGTAGTTGACATTTTGGGGCCGATTCCGATTCGGGCAGGAAATCTCTCCGACCGAGCCGGACCCGGAGAGATTTCCGACCGAATCGGACCCTAGCAGTCCGACCGAACGAGTACGATGCGTTCGCATGCTATCGGACTCGATCCGGTCGGACTCCCATTGAAGTCAATGGGAGCCGGTCGTACAACGCGTACGCGGGCTCCCATTGACTCAATGGGTGCGAGGCGAACAAGGGTGCCCCCTATAGCGGGTATGCATCGAAGCGGGTTGTGCCATACACGCACAGGTAGGGGGGACCCATGGGTCCCCCCTGTGTGCGACTCGCGCGGCTAGGTGTACAAGGGGGTCCGACACGGACCCCCAAAGTGCGGCACAGACTGCACTTTCGAGCCGGACGGCGCAAGTCGGTCGGACTGCTCACGGCGCGCATCGTACTTACCCGGCCGGGGAACGTCTCCATTGCGCGGTGCGAGTCGTGTCCGTGCGAGTCGGTCGGAGCGGTTGGGTCCAGCGAACGAGTCGGTCAGCGAGTTCACGTACGTTCGCATCGTACTCGTTCGCCCGGACGCACGTCCGACTCGGTCGGAAACAGGGCGTCTGAATCGGATCCGGTAAAGCTGAATCCGATTCGGAGCCCTACCGGCCGAGATCGGAATCGACCCCTTTGTCTTTGTGTATTCTAATTAGTCAGTATCACAATAGAGAGTCTGGGGATGATGCCATCAGTGATGTCATCATTAATGTCATCGATGGTGTAATTTGAGATGTCATCAGAGATGTCATAAATGATGTCTTAGAACATCATGAATTATGTCATAGGTGCGGTCATAAGCAGTGCACGGCGGGGGCGCAAGTTATAGTTAGAGCTGCAAACTATAACTGGGGAATTTCTGTGTTTTTCTTAGTTTAAAACATTAATGTTGTCACTGACAAATTCACATAACTATAATGTTACTTTAACGTTTGTTTTTTTTAGTGAATTTTCAAGTTTTTTGTTTAAAGGAAAACAGATTTTTTTTTATCACATCTAACTATAACGTTACTCTGACCTATGTTTTTTTTCCAAAGAATTTTCAGGGTCTTTTTAAGTATTTTTTTTAAATGTATGTAAGATAAAATAACTGAATAATATATCCTCTATGTGGACATTACTCTGAAAGGAAATTGCTTTCGGATTGTAAGTCACCAGAAAAGGGTGCACTCTTTGCAATATGTTTCTAAAAAATTATGTTTGAATATAAAATAAAACAGAGTACTACAACAATGTGTTGAGAATGTAGATGTCCTCACATCTTCTAACTCTCATAATGAGAGATTTTCGCAGCAATTTCATTACTATTGTAAAAGCATACTTTTCATAGCCTTTGTATGTGTTTTTACATTAAAGTTGTAACTATAATTCAGAAACACAATAATTCGTTTTTTTTAATATTATATAGTATTACGTTTCATTATATAAATCTTTTTTTAAGTGTGTGATTACTCACTAGAGTTCTACATTGTGTTTTAATCTACTGTTTAGAGTTCCTTTTGATGTGTTCATTTATTATTATTTAATGTTAATCTGTAAAAAGAGAGTCACTAAAATACGGCTGAACTATTCATTTTATTTTTTTAAAGGTGGTGACTCTCACTATGAGCTCACAGGAGTCAAACACACAATCCCCTGTGTGGACTCCCAGACCCAGGGGGATGTACTTCCTGGTTGACTCTCACAACCTTCTCGTGAGATTGTACATTTGGGATTAGGTTAAGAACAATGTTTTCCTGATTATGATTTGTTCCATTGAATATATAAAGCAATAATAATTTTACAATCTTGTGAGATGCTTGTGGGAGTTGAACACAAAATCGCCTGGCTGGACACGGAGTGGGCTGTACTTACTGTTTGGCTTTCGCAATTGACCTGCCAGATTGTGCATTTGCAATTAAGTTAACAACAGTGGTTTCTTATCATTCTGAACAAATATAGGGCCTGATTTTGGTCTGTTGTTTTCCTGTTGGATTCCCCGCCAGCCTACTAAGCAGTCCGCCCGCTCTGTTTAGATGCTGGCAGTTCAATGGATGAAAGAACGTCAGAGTGCCTTGGTCCCTGCCAGATTTGCTCATCCGCGTCAATGGTGCCAGAGGCAAAAGCGGTTGTCGGATTGAGTACAGCCAGTCTGTCTGTGGGGCCAATCACGATGTGCTATCCCTCTGACATAACTGTGGTGGGGAAACCTCCACTCCTGAGTTGGCAGATTGGAATGGATAAAAGGCCTAAACTTACCTTCTTTCTGTTTCACACTTCCTTTACTGTCATGGGGCCATCAGAGGCCTGGGCAGGTAAGAGCGGTGGGGTGGTGGGGGCCGGGTGGGGGGAGATTTCGACAGATGACGAAGAGGGAAAATTAATTATTTATTTAATTTTCCCTCGTGGTCGTCTGTCGAATTCCCCCCCAACCCGGCCCCACCGCCCCACCACTCTTACCTGCATGGACCGCTTATGCATGGAGCCGAGCATTCAAGTTCTACCTTTGCTGCTGCTACTTGACCACGAAGCAAGTCAACACCGTCGGCGGCGGAATCGAAGGTAAGCTTCTATTATAACTTGTTACCTTTTGGCTTGTCTGTTAACATTTGATCTTGGCTCGTGCATGTTGAAATCTCTCTTACAAGCAATAACATACCAATGTGTAATGCATATGTGTGTTATGTTGTCATTTAAGAAATTTAAAGAAACATATCTGTATAATTTTATTGTAATTTTAAATTTGGTGCAAGTTGCCTTTATGATAATGGACACTTACACAAAAATAGACATCAATCCAGAAATCAAAGATTGAGCATACAGGTGTGTTAACCTAATTTTCCAAAACTATTAAATCATAAACATATGCATTACACATTCTTGGGATAATTGAAATGTAATGTAATGTAGAAATTGCACTTGACAAGGTGTTGTTTTCAAATAACTGTAAAATCAATGTTAATTACAAACTCGAATCAATTAAACTATTTATCAATTTAACATTCCCCTTGTCTACTGCATTTCCTGTATTTTATTCAATGTTATTTGGGCCATTATTATTTTAAGGTGCAACACATATGTGTTTTTTTCATTACTTCTTAAGTACAAATAAACACATCTCTATGTGTGGACTTTACAAATTAGACAATTAAAAATACTGTGGCATTTTCTGTCATAATTTTAAGGTAAAATATGTAAATCACATTTTAAACATGAACACTGCTAGGAATCAAAGAATAGTAAATGGAAACTAATGTTAGGACAAACTTGGTGAAATTAAAATATTCATTATTAAAAAATGTGATACTTCTCTCAAATCAATACATTTATTCTAAAACATAAAACAGTAAAAAATTTAAATGTCACAAATACATGATGGAGTTTTGCCCTAAACTTGCTTCCTAAACAGACTGCCAAAGGGTACCTCCTCAGAAAGGGGCATGTAGTGGGAACAGAGCAGGCACCTCAATGATCTTTCTTGGGAGGGGTGGGTTTGGGTTTGACAAGGGTTGTGGCCAGGTAAGACATGAATTCAGGAGGAGGAGTATGGGTAGGAGGGGTGGGAGAGGATCAGATTTGGGAGGAATAGAGAGCTGCAGTGTGTGATGTGCGTGTGTCTGTTGGTTTTGCAGTTGCATGTGGGTCTGGTGTATGTTGTGTATGATTTTGTGTTTGTTTCCTGGCAGGTGTATGTTGTTCGGGTAAGTGGGTGTGTTTGTGGTTGGTGGGTGTTGGCTTGTGTGTAGCTGTGCTCATGTGTGAGGGTGTTGGTTTGGATGAGTGTGCTGTTGAGGTAGTTGGTGTGGTTGTGACGACTGTTGGTGTATGTTTTGCAGTTGCATGTGGGTCTGGTGTATTTTCGGATGTATGGTTTCTTAGCTGTTTTGTCTTTGGATGAGTGTGTGCATTTGTTTTTGGTAGGTGTTGGTTTGCGTGTAGGTGTGTGTTTGGATGAATCTGCTATTGAGGTAATTGGTGTGGTTGTGGTGCCTGTGGGTGTATGTTCTGCAGTTGCAAATGGTCTGGTGTATGTTTGGATGTGTCTCTCAGGTGTTTTCAAAAAATGTATGCCAATCAAAATCTTTTTTTTTAAAACAGACAGGCTTACATGCACATTTGTGAAGGAGTAAGACGCCAGCCAAATATGTCACTTTTAGCATAAAATAGTCTTTTGATTCAAAACATATTTGGGAGAAGTTTTTAAACAACAATGTTAGGATGTAGTCTAATGTTGCTAGTCCTTTTGACTCACATGCTCACTATTGTTTGTTAAGAATACCAGCTCACCAATGTGATGTTTGGAACTTCCACTGTATCATAAGTGCTTTTAATGCGATGTCACCTGTAATAGGTCTACCATAACATCCTTCACAATTGTGATGGAGCATCACACCTGACACAATGAGAACTTGTGACCTGATTGGTACAACTGTCCCTTAAAGCACCGAACAATCTCATGTGTAATTGTTCTTTAGGGAGGTATGTTTCTGCTCAAAGCAGTCCTTTAGTATTGAACATAAATATAGTGGAATCATTTGTCACAAATTCATATATAAAACACATCATCATACACTGGACATGTGTCAACCTTTATGTTGATGCCATGATTTTTTGCTGTAACAAAAAAATGTTATGTAACATAAAAAACTCCGAAAAAAAGAACTTACCCCTTGATGCTGCTGATGGGCTCTCAACTGTCCATCAAGCTGGGGATAGTTCACCACAGTTATGTGGACCATTAGGGGGATCAGGGTGCGGTGCACACACTTCCCATGTTGGGAAGACTGGACGAGCTGGACTTTAGCAGACTTTTTAGTCCAGCGTCGTAGGTCCTTCCACATTTTCCTGCAATGGATGCTGCCCACTTGTAGATGCCCAGGGTTCACACCTTCTTGGAGATGGACTTGTAAGTGGATTTGTTTTGATGGGCATATGGATACAGAAAAAGAAAGAAGACTTTTGTTTGTAACACAATTTTGAGAAATCAATCACAGTCAATAGTATAAAGTTCCAACTACATTTTTAAGATTTCTTTTTTCATACAGTTAAACCAAATTGTAGGAACATGTTGAGAGCCCTTGTCATGTCCTCATTTTACTAATCTAGGCCACTAACATCATCTAGGCTAGGGGTCTACAACATTTTCAATAGTAAGAGCTGCTTCTGATCAGTGAAAATCATCGTGAACTACTGAAGGCTAAACAACTTGTGCATCACTACCAGACACCCCCACACCCAGCTTCATTTACTTTAAAGCCATAGAGCCAGATACTATGTTTTGAACTCCATACTATGACTAAGGGCACTATGAAAGAGCTGCTATGTGTTTCAGTGAGAGTGCGGTCTTTGGGGAATGTATGAACATGTGTGCGTATGAATGGGACATATTTGTATGAGTGACTGACAGCCTGTGTCGTATATACTTGCAGCACAGGACATACCTTTCGCCTCATGTGACCCCATTACATGAATAACAAAAACATACAAATACATTTTTTTAAATGGTGGAAATGTAAAGTGCAGAAGAATAATCTGCCAAAAAGTTCATAATATGGAAAACATTTCTGCACTTTAAACTTCTCACTTTAAAAAAAAATGGCTGCATTTTTCCATTATACTTATGGCACAGTGTCTACTGGCCACTAGGAGTAAGGGACTGTAACTTTCCATTTTCAATTTCTCGCGTTTAAAAGCATTCAGACATATCATTTTGATCACAGCTCCAATATTGTGTTGACCAAGACTTTTATTTCAGAGTTACATACCTCAGTGCCTCAGTTGTTCACCTCTGTGACCCAGCCCCATGCTGTGGCATACATCTGACTGTGCACTGCTCATTATCAGGCCCTGCTATCTGCAGCCTGATGACAATAATATCTAATGACCACAGCCTTCCCTTAACTTTTAAAGGAAAATATGACATTGCGCTATTCTAAAAATTAATTCAAGACTATGATCTACTCTGAAGGTGTTTGGGAGCTACTGGTAGATCGCAATCGACTGGATGGAGACACCTGATCTAGGCTGAGTGATTTTTGTCATAATATAAATATCACATTTATTTAGTATTATATATATTTTAATACAAAATAAATGTGATATTTGTGTTATGACAAAAATCGCTCAGCCTAAATCAGGTGTCTCCATCCAGCCGATTGTGACCTACCAATATATATATATATATATATATATATATACATATATAAGTTATAGTACCTGAGCTACTATAGCTTATGCCCCCACAATGCTCTGCTTATGACCTCACATATTACATCACTCATGACATCACCCCCCATCTGAAAGTGCTTAACTGGCTGCCTTATGAAGCAAGAATACATCTAAAAATGGCATGCATCACTCCCAAAGCGATATACTACAATACACCAGTTTACCTAGCCCAGAAAATCACACTATCAGGAGGATGCCGTGTCTCCCGGAGTCATGGAGAACTATTACTGAAACCAGCCCGTTTCCGTAAGAAAAGAATTTATGACCGAGCTTTCTCTGGTGCAGCCCCTAGAATTTGGAACGCTCTCCCCCTAACATTAGAAGAATCTTTCTATATGAGTAAATATCTCCCATAATCTCAGCAGTCTCTCCATTATCATTGATCCTCCATGATCATACACATGCTACCTCTCATCGATCATTAACCTCTTTGTGGTCTTGTATATATGTATATTAAGCTTTAATGTTTTTCTCAAAATCAATGTACAACTACTGATCACTTGGTAACTTAACTGTTTCTTGATATGTAAATGTAAAGCGCTCTGATACCCTACTCAGGGTCATGTTCGCGCTATATAAAACACCAAATAAATAAATAAATAAATAAAAATGACATGGTCAGTGACATCACTCATGACATCAGTGATGACACCATCCAGTGAGTGCAAGCATTTTGTAAGAGTTTATGATTGATAAACTTATATACTAAGGTACTACAAAAGTTAAAACAGTTTATTAAGTGTACTACTAATGTGTCATACTACTTTTAATATATATCATGTGAGTACCTGTGTGATTGTATATATCCTTGGGCGTATGGGTTTGTGAGTGGCTGTATGGGTGTATAAGTGGGTGTGTAAGTAGCTGTGTGGGTGAGTGAGATGCTGTTTGGCTGTATAGGTAAGTGAGTGGGTGTGTCAGTGACTGTATGGGTGGGTGAGTGGCTCTATGGGTGGGTAGGTGGGTGTGTAGTGACTGCATGGTTGAGTAAGTGGGTGTCTGAATGGCTGTATGAGTGAGTGACTGGGTGTATAAGTGGTTGAATGGGTGAGTGAGTGGCTGTTTGAGTGGGTGTTTCATTACGTGAGTTTGTGTGTGAGTGGCTGTATTGGAGAGTGAGTGTCTGTGTGAATGGCTGTATGGGTGAGTACAGGGTTGTGTGAGTGCTTGTATGGATGTGTGAATGGGTATGTAAGTGGTTGTGTGAGTGGATATGTGAAGGCTTGTATGGGTGAGTGAGTGGCTGTGTTGAGAGACTGATTGGGTGTGTGAGTGACTTTTGTTGGTAAGTAAGTGGGTGTGTGAGTAGCTGTATGGGTGAGTGCATGGTTATGTGACTGGCTGTATGGTGAGCAACTGGTTGTATGATAGGCTGTATGGGTGAGTGAATGATTGTGTGAGTGCTTGTATGAGTGAGTGGGTGTGTGAGTTACTCTATGGAGGAGTGAGTGGGTTTGTGAGTACTGGTATAGGTCTATGAATGGGTATGACATTGGTCGTGTGAGTGTGTAAGTGTATGTACGAGAGTTTGTATGGGGGTGTAAGTAGGTGTGTGAGTGAATCTGTGGATGATACCATCAGTGATGTCATTTGAGATGTCATCAGTGACGTCACTGACCATGTCAAGAGGGATGTAATATGTGAGGTCATAAGCAGTGCATTGTGGGGGTGTAAGTTACAGTTAGCTCAGGTATCTAAAACTGCCGAATTTCACTGGTTTTGTATGAGTGAAATCTGATCCCAACTATAACGTCCCTGTAACCTTTGTTTTTTTCAGTGAATTTCTAAGGTGTTTTAAATCTTAATTCCTAACTATAACATCCCTGTAACCTTTGCTTTTTTCAGTGAATTTCTATGTTTTTTTTAACTAGTAGTTGTGTTTGCAGAGTGGTGGACAAAGGGGAGGGGCCTCTGACCAGCTCTCAGGAATCCTGCTGTGTCGGACTTACTGAAAGTAACAGGTAGGCTACTTGGCCCCCAAGAACCCTCAGCATCCAAGAGGACTTCTTCCCTCAACCAGCAGTGTGCCTGGAGGCACATTTCCAGAGTGATGGAGAAAGGGGCGTGGCCTCCGAAGTCCTCTCAGCAATTGCACTTTTAAAATGCTTTTTTCAGTGACTGGGTTCAATCGAGTCACAAAATGGTTGCCAACACTTCCTGGTTTGAAGTGTTGGCATCCAACCAGATCTCAGCACGAGATTGGAAGGGGTCACGGATCCTCTGCGTCCCTATATATACAACTGGAAATGTCTTTAAAAAACTCAGCAACTACTAAATGGATTAACACCATTTAACAAAAAGGTTACTTTTTGGACCAACAGCTACTTTTCTGCCAAATATGGTGTAATTCCATTTGGGATTTCGGGCTGAAGCCTTGTTTACATTTCTCTATGGATATTAACATGGGGAAAATGCGTTTTGGGACGCCCCTTATTTCTCTGCCCCCGTTTGATGGATCACTCCACAACTTTCAAGACAGCAGCTAAAGTGAGCATCAAACTAGTTTTGAAAATTCGTCAAAGATTTGTCAAACAATGTTATTGGAAAAACAAATAACGCTTTTCCTATGGAAACTACATTCTAACAATAACTACCTACTGGCGACTGACAGTAGGATATATATATATATATATATATATATATATATATATATATATATATATATCACAGAAAAAATGTATTTTTTACAGACGTTATAGTTAGAAATTAGCATTTAAAAAACCTTTGAAATTCAATGAAAAAACCATAGGTTTCAGGGACGTTATAGTTAGCTGGACATTTCACTCATACAAAACCATAGAAATTCCACCGTTATAGTTAGTTCAGCTAAGTATAACTCGCGCCCCCGCAATGCACTGCTCATGACGTCACATATAACATCATTGATGGCATGGTCAGTGACATCACTGATGACATCTCAAATCAGATCACTGATGACATCACTGATGACATCATCCAGTGACTCTGTGTTTCTGTAAAGTTTAAATATGTTTTATATGTATGGCAAGGTGTATTGAAGAATGAGTGGGTGTATAAGTGTCTGGATGGAGGATTTAGGAGGTGAGTGACTGATTGTATAAGTGACTGATTAAACGTGTCTTACTGAAAGCATGGGTTAATGACTAAACTGTGTGAATGTCTGTATCAGTCTATCTGTTGTTGTGTAAGCTGCTACATGGGTTGGTCAGTAGCTACATGAGTGTCTATATGGGTTATTGATTGTTTGATTGAGTATTTGTATGGGGGACTGAGTGTGTGTGTGGGTGGGTTGGAGGTGTGTGACTCTGTGCATACATGTGTGAGTGGTTGATTCACTGGGTGTATGGGTTGAAGAGTGGATGTAGAAACAGCTGTATGGGTGGGTGAGTGTGTGTATGGGTGTGTTGGTGAGTGAATGGATGTCTCAGTGGTACATGTGTGAGTAACTACATATGTAAAAGGCAGTATATGTGAGTGATGGTGTATATAAATAACTATATGTTAGAGTGAGTGATTGTGAGAGTGGCATGTATGGATGAGTCTGTACTTGTTTCAGTGATTACATAAGAGAGTAAGTATGCGTTACTCTCTGTATGAATTAGTGAGGTGGTGTGTGTGTATAACTGTATAGGTGAGTAAATGGGAGTGTGATTGATTCTTTGCATAAGTGACTAGGTGTGTGAGTAACTCCGTGGATGAGTGGCGGTGTGTGAGTGTCTGAATAGGTGTATGAGTGCATATGCTAGTGTTGTATTGATGAGTGACTGCATGTATAAGTGATTGTATGTGTGAATGAGTGGATGTGTGTGCAGACCAAGGAATCAGTGAGTGAGTATGTAGTAACTGGTATTGGTGTGGATGGTTTCGAAAATGTTAGTCTGTATTTTACAGTGGGTGTATTAAAGGTTATATTAGGGTGTGAAGAGGTGCATCAGATTATCACGTGGATGATGTTATCAGTGATGTCATCAGTGATGTGATTTGAGATGTCATCAGTGATGTTATCAGTGATGTCACTGACCATGCCATGAATGATGTAATATGTGACGTCATGAGCAGTGCATTGCGGGGGCGTGAGTTATACTTAGCTGAATTAACTATAACGGTGGAATTTCTATGGTTTTGTATGAGTGAAATATCCAGCTAACTATAACGCCCCTGTAAACTATGGTTTTTTCAGTGAATTTCAAAGGTTTTTTAAATGCTAATTTCTAACTATAACGTCTGTAAAACCTATGGTTTTTTCTGTGAATTTCAAAGGTTTTATAAATGCTAATTTCTAACTACAATGTCCCTGAAACCTATATTGTTTTTAAGTAAATTTTAAAAAGACGTGCATACTTTTTGTAGTGAAAAACTAACTGTAACAGTAGTCTGTTATAAGTTATAATTTAACAATGTTTAAAACTTAATTAGCACTAATTAACATTTAAGTGTGGAAAATGTGTGACGCAGCAGCTATGATACCTGACTTCGAACAACAGCGTTCACAGTTCGATTCTCGGCTCCAGCGGCACGTTAGCCCACCACTATGTCACTGTGGGCAACACCTTGCTTAATCTTCCCGACGTCCCCGAGCGCCGGCACACCTTTCTGGTGGAAGCTGTACGCTTTACAAATGCTGGCATTTTTTAAATTTAAAACCATAGTGATGAGAAATATTAGCACGTATTTTTTTTTCTATTCTGAAAGATATATTTTTTAATGTCTTCTATTTAGAATTACGGCAATTAATAGATGTTTGTAGTCATGAGAATGGAAATGACATGGTTTGCTGGGTAACAGTTTTTAAGCTCTCCAACGTATGTACATATTAAGGACCTTATACGTGTTAGGATCGCAATCGAAACCTTTACCGCTTCACATTTTGTAACTTTTCCCAACACGTGCACAAGTTAAACAGTTAAAACGTGAGCACGTGTCAACTGTAAAACGTGACATCTAAATGGGCGGAGCCGCATCTTCCTTCCATAGACTACTCAATAACCAAAAAGTATATAAACCACACCCGTTGTTTGATTAGTTTCGTTTATGCGAGTTATTTACGCGTGTCCATTCTGTGATGCACGTTCCCTTTTCTAGCGTCGGATTCTTGTTTTGCAGCAACAAAACATATTCCAGAGTTGTAAGTTGTTTCATTATGGCAATAAGTAGCTATTTGTCAATATTTAAACATTTGTATTTAGAAAAAAGCGTTATTGGTTGTTTTTGCCATTTATATGTAACATCAGCAGCTTGTTTTCAGAAACAGACAGAATACAGCAAACATTGTTCCTTTTCTGGCTCCTTTGAGATCATATAGTGTGACTTTGTATATTATAATATTGACACTGTACTTAACCTCAGAGGTGTTGGTGACCCGTCGGCGCGTAGACTAAAGATTTATATGTAACGTCAGCAGCTTCTAGTTTGTAGTCTATTTCCCCCTTGAGATTATATAGTGTGAGTATGTATATTATAATAACCACACATTATGATCTCAGAGGAGTTTGTGACCCGTCGGCGCAAAGACTAAAGATTTATATGTAACGTCAGCAGCTTCTGGTTTTTAGTCTATTTCTCCCTTGAGATCATATAGTGTGAGTATGTATATTGTAATATTTACATTTATACTGACCTCAGTGGAGTTTTTTTGATATTTCTATTTTTGTCTGTTGCGGTTCCTATTCACCTTCTCCCTATAGAATATATACTACCAGTAGTGTATATTATTATACTACTATCCTATATATTCTCAAAGGAGTACGTGATTTGTTAGCGGAGCAGTGAGCGACCTCTAAGCACTATGACCGAACTTTCCCGAATTCTACAGAATAGAAATTATAAAAAATGATAAAGCGTACATTTCTATGTAATATAAAGTGATTTGTTTTTAACTGTTTTTTACTTGTTATTGTTCTTGTGACCTGAGATGATGTAGTGCGGAAGTGTTTCTTGTAGCACTTCTTTTCTACTTTATCTAAAAGTAACTCATGCCCTCTTATATTATCAAGAATATGGGGCAACACTTTTACAAACTATAACAGAAAAAAAGGGAGGGTGTGGCCACGCTTAAGCGTTATTTTATGAATTGCGTTTTTATTTGTCACCTCTTTGATATATACAGCTTCAGTTTTCGAATAAAGTTTATTTGTAATTGCTTAATAAAAACTGTTTCAAACCTAGACTGAAATTTTTGCTGCGCAACCACACCTCCCCGTCAGAAAAGTAAACACCACATTCTAAGTAAATAGTGCTACTGGGAAGTATCCCACCCGCAAACTTAATAAAAAGAAGACCGCAACACACTCTGTTATTTTCCCGCCGTGATTTGTACACCCCACGCCAATTATATAAATGGCCCTTAAAGTATATAAAAAACAATTTTTACCTTCACAATCCCTGTTCACCACCTTGTGACCACTTTACAGAGTTAATAGTGTTCCTACCCTCCCCGCTACTACTTTGTTTTCCCGTACTCCATTCAAGTGCGTCACAAAACGCTTCACAACAGTGAAACGTTCCCAGCCAATAATGAGCAAACTTGTACTCGGAACACTTTAGCCAATAAAATGTCCATGGTGTTCCGCACAGGGGGAGGGAATCGCTGCCAACACTTCTACTTTTAATACTTCACAGCCAATGAACATTAAGCTTGGGAAGGTCCTGCTTGGAACACATTACCCAATCAGATGTCCCTGATGCTCCGCGGAGGGGAGGGAATGGCTGGCAACACTTCTACTTTCAATGGTTTACAGCCAATGATCATTAAGCTTGGGAACGTCCTGCTTGGAACACATTACCCAATCAGATGTCCCTGATGCTCCGCGGACAGGGAGGAAATGGCTGGCAACACTTCTACTTTCAATGGTTCGCAGCCAATGAACATTAACCTCTGGAAGGTCCTGCTTGGAACATGTGAGCCAATCAGATGTCCTTGCTACTCCGCGCAGGGGAGGGAATGGCTGGCAACACTTTTACTTTTAATGGTTCGCAGCCAATGAACATTGAGCTCGTTGTTTGAACACCTCAGCCAATTAAACGTTAATTTTGTTCACTGTCCGTGATAAAAGTGAAATCCGCATTATAAGTAAACATTACTGCGCATTATATTAAAGGAAGGTAAAGGAAGGCTGCAATACAGCGCATTGTTATTTTCCCGATATGATTTCCACAGCCTACTGAACATTGCCTCAATACCACGCATTGTTGTTTTGCGGACGTGATTTCCACAGCCTACGCAACATTCACACTACCTGTGTGTGCACCCTACACACTGCTTGCCACAATACAGCGCATTGTTTTCCCGATGGGATTTCCAGAGCCTACGCAACCTTGCCGCAATACCACGCACTGTTGTTCTGCGGACGTGATTTCCACGGCCTACGCAACATTCAAACTCCCTGCCTCTGCTCGTACAGACTGCTTAAACTAAGACCACAGTGTTCCTACAATACCCTCTTATACAATTATTCTCTTATTTTTCCCCTATGCCTTTCAACTCAGTAACAAAATGGCTGCCAACATTTCCTAGTTTCAACAGTTCGCAGCCAATGAGCCGCACGCTCGTGCTCGCAACGCCTCAGCCAATCAGATGTCAGAATTCTCAAATATCGATATCTGTAAATTTTTATATTTCTCTATAACTAATGAATGGACTTACCCCATTTAAACAAAAGCGTGCTTTCTGGACCAAGACCTTTCTCCCTGCCAAATTTGACGTAATTCCGTTCAGCAGTTTGACCTGTAGCCTTGTCTAAAGTTTCCTATGGAAATTGCATGGAGTAAACATGATTTGGCACCCCCTTTTTTCTCAGCCCCCTTGACGAATCACCCCCAAACTTTCAACATAGGAGCTGATCTGAAAAGAGAAGTTTTTGGAAAATTTCGTAAACATTCGTCAAACGACGCCAAAGTTATAAACAAATTAAAAAACGCTTTTCCTATAGAAAAGTGGTCCTAACTATAACTATCTGCTGGCGACCGCCAGTAGATAATATATATATATATATATATATACATATATATATATATATATATATATATATATATATATATATATATATAGAGAGAGAGAGAGAGAGAGAGTTTTGTATTGAAAATAATAATGTGTCTTCTAAATTAACATGATGTTAATTTTGTAGAATTCACATGAAATTATTAAATCTTCATATTATACATAGCAATACACATCAAATAACATATAGGGCATCAAACACGCAACACATACTAATGTTGAGGTGTCCTGAAATTATAATGTGTTTTAAACTACACACCATCATAGCTCTAGATAATTTAAAAGTACTGATACTTCATTTCAATCACTACACTTCAGTCAAGCACTAACTAAAAGGGACATTGTAGCCTGTGTTCTTAGAAAAGATAGAAGTTAGTCAGAATTACATATTCATTTACAACATGTACCTGTTCCTCTGGTGAGCTATACAGCTGGCTGAGCAGGGACAGGTCCTCGTAGCCATCAACTCCAGCTACTCTGGTGAGAAGGTTGGGGCCCTGTCACCTGCTTTCCCAGGCATCGTGGCTCTCAGAGGTAAGAGGAGGTGTTGTTGGCTGCAGTGTTAGGAGGCATGTGAAGTTTTTTTGAAATGCCATGTACATGTACACGATGTACAAGATCATCAATGGAGATGGACACATTCATCAGCTTTTGTACTATGCTATCACACATGTTAGCCTATGGCTGTGTCTGTCGCAGAGTATCAAACCCACTACACGGTTAACTTCCGCCACGGACGTCTGATACCAAATATCCTGACGGTGAGGTCAGGTGCCCGCCATTTTAGATTGTGAAATAGTGTGTTTGCGAATGTTAAGTTCGTCACCACCACTCAAAATAGTGGATACTTTGTTTACATATACAAAATGCTAATGTTGTTCATTTGTTTTCCCCAAAAGGTGTAATGTAGTGTGCTAATGTGGATAGATGCAATATTTGAGCGGTGTTGTTTATACTGCAATTTACGGAATTTTCAATGAAAACATAAAAAAAATCAGATTGTGTAAATAATACATTAAACACTGATTATTTACACATTTAAACATAAAATATTTACACATGTAAAAACATTTTTTTAAATATTTCTAACAAACCTATTAATGTTCAGAATATTTATGTAATAAAAATGCACATGTAATAAAAACTAGATTAAATGTGTGTTTAATCAAAAAATATGTTAGCAAACATTTACATTTTTTTTTTTATTTTAACCCCTTCCATGCTCATGATGGAATGGTTCCATCATGAGCACAAGTTCAAGTGTGCTCATGACGGAACCAATCCGTCATGAGCACATGCTCAGAAAATCCCTCTGCTGCAGACAGCAGAGGGATTTCCCTTTTTTTTTTTGCCTGGGGAGGTGAGGAAGAGCTTCCCCAACCTCCCCAGGCCTATTTCTAAATTTCATTGCAATGATGATCGCGCGCATGGCGCGCTATCATCAGTCATTGCAACGAAAACAAAACTGAAACAGTTTCAGTTTCTCAGTTTCGGTGCTTGTGGGGCTCTCAGCCCCCGAGCACCAAAACAGATGGGAGCAGTATCGTTGGAAAGGGGAGAATCTCCCCTTTCCAATGGTACCCTTCCCTATTGGATCCCTGCTTGGGGATCACCCCAGGAGGGCGATCCCCAAGCAGGGATCCACCCACTAGCACCAGGGAAGGGGGAGCGGCCCCTTGGGCAAGGGCCTTTGCTCCCCCCATATTTTTTGGGGCATAGCAGTCTTTCTGCCCCCCCTGGGGGGCAGATGGCCCACTGGAAACCAGGGATTTTTTTTTATTGATGTTGGGGTGGGGGCTGCCCAAAAAGGGCATGGCAATGCCCCCACCCCCCCCCCTCAGAGAAATGTCAGTCTTTCTGCCCCCCAGGGGGCAGAGGGGAGCAGTAGCCCCAATATGCCCCCCGGGGGGCAGAGAGCCCACTAGAAACCAGGGATTTTTTTATTGATGTTGGGGTGAGGGCTGCCCACAATGGGCATGAAAATGCCCCCACCCCCAGTGAAATTCCAGTCTTTCTGCCCCCCGTGGCAGTTTAGGGCAGTAGCCCCCAATCTGCCCCAAGGGGGGGCAGAAAGCCCACTAGCAACCAGGGATTTTTTTTATTGATGCTGGGGTGGGGGCTGCCCAAAAAGGGCATGGCAATGCCCCCCCCCGAGAAATGTCAGTCTTTCTGCCCCCTCCAGGGGGCAGATGGGGGCAGAAGCCCCCAATCTGCCCCCGGGGGGGCAGAAGCCCACTAGAAACCAGGGATTTTTTTAATTGATGTTGGGGTGGGTGCTGCCCAAAATGGGCATGACAATGCCCCCACCCCAGTGAAATTCCAGTCTTTCTGCCCCCCCGGGGGCCAGATGGGGGCAGTAGACCCCAATCTGCCCCCAGGGGGCAGAAAGCCCATTAGAAACCAGGGATTTTTTTTATTGATGTAGGGGTGGGGGCTGCCCAAGATGGGAAGGCCAATGCCCCCACCCCCCAAAAATGTATGATTTTGTGTTTGTTTCCTGGCAGGTGTATGTTGTTCGGGTAAGTGGGTGTGTTTGTGGTTGGTGGGTGTTGGCTTGTGTGTAGCTGTGCTCATGTGTGAGGGTGTTGGTTTGGATGAGTGTGCTGTTGAGGTAGTTGGTGTGGTTGTGACGACTGTTGGTGTATGTTTTGCAGTTGCATGTGGGTCTGGTGTATTTTCGGATGTATGGTTTCTTAGCTGTTTTGTCTTTGGATGAGTGTGTGCATTTGTTTTTGGTAGGTGTTGGTTTGCGTGTAGGTGTGTGTTTGGATGAATCTGCTATTGAGGTAATTGGTGTGGTTGTGGTGCCTGTGGGTGTATGTTCTGCAGTTGCAAATGGTCTGGTGTATGTTTGGATGTGTCTCTCAGGTGTTTTCAAAAAATGTATGCCAATCAAAATCTTTTTTTTTTAAAACAGACAGGCTTACATGCACATTTGTGAAGGAGTAAGACGCCAGCCAAATATGTCACTTTTAGCATAAAATAGTCTTTTTGATTCAAAACATATTTGGGAGAAGTTTTTAAACAACAATGTTAGGATGTAGTCTAATGTTGCTAGTCCTTTTGACTCACATGCTCACTATTGTTTGTTAAGAATACCAGCTCACCAATGTGATGTTTGGAACTTCCACTGTATCATAAGTGCTTTTAATGCGATGTCACCTGTAATAGGTCTACCATAACATCCTTCACAATTGTGATGGAGCATCACACCTGACACAATGAGAACTTGTGACCTGATTGGTACAACTGTCCCTTAAAGCACCGAACAATCTCATGTGTAATTGTTCTTTAGGGAGGTATGTTTCTGCTCAAAGCAGTCCTTTAGTATTGAACATAAATATAGTGGAATCATTTGTCACAAATTCATATATAAAACACATCATCATACACTGGACATGTGTCAACCTTTATGTTGATGCCATGATTTTTTGCTGTAACAAAAAAATGTTATGTAACATAAAAACTCCGAAAAAAGAACTTACCCCTTGATGCTGCTGATGGGCTCTCAACTGTCCATCAAGCTGGGGATAGTTCACCACAGTTATGTGGACCATTAGGGGGATCAGGGTGCGGTGCACACACTTCCCATGTTGGGAAGACTGGACGAGCTGGACTTTAGCAGACTTTTTAGTCCAGCGTCGTAGGTCCTTCCACATTTTCCTGCAATGGATGCTGCCCACTTGTAGATGCCCAGGGTTCACACCTTCTTGGAGATGGACTTGTAAGTGGATTTGTTTTGATGGGCATATGGATACAGAAAAAGAAAGAAGACTTTTGTTTGTAACACAATTTTGAGAAATCAATCACAGTCAATAGTATAAAGTTCCAACTACATTTTTAAGATTTCTTTTTCATACAGTTAAACCAAATTGTAGGAACATGTTGAGAGCCCTTGTCATGTCCTCATTTTACTAATCTAGGCCACTAACATCATCTAGGCTAGGGGTCTACAACATTTTCAATAGTAAGAGCTGCTTCTGATCAGTGAAAATCATCGTGAACTACTGAAGGCTAAACAACTTGTGCATCACTACCAGACACCCCCACACCCAGCTTCATTTACTTTAAAGCCATAGAGCCAGATACTATGTTTTGAACTCCATACTATGACTAAGGGCACTATGAAAGAGCTGCTATGTGTTTCAGTGAGAGTGCGGTCTTTGGGGAATGTATGAACATGTGTGCGTATGAATGGGACATATTTGTATGAGTGACTGACAGCCTGTGTCGTATATACTTGCAGCACAGGACATACCTTTCGCCTCATGTGACCCCATTACATGAATAACAAAAACATACAAATACATTTTTTTAAATGGTGGAAATGTAAAGTGCAGAAGAATAATCTGCCAAAAAGTTCATAATATGGAAAACATTTCTGCACTTTAAACTTCTCACTTTAAAAAAAAATGGCTGCATTTTTCCATTATACTTATGGCACAGTGTCTACTGGCCACTAGGAGTAAGGGACTGTAACTTTCCATTTTCAATTTCTCGCGTTTAAAAGCATTCAGACATATCATTTTGATCACAGCTCCAATATTGTGTTGACCAAGACTTTTATTTCAGAGTTACATACCTCAGTGCCTCAGTTGTTCACCTCTGTGACCCAGCCCCATGCTGTGGCATACATCTGACTGTGCACTGCTCATTATCAGGCCCTGCTATCTGCAGCCTGATGACAATAATATCTAATGACCACAGCCTTCCCTTAACTTTTAAAGGAAAATATGACATTGCGCTATTCTAAAAATTAATTCAAGACTATGATCTACTCTGAAGGTGTTTGGGAGCTACTGGTAGATCGCAATCGACTGGATGGAGACACCTGATCTAGGCTGAGTGATTTTTGTCATAATATAAATATCACATTTATTTAGTATTATATATATTTTAATACAAAATAAATGTGATATTTGTGTTATGACAAAAATCGCTCAGCCTAAATCAGGTGTCTCCATCCAGCCGATGTGACCTACCAATATATATATATATATATATATATATACATATATAAGTTATAGTACCTGAGCTACTATAGCTTATGCCCCCACAATGCTCTGCTTATGACCTCACATATTACATCACTCATGACATCACCCCCCATCTGAAAGTGCTTAACTGGCTGCCTTATGAAGCAAGAATACATCTAAAAATGGCATGCATCACTCCCAAAGCGATATACTACAATACACCAGTTTACCTAGCCCAGAAAATCACACTATCAGGAGGATGCCGTGTCTCCCGGAGTCATGGAGAACTATTACTGAAACCAGCCCGTTTCCGTAAGAAAAGAATTTATGACCGAGCTTTCTCTGGTGCAGCCCCTAGAATTTGGAACGCTCTCCCCCTAACATTAGAAGAATCTTTCTATATGAGTAAATATCTCCCATAATCTCAGCAGTCTCTCCATTATCATTGATCCTCCATGATCATACACATGCTACCTCTCATCGATCATTAACCTCTTTGTGGTCTTGTATATATGTATATTAAGCTTTAATGTTTTTCTCAAAATCAATGTACAACTACTGATCACTTGGTAACTTAACTGTTTCTTGATATGTAAATGTAAAGCGCTCTGATACCCTACTCAGGGTCATGTTCGCGCTATATAAAACACCAAATAAATAAATAAATAAATAAAAATGACATGGTCAGTGACATCACTCATGACATCAGTGATGACACCATCCAGTGAGTGCAAGCATTTTGTAAGAGTTTATGATTGATAAACTTATATACTAAGGTACTACAAAAGTTAAAACAGTTTATTAAGTGTACTACTAATGTGTCATACTACTTTTAATATATATCATGTGAGTACCTGTGTGATTGTATATATCCTTGGGCGTATGGGTTTGTGAGTGGCTGTATGGGTGTATAAGTGGGTGTGTAAGTAGCTGTGTGGGTGAGTGAGATGCTGTTTGGCTGTATAGGTAAGTGAGTGGGTGTGTCAGTGACTGTATGGGTGGGTGAGTGGCTCTATGGGTGGGTAGGTGGGTGTGTAGTGACTGCATGGTTGAGTAAGTGGGTGTCTGAATGGCTGTATGAGTGAGTGACTGGGTGTATAAGTGGTTGAATGGGTGAGTGAGTGGCTGTTTGAGTGGGTGTTTCATTACGTGAGTTTGTGTGTGAGTGGCTGTATTGGAGAGTGAGTGTCTGTGTGAATGGCTGTATGGGTGAGTACAGGGTTGTGTGAGTGCTTGTATGGATGTGTGAATGGGTATGTAAGTGGTTGTGTGAGTGGATATGTGAAGGCTTGTATGGGTGAGTGAGTGGCTGTGTTGAGAGACTGATTGGGTGTGTGAGTGACTTTTGTTGGTAAGTAAGTGGGTGTGTGAGTAGCTGTATGGGTGAGTGCATGGTTATGTGACTGGCTGTATGGTGAGCAACTGGTTGTATGATAGGCTGTATGGGTGAGTGAATGATTGTGTGAGTGCTTGTATGAGTGAGTGGGTGTGTGAGTTACTCTATGGAGGAGTGAGTGGGTTTGTGAGTACTGGTATAGGTCTATGAATGGGTATGACATTGGTCGTGTGAGTGTGTAAGTGTATGTACGAGAGTTTGTATGGGGGTGTAAGTAGGTGTGTGAGTGAATCTGTGGATGATACCATCAGTGATGTCATTTGAGATGTCATCAGTGACGTCACTGACCATGTCAAGAGGGATGTAATATGTGAGGTCATAAGCAGTGCATTGTGGGGGTGTAAGTTACAGTTAGCTCAGGTATCTAAAACTGCCGAATTTCACTGGTTTTGTATGAGTGAAATCTGATCCCAACTATAACGTCCCTGTAACCTTTGTTTTTTTCAGTGAATTTCTAAGGTGTTTTAAATCTTAATTCCTAACTATAACATCCCTGTAACCTTTGCTTTTTTCAGTGAATTTCTATGTTTTTTTTAACTAGTAGTTGTGTTTGCAGAGTGGTGGACAAAGGGGGAGGGGCCTCTGACCAGCTCTCAGGAATCCTGCTGTGTCGGACTTACTGAAAGTAACAGGTAGGCTACTTGGCCCCCAAGAACCCTCAGCATCCAAGAGGACTTCTTCCCTCAACCAGCAGTGTGCCTGGAGGCACATTTCCAGAGTGATGGAGAAAGGGGGCGTGGCCTCCGAAGTCCTCTCAGCAATTGCACTTTTTAAAATGCTTTTTTCAGTGACTGGGTTCAATCGAGTCACAAAATGGTTGCCAACACTTCCTGGTTTGAAGTGTTGGCATCCAACCAGATCTCAGCACGAGATTGGAAGGGGTCACGGATCCTCTGCGTCCCTATATATACAACTGGAAATGTCTTTAAAAACTCAGCAACTACTAAATGGATTAACACCATTTAACAAAAAGGTTACTTTTTGGACCAACAGCTACTTTTCTGCCAAATATGGTGTAATTCCATTTGGGATTTCGGGCTGAAGCCTTGTTTACATTTCTCTATGGATATTAACATGGGGAAAATGCGTTTTGGGACGCCCCTTATTTCTCTGCCCCCGTTTGATGGATCACTCCACAACTTTCAAGACAGCAGCTAAAGTGAGCATCAAACTAGTTTTGAAAATTCGTCAAAGATTTGTCAAACAATGTTATTGGAAAAACAAATAACGCTTTTCCTATGGAAACTACATTCTAACAATAACTACCTACTGGCGACTGACAGTAGGTATATATATATATATATATATATATATATATATATATATATATATATATATATCACAGAAAAAATGTATTTTTTACAGACGTTATAGTTAGAAATTAGCATTTAAAAAACCTTTGAAATTCAATGAAAAAACCATAGGTTTCAGGGACGTTATAGTTAGCTGGACATTTCACTCATACAAAACCATAGAAATTCCACCGTTATAGTTAGTTCAGCTAAGTATAACTCGCGCCCCCGCAATGCACTGCTCATGACGTCACATATAACATCATTGATGGCATGGTCAGTGACATCACTGATGACATCTCAAATCAGATCACTGATGACATCACTGATGACATCATCCAGTGACTCTGTGTTTCTGTAAAGTTTAAATATGTTTTATATGTATGGCAAGGTGTATTGAAGAATGAGTGGGTGTATAAGTGTCTGGATGGAGGATTTAGGAGGTGAGTGACTGATTGTATAAGTGACTGATTAAACGTGTCTTACTGAAAGCATGGGTTAATGACTAAACTGTGTGAATGTCTGTATCAGTCTATCTGTTGTTGTGTAAGCTGCTACATGGGTTGGTCAGTAGCTACATGAGTGTCTATATGGGTTATTGATTGTTTGATTGAGTATTTGTATGGGGGACTGAGTGTGTGTGTGGGTGGGTTGGAGGTGTGTGACTCTGTGCATACATGTGTGAGTGGTTGATTCACTGGGTGTATGGGTTGAAGAGTGGATGTAGAAACAGCTGTATGGGTGGGTGAGTGTGTGTATGGGTGTGTTGGTGAGTGAATGGATGTCTCAGTGGTACATGTGTGAGTAACTACATATGTAAAAGGCAGTATATGTGAGTGATGGTGTATATAAATAACTATATGTTAGAGTGAGTGATTGTGAGAGTGGCATGTATGGATGAGTCTGTACTTGTTTCAGTGATTACATAAGAGAGTAAGTATGCGTTACTCTCTGTATGAATTAGTGAGGTGGTGTGTGTGTATAACTGTATAGGTGAGTAAATGGGAGTGTGATTGATTCTTTGCATAAGTGACTAGGTGTGTGAGTAACTCCGTGGATGAGTGGCGGTGTGTGAGTGTCTGAATAGGTGTATGAGTGCATATGCTAGTGTTGTATTGATGAGTGACTGCATGTATAAGTGATTGTATGTGTGAATGAGTGGATGTGTGTGCAGACCAAGGAATCAGTGAGTGAGTATGTAGTAACTGGTATTGGTGTGGATGGTTTCGAAAATGTTAGTCTGTATTTTACAGTGGGTGTATTAAAGGTTATATTAGGGTGTGAAGAGGTGCATCAGATTATCACGTGGATGATGTTATCAGTGATGTCATCAGTGATGTGATTTGAGATGTCATCAGTGATGTTATCAGTGATGTCACTGACCATGCCATGAATGATGTAATATGTGACGTCATGAGCAGTGCATTGCGGGGGCGTGAGTTATACTTAGCTGAATTAACTATAACGGTGGAATTTCTATGGTTTTGTATGAGTGAAATATCCAGCTAACTATAACGCCCCTGTAAACTATGGTTTTTTCAGTGAATTTCAAAGGTTTTTTAAATGCTAATTTCTAACTATAACGTCTGTAAAACCTATGGTTTTTTCTGTGAATTTCAAAGGTTTTATAAATGCTAATTTCTAACTACAATGTCCCTGAAACCTATATTGTTTTTAAGTAAATTTTAAAAAGACGTGCATACTTTTTGTAGTGAAAAACTAACTGTAACAGTAGTCTGTTATAAGTTATAATTTAACAATGTTTAAAACTTAATTAGCACTAATTAACATTTAAGTGTGGAAAATGTGTGACGCAGCAGCTATGATACCTGACTTCGAACAACAGCGTTCACAGTTCGATTCTCGGCTCCAGCGGCACGTTAGCCCACCACTATGTCACTGTGGGCAACACCTTGCTTAATCTTCCCGACGTCCCCGAGCGCCGGCACACCTTTCTGGTGGAAGCTGTACGCTTTACAAATGCTGGCATTTTTTAAATTTAAAACCATAGTGATGAGAAATATTAGCACGTATTTTTTTTTTCTATTCTGAAAGATATATTTTTTAATGTCTTCTATTTAGAATTACGGCAATTAATAGATGTTTGTAGTCATGAGAATGGAAATGACATGGTTTGCTGGGTAACAGTTTTTAAGCTCTCCAACGTATGTACATATTAAGGACCTTATACGTGTTAGGATCGCAATCGAAACCTTTACCGCTTCACATTTTGTAACTTTTCCCAACACGTGCACAAGTTAAACAGTTAAAACGTGAGCACGTGTCAACTGTAAAACGTGACATCTAAATGGGCGGAGCCGCATCTTCCTTCCATAGACTACTCAATAACCAAAAAGTATATAAACCACACCCGTTGTTTGATTAGTTTCGTTTATGCGAGTTATTTACGCGTGTCCATTCTGTGATGCACGTTCCCTTTTCTAGCGTCGGATTCTTGTTTTGCAGCAACAAAACATATTCCAGAGTTGTAAGTTGTTTCATTATGGCAATAAGTAGCTATTTGTCAATATTTAAACATTTGTATTTAGAAAAAAGCGTTATTGGTTGTTTTTGCCATTTATATGTAACATCAGCAGCTTGTTTTCAGAAACAGACAGAATACAGCAAACATTGTTCCTTTTCTGGCTCCTTTGAGATCATATAGTGTGACTTTGTATATTATAATATTGACACTGTACTTAACCTCAGAGGTGTTGGTGACCCGTCGGCGCGTAGACTAAAGATTTATATGTAACGTCAGCAGCTTCTAGTTTGTAGTCTATTTCCCCCTTGAGATTATATAGTGTGAGTATGTATATTATAATAACCACACATTATGATCTCAGAGGAGTTTGTGACCCGTCGGCGCAAAGACTAAAGATTTATATGTAACGTCAGCAGCTTCTGGTTTTTAGTCTATTTCTCCCTTGAGATCATATAGTGTGAGTATGTATATTGTAATATTTACATTTATACTGACCTCAGTGGAGTTTTTTTGATATTTCTATTTTTGTCTGTTGCGGTTCCTATTCACCTTCTCCCTATAGAATATATACTACCAGTAGTGTATATTATTATACTACTATCCTATATATTCTCAAAGGAGTACGTGATTTGTTAGCGGAGCAGTGAGCGACCTCTAAGCACTATGACCGAACTTTCCCGAATTCTACAGAATAGAAATTATAAAAAATGATAAAGCGTACATTTCTATGTAATATAAAGTGATTTGTTTTTAACTGTTTTTTACTTGTTATTGTTCTTGTGACCTGAGATGATGTAGTGCGGAAGTGTTTCTTGTAGCACTTCTTTTCTACTTTATCTAAAAGTAACTCATGCCCTCTTATATTATCAAGAATATGGGGCAACACTTTTACAAACTATAACAGAAAAAAAAGGGAGGGTGTGGCCACGCTTAAGCGTTATTTTATGAATTGCGTTTTTATTTGTCACCTCTTTGATATATACAGCTTCAGTTTTCGAATAAAGTTTATTTGTAATTGCTTAATAAAAACTGTTTCAAACCTAGACTGAAATTTTTGCTGCGCAACCACACCTCCCCGTCAGAAAAGTAAACACCACATTCTAAGTAAATAGTGCTACTGGGAAGTATCCCACCCGCAAACTTAATAAAAAGAAGACCGCAACACACTCTGTTATTTTCCCGCCGTGATTTGTACACCCCACGCCAATTATATAAATGGCCCTTAAAGTATATAAAAAACAATTTTTACCTTCACAATCCCTGTTCACCACCTTGTGACCACTTTACAGAGTTAATAGTGTTCCTACCCTCCCCGCTACTACTTTGTTTTCCCGTACTCCATTCAAGTGCGTCACAAAACGCTTCACAACAGTGAAACGTTCCCAGCCAATAATGAGCAAACTTGTACTCGGAACACTTTAGCCAATAAAATGTCCATGGTGTTCCGCACAGGGGAGGGAATCGCTGCCAACACTTCTACTTTTAATACTTCACAGCCAATGAACATTAAGCTTGGGAAGGTCCTGCTTGGAACACATTACCCAATCAGATGTCCCTGATGCTCCGCGGAGGGGGAGGGAATGGCTGGCAACACTTCTACTTTCAATGGTTTACAGCCAATGATCATTAAGCTTGGGAACGTCCTGCTTGGAACACATTACCCAATCAGATGTCCCTGATGCTCCGCGGACAGGGAGGAAATGGCTGGCAACACTTCTACTTTCAATGGTTCGCAGCCAATGAACATTAACCTCTGGAAGGTCCTGCTTGGAACATGTGAGCCAATCAGATGTCCTTGCTACTCCGCGCAGGGGGAGGGAATGGCTGGCAACACTTTTACTTTTAATGGTTCGCAGCCAATGAACATTGAGCTCGTTGTTTGAACACCTCAGCCAATTAAACGTTAATTTTGTTCACTGTCCGTGATAAAAGTGAAATCCGCATTATAAGTAAACATTACTGCGCATTATATTAAAGGAAGGTAAAGGAAGGCTGCAATACAGCGCATTGTTATTTTCCCGATATGATTTCCACAGCCTACTGAACATTGCCTCAATACCACGCATTGTTGTTTTGCGGACGTGATTTCCACAGCCTACGCAACATTCACACTACCTGTGTGTGCACCCTACACACTGCTTGCCACAATACAGCGCATTGTTTTCCCGATGGGATTTCCAGAGCCTACGCAACCTTGCCGCAATACCACGCACTGTTGTTCTGCGGACGTGATTTCCACGGCCTACGCAACATTCAAACTCCCTGCCTCTGCTCGTACAGACTGCTTAAACTAAGACCACAGTGTTCCTACAATACCCTCTTATACAATTATTCTCTTATTTTTCCCCTATGCCTTTCAACTCAGTAACAAAATGGCTGCCAACATTTCCTAGTTTCAACAGTTCGCAGCCAATGAGCCGCACGCTCGTGCTCGCAACGCCTCAGCCAATCAGATGTCAGAATTCTCAAATATCGATATCTGTAAATTTTTATATTTCTCTATAACTAATGAATGGACTTACCCCATTTAAACAAAAGCGTGCTTTCTGGACCAAGACCTTTCTCCCTGCCAAATTTGACGTAATTCCGTTCAGCAGTTTGACCTGTAGCCTTGTCTAAAGTTTCCTATGGAAATTGCATGGAGTAAACATGATTTGGCACCCCCCTTTTTTCTCAGCCCCCCCTTGACGAATCACCCCCAAACTTTCAACATAGGAGCTGATCTGAAAAGAGAAGTTTTTTGGAAAATTTCGTAAACATTCGTCAAACGACGCCAAAGTTATAAACAAATTAAAAAACGCTTTTCCTATAGAAAAGTGGTCCTAACTATAACTATCTGCTGGCGACCGCCAGTAGATAATATATATATATATATATATATATATATATATATATATATATATATATATATATATATATATATATAGAGAGAGAGAGAGAGAGAGAGAGTTTTGTATTGAAAATAATAATGTGTCTTCTAAATTAACATGATGTTAATTTTGTAGAATTCACATGAAATTATTAAATCTTCATATTATACATAGCAATACACATCAAATAACATATAGGGCATCAAACACGCAACACATACTAATGTTGAGGTGTCCTGAAATTATAATGTGTTTTAAACTACACACCATCATAGCTCTAGATAATTTAAAAAGTACTGATACTTCATTTCAATCACTACACTTCAGTCAAGCACTAACTAAAAGGGACATTGTAGCCTGTGTTCTTAGAAAAGATAGAAGTTAGTCAGAATTACATATTCATTTACAACATGTACCTGTTCCTCTGGTGAGCTATACAGCTGGCTGAGCAGGGACAGGTCCTCGTAGCCATCAACTCCAGCTACTCTGGTGAGAAGGTTGGGGCCCTGTCACCTGCTTTCCCAGGCATCGTGGCTCTCAGAGGTAAGAGGAGGTGTTGTTGGCTGCAGTGTTAGGAGGCATGTGAAGTTTTTTTGAAATGCCATGTACATGTACACGATGTACAAGATCATCAATGGAGATGGACACATTCATCGGCTTTTGTACTATGCTATCACACATGTTAGCCTATGGCTGTGTCTGTCGCAGAGTATCAAACCCACTACACGGTTAACTTCCGCCACGGACGTCTGATACCAAATATCCTGACGGTGAGGTCAGGTGCCCGCCATTTTAGATTGTGAAATAGTGTGTTTGCGAATGTTAAGTTCGTCACCACCACTCAAAATAGTGGATACTTTGTTTACATATACAAAATGCTAATGTTGTTCATTTGTTTTCCCCAAAAGGTGTAATGTAGTGTGCTAATGTGGATAGATGCAATATTTGAGCGGTGTTGTTTATACTGCAATTTACGGAATTTTCAATGAAAACATAAAAAAATCAGATTGTGTAAATAATACATTAAACACTGATTATTTACACATTTAAACATAAAATATTTACACATGTAAAAACATTTTTTAAATATTTCTAACAAACCTATTAATGTTCAGAATATTTATGTAATAAAAATGCACATGTAATAAAAACTAGATTAAATGTGTGTTTAATCAAAAAATATGTTAGCAAACATTTACATTTTTTTTTTATTTTAACCTCTTCCATGCTCATGATGGAATGGTTCCATCATGAGCACAAGTTCAAGTGTGCTCATGACGGAACCAATCCGTCATGAGCACATGCTCAGAAAATCCCTCTGCTGCAGACAGCAGAGGGATTTCCTTTTTTTGCCTGGGGAGGTGAGGAAGAGCTTCCCCAACCTCCCCAGGCCTATTTCTAAATTTCATTGCAATGATGATCGCGCGCATGGCGCGCTATCATCAGTCATTGCAACGAAAACAAAACTGAAACAGTTTCAGTTTCTCAGTTTCGGTGCTTGTGGGGCTCTCAGCCCCCCGAGCACCAAAACAGATGGGAGCAGTATCGTTGGAAAGGGGAGAATCTCCCCTTTCCAATGGTACCCTTCCCTATTGGATCCCTGCTTGGGGATCACCCCAGGAGGGCGATCCCCAAGCAGGGATCCACCCACTAGCACCAGGGAAGGGGAGCGGCCCCTTGGGCAAGGGCCTTTGCTCCCCCATATTTTTGGGGCATAGCAGTCTTTCTGCCCCCCTGGGGGCAGATGGCCCACTGGAAACCAGGGATTTTTTTTATTGATGTTGGGGTGGGGGCTGCCCAAAAGGGCATGGCAATGCCCCCACCCCCCCTCAGAGAAATGTCAGTCTTTCTGCCCCCAGGGGGCAGAGGGAGCAGTAGCCCCAATATGCCCCCCGGGGGGCAGAGAGCCCACTAGAAACCAGGGATTTTTTTATTGATGTTGGGGTGAGGGCTGCCCACAATGGGCATGAAAATGCCCCCACCCCCAGTGAAATTCCAGTCTTTCTGCCCCCCGTGGCAGTTTAGGGCAGTAGCCCCCAATCTGCCCCAAGGGGGGCAGAAAGCCCACTAGCAACCAGGGATTTTTTTATTGATGCTGGGGTGGGGGCTGCCCAAAAGGGCATGGCAATGCCCCCCCGAGAAATGTCAGTCTTTCTGCCCCCTCCAGGGGGCAGATGGGGGCAGAAGCCCCCAATCTGCCCCCGGGGGCAGAAGCCCACTAGAAACCAGGGATTTTTTAATTGATGTTGGGGTGGGTGCTGCCCAAAATGGGCATGACAATGCCCCCACCCCAGTGAAATTCCAGTCTTTCTGCCCCCCCGGGGGCCAGATGGGGGCAGTAGACCCCAATCTGCCCCCAGGGGGCAGAAAGCCCATTAGAAACCAGGGATTTTTTTTATTGATGTAGGGGTGGGGGCTGCCCAAGATGGGAAGGCCAATGCCCCCACCCCCCAAAAAAATAATGCAACAGTCTTTCTGCTCCCCCCAGGGGCAGATGGGGGCAGTAGCCCCTGATCTGCCCTCAAGAGGGGCAGAAAGCCCACTAGGCACAAGGGATTTTTTTTTGAGGTAGGGGTGGGGGCTTCCCAGATTGGGCATGATAATTCTCCCACCCCAAAAACAATTACCACAGTCTTTCTTCCCCTCCCCGGAGATGTATTGGGGCAATAGCCCCGTATGTGCCCCCGGGGGGGTGGGGCAGAAAGCTCACTAGGCCTCAGGAAATATAAAAAAATTTAATTCAGGGGTGAGGTCAGCCCAGAATGGGCATGCCAATGCCCACACCTCCCTGAAAAAAATGCCACAGTCTTTCTGCCCCCCCGGCGGGCGGATGGGGGCAGTGGCCCCTGATCTACCCCGGGGGGCATTAAGCCCACTAAAGCTGGCTTTTCTTATGCGTGGGGGAGGGGGCTGACCAGAATGGGCATACCAATGCCCCTACCCTCCCAAAAAATAGCCGCAGTCTTTCTGCCCCCCATGGGGGCATATCAGGGCAAACACCCCCCCGATTTCCCACCCAGGGCGGCAGAAAGCCCACTAGGCACTGACTTGTTTTTAGCAATGTGCCTACCTGTGGATTTTGGGCACTAGCGCAGCCGGCACATAGGGAAACCTAGCAAACCTGTACATTTTTTAAAACTAGACACCAAGGGAAATCCAGGATGGGGTGACTTGTGTGCCTCTCACCAGGTTCTGTTACTCAGAATCCCTTGCAAACCTCAAACTTGGTTTAAAAAAAAACACATTTTCCTAAAATTTCTGTGATGGAAAGTTCTGGGATCTGCGTGGATCCACAAAATTCCACACACCCCGCATTCCCCAAAGTCTTCTGAGAAAAATGGTACCTCACTTGTGTGGGTAGGCCTAGTGCCCGCGACAGGAAACGGCCCAAAACGCAACGTGGACACACCATATTTTCACAGTAAAAACTGACACTTTTTTTGCAAAGTGCCTAGCTGTAGATTTTGAACCCTAGCTCTGCCGGCACCTAGGGAAACCTAGCAAACCTATACATTTTTGAAAACTTGACACCCAGGGGAATCCAGGATGGGGTGACTTGACTGGCTCTCACCAGGTTCTGTTACCCAGAATCCCTTGCAAACCTCAAAATTTTTCCCCAAAAACACATTTTCCTCACATTTCTGTGGTGGAAAGTTCTGGAATCAGCGTGGATCCACAAAATTCCACCCACCCCGCATTCCCGAAAGTCTTCCGAGAAAAATGGTACCTCACTTGTGTGGGTAGGCCTTATGCCCGCGACAGGAAACGGCCCAAAACGCAACGTGGACACATCACATTTTACAGTGAAAACTGACACTATTTTGCAAAGTGCCTAGCTGTAGATTTTGAACCCTAGCTCTGCTGGCACCTAGGCAAACCTAGCAAACCTATACATTTTTGAAAACTAGCCACCCAGGGGAATCCAGGATGGGGTGACTTGTCTGGCTCTCACCAGGTTCTGTTACCCAGAATCCCTTGCAAACCTCACCATTTGTCCAAAGAAACACATTTTCCTCACATTTCTGTGGTGGAAAGTTCTGGAATCTGCGTGGATCCACAAATTTCCACCCACCCCGCATTCCCCAAAGTCTTCCGAGAAAAATGGTACCTCACTTGTGTGGGTAGGCCTAGTGTCCGCGACAGGAAACGGCCCAAAATGCAACGTGGACACACCACATTTTCACAGTGAAAACGGACCCTTTTTTGAAAGTGCCTAGCTGTAGATTTTAAACCCTAGCTCTGCCGGCACCTAGGGAAACCTAGCAAACCTATACATTTTTTCAAACTAGACACCCAGGGGAAACCAGGATGGGGTGACTTGTTCGGCTCTCACCAGGTTCTGTTACCCAGAATCCCTTGCAAACCTCAAAATTTGTCAAAAAAACCCACATTTTCCTCACATTTCTGTGGTGGAAAGTTCTGGAATCTGTGTGGATCCACAAAATTCCACCCACCCCGCATTCCCCAAAGTCTTCCGAGAAAAATGGTACCTCACTAGTGTGGGTGGGTCAAGTACCCGAGACAGGCAAGGGCCCAAAACCTATTGAGGCAACATCAAAATTACCTATCACAAAACAACGTGGTTTTTCAAGGGGGGTCCCATGAGTTTTTGGCCCCGGGCTCGGCGTCCATCTAGGAAAACCTACCAAACCCACACATTTCTGAAAACTAGATACCCGGGGAAGACCAGCAAGGTATGGCTTTGGTGGGTCCCCCAACATTTCCCTACCCAGAATCCCCTGCAAACCTCAAATTTAGCTGAAAAAAATCACTTTTTTCTCAAATTTCTGTGTGGGAAAGTTCTGGAATCTGCGTGGATCCACAAATTTCCTACCACCCAGCGTTCCCCCAGGTCTCCCATTAAAAATGGTACCTCACTCGCGTGGGTAGGTCAAGTACCCGTGACTTTCAAGGGCCCAAAACCTATTGAGGTGACATCAAAATTACCTATCACAAAACAACCAGGTTTTGCAAGGGGGGTCCCATGAGTTTTTGGGCCCGGGCTCGGCAGCCATCTAGGGAAACCTACCAAACCCACACATTTCTGAAAACTAGACACCCAGGGAAGTCCAGCAAGGTATGGCTTGCGTGGGTTCCCCAACATTTCCCTACCCAGAATCCCCTGCAAACCTCAAATTTTGTGGAAAAAATCTACTTTTTTTCTCACATTTCTGTGTGGGAAAGTTGTAGGAGCACCGGCCTGACACAAATTTCCTACTACCCAGCGTTTTCCCAGGTCTCCCGATAAAAATGGTACCTCACTTGTGTGGGTAGGCATAGTGGCTTCAACAGGAAATGGCTCTAATCGTACTGTGGAGACTTCAAAATTACCTATAACAAAACTACCTGGTTTTGGGGGGGGCACCTGGGGTTTTGGCCCCGGGCTCGCCGCCATCTAGGGAAACCTACCAAACCCAAACATTTCTGAAAACTAGATACCCTGGAGAGTCCAATGTGGTATGGCTTGCGTGGATCCCCCAACGTTTCCCTACCCAGAATCCCCTGCAAACCTCAAATTTAGCTGAAAAAAACACATTTTCCACATGTTTATGTGTGGAATCACCATGGCGGCACAAATGTCCTACCCCACAGCGTTCTCTTAGTGTCCCGAGTAAAATGATACCTCACTTGTGTGGGTGTGCAATGCAGAATTGGCTAAGAACATATTTTTGAAAAAATGTAGCGCTTAGAATTCTCTGTGCTATACCCTTATTCCCTATGTTTTGAGCTCTTCCCAGTCACAGGCCCTTGCCCCACCCACACAAGTGAGGTATAATTTTACTCGGGAGACTGAGGGGAACACTGTGGGGTAGGACATTTGTGCCGGCATGGTGATTCCACCCAAAAATATGTGGAAAATGTGTTTTTTTGCAGCTAAATTTGAGGTTTGCAGGGCATTCTGGGTAGGGAAATGTTGGGGGACCCACGCAAGCCTTACCTTGTTGGACTTCCCTGGGTGTCTAGGTTTCAGAAATGCATGGGTTTGGTAGTTTTCCAAGATGGCCGCCGAGCCCGGGACCAAAAACCCAGGTGACCCCCCTTGCAAAACCAGCTTGTTTTGTGATAGGTAATTTTGATGTCTCCTCAATATGTTTTGGTCCCTTGCCTGTCACGGGTACTTGACCCACCCATGCGAGTGAGGTATAATTTTTATCGGGAGACCTGGGGGAATGCTGGGTGTTAGGAAATTTGTGGATCCACGTAGATTCCAGAACTTTCCCACACAGAAATTTGAGAAAAAAGTGATTTTTTCAGCTAAATTTGAGGTTTGCAGGGCATTCTGGGTAGGAAAACGTTGGGGGATCCACACAAGCTATATCTCGCTGGACTCCCCCGGGTGTCTACTTTTCAGAAATGTGTGGGTTTGATAGTTTCCCAAGATGGCCGCCGAGCCCGGGGCCAAAAACCCAGGTGACCCCCCTTGCAAAACCAGGTTGTTTTGTGATAGGTCATTTTGATGTCTCCTCAATATGTTTTGGTCCCTTGCCTGTCACGGGTACTTGACCCACCCACGCCAGTGAGGTATCATTTTTATCGGGAGACCTGGGGGAATGCTGGGAGGTAGGAACTTTGTGTATCCACGTAGATTCCAGAACTTTCCCACACGGAAATGTGAGAAAAAAGTGATTTTTTTCATCAATATTTGAGGTTTGCAGGGGATTCTGGGTAGAAAAACGCTGGGGGATCCATGCAAGCCATACCTTCCTGGACTCCCCCGGGTCTCCAATTTTCAGAAAGGTGTGGGTTTGGTAGGTTTCCCTAGATGGCCGCCAAGCCCGGGACCAAAACTCATGTGACCCCCCTTGCAAAACCAGGTCAATTTCGGATACATAGGGGGCATCTGAGTTTTTGGTCCCGGGGTCGGCGGCCTTCTTGGGAAACCTACCAAACCCACACATTTCTGAAAACTAGTCACCCGGGGGAGTCCAGGAAGGTATGGCTTGCGTGGGTCCCCCAACGTTTTCCTATCCAGAATCCCCTGCAAAGCTCAAATTTAGCTGAAAATCCCCACTTTTTTCTAATTTTTGTGTGGGAAATTTCTGGAATCTACGTGGATCCAGAAATTCCCTACCACCCAGCGTTCCCCCAGGTCTCCCGATAAAAATTATACCTCACTCACGTTGGTGGGTCAAGTACCTGCGACAGGCAAGGGCCCAAAACATATTGAGGATATATCAAAAGGACCTATCACAAAACAACCTGGTTTTGCAACGGGAGTCACCTGTGTTTTTGGCCCCGGGATCGGTGACCTTCTTGGGAAACCTACCAAACCCACACATTTCTGAAAACTAGACACCCAGGGGAGTCCAGGAAGGTATGGCTTGTGTGGGTCCCCCAACGTTTTCCTACCCAGAATCCCCTGCAAACCTCAAATTTAGCTGAAAACAATCAAGTTTTTCTCAAATTTCTGTGTGGGAAAGTTCTGGAATCTACGTTGATCCACAAATTTCCTACCACCCAGCGTTCCCCCAGGTCTCCCGATAAAAATGATACCTCACTCGCGTGGGTGGGTCAAGTACCCGCGACAGGCAAGGGCCCAAAACATATTGAGGATACATCAAAATGACCTATCACAAAACAACCTGGTTTTGCAAAGGGAGTCACCTGGGTTTTTGGCCCCGGGCTCGGTGGCCTTCTTGGGAAACCTACCAAACCCACACATTTCTGAAAACTAGACACCCGGGGGAGTCCAGGGAGGAATAGCTTGTGTGGGTCCCCCAACGTTTTCCTACCCAAAATCCCCTGCAAACTTCAAATTTAGCTGAAAAAAATCACTTTTTTATCAAAATTCTGTGTGGGAAAGATCTGGAATCTATGTGGATCCACAAATTTCCACCACCCAGCATTCCCCCAGGTCTCCCGATAAAAATGATACCTCACTTGCGTGGGTGGGTCAAGTACCCGTGACAGGCAAGGGCCCAAAACGCATTGAGGAGACATGAAAATGACCTATCACAAAACAACCTGGTTTTGCAAGGGGTCACCTGGGTTTTTGGCCCCGTGCTCGGCGGGCTTCTTGGGAAGCCTACCATACCCACACATTTCTGAAACCTAGACACCCGGGGAAGTCCAGGGAGGTATGGCTTGCGTGGGTCCCCCAACGTTTTCCTACCCAGAATCCCCTGCAAACCTCAAATTTAGCTGAAAAAATCACTTTTTTCTCAAATTTCTGTGTGAGAAAGTTCTGGAATCTACGTGGATCTACAAATTTCCTACCACCCAGCGTTTCCCCAGGGCTCCCGATGAAATGATACCTCACTCGCGTGGGTGGGTCAAGTACCCGCGACAGGCAAGGGCCCAAAACATATTGAGGATACATCAAAATGACCTATCACAAAACAACCTGGTTTTGCAAGGAGAGTCACCTGGGTTTTTGGCCCCGGGCTCAGTGGCCTTCTTAGGAAACCTACCAAACCCACACATTTCTGAAAACTAGACACCCGGGGGAGTCCAGGGAGGAATAGCTTGTGTGGGTCCCCCAACGTTTTCCTACCCAAAATCCCCTGCAAACTTCAAATTTAGCTGAAAAAATCACTTTTTTCTCAAATTTCTGTGTGGGAAAGATCTGGAATCTATGTGGATCCACAAATTTCCACCACCCAGCATTCCCCCAGGTCTCCCGATAAAAATGATACCTCACTTGCGTGGGTGGGTCAAGTACCCGTGACAGGCAAGGGCCCAAAACGCATTGAGGAGACATGAAAATGACCTATCACAAAACAACCTGGTTTTGCAAGGGGTCACCTGGGTTTTTGGCCCCGTGCTCGGCGGGCTTCTTGGGAAGCCTACCATACCCACACATTTCTGAAACCTAGACACCCGGGAAGTCCAGGAGGTATGGCTTGCGTGGGTCCCCCAACGTTTTCCTACCCAGAATCCCCTGCAAACCTCAAATTTAGCTGAAAAAATCACTTTTTTCTCAAATTTCTGTGTGAGAAAGTTCTGGAATCTACGTGGATCCACAAATTTCCTACCACCCAGCGTTTCCCCAGGGCTCCCGATGAAATGATACCTCACTCGCGTGGGTGGGTCAAGTACCCGCGACAGGCAAGGGCCCAAAACGTGTTGAGGAGACATCAAAATTACCTATCACAAAACAACCTGGTTTTGCAAGGGGGGTCACCTGGGTTTTTGGCCCTGGGCTCGGTGGCCATCTTGGAAAACTACCAAACCCACACATTTCTGAAAACTAGACACCCAGGGGAGTTCAGCGAGGTATGGCTTGCATGGATCCCCCAACGTTTTCCTACCCAGAATGCCCTGCAGACCTCAAATTTAGCTAAAAAAACACATTTTCCACATATTTTTGGGTGGAATCACCGTGCCGGCACAAATGACCCACCCCACAGCATTCCCCTCAGTCTCCCGAGTAAAATTATACCTCACTTGTGTGGGTGGGGCAATGGCCTGTGACTGGGAAGAGCCCAAAACAGAGGGAATAAGGGTATAGCACAGAGAATTCTAAGCGCTACATTTAAAAAAAAATAGGTTTTCAGCCAATTCTGCATTGGACACCCACACAAGTGAGGTATCATTTTACTCGGGACACTATGGAGAATGCTGTGGGGTAGGACATTTGTGCTGCCATGGTGATTCCAGACAAACATATTGGAAAATGTGTTTTTTTCAGCCAAATTTGAGGTTTGCAGGGGATTCTGGGTAGGGAAACGTTGGGGGATCCACTCAAGCCATACCTCATTGGACTGCCCAGGTTGTCTAGTTTTCAAAAATGTATGGGTTTCGTAGGTTTCCCTAGATGGCGGCGAGCCCGGGGCCAATTACCCCAGGTGCCGCCCCCCCAAAACCAGGTAGTTTTGTTATAGGTAATTTTGAAGTCTCCACAGTACGATTAGGGTCATTTCCTGTTGCAGCCACTATGCCTACCCACACAAGTGAGGTACCATTTTTATCAGGAGACCTGGGGGAACACTGGGTGGTAGGAAATTAGTGTCAGGCCAGTGATCCTACAACTTTCCCACACAGAAATGTGAGAAAAAATTGATTTTTTCAACAAAATTTGAGGTTTGCAGGGGATTCTGGGTAGGGAAATGTTGGGGGACCCACGCAAGCCATACCTTGTTGGACTTCCCTGGGTGTCTAGTTTTCAGAAATGTGTGGGTTTGGTAGGTTTCCCTAGATGGCCGCCGAGCCCGGGGCCAAAAACCCAGGTGACCCCCTTTCCAAAACCAGGTTGTTTTGTGATAGGTCATTTTGATGTTTCCTCATTACATTTTGGGCCCTTGCCTGTCGCGGGTACTTGACCCCCCCACAGACGTGAGGTACCATTTTTATCAGGAGACCTGGGGGAATGCTGTGTAGAAGGAAATTTGTGGATCCACGCAGATTCCAGATCTTTCCCACACAGAAATTTGAGAAAAAAGTGATTTTTTCAGCTAAATTTGAGGTTTGCAGGGGATTCTGGGTAGAGAAATGTTGGGGGACCCACCAAAGCCATACCTTGCTGGTCTTCCCCGGGTGTCTAGTTTTCAGAAATGTGTGGGTTTGGTAGGTTTTCCTAGATGGACGCCGAGCCCATGGCCAAAAATTCATGGGAACCCCCCTTGCAAAACCAGGTTGTTTTGTGATAGGTAATTTTGATGTTGCCTCAATAGGTTTTGGGCCGTTTCCTGTCGCGGGCACTAGGCCTACCAACACAAGTGAGGTACCATTTTTCTCAGAACACTTTGGGGAATGCGGGGTGGGTGGAATTTTGTGGATCCACGCAGATTCCAGAACTTTCCACCACAGAAATGTGAGGAAAATGTGCTTTTTTGACATATTTTGAGGTTTGCATGGAATTCTGAGTAACAGAACCTGGTGAGAGCCAGTCAAGTCACCCCATCTTGGATTCCCCTCGGTGTATAGTTTTCAAAAATATATAGGTTTGCTAGGTTTCCCTTGGTGCCGGCAGACCTAGGGTTCAAAATCTATAGCTAGGCACTTTGCAAAAAAAGGGTCCTTTTTCACAGTGAAAATGTGGTGTGTCCACGTTGAGTTTTGGGCCGTTTCCTGTCGCGGACACTAGGCCTACCCACACAAGTGAGGTACCATTTTTCTCGGAAGACTTTGGGGAATGCGGGGTGGGTGGAATTTTGTGGATCCACGCAGATTCCAGAACTTTCCACCACAGAAATGTGAGGAAAATTTGTTTTTTTTAATACATTTTTAGGTCTGCAAGGGATTCTGGTTAACAGACCCTGGTGAGAGCCAGTCAAGTCACCCCATCCTGGATTCCCCTGGGTGTCTAGTTTTAAAAAATGTATAGGTTTGCTAGGTTTCCCTAGGTGCTGGCAAAGTTAGGGTTCAAAATCTACAGCTAGTCACTTTGCAAAAAAAGGGTCCGTTTTCACTGTGAAAATGTGGTGTGTCCAGGTTGCATTTTGGGATGCCTCCTGTCGCGGGCACTAGGCCTAACCACACAAGTGAGGTAGCATTTTTCTCGGAAGGCTTTGGGGAATGCGGGGCGGGTGGAATTTTGGTATCCACGCAGATTCCAGAACTTTCCACCACAGAAATGTGAGGAAAATGTGGTTTTTTGTACAAATGTTTAGGTTTGCAAGGGATTCTGGGTAACAAAGCCTGGTGAGAGCCAGTCAAGTCACCCCATCCTGGATTCCCCTGCGTGTCTAATTTTCAAAAATGTACAGGTTTGCTAGGTTTCCCTAGGTGCTGGCAGAGTTAGGGTTCAAAATCTACAGCTAGGCACTTTGCAAAAGGGTCAGTTTTCACTGTGAAAATGTGGTGCGTCCACGTTGCATTTTGGGCCTTTTCCTGTCGCGGGCACTAGGCCTACCCACACAAGTGAGGTACCATTTTTCTTGGAAGACTTTGGGGAACGCGGGGTGGGTGGAATTTTGTGGATCCACGCAGATTCCAGAACTTTCCACCACAGATATGTGAGGAAAATGTGTTGTTTTTGACAAATGTTTGGGTTTGCAAGGGATTCTGGGTAACAGAACCTGGTGAGAGCTAGACAAGTCAACCCATCCTGGATACCCCTGGGTGTCTAGTTTTCAAAAATGTATAGGTTTGCTAGGTTTCCCTAGGTGCCGGCAGAGCTAGGGTACAAAATCTACAGCTAGGCACTTTGCAAAATAGTGTCAGTTTTCACTGTAAAATGTGGTGTGTCCACGTTGCGTTTTGGGCCGTTTCCTGTCGCGGGCACTAGGCCTACCCACACAAGTGAGGAACCATTTTTCTCGGAAAACTTTGGGGAACGCGGGTGTGTGGAATTTTCTGGATCCACGCAGATTCCAGAACTTTCCACCACAGAAATGTGAGGAAAATGTGGGATTTTTTACAGATTTTTAGGTTTGCAAGGGATTTTGGGTAATAGAACCTGGTGAGAGCCAGTCAAGTCACCCCATCCTATATTGCCCTGTGTGTCTAGTTTTCAAAAATGTATAGGTTTGCTAGGTTTCCCCAGGTGCCGGCAGAGCTAGGGTTCAAAATCTACAGCTAGGCACTTTGCAAAAAAAGGGTCAGTTTTCACTGTAAAAATAAAGTGTGTCCACGTTGCGTTTTGAGCCGTTTCGTGTCGCGGGCACTAGACCTACCCACACAAGTGAGGTGCCATTTATATCGGGAGACTTAGGGTAACACAGAATTGTAGAGCAACTGTTATTACCTATTGACTTTCGATGCATTTCTGCCTTCCAAATGAAAGACAATGTGTAAAAAATAAGTCATTTTGAAAAATGACCAATAATTCTCATGCTAGTATGGGTACTCACAATTTTGGAAATGTGCAAATATCTACTGTTTCTAAACTCTATATTTTGTTCCAATTTCAGAAATACATAGGTGTCTTTCATACCGATTTTTCCATGTATATATTTTCCCAAATTAATTGCTATATACCCGGCACATAATAAAAAACCATTGCAAGACGCTGCTCAGTTATTGGCTCTGGGTTCGTCGGGTACTTGGTGAACCTACAAGTCCTATATATCCTCACAACCAGAAAAGTCCAGCAGATGTAACGGTATATTGCTTTCAAACAGCTGTCACAATTAGAAGAAGTTACAGGTGAAAACGTTGGCACAAATGGCTGTTTTTTCCAACTAATTTTCACTTTTTCCTATATTCAACTGTTAGTTTCTATAAAGAAACCTTGAAGGATCTACACAAATGACCCCTTGCTGAATTCAGAATTTTGTCTACTTTTCTAAAATGTATATCTGTCCAGGATCCATTATTGCTTTCATACCCATTTCTACCATTAACTGGAAGAAGGTTGAAAGCGCAAAAAATAGCAAAAATAGGCTATATCCCAGTAAAATGCCAAAACTGTGTAAGAAATGTTGGTTTTCTGACAAACGTCTGTCAGTCCCTAAAAGCTGGGAAAATGGTGATTTCAACCCCACAAACCCGTGGTTGATACCATTTGCAGGGCAAAAACAAGACGCTTTCATTTGCAGCACTTTTTTTTCCAATTTCCCCCCCCCAAAAAAAGAATTAGCTGTATTTTGGCTAATTTCTGGATCCCCTCCAGAGGAATCTACAAACCCTGGGTAGATTTAGAATCCCCATGATGTTGGAAGAAAAGGACGCAAATTTGGCGTGGATACCTTATGTGGTCAAAAAGTTACAGGGGCCTAAGCGCGAACTACCCCAAATAGCCAAAAAAAGGCTTAGCACAGGGGGGAAAAGGCCTAGCAGCGAAGGGGTTAAATGCAGATGTGTGAACCCAGGGAGAGTGAGGAGATGACAGCCTCAAGTGTTCAGACCATTTCCAACCCTTGCCACAATGGAAGAATGGGATATTGTCAAAAAATTCAGATTGAACAGGCAACCAATTCTTGATTTATGTCATCAGCTGGAGCCATATCTTCTGCCTCACAATAGGAATATCGAGCAATAACATTGATTGTCCAAATGTTAATGTTTATGTTTATGTTTATTGAGTTTTATATAGCGCTGGCTAGACCCGAAGGTATCAGAGCGCTTTACATGAGGTACCACAAAGTTACAAAATTACATCAGTTAACAACTGGCGCTTCACGAATGTCCGCCTCCCGAAGATATACATCAGCTGCCGGGGCCCTCTGGTGCTGCTGCATGTGTGTGTGTGTGGCCGGTGGCTGGGCAGCTGTCAGTGGGAGCTGGCATCCGAAGGCGGAATAAAGATGCGAAGCAGAGGCTGAGGGGGCAGCAGCAGCAGCGCAGCCTTGCCCTTTGATAAGGAATCTGCAACATTAGACAGCGGCTTCGGGTGAGCAGGCGATTCCAGCATGGCGGAGCAGGGCCCCGGACAGGCTGTGGATGTGGTTAGGGTCCGAAGTAGCATCGCATTCACGGATCATGAGTTCATGTTAGGCAGCTGGGCAGGGAATGAGCTTCGAGGCCTCGACTCATCAAAGAAAACAGGCATTGGGGAGCAGTTGTTCTGAGAGGAAAATGCAATGCACTGAAGGCAGACAAATCAAGCTTGGGAAACTATCGTTTTCTTTTTTTAACCAAATGCATTACACACAGAACATGTTTCTCATGCGCACCCCTAGCAAACAGCAAACAAATGCGGCCCACGGCCGCGAAAGTTAAAGTTAACGAGTACTCGTGCATGGCGATCGCGCTAAGGACGCCTGTAGACGGTGAGGGCAATGACTGTTTTGAAGCCGCGAAAGTTAAAGTTAACGAGTACTCGCGCATGGCGATCGTGCTAATGATGCCTGTAGACGGTGAGGGCAATGACTGTTTTGAAGCACACTCGTGCTTGTGGCACCATCCGCCCTGCGGGAGCGAGCAACAGCCAATTAGCATGTGCGCCGCTGCTTGCTCCCGCAAGGTGGATGCCGCCACAAGCACGAGTGTGTGCTTGAAAATGAGCAGAGCGACGGCTAAAGGCCCTCCTAAGCAGCGCATGCGCGCTGCGTAGGTGAGACCTAAAAAGGAAAAAGCTGAAAACAGGTATTGCTGGTCAAAAAGTAGTGTTTTTCAGGACATTTTGTTTTTTTTGGGGGGGAGGGGGATTAAGCTTATTTATTCAAAATAAAAATGTTGCATTTGATAGTAAAATGTGAGCAAGATTATGTTTGAGTGATTATTTACACTGATACAAGGAGACATTGCTGATCTTGAGGCGTTTAAGTAACCACAGAACTTTTGTTTCTGGTAAATCTAATAACAGAGTTGACTTGTATTGAGATGGGACATCAAATTTGTTTGTGTTTTTAACTGTTGGGGGTTTTATCTGGTGTGATATTAATTGGTTTAGCTGGCTGATATTTTTTTAAAGCTGCAACTATTAGTTTTAAGTAGAATTTTCTGCTTTTTGCATACTTTTGCACAGTAATGGATGTTCCCAGCTACGTTTGGAGGGGTTAATAAGGTGACTTTCTCTGTTTTGACTTTCTCTCTTTTTTTAAACTACTTAGTGTAAAATTTCTGCACTCGTTCCCTGGGACGCTTTGTTTTCAATACCGGAGAGGAGCAGCCATTTTTCCCAGTTGGGGATAGTCCATACTAGAGGCTCCATCTTGGCAGGATGCGCTCTAGTGGTTAGTGTAACTTAACTGATCAATTATAACTTCTATATATTCAGGTGGCCATGCCGTGGACGTGAAGGTGTGCTAAAGGCAAGTCCGTCTGTGCCCGTCCGCGTCCAGCGTGAGCCATGCTGCTGGTATGGAGAGCCAGGACACCCCTAACCTTGTATACTCAATCAAAGAATTACTAGTGCTACAGATAAACATAATCTAGCCAACATGAACATAGATAGCAACAGAGTTTTCCGTCAAGGTTTGAACATGGAGGTAATAATATTAAAGACAAATCAACCTCCAAGTGTTATCCCTCATTGGTTTCTCTGGTATGTGTGCCTCTTTAACTGCAGATCTCTTCCTAAGCATGCTTCTGACATTTATAATTTACTTTCATGTTTTCATGTTTCTTACGGAAATATGGTTTAAAGAATCCTCCTCACCTGACATTGCGTTTACCATTCCCCTGGGCTTTTCTATCCAACATTTATCTTCGCGAAATTTTCAAAACAAATGGGTAGGCCCTCTCAGTTTCTCTGTTGAGAGTTTCGGGGTGATTCGTGAAGCGGGGGCCAAGAAAAAAGGGGGGTCCCAAAGCGCATTTTCGCCATATTAATTTCCATAGGAAATTTTGGAACAGGCTACAGCCCGAACTGCTCAACGGAATTACACCAAATTTAGCAAAAAGGTAGCTCTTGGTTCAGAAAGCGCCCTTTTTAGGTCTCGCCTGAGCCAGCGCATGCGCTGCCCTGCGAGACATTTAGTAAGTGTGCTTTTCAAAGTGCTGCCAGAGGCTTTTGCTGGCTACCAGCTTGCGTTCATGCGAGCGTGCACGCGCGCAGCCGCCAGCTTTCAGCGCCCGATCAGGCGCCGTCTGGCTTTCCTCTCACTTGATTGCTTTCTCAACACTCCTCCGCCCCTCCCCCGCCGCGTCTCACGTTAATTGCAAACATTTGTGCAAACGCGCTTTCACTTTCGCGGGCACCACTTTTAAAGCCGGGCTTGTTTTTTTTTTTTTACTTCGAGCGTGAGGCGCGCGCGCTTGTTTCAAATGATTTTGGGCCTCCACCTCTATGAGATGGGTCGCCTGCAGGCATACCGTTGCAACCCTGTTGCGCTTAAGGAATGTAAGTGCTCTATGCCTCGTCATACACCCACTGAGGCCCAGGACATTCCAAGTGATAAAGTTGTAGCTATTCACCATACCAGTATGCTCATCTAGGGTCTAGGTGTCCCAGGCATTACCAATGTGCCACCGACACTAGTCTCAAGGAAAATCTCTTTATTTATTTTTATTAGTTTATACACATTTATTTTTGTTAGTACTACAGCTTTATCACGCAAGGGTGTCGCCCTTGAAGTTGAGCTGGTGCAGACATAGAAACGTGTCCTTCGGAAACATGTTGTGTTTCAGACCTCGGGTCTCAATAAAGTTGGTCCTATTCTGTTAGAGACTTCTGACTTCAGCGCGTGTTGAGTACGATGATTCAATTGGTATAACCGAGTGTCTGTTGATCCTTTGCATCAAACCTTCGCGTGATTCACGGATAGATTTAATGTTGCTTATGTACTTCTGTTGGAAGTTGACTAACTTCACTTTCACATATTTAGAGGAAGGTTCACCATTATAAGATGGCACCTAGGTTTCTGTGCAATCGAATCCACGGCATGTTCTCGCGGGAATGGCTTAAATAACAGGAAGTTTGGTATCATAGTACCTAGCTGGGATGGAGGTGTTGCTCGGCATTGGTGTTTGAAATAGAGCCGGATTGGAAGCGTAGATCGGTATTGGCGTTTGAAGTATCAGGTATGAACTACATGGCACAACCAGTGGTTACTATAGTTGTAAATATTCCTATCAGCAGACATTTTCATGTCAGTTTTTTTCATCTATTAGAGCATGGAGGTACTTTGACTCTCGATGGTACAGAGTTTAACTCGTCGACAGCAAGCACATTGAGGTAATGCTAATGTCGCATTAGCGTGTCTTGTATCCTTGCTTTGTAATTAAGACTACGAGTCTAACATCGTTCTGTTTGTTTATATATACAGTGTTTACATTGGTCCGTCGTTTGCAGCTAGTATATTCTGATATCATGGAAAATGAGAAGGTAATTACAGCATGCGATTGGTATTAAGGTGACGGGTGTTTTCTGTCTTCCACTCACGGTTCGTGTTGTCCTAGAGCATGGCGGACGGCATCTCACATTCATCATTAGATTGCACGTGTACACCAGAACATATAAACATTCGGTCCGGCAAGCACTGCACTTTTTAATTTATTTTTTCACTTTTTAATTTTTTTCTCATCTGTTGGTAAAACACAAATTTAAAACGACTTCGACATGCACTTTACGGCAAGGTGACACTACTTCTCTTACATAACTGGTTGTTGTGATATAACCCCTGTAGAGTTTCATGTTGAGATTAAATTGTATACATTGTAGTATTTTCTTATTTATGTTTTTACAGGTTATGCCCCTGACAAAGGGACCACCAACCCGAAATGCATTGAGCTTTCATTAACCTTTTTTTGTAACTTGATGTATATGTATTTTGTTAATTAATTATGTTTTTGCTGTTAATAATGGCAGTACTTAATTTTGTGGCAACAGTATCATTCCGATACACTGTGGATGTATCTTGTGGAATGTCACAACCAACTTTCAGTGGTGTGCTACAAGAAGTTCTTTCTTCAGTAATAAAACACATCAACAGCTTCATTTAATTTCCCACAAACAAGAATTATGTAAATGTGAATAGAGATTTTTATGCTTTGGGCCACCTACCACATGTGGTTGGAGCAATTGATGGCACACATACTGCCTTAGTGCCACCACACCAGAGAACAAGTCTACTGCAATCGAAAGAACTTCCATTCAGTCAATGTGCAAGTTGTCTGCTTACCAGATTTGTACATCACAAGCATTTGTGCATGCGTTCCAGAATCAACCCATGATTCCTTTGTACTACAGAACAGCAGCATACCCCTGCAAATGTCACAACTTGGACCTGAGAAGGCCTGTCTTGTTAGTAAGCACAATCTGTCAATATGTTGTTCAGTTAAAATCAAGTTTAATAAACTGAAATATTGTTATATTTTTGCGCTAAAAATATTGTTTCTCTTGTAGGAGACTCAGCTTATCCTAACTAACCATGGTTGTTGGCACCGCTGAGGAATCCGACAACGCCAGGTGAAGTCTGCTTTAATGAGGCCCATGGAAGAACACAGAGGCTGGTGGAGCGTGCTTTTTGGCTCCTAAAGGCCAGATTTTGATGTCTGGATAAGACAGGTGGAGCCCTCTTCTACTCACCTGATAAGGTGTGCCACATCACCATGGCCTGCTGCATGTTACACAACATAGCCCTGCAATGGAACATCCCATACATTGCTGAGGATGGAGACCATGAAGAGCCACCGGGTGAGGATGTTGAAATGCCAAATGAAGATGATAGTGGTGATGAGGAAGGAATTGACTTACGTCAAGATGTTATTGACAACTTCTTCACGAGTGTGAGTATATGTTTACAGTTTATTACATTACGTTTTAAACCAACTTTAAATCTAATGAGGATTACAGTCTGTGATGGAAATATTTTAGAAAGGGCAAGTTAAGGAAAATACAGTGCAAAGATGTTTGTTGTCAAAGTTTTAACACATTGAGTACTCTGTTCATTTACATTGTTTATCTTTGACTGTTCTTAGAAAATGTGCTCTCAAAATTATTAATTTGTTATGTGAACATTTTGTAATGTAATCAACTAATTGTTTTTGTTTTTTAATCTGCTTTAGGTTCCTTCACTATGTATCTTCATTTGGACATTTCAAATTTATGACATTTTCAGTTATGTGCTGCTGTTGCAAAGTACAAAGGGAACATGGGTTGATCCTGTGAAAGACACACACAGACTTCAGGAGTACATATCTTGTATAAAGACAACTTGCACAGTGATTGAATAGTTTTTTGATTGTGTTAGACTTGTTTTGTGTAGAATGTTGGCACCAAGGTAATATGTGCTCCTTAAATTGCTCTAACCACATGTGGTAGTCGAGACAAAGCATACTAATCTCCCTTCACATTGCAAAATCCTAATTTTGTGTTAAGTGTCTGAGGCAGTTGATGTTTGTTATCATTGTCACAAGAACTTCTTGTTTCACAACACTTAAAGATGTTTGTGACATGGCACCAGATACTGCAACCTTGTATTGGAATGATCCCATGGCCACTTGTAGGAGAGTAGGATCTGCCTCTTATGTTGCCCCCACTTTTTTTCTGATGTTTACACTGGTTTCTGGCTATAGTCAGGCTGGGACCCTGCTAATCAGGGCCCCAGCCTCTCTGTTCTCTCTAAACGATTTGGAGTGCACTCTAGGTGCACTAGTGATTGGATACTGTGGCACCTTATGAGTCCCTAGTATATGGTACCTTAGGTACCAAGGGCATAGGTACTTCACAGGCCTACCAGGGGCTGCAGCATGTATTATGCCACCCCTGGGAAGCAGACTAAATCTGACACCACAGGCCTGCTACTGCAGCCTGAGTGAGGAAGTGCTAGCACCCCTCACTGAGATATAGGTTCCCTATATCTCTCCTACACACACATATAACCCTATCAGTCACCCCTAAGGCAGGCCCTATCAATCCTGAGGGCAGGGTGCTTGGCTTCTATGTGAGGGGGTGCCTCTGCCTGAGCAGGGCCCCTCTGCAGCTCTCAGAAGTCCATTCTCTGGTGCTGTTTGTGGATGCGGTTAAACCATATACTTTTAAGTGCATTATATCCTCGCGGTAAAATGCTAACTTTGAAATGGCTGCATCGAAACATGTCGTGTTTGGTGTCAAACACCTTGGAAAACTACCCCCCCGCCAGTCCTGGCGGCGGGGGTAGCATTCCACCCTTCTAGAGGGATAGACATGTACCTACTGTGGAAACGCGGTAGAATCCTGCAGAGCCCTGGCATCCCAAAATGGATGCCACCAGTCACAGACACTGGGCTGCCCTCCTGCTGATGACCAACACTCGCAGTGGAGGAAGCCCAACAATAGATATCCTGTCCCAAGGGGGTGTGACCACCTCCCAGACAGGGTTTAGTGTATTGGGGCTGGGTGGGTGCACTCTTAGAGTGCTTTGAAGTCCTGCACTGGGGGAGCAGAAGGCTCCTCTGTGCATATGCCAGTTCAAACCGACTAAGGGGCTACCTGTCCCTGCTCTGGCACGAAACTGGACAAAGGGAAGTGGGTGTAGCCACCCACTCCCCTGACCCTCCCATAGGTAGGGTCATAGAGCTAGTCCCTCCCTTTCTTTTAGTATAAGAGGGGGAACCTGTGCATTGCACCCTAGATTTCCCTGGATGACGCTCTGAAGAAGAATCCCGGACCTTCGACGTTCCACTACCTTTGGAAGACTGAAGAATCTCCCTTGGAGTCAAGGAGTGACTCCCCTGCTTGGCAGGCACCAAAAACTACAAACAATGGTCGCAAACTATGCCGCTCCCGCCGGAATCCGAAGTCCCTGCAGCCCAAGGAGTAGATTTCCTGATTTCTCAAAGGCCATCGTGAGTCCCCCGCGAAGCTGAGGCCAGTGGACCCCAAGAGTAATGAGGAACCGCGACCCCTGGGTACCGTGCACTATTGTCAAGTGCAACCCCTTCACAACATTCCACAAACTTGTGCTTTGGACCACGTGTGGTCCCAGTCTCCAGCAAGAATCCCTCCTAAGATCAGAGGCCTACCACATCCCGAGTGACCGTGGGTTCCTGTGAGTGAATCCTCCCGAGGCATCTTTGCGATCCCTTGCCAGCCGGCATGTGGGTCCCCAGAAGACTTCCTAAAGAAACCAAAGAGCTCCCCTGATTGCACCAGGCCTGCCCTGACTTACCTTCGCTGGGTGAGTTCCACAGACCTTGCTGGTCTGCGCCATTGCCTCTTCACACTTTCCCCAAGACTTGCTGTTACCAAGGCTTGTTGGCTCTGATCGAGTTGCCGACACCGCAGTAAGCCGCAGACATTGTGGGACATGCTGAATCCAGCTCCTGGTTGTCGTCGACGCCTCCTGGACCTCGTGGCTGAAGAGTCAAGGCAACCGCGAACGACCTGAATCTTGCGACGACAGTGGGCATCCATCTTCCTTGCCCCGAGTCACTGCCAAGTGACTTTGAACACTGTCCCCTCTGCTTTCTGGTCTTCCATCTTCCGAATCCAGGCTTGGATTCCTCCGGACACTTCTCCGGTCGCCGCAAGCAGCAAGTCTTCACTGGCTCCCATTGAAAACGACGCCGCGACCTGACACCAAAGAACACCTATGCACCCAGCTCCCCTGGGTGAGGTAACTTCAGCACTACAGTGCTCCTGTGGGTGTGGGCCCTAGAACTACTTACCCTGTAAGTGACTTGCTTGTAGCTTCCCTCGAAGTGTCCTAAAACTCTAACTTTCCAAGTGCGACTCTCGCAGTGACTCGTACAAGGTTCGCATCTGTGTTAGACACACCGCGTCCAACTCCCTTGCAATTCCATCTGTAACCGCGTCCTTCGACTCGTACAAGGACCGATCGGTGTGTTCGCCTCGAACACGCAAGGGACCTTTAACATTGATATCTCAATCGCGTCTGAGTGCATAGACTCGTACAGGATTCGCATTGGTGCCAGGTCACCGCGTCCGTCCCCTGTGGGTCTCCTACAACTACCTGGGGTGGTTCTTGGGGGTCCCTCGATTCTAGATGCCCTAGACCTAGGTCTAGCAAACTAAGATTGTAATATTCAATTGTGCTAAACTTATTCTGATAATATTTGACTTGTACATATGTTCCTGACCTCTAATCTCATAAAGAGATTAGTAGAGAGTGTTTATTAATAAATACATATATATTTGATATATATACCTGTGTGGTGTCTTTTCATTTGGTGATTCAAGAGATTGTGTGGTAAAACAAGCTGCTTTACATTCCTTCAAGACTTAGCCTGAAGGCTGCTCTCCACAGTTACCACTAGGATAGCTTTCTATAAAGGTTGTCTTAAACCTATCTACCATAAGAGTCGAATTCTGGTGCAAGGTGTCCACTTTAATTAGTGAACAGCATATACCAGGCCAACTTCTCACATTGGTGGGCAGCGTGTGGGATTCCAGCTTGCTATTGTTTTACCAGAAAATCTCTATTTGAATTACTAACTGAAAACCACTATAGGTACTTAAGGTACATATAAAGTCAAGCTTAGTATCGATAAGTTCTACTGAACTTAGAGCTGTGTGCCAAGGGATAGCACACCCTTTCTACAGCTCAAGCTAGTATCAGTAGGCCACAAACTAGTGTAGGTAGTACAACACTGCACAACACTAGAATGTCCTTAAAGGATGGAACCAGTGGATCCACTCAGCCTCAGTATAAGGACATGGCTTTCTCTGACTTGAGAGCCATGTGTGTTGAAAGACACCTGAGGCTAGGACAGAGTCCCTCAACCCTACACCTGATAGATCTGCTGACAGCAGATGATCTTAGATTGGCTCTAGGAGCTAATGGGTCTGAATCAGTGGTTGGTCAATTACAGTATCTGGGTCAGATGATGAAAATCAGAATGACCAGGACTCTGTGATTGAAGGGCCAGGCCTCAAGGGGCCTGAAAAGGACAGAGGAATTCTCCCTAAGAGAACTGACAGAGTGGATGAGAGGCATAGGTCCCCTTCCAGGGAATCTGAGCACTCTTATCACTCTGGCAGAGAATTTGTCCACCAGAGGAACTCATACTTTCCCATAAGAGAGACCTCCTCTGAAAGAATGTGCAAACTGCTGCAGTATGAGGAAGCAAGAGTTGCCCTCAGAACCAAGCAGTTGGCACTGGATAGAGAAGCCCTGGAGATCCAGAGAGCTTCTAGAAGAGAGGGGTTAGAACCCCTTGGTGGCAGCAACAGTGTCCCTAGAGGCAGAGAATCTATTCCAGACCATAGGAACCTGAGCAAGGTTGTTCCTCCCTACCAGAGTGGGGATGATATCCACAAGTGGATAACTGCTATGGAGAGGGCCTGTAGAGTACAGCAGGTCCCCCAAAAGCAGTGGGCAGCAATCTTGTGGCTCTCCTTTTCAGATAAAGGTAGAGACAAGCTCCTCACTGTTAGAGAAGAGGATGCTGATGATTATGAAGTCCTGAAGAGTGCACTAATAGATGGGTTTGGCTTAACCACTGAACAGTACAGGTTGAAGTTCAGAGACACCCAGAAGGCACAGACTCAGGACTGGACTGACTTTGTTGATTGTGCAACCAAGGCTCTGGAGGGTTGGCTGGTTGGCAGTAGGGTTACTGATTTCAAGGGATTGTATAATCTGATGATGAGAGAACAGATCCTTAATAGTTGCCAGAACCAGTTGTTGCATCAGTACCTGGTGGACTCGGATCTGACCTCTCCCCAAGAATTGGGAAAGAAGGCAGACAAATGGGTCAGAACCAGGGTGAGGCAGAAACCCCAGAACCAAGGGGGCGACACCAAGAAGCAAGATCCTAAGGGCTCTGAGAAAGGTGGGGATAAGTCAAAAGACCAGAAGTCTTCACAAGGGCCCCAAAAATCTGCATCTGGTGGGGAGTCACAATCCAACAAGGGAAAAGGCCAAAAGAAGCCCTGGTGCAAATTCTGTAAACAGAAAGGGCACTGGACTTCTGACTGTAACAAGTCCAAAGACCAAACCACCACCACTCCTGCCCCTAAGGCAACTGTTCCCCCTAGTTCAGCTACTGGTGGAGGTGGTACACAGAATAAGGGTGTAGTAGGGTTGACCCTGGGTTCTGAAGTGGACTCTGACCTAGTCAGAGTGCCCACTCAGGCAATGCTGATTTGTGAGGGAGACCTTAATATGTCCTTCCTAGTGAGTCCCAGTAATCTGGGCAAATACAAACAGCAGCCTGTAATAAATGGCAAACAGGCTTTGGCATTTAGGGACACAGGTGCTAGTGTCACCATGGTGGCAGAGGATCTTGTGGACCCTGGACAGATCATCCTGGGCGAAATGTACCAGGTGACCAATGCAAGCAATGTCAAGACCAACCATAGTCTGGCAGTTGTGAATTTCTCCTGGGGAGGGGTAACTGGCCTCCAAAAGGTTGTAGTCAGTGCAGACCTCCCTGTCGAATGTCTATTGGGCAATGATCTAGAGACTTCAGCCTGGTCTGAAGTAGAGTTATGGACTCATGCTGAGATGCTGGGCATCCCTGCAGAGGTATTTGCTGTGACCAGGTCACAAGCAAGAATGCATGACACTGAACAGGCTCTGGACCAGATGCTTCCCAAGAGGAGGAGCAGTAGGGTAAAGGCAGTGCCTTCCCCTCTGTCTCAGATCACAGATTCACCCCCAGAGGGAGGTGAAGCATATCCTGAAGAAGGAACTGCCCCAGAGGGACTTGAGCCTGATCAGGTTGAGTTCTTGGGGGCAGGGGACCTTCTAGGGAAGATCTGAGTAAGGAGCAACAGTGCTGCCCCTCTCTTGAACCCCTCAGACAGCAGGCTGCTGCTGAGGCTGCTGGGAGTGCTAGTGGGTCCCATAAAGTTTATTGGGATGAGGGACTCCTATATTCTGAGAGTAGAGACCCAGCCCCTGGAGCCACCAGAAGGATGGTAATACCTCAGAAGTTTAGGGGGTTCCTCTTGACCCTAGCACATGACATCCCTTTAGCAGGACACTTGGGCCAAAACAAGACCTGGGACAGGCTTGTTCCACATTTTCATTGGCCACATATGTCAGAGGACACAAAGGAGTTTTGTCGCTCCTGTGTCACATGCCAAGCCAGTGGTAAGGCAGGTGGCACAACAAAGGCCCCCTGATACCACTACCGGTGGTGGGGGTACCCTTTGAAAGGGTAGGGATTGACATTGTTGGTCCCCTTGACCCTCAAACTGCATCTGGGCACAGGTTTATCCTGGTGGTAGTGGATCATGCCACCAGGTACCCAGAAGCAATTCCTCTGTGGACCACCACAGCCCCTGTGGTGGCAAGAGCCCTCATTGGAGTCTTCTCCAGAGTGGGTTTTCCAAAGGAGGTCATTTCTGACAGAGGTACCAACTTCATGTCAGGATATCTAAAAGCAATGTGGAAGGAGTGTGGTGTAACTTACAAGTTCACCACCCCTATCACCCACAATGCAATGGTTTAGTTGAACGCTTCAACAAAACCTTGAAAGGAATGATTAAAGGACTCCCAGAGAAGCTTAGGCGGAAATGGGACCTTCTTCTTCCTTGCCTGTTGTTTGCATACAGAGAGGTTCCACAGAAGGGGTTGGTTATAGCCCATTTGAGCTTCTGTTTGGGCATCCTGTGAGAGGTCCACTGTGTTTGGTAAAAGAGGGCTGGGAGTTACCTCTCAAGCCCCCAAACAAGATGTGATGGACTATGTACTTGGTCTCCGCTCCCGGATGGCAGAGTACATGAAAAAGGCAACCAAAAACCTGGAGGCCAGCCAAGAATTACAAAAAGCTTGGCATGACCAAAGGCTGTACTGACTGTATACCAGCCAGGACAGAAAGTGTGGGTGTTGGAGCCTGTGGCCCCAGCAGCCCTCCAGGACAAGTGGAGTTGCCCCCATACAATAGTTGAACAGAAGGGAGAAGTCACCTACCTGGTGAATCTTGGAACTCCCAGGAGCCCCCTGAGGGTGCTCCATGCCAACAGATTAAAGCCATATGTTGACAGGGCTGACATGGGCTTGCTCATGGCAACTGATGAGGACCAGGAAGGGGAGAGTGACCCTCTCCCTGACCTGCTCTCTCAGAACCCTGATGATGGGTCAGTAGATGGTGTTGCTATGGCAAGCAGCCTCACCGACCATCAGCAAACTGAGTGCAGACAAGTTCTGCAACAGTTTAGACATATGTTTAGCCTGACCCCTAGTCAGACTTCCTGGTGCACCCACGAGGTGGACACTGGAGACAGTCTGCCTGTCAAGAATAAAATCTACAGGCAACCTGACCATGTCAGGGACTGTATCAGGACTGAAGTCCAGAAAATGTTGGAGCTAGGTGTAATTGAGCCTTCAGATAGCCCTTGGGCTAGTCCAGTAGTCCTGGTACCCAAGCCTCATACCCAGGGTGGTAAGAAAGAAATGAGGTTTTGTGTAGACTACAGAGGCCTCAATGCAGTCACTAGGACTGATGCCTATCCCATACCAAGGGCAGATGAGCTGATTGATACTTTGGCCTCAGCCAAGTATCTAAGCACGTTTGACCTAACAGCTGGCTACTGGCAGATCAGGTTAGCTGATGATGCAAAAGCCAAAACAGCATTTTCGACCCCTGGTGGGCACTACCACTTTGTGGTGATGCCCTTTGGATTGAAAAATGCACCTGCCACTTTTCAGAGGTTGGTGAATAAAGTTCTGACAGGGATGGAAACTTATTGCTCAGCTTATCTAGATGATATTGCTGTCTTTAGTTCCTCCTGGCAGGATCACCTGGTCCACCTCAGGAATGTTTTGGAGGCCCTGCAGAAAGTAGGCCTCACTATCAAGGCCACTAAGTGCCAGATAGGGCAGAGTCAGGTTGTGTACCTGGGCCACCTTGTAGATGGAGGCCAGGTTCAGCCTTTACAGAGCAAAATCCAAACCATAATGGAATGGGTTGCTCCAACCACCCAGACACAGGTGAGAGCCTTCTTAGGCCTGACTGGGTACTATAGGAGGTTTGTCAAGGGATATGGATCTATAGTGACCCCCTTGAATGATCTGACCTCAAAGAAAATGCCAAAAAATGTTCAGTGGACAGCTAGCTGTCAGAAGGCATTTGAAGACCTAAAGCAGGCCATGTGCACTGCCCCCATCTTACAGAGTCCAGACTACACCAAAAAGTTCATTGTCCAAACAGATGCTTCTGAGCTGGGTGTGGGAGCTGTACTGTCTCAACTGAATGATGAAGGTCAAGACCAGCCAGTAGCTTTTATTAGCAGAAGGCTGACCCCTAGAGAGAAACGTTGGTCAGCTATAGAGAGGGAGGCCTTTGCTGTGGTATGGGCCCTGAAGAAGCTGAGGCCATACTTGTTTGGTACTCACTTCATAGTTCAGACCGACCACAAACCCCTCCTATGGCTTAAACAAATGAAAGGAGAAAACCCAAAACTTTTGAGGTGGTCCATTTCCCTACAGGGGATGGACTATACAGTGGAACATAGACCTGGGACCCAACATGCCAATGCAGATGGACTCTCAAGGTATTTCCACTTTGAACACGAAGACTCAACTGGTCAAGGTTAGTTTAGTGTCCCTGCGTTTGGGGGGTTGTGTAGGAGAGTAGGATCTGCCTCTTATGTTGCCCCCACTTTTTTTCTGATGTTTACACTGGTTTCTGGCTATAGTCAGGCTGGGACCCTGCTAATCAGGGCCCCAGCCTCTCTGTTCTCTCTAAACGATTTGGAGTGCACTCTAGGTGCACTAGTGATTGGATACTGTGGCACCTTATGAGTCCCTAGTATATGGTACCTTAGGTACCAAGGGCATAGGTACTTCACAGGCCTACCAGGGGCTGCAGCATGTATTATGCCACCCCTGGGAAGCAGACTAAATCTGACACCACAGGCCTGCTACTGCAGCCTGAGTGAGGAAGTGCTAGCACCCCTCACTGAGATATAGGTTCCCTATATCTCTCCTACACACACATATAACCCTATCAGTCACCCCTAAGGCAGGCCCTATCAATCCTGAGGGCAGGGTGCTTGGCTTCTATGTGAGGGGGTGCCTCTGCCTGAGCAGGGCCCCTCTGCAGCTCTCAGAAGTCCATTCTCTGGTGCTGTTTGTGGATGCGGTTAAACCATATACTTTTAAGTGCATTATATCCTCGCGGTAAAATGCTAACTTTGGAATGGCTGCATCGAAACATGTCGTGTTTGGTATCAAACACCTTGGAATACTACCCCCCCCCCCCGCCAGTCCTGGCGGCGGGGGTAGCATTCCACCCTTCTAGAGGGATAGACATGTACCTACTGTGGAAACGCGGTAGAATCCTGCAGAGCCCTGGCATCCCAAAATGGATGCCACCAGTCACAGACACTGGGCTGCCCTCCTGCTGATGACCAACACTCGCAGTGGAGGAAGCCCAACAATAGATATCCTGTCCCAAGGGGTGTGACCACCTCCCAGACAGGGTTTAGTGTATTGGGGCTGGGTGGGTGCACTCTTAGAGTGCTTTGAAGTCCTGCACTGGGGGAGCAGAAGGCTCCTCTGTGCATATGCCAGTTCAAACCGGCTCAGGGGCTACCTGTCCCTGCTCTGGCGCAAAACTGGACAAAGGGAAGTGGGTGTAGCCACCCACTCCCTGACCCTCCCATAGGTAGGGTCATAGAGCTAGTCCCTCCCTTTCTTTTAGTATAAGAGGGGAACCTGTGCATTGCACCCTAGATTTCCCTGGACGACGCTCTGAAGAAGAATCCCGGACCTTCGACGTTCCACTACCTTTGGAAGACTGAAGAATCTCCCTTGGAGTCAAGTAGTGACTCCCCTGCTTGGCAGGCACCAAAAACTACAAACGACGGTCGCAAACTACGCCGCTCCCGCCGGAGTCCGAAGTCCCTGCAGCCCAAGGAGTAGATTTCCTGACTTCTCAAAGGCCATCGTGAGTCCCCAGCGAAGCTGAGGCCAGTGGACCCCAAGAGTAACGAGGAACCGCGACCCCTGTGTACCGTGCACTATTGTCGAGTGAAACCCCTTCACAACACTCCACGAACTTGTGCTTTGGACCATGTGTGGTCCCAGCCTCCAGCAGGAATCCCTCCTAAGATTAGAGGCCTACCACATCCCGAGTGACCGTGGGCCCCTGTGAGTGAATCCTCCCGAGGCGTCTTTGCGATCCCTTGCCAGCCGGCTTGTGGGTCCCCAGAAGACTTCCTAAAGAAACCAAAGGGCTCCCCTGGTTGCTCCAGACCTGCCCTGACTTACCCTCGCTGGGTGAGTTCCACAGACCTTGCTGGTCTGCGCCATTGCCTCTTCACACTTTCCCCAAGACTTGCTATTACCAAGGCTTGTTGTCTCTGATCGAGTTGCCGACACCGCAGTAAGCCGCAGACATCGTGGGACACGCCGAATCCAGCTCCTGGTCATCGTCGACGCCTCCTGGACCTCGTGGCTGAAGAGTCAAGGCAACCGCGAACAACCTGAATCTTGCGACGACAGTGGGCATCCATCTTCCTTGCCCCAAGTCACTGCCAAGTGACTTTGAACACTGTCCCCTCTGCTTTCAGGTCTTCCATCTTCCGAATCCAGGCTTGGATTCCTCCGGACACTTCTCCTGTCGCCGCAAGCAGCAAGTCTTCACTGGCTCCCATTGAAAATGACGCCGCGACCCGACACCAAAGAACACCTATGCACCCGGCTCCCTGGGTGAGGTAACTTCAGCACTATGGTGCTCCTGTGGAGTGTGGGCCCTAGAACTACTTACCCTGTAAGTGACTTGCTTGTAGCTTCCCTCGAAGTGTCCTAAAACTCTAACTTTCCAAGTGCGACTCTCGCACTGACTCGTACAAGGTTCGCGTCTGTGTTAGACACACCGCGTCCAACTCCCTTGCAATTCCATCTGTAACCGCGTCCTTCGACACGTACAAGGACCGATCGGTGTGTTCGCCTCGACCACGCAAGGGACCTTTAACATTGATATCTCAATCGCGTCTGAGTGCATAGACTCGTACAGGATTCGCATCGATGCCAGGTCACCGCGTCCGTCCCCTGTGGGTCTCCTACAACTACCTGGGGTGGTTCTTGGGGGTCCCTCGATTCTAGATGCCCTAGACCTAGGTCTAGCAAACTAAGATTGTAATATTCAATTGTGCTAAACTTATTCTGATAATATTTGACTTGTACATATGTTTCTGACCTCTAATCTCATAAAGAGATTAGTAGAGAGTGTTTATTAATAAATACATATATATTTGATATATATACCTGTGTGGTGTCTTTTCATTTGGTGATTCAAGAGATTGTGTGGTAAAACAAGCTGCTTTACATTCCTTCAAGACTTAGCCTGAAGGCTGCTCTCTACAGCTACCACTAGGATAGCTTTCTATAAAAGTTGTCTTAAACCTATCTACCATAAGAGTCGAATTGTTCTGGTGCAAGGTGTCCACTTTAATTAGTGAACAGCATATACCAGGCCAACTTCTCACACCACTAAATAGAGTACTGCCATGATTTAGACTATTGGAATTACTGGTATGGGATTCCTATTGTGGGCCAGGAAATCTGGCTACAGCGGATGACATAAATCAATAATAGCCAATTTGATCTGATGTATTTGATTCTATTCCTTTCTTCCATGGTAGCTAGGTCTGGAACTGTAAATGAGAAAAAGGCACTAAGTATTTTGGATATGCATGGGTTGTAATGTTTAAGAAAAGATGACAAAAATGTATTCCTTCCAATTTAATAAACTACTAGTTAATAATCCATGCTTTTTGTTATTTTTGCTCATTTCTAATAAATGTGGAACAAATTGCCTACATGGAAAAAATGTATGACTAAACAATCATTTTAATGTGTACATTTTAAAATGTATGATGCAAAAAAGGAACCACTTGAGAAATGAAATACAACAATAGTTTTCGACTTTGTCAGTTGTTTTTATTCAACATACCTCAAAATAATAAGACAGGAAGAAATAAATAACCAAACCAACATTTTAAAAAGTCAATCATGGTGAATGAAACTATTATTGCGGAACCAAAATTGTTTTGAAGTTCAGTGTCCAAAATACAACTGGCATCAGAAAGGTAAATGTGTCCAGAAAATAGTCCACAAAGTGAATGGTAGTCACACACTGGAGTAAATTAGGTTCTGCATCTCTTGCTGGTGGTGGTGGTGGATGTGCTGCCATCCTCTGCTCCTAGTCCGCCTGAATGTCCCCTCCTGGGGGAAGTGTGGCTCCACAGTTGCTGGTACTGAGATGGGTGCTGGTGCGTCCTGTTTTGGCACGGCCTCCCTTTCTGTGGCTGAGGCAGATATAGTTGGGCAAAATGTAGTTGAATCAAAGAAAGCGAAAGATGTTGCTGGAAAATCTCTGCACATATGGGTGAAAATATCATGCAGCACCCCAGTCAGGGAGCCAAAATTGGAGTTCAGTTTCTCCATATGTACATTGTGCTCCCTCTGCAACTGCTTCCTCTCCTTGAGCTCTGTCAGGACCTGGCCATCATGTCTTGGGACTGATGGAGGGATCCCAAGACTTGGCTGATGGTGGTCTGGGTGACAGTTATCACAGTGGCCTCGCATTGCTGGTCCACAGATTCCCAGCCACGACCCCTACCCCCACTACCCTATGTCCTTCACCCAGTGTGCCCCATTCCACTGGTGTCTGGCTGAACTAGAGGTAGTGGTGGTGGTGTATCAACAGCAGCCAGGACAGGGGGGTACAAGATTGGTGTGATGTTGGTTTGGACACAGGAACTGAAGGTATCTGTAGGCTGATGTATTTTAACAGCTGGGGTGGAAAGTGTAGGTGTGGGCCGAGTGAGACTCACTGGAGCAGTCTGCCCAGACAGACCAGATGAACCAGGCTGCTCCCCATCAACCGGACTTGCAGGAGTGTAGTCCTCAGTGAAGGCTTGATCCTGCACTGGAATGGAGGTACCCTCAGTCGTAGAAGGTTGTCCACGTACTCTGGCTGTTGGACCTATTGTAAATTAATGAAACATACAAAATCTAATTTTTTTAATCTGGATTATACATCTAAATCTTTTGAAACAATAATGTGAAACAACCTAAAAGTTAAAAAGTAAAATATTATAATAATTGTACCTTGCAGTGATATCATAATAGGTTACACAAACAGTTTGAATGACACTCTAAACTACTTCAAAAAAGCAGGTGAAAAGATGTCCTGAAATGCAATAGGATGTTTGGAAAGTATACACAAAATGTACCAAACATTTCACACAACACAGTAGAGAGGTGAATTAGAAATTCAATCATTCCAAGGTCTAGTGGCTAATATTCTGAGCTTTACACAATTTAGAAGGATATATAGCATTAGTCATTATATGAACAATGCAGAGTACATTTTCACAAAAATAACCACTTATATTCAGCATACAAATTTACATACCTTACAATTTTTAAGTAAATAAACGGTGATTTGTGAATCAACATGAATTTCATCAAATAACAGGAATAGGACAACTTACTAAATTAGACACATTAACATTTCATAACATAGCATGATATAGAGATTGATCAATACATAACACTTTAACATACGTGAAAATGTGATGGGAAAGAGAGAATGAGCAAGTTAACATTGCAATATGATTTTCACAAACCTAAAACAAGTAATCAGGGTAGTTGTAGTCATTTCAATTAACAACACTTGCAAATTAATAAGTTAAACAAACCTAGTGAAAATATGCTGTTGAAAAGAAGAGACATTTACAATATTAATAGATGCATATACAATATGGTATTTAGAGTAAAAACACTTACAAGTAACATTACCTCATGTAAAATGGTATGGACATTGATACCTGTAATCTTATATTCAGCAAAATACATTCTAACAAACAAAAAAAGACAACAAAATAATTGATAAAAATATGTGTATGTTTGTATGCTTCCAAAAGGTGTTAACCACATTAGAGAGAGCTAACTGAAAATCATAAACAAAACTTAGGTTTAGTGACACATTCAAAAGTGTAACTTACCAGTCTCCATTCCACCAGGGATTCCTGTTAAGCCTTCAGGATGAAGGATCAGCAACACCGTCTCCTCCAAGGGAAAAAGTTATAAGGGGGCTGGGAGAGCCACTACCAGTCCTCTGGGCCTAAAGGTGATGCTTGGAGTCCATAAAACCCACTCTGTCCGCACATCAATCTACCTCTTTCTAATGTCCTCCTGTAGGCCCAGGTGTTTGCTGCAGCATTCACTCTGTCAACTATTCTGGCCCACAGACGATGTAGTTCTTTTGATATCCCAGCATAGTATTATCCTTTGCTGCAAGGTATCAGAGAACTTTTACATGTGACGTGAAGTCTTCTACTAGGTGAACAGCCCCTCCACATGCAGTTTCTGCGGATCCTACATCTTATCAGTTTACAATATTACATTATGGTACCTTAAGGCAAGCATTACACATATGTTGCCAGAGTGGCAGAACAATAACAGTCTGTCATACAAGGACAGAAATTACTTCAGCTCCTGCAAGCATATGCACTATGGCTTCTATTAGGAAACATCTATTTTATACGCAACCTAACTCATGACATTCAAATTATGAATCCATCAAGATCAATTGAGACGTTTGGAAAACTTTATATTTCAGCTTATTCTTTACATTGCAAAGCTACTAAAACTATTCAAAAAGCTACGGGAGGCAGAGTTATCTTAGAGTCTCGATTGCATCTTACCTAGCACCACATATCATCCCAGCATTTCATACGACATTTAAGTTGGAGTTTCACATGATTTATTGCACGGATATTTTGTACCATGGGTTGCCCAGGAGAGAAGATCTGTCTGAACAACGAATACAAGGTTTTCCCGAGGGAAATAGAGTAGAAGATTGCTGCCCTCACAAGGGAATGCTTTTGATTAGTGACAGTTGAAGTTGATGTAGAGGCACAAGTCATTAAGGACCTCCTTTGGTGGTGGCATATCCTGAATCTCCCTGTGCCATGAGTTGGCTGTGACCAACCAATCAACAAAGTTTGCATAGACGAAATTGGCAATGGAATTTCAATTAGCTGCCATCAGAAAAATGTATGCTCTGCAGAGTCCATGCTGAAGGGCAAGAGCCTGTGTGAGTATATTGTATATGGATCCTGAAGCAAAGAAATTGCCTGTTTCCTTTATGATCGTTATGTGAAAGTAGATATCCTCTAAATCTAAGGCACATGTGTGCTTTCGCTCATGTAACTGTGTGAATCTGGTGTGGTTACAACATTCTAAACATTTTTGCCTAAATCATAGGTTTACCATCTTCAGATTTAGGGGGTCATTAGGATGGCGGATGGACTGGAGTCCGTCCGCCATCCTGGTGTAAACCGGGACCGTCCGCCATGCATGCAGCAGTCCCGCACACCCGATCAGGATGCGACCGCCACCATGGCAGTCGGATTGTGATTTTTAACATTGCGGTGGGTGCTGCTGACAGCAGCACCCGCCACAATGCCAAAACAGCATGTAGTGCGAAATGTAGGGGGGTACCATGGGTACCCCCCAAGTGCACCCTCACCTCCCCCCAACACAAGGGGGGCCCGTAACAGGCTCCCATCACCAATCCCCACCAGCCTTTCCATGGCGGCATCGCCACCATGGAAATGCTATCTGCAGCCAGCATCCTAATTTGGTGGACGGTGCCTGCTAGGCACCGCCACCATTTAGGACTCACTGGGTAGTCCGCCGGGCAATCGTACCGATTGCTGTGGCGGTTCAGTGGCGGACGGTCTTTGCGTCCGCCACTGTCCATGTCTGGATTCCTCCGCCATCGTAATGTGGCGGGGGCAAAATCCACTTTGGATGGCGGACGGAGCGCCACAAGCACGGCTGGCGGTGGTGGTCCTTCCGCCATCCTAATAATCCCCTTAGTGTGGGTCGTAGTTTCTGTGGTGTTGGAACAATTTTTAGAGTGGAAGTGCTGGCTAATAACATCACCTCACCAAAGCTATAGGTGATATGTGGGTCAACAAAAGGGAAGGAGGGGGACCGGGAGCTAATTATGGTCCAGTGCCCGTGCTCCACGATCAAGTCGTCAAACCAAAAAAGAGGGTCACTGTTCCGTCGGTGGGGGTGCAAAATAGTCACCCACTCACCAGCAAGAGAAGTAAAAGAAGTAGAAGAATAAGCAAGGGGGTAAACCTAGGTCTAGAACCCACTCTGCAGGGAGAAGGTCAAGTCTTGTCTCATGTTGCCCTCACACACCCCGAAGGATGTCATGCTTCATCATCAGGCGTTTGCTCCTCGTCGGGCCGGGGCTGCAATGCCCTACGGGTCCCCCGAAGGGTCACTTTAGCGGAGATCTTTTTGAGAACAGCCGTTAGATGAGTGCGGGTGTGTGGGGTGGGTCCTATGTGCACGGTGAAAGTGGATGTGAAGGATAAAAATGGCTAAGGGATACCAGAGAAGGGGTATCTTTATTGTGGCGGTACCCTTGTCATACTAAAAAACCCAAAGGTTGTACATTACTCCTGCAGGCAGTGATGTGCCCCCGGTAACTCAAAGGTCAGGTCGACATATTTCGCGCCTAGATGGTCATAAGGATCCGTGGCGCTTCGTCAGGACCAAGAATAAATAGTGATGTGAAAAGTGCAAGTGAGTGGAGGGATTCTAACCCTCAGTGCAGTCAGGGCGGGCTAGTGCTGTGAAAAACTACAGCTCAGCTACAACTAAATAGTTGATCCGCTCCTGATGTGACCTAGGAGTAAAAAGGGAGACAGAAAAACACCAAGACACACATGAAGTATAAATCATAGACATCAATGTGTGCCTCCATAGAAAACATAAAAACGCACGCAATGTGCATGAGACATGAGGCTGACAATACCTCTACCATGGGACAGGCCCCCACAATGGTAGGCCGCCCGAGTGGGCACAGTGTGCCGGTTGCGCCAGAGAAATGGGACAACCCCCCTGCGTGGGACCGTGCTGTGTCTGAAAAGCCCACACCTTGGGGCCAAGGTGCGGGGCAGTTACCCTGAGCCAGAACCTGTTAGAATCGCGAAGCGCAAGGCTGACAAAGGCGGCGTGGTCTGAGGTAGATGGTCCGTCCCGAAGGACCAACACACACACGTCCTGTACCAAGCCCGCTGTGCTTCTTCTATCAAGTGGTGGGGATATTGCCGTGTGGTTGAAGTCATAAAGAGAGACATTTCCTTACCTAAAGTCACGTGGAGGATTACTCCTTGGGCTAGGGCGTAGGTAAACCCGCACCTTAACGGGCTACAGGAGGAAAGATGCGGGAGAAGGAAAAAAGTAAAGTGAAGAAAGTGAACACTAGCACCACAGTACTAATACAGCGACTTACTGTGCTTGATATGCTGCCCCGGTCTCAACCAGTGTTACTCACAGTTTCCTTGTGTGTGCTGCATCTCAGCACCTACCCGTCCTGACGCCAGCCCACATATTATCTGGCCGTGAGGGTGGAGGCACGGTCCCATGCAGGGGGGTTGTCCCGGGTACCAGTTGTGCCGCCTCTGCGTTCGCCCATTTCTCTGGCGCAACCGGCAGCTGGCAAACTGTGCCCACTCGGGCGGCCTACCATTGCGGGGGCCTGTCCCATGGTAGCCTCATGTCTCATGCGCATTGCGTGCGTTTTTATGTTTTCTATGGAGGCACACATTGATGTCTATGATTTATACTACATGTGTGTCTTGTTGTTTTTCTGTCTCCCATTTTACTCCTAGGTCACATCAGGAGCGGATCAACTATTTAGTTGTAGCTGAGCTGTAGTTTTTCACAGCACTAGCCCGCCCTGACTGCACTGAGGGTTAGAATCCCTCCACTCACTTGCACTTTTCACATCACTATTTATTGTTGGTCCTGAGGAAGCGCCACGGATCCTTATGACCATCTAGGCGCGAAACATGTCGACCTGACCTTTGAGTTACCGGGGGCACATCACTGCCCACAGCAGTAACGTACAACCTTCGGGTTTTTTAGTATGACAAGGGTACCGCCACAATAAAGATACCCCTTCTCTGGTATTCCTTAGCCATTTTTATCCTTCACATACACTTTCACCGTGCACATAGGACCCACCTCTGCTAAAATGACCCTGCGGGGGACCCGTAGGGCATTGCAGCACCGGCCCGACGAGGAGCAAACGCCCGATGATGAAGCATGACATCCTTCGGGGTGTGTGAGGGCAACATGAGACAAGACTTGTCCTTCCCCCTGCAGAGTGGGTTCTAGACCTAGGTTTACCCCCTTGCTTATTCTTCTACTTCTTTTACTTCTCTTGCTGGTGAGTGGGTGACTTTTTTGCACCCCCACCGACTGAACAGGGACCCTCTTTTTTGATAGGTGATATGTGACCGCCAATCTCTGAAAACGCAAAAAATGCTGCCAAAAGATAAACATTTGAAGTGCTCTCTTATTGTTCATTCTCTATCTGAACTCAAGTTTTATGGGGGCACTTTAGTACCTCAAGTACCCATAGTTCCAGTGCCATCGGTAGGCCTCTTTAGTTACTAAGAGATGCCTTTGTTCTTTTGGTAGTTTTCAACATTCACAACCACTGTCGTCTGTATTAAGATTCACAGTTCCTGGACCAGCAGGTCCAGAAGGAATGGGTTTGCAAAGTGCTGCAAATCCTGCGTTTTTAGCTATCCTGTGCAGTATCTATTATTTATTGTTGTGCTGGTGAAGCTTAGGCCAACTGGGGGAATGAGTGATGGAATCATTGTCTGTAGATTATTAGGAGCTTTCCCCAGTGCTGGAGAGAGTGCTGGTTTCCACTGTATCTGTTGGAGGACTTTTGATGTTGGAACGTTGCAGTGAATATGGCATTACGTATGGGCCTGTTGGTCTGTATTACATACTTCCAAATATAAGCTAACACACTATGGCAAATATGATTCACCTTTTTAACCTTTCTCACTGCATTACACACCATCATAATAAAACACAAAATAGTATATGAAAGAGTTTACTGTTCTGTACCTTTGTGTTCAGTGGTAACTGACTCAAACCACTTCCAGCATGTCATGCAGCACTTTTTTGTCCAACTGATTGCAGGAAAACAATAACGGAATGTATTGTTTAAATTTCCATGACTAGATAGTCACACTTCACTGAATTTACTAAACCTCGAACTCAGCAAAAGTGGTAAGTTTGGCGACTTGTATTCTAAGATGTGAATGTGGTTTTCTTCGCAAACACGAAAACCAGGAAACAGCATTTACCAAACTAAGAAGGCTTTTACAGCAAAAGGCTATTTCTGCAAGGTAATTTTAACACATAGGTCCTCATTAGGAGTGGCCTCATAATTCCGATGGGGCCGGTAGAAGTGGTTATTACCTGCCTCTTCAGAATTACGAGCTATTATAAGCAGCTGAAAAGTCTGGGAGAAAGGTCAGCCTCAAAATAAGAAATTATGGAGTATATAGGACAAGGCATTTCGATTCCCAGTAATACCTCCTTTCTTAGTAGAAAATCAAGGTCCAGTTAATAATTGCTTGGATTTCCTTTACTCGCAGAGTTAGCAGTATCACAGGTATCGGTAATTCCAAGGGACTAGTAACTCCAATAGGGTGGGGGAAATCCAGCCCATTTCCTGAGCCGTTCTCAATCAGGGGACAAATGTTTTGAAATATTCTCATTAAATGACTGTACATTGCTTCCCTGTCCCTGTTGTTTATGAAGCTAAGCTGGGATAAGAGCATTGACCCTTCATTTGTGCTGTAATAGCAGTTAGCCATACAGTGCATAAGTTAACATACGTCTCCACAAGCACTGAAAAAAAAAACCTTCATATTAAGCTTCATGTGGGAGTGGGAAGCACGACACTGCGTATGGTTTCAAGAGGGGCACCTTTCAGCCAACCTCCTTTGTGCATGACTGAAGAATGCGTGCAGCATTCTTTGGCTTCCCTCTGTGGGTTGGGTACAACGTGTGGTTGAAGGCCAATCCCAGGTGCATGTCCAGGTGCATAACCAAAGGGTGTGAACAGCAGGTGGGTTATACTAGAAGATGGATGAAATATATGATCAAAAAACCCCAGATTCGTTTGAAGTCATGGCTAGCTTTGCCTATAACATCTTAAAATACGATAAAAACACCTGAGAAATTAACATAAAAAACACAGATACTGAATAGTTAAATTTAACAATTAAAACTGAAAACCACTGTAACTCAAAAGTTATTGTGAATTCCGCAGTTCATAATTCACACAACAATCAATATATTGCACAATCTGGGGCCTAGTCACAAAGGTACATTTACATGTGAGTAAATTTACATGTATAAATTTAACTGCACACTTTGTAACAACTATTTTGGCTAGTCACCATTTCTGAGCGTAAAGTTACTACAAAGTGTAAACTTACATGTATATATCCTCTGAAACAGGGGGTGAAGTCAAATCTTTTATATGCAGGCAGAGGTCTCCACCACCTGTGGTAAAGTATAGGAAAAAGTAAAAAAAAAAAAAACTTTACAAAATAGTAAAAATATGTTTGTATTAAATATTAATGTAAATTAATTTTAGAAATGTATTTTAAATGCAGAAAAAAATAAAAAATACTAAGGCAATTTTAATGGAATTTTCAATTAAATATAGAATTAATGTAAATATTTTAAATTAAAACAGAATTATTAAGAGTTTTATTAAAAAATCCCACCTAAACTAAAATGTTTATATGTATTTATTATGCATTACAATTATTTAAATTTATGTATTGAATCCATTTAAATTAGTTTAACTATTTTTAAAAACTAAAGTTAAATTTATTTTTTAAATTAAAACATTTTATTAAAATAATTAATAATATTTTTTAGTTATATGCAATATATATTTTAACATTAATTAAAATGTAGCTATATATTTTGCAAAAATAGATAAATTAATTCATTTTAACATTATTTCTTATGGGTTTTTGTTTTCACTTCCTGCCTCCATTATTTTCTATAGGCGGGTGGTGCATGTGTGGTGCTGGAGTTACTCCAGGTCTAGGCTGGAGTATGTTTACTCCTCATTCAGGTAGCTTTTTGCTGTAGTAACTTTAAGAGTGCAGTTTGTGAAGGGGCTTACTATTTTACAGCTGGCACATGCCCCTCCTCCCAAGGCCGTGCGCGGAAGGGGTTGATATTAAATATGATAATAAAATATTACTTTACATTTAAACTCCCTAGGAATTCACTGAAAACCAAAGGTTAAAGTGCTGTTATAGTTAGGTATGGTAATAATATCTTTCTTTACATTAAAAAACCTTAGAAGTTCACTGAAAAACGCAAAGGCTAAAGAGACGTAATAGTTGGGTTAAAATGACAGTTAAAACACACCATTTTAGACAAACAAAAGCACTGAAATTTACCAGTTATAGTTATCTCAAGCAATTATAACTCATGCCCAGAAGTAACTATGACTCGAGCCCTCATCATGCACTGCTTATGACCTCACATATTACATCACTCATAACATATTGTATAAAATCCTTGATAAAATCACTGCAACATCTGAAATGGAATCATTGATGACAACACTGTACATGGTGGGGCTATGGCTTACTCTGGGATGGTGGAGAAACCTATATTACCTCCAAGACATTTACCTCTAAATGACATGCTCCGAGTTGATTCACTTGGTCTCTAGGCCCAGGCGAATGTTTCTAAAGTAATTTACCCATGACTATTTGAGGGTTTCTTTCTCAAATTAGGAGAGATTGGTAAATACTGGCAAGTCAAATTTTCCATCTCCAAAATATTTGTAAGTCTTCCCCCAAGGAGAGCGATATTTTAAATAAAGGTTTGCCCTCCTAGGCAGGACAGAAGTCATCAGAACTGTGAGCTCCCTCATATATTCCTTCCCCACTACTACTCCACTCACCACTACCCTGTAGCCTGCCACCAACGTTTTGGTAGAATCATACATATATTTATTTTTTCACTGCAGAAAATAGTCTCTTAAATGATGCTACACCCCTATGGGGGCAATAGACTTACTTCCTTACCCTCAGGATAGCATTTCTAAGATATGATTAACATTAAAAATATAATAAAAGGGCTTTGTGTCTCATAGTCTTTCTATTATGTCTAATGAATGGGCAATAGAATAGTGGTGTTAGTGAGTAGGGGCATCAGAAGAAAAGCATGTACAGGTTTTCGAAGATAATGTATAGCCCTGCAGGGATCTGCCTTCTGCTCACTGCATTTAATAAACTGCAGCACTGCCCTGTGGGGGCCTGGTCTCCAATACAGGTTTTCAAAAAATAATAATAAAGAGCAGTCTGAAGCTAAGTTTAATAAGTAAATATCCATTTTTTGTTTTGTTATAAGGCATTCAGATTTAAAGTAGGCCTAGACCTAGTAAGCGCAGACGTGTCATTGAGAGTTCACAAAACTAGTGCCAGATACAACATCCTGTGGTATAATAAGTATTATCTAGGTTTTGCACCCAAAAACTTTTTATGTATTAGGACAGCTTGCACCAAATCGATATTAATATTTAATTAAAATCAAATGCTTCTCCTATCTGACAAGTCATATTGTATCAGCTCATTTACTTGTTACACTCTCATTTTTAACTTTCCAAAATAGTGGACATGCTTTAAAAACATAAAGGTGTATCTTGCAGAAATGTTGCAGTAGGCCTGAACATATCTTCATGAGTTTCATTTATTAGCATTACCCAATATTACTGGGCTGCTGGGGTGTTTAAATGCAATACATTAAAGATGAGCAAATGCTTTCATGGCCTTATTTAATTATCATTAGCTTGTATTACTATATGAATTTTATTGTTCGGATACAGGAGAGGCAGCACTTTTCTTAAAATCTGCTCTTTGTAAATTGATTTAATTTGTTGGGCAGAAATGTCTCTGTCTTGATTATTTTCCATACAATGAATAGGGACCTTTATTTGGAGATGAAAAGGATCATATCTATCGGAACGACGTGTCCCTTTCAAATCTGTCATTCCTTGTTCAGTTAGAAATGCAATATTTAACATGGTGGGTATATTATATAGAAACATATACCTTAATTACAGGAAAGGGCCACCAGGCCAAGCTATTCGACCAGTTTCGCATGTCGACTCCTAAAAAACAGGCTCATTTTTCCCTTAGCGTTAGCCTTGGATTTAAAATGTTTTACATTTGCTTAGTGTGCGTCCCCTATAGTTTGAGGCGCGTTTTGATACCCACCTCTTTAATTCTGTCACTGAGTCTCTGCATTCTCAAGAGGAAAAGTACATCCATCTTAACATATATAACTTTCCAAGAAATTGATTTAAAAAGTAGTTGCTCCACCAATAATTTATTAAGCATCACAAATGATGCAAAGTCAATAGGCTCGATTTTACTACAGCTCATAATTTTAAAACCGAGTAAATAGGTATTTTCGTTTTGAAAGTCCATAGAATTCTATGTTGTTATCTGCTGATCAGTGCAACACGTATAAAAATGTTGTTATAGCTTTGCTTTCTGTCTACTTCCTTCATGATGCCAGGATTCCTTCCACGGCAGTGCGTGCAGACCCAGCAGCAACCAACATGGTGGCTGTCACTGACGTGTCTGAAAAGACTCCTCACAGACCCACAAAGACGTAATCAGCCGAATTTTACAGATACCTTCCATTTGTTTTTAAACCTCCCCTGTTGCTTTTTCAGGTTATGTCTCCCCTGCTCCATTAAAACCGTGGTGCCTTAACAAACTGGGAGACAAAACAATTTGAGATATTCCTTTAAAATTCTAACATGATAAGAGAACCTTCGTCTTGACAACAAACTTTGCAATATATATTTGAGGCATATCACGAGCAAGCCTTCCAGAAATGGTACAGTCTTAAAATGAGAGCACATGAGAGGTAGAAAACATGACGAAGAAATTAAAATGGCAAAGTACACAAGTCCCCGGCTCCAACGGTCTCTATAAGTTCAGGAGAGTGCCCTGGGGCAGTCTCTTGAACTTATATTGTGTGCTTACTGCCCTGGCAAAAGCCAAAAGCCTCAAACCAAGCTTGAAATATACCAGTTATAAATAAAACTTGGAGTTATTATCAAGTTGATTTATTTTTATTTATTTCGTGTGATTTCTACCACACAGTTTTCTACGGTTGTTTATCGTATTACTATAAAATACAAATAGTATGGGTGCCAGTTTAACAGATACGACTGACTGTAAAGTATTCAATCTGCCTTTTCAAGGGCCCCTAAATATTTTACTTTTTGTAATCTGATTTTGAGCTTTACTGATTTAGGCCTGCCCACCTCCCTTTAGTTCTAAGTTGGGTTTGAAAACTATTTGATTTGCCACATGTCAACTGCACACATTACAGGAATGAGGGAGAGTACAAATATGGCTTACTAGTATGAGGAGGAGGACTTTGATTTTGTTTAAGCAAACTATTTAATGAAGCTGATAAATGTACAGCTCAGCAACAGCTGCAAAACACTATGGAGCCGATTACGATGGTGGTCAGTCCGCTGTTGCGGCGGTGAGGAGAACACCCGAAAAGCAGGTGGGCAGTCTGACTGCCGCATATTGAAATGATCGCCCTGCTGGCGATCGGAGAGTGCTCGGTATCATGGCAGCTTGTGCTGCGGCCTTGGAAAAGGCCATTGAACAAGCTGCCTTGGTATGGAGCACCTTCTACATGTCCATGGACCATGTACCATACACCATGTCGTGCATGGCACACGGTGCATGGAGGTGCACTACATTTGCCCCCAGGTCCACTTTTGCAGTGGCCCACAACAAATGGGGGCCCTGTTTGGGGGGCCCCCATATCCCTTTCTGAAAGCCTTTACATGGTTGTCTTCCCATCATGAATTGGCTGTCAGAAAGAGATATTCTAATCCCGATGGTGGTGACTGCCTCAGCACCGCCGTCATTCAGGTATACGACTCCGACCACCGCCTCATTGAGATCTCAGATCCTGATGGTCTTCCCTCTGACCGATGTCGGTCTAATTGCCCGATTGCAATCCGGCTTTCAGACTGAAGGGCTGTCGGACCACCACTGATGGCCTGTTGGTGTGCAGTCTGACCACCATCATAATCAGGCCCTATGCCCTTAATAAAATGGACAGCACAGAAATTAATATTTCTCATTTAGGTGCCATATTTTACGCAGTAGGGGCGAGTAGTCAGCACAGTTATGTCCTGAACGTTTATGAGCTAGTCTGCCAGGTGGCCATCCTGCTGTTAGCCTATTACTTTATAAAACTTGAAAAGTATGCATAAAATATACTTTCAAGACTGTTGTGGAACATAGGTTGCCTGAAACTCTTAGAAGAATGGAGACCGAAGTAGAGCAGAGAAGTTAGAGACTGTGGGGCATATTTATGAGAGAAGTGGCGGAGCATGGTAATAGACTCCTTGGCTTAACACCACACTCTGCCACTTCTGAAACGCAGGGCTGCACCGTATTCACAAGGATACGGAGCAGCCCTGCATTTCCCCCTGTGATGGTGCTAATTTAGCTGCCTAGCGCCAACACAGGCACCCTTGCAGCATAGTGCAAGGGTGTCTGCGTTGCAGGGAATGATTGTTTATGTGCAGGAAGGTGTCTCTTCTTGCACATAAACAATCAGTAATGAAGCTTTGTAACTTTTGTGTGTGCTGCTTAATGCAGCTCACATAGAAGATGCAAAACGTCATTTTTTCCAATGATTGTCAACACCCATTGCCCTCCCCTTTCACGCTAATTGTAGTGTGAAATGGTGCCTTATGACAAGGCAGTGTTAAACCATGTTAAGTGGCTTAATGCTGCTTTGTAAATAAGGCGAAGCCCCTATCGCCACCACAACATCTGAAAAAGTGATTTTGTGGTGGCGATAGGGGCTTATAAATATGCCCTTGCAATCATTACTCCTGTCAGCTTGAGAGCCTGCAGGTCATCATCCCTCTACTATATAATGCAAAATAGGTGATAGAAGTGTCCCATTCAAAATTCTAGAAAAATCCGGATTACCAGTCAAAGACGATGCTGACGTGTTTGCATCAGTCTGATGAAGATGTAACCCTGACAGCTTGCTCCAGTACCATCCACAAGCTAGAGCTTTTTCATCTCAAGAAATATCACCACTGTGAACAACCACCAGCATACTAAGGCTCTGGAGCACTGTGTGATGTGAGTCTCCTGAACTAGTCTGCTGAAGGGAGAGAAGCTGTGCAAAATCTGCAGAGCACCAGTATAGAGAAGTCATCCAGAGCACTGGAAGACCCTCCATTGAGACGTATTTAAACATATATTTTTTAACCAGGAGTTTTCAACATTGGTTTTCTTCTTCACTGCAACTGCCAGACTAACTTATTGAAATTTGTGGAGCTTTTGCAATGTCTCTTCTGCTTGGAGGGGAATTTTTGACAAAAGTTCTCCTGCTGACATGGGCAGAGTACATTAATTAGAAATGTACTGCTGGGCAGGCTGCCGTATCAGGGATTTGATTTTGAGAAGCAATCAATAGCCCTGGTGCGCAGAGAGTATCTTCCCTGCCGATGGCAGCCATTGATTATTTTTTCAGCCTGCGGCTACCATTTGTCACATGGTGTGCCTGGACAGGACAAAGAATGCCTCGATTTGGCTATCTTAAATAGGATAGGTCTTCGGACGCATTGACACAGTGGCCCTGTGGCAGATGGGTTGATGGGTCTTCGCTTGCCAATGGCTTTATTGGGAACCTAGTGGATCTACACCTCTAAATGAGCGGGACTTGAGTGATGGCAGCCAAGGTGATTTATTGTAGTACTCCTGCTCTGCCCAAACACTAAATGAGCCCCTAAAACTGAAGGTAACTTTCCATCCCTATACAACCTTGTGTTCTTATGAGTCAGAGCACGCTTTGGTTAGGCCACTTTGAAGTGTCCCATTAAGGCATTTTCTTACTATTTTTTAACTTAGACTTGTATTGTTACATATATACAAACATTCTATATAATTAGTGACTCAGATTTTTGCTTTTCATGAACTGAATTTGGGCTTCCATTTTTTTTTTTTTTAAACGTGTATTTCTGCATTCTTTGTTCTATGCTAATATCCCATAAACACTTCTTGACAGTAGGGAGTCATTTAGAGCATGGCAGAGTGGGAGCACCTCCAAACTTTTGGTTCCCCAACTTTGATTAGATTTGGGGTAGTACTGGGTTTACACTGGTAGTGCAGCATAAGCTCTTGATCTGGTGGCTTATTCAACACAGGGCAGCCAGGTCACAGTTGCGCTCACCCTGCCCTACTTTGGGCACGGCACTTGTCACTTACTTACCCTACTTGGGACAGCCATGTGAGGCATGAATGCATAAAGCATTCTGCAAATGGATTCAGTAAATAGCTGTTTAGGAATTGCATGGGGAGGAGGTAAAGTATATGGAAAAAAAAGAGTAGTGGAGAAAACTAACAAATAATTAACCATGGTTCATGCAAGTCTGCATGTGAATTCTTGGTATAACTAGTTTAACACAATCAAGATATTTAATGCCTCTGTCTAATTCACCTTGGTTGAAGAGTCTAAGTAACAAAAGCAATACGGTTGACACAACATGTGTCATTTCATTTATTTTTAGGGTGGACCTCCTTATTCAGATTTCCCTCCTTGCTTTCACCATGCAAAGCATTGCAGATCTGGGCATGGAAAATCAACAGTGGCCCCATCCACATTTAGGAAATACCTGAGGGTCAAGGCCGTTTTGTCTATGCCATGTGTTCAGGGTTTAATTCTGCAGAAAAAAATAAATGGCGAGAGGACTTCCACAACACAGTGGCTCACGTGGCTTTCAGTTTTGGCGAAGGATCTCTAAGTATGGCAGTCATTTCTCGGCAGGGAACGCAGAGTCAGGGATTTCACCGCCCAAGAGGCCTTTTGGGTCTTTTGTCATACTTAAAATGAGATCCTTAATTTTGGGTTTGGCCAATAACTTTGAAGCGTCAGAAATCTATACTTTTAAGAAGTCTTTTATGTGCCCCTGGAGGGTACAGTGATGAAGTAGTCGTGGGAGCTGTTTCAAAACACAGTTTTCCTTTGGTCACACCCCCAGTGGTCGCTCTGGATGATTACTTATAATTATTTCTTCAGATTTGATGATAGTGTACTATTAGAGAAATAAGAGCAACTAATTCAGGAAAGCTTTCAGAAATTTCATTTGCACTGAAAATCCATCTTTTTGAACCAGCCCTCATTAATCATGATAGGTAATTCGTGCCAACATTGTGCCATCTTTCTGTATGAGCAGAATGAACTGCAGAAAATGCACACCATGTATTCCCAACCAGATACTGCATGGGTGTGCTAGTTGAACTGATACCGCAATATTGATAAATTGGAACAACTGCATGTCGGTAGCAATATGCACTGCTGACAATGTTTAATTTTAGCCCTTTTATATTTTAATATTTAAAAAAAAGGTCAAAACACCCTCAGAAAATGTAATATGTGATATCAAAGACTTCAATTAATTTCAGCGAATTTATAATGACACTTCAACCAGCATACCTTGAAAAGTAATAATAAAGTGGCTAATGGCTTGGATATACAAGTTGAACATCTTGCAAGTTCTTTTCCATCCACTTATCGCCAGACTGGAACCAAGCTATACCTTGCTGATGAGCCTAACTAGGTTGAAACTGAATCTGGGTTGGGTTTGTTCCGGCGCAGGGAGGACCTGGCCTGATGGGATGGACTGTTTCCATTGGAGCAGGGTCAAGATTGATTTGCATGTGGCTGGATCCAAACTGGAATGGCATGGTGTGCAAAATAACGGTAGCCTGGGAAGTGGCCCCCAGTAATTACAAATGGCTGAGATTAACTCAAACATTCCATCCACCCCTTTCTGGTATACTTTAGTGTATTGCCTTATGTGTGACAAGTATCACCAGACATGGGTCCTGTGCACATTGTGTCACTAGAACCAAGCTATGCGTGGCCGATGTGCCCTAACTAGGATGAAACCAGTCCTAGTTTGCTTGTGTTTCGGTTCAGGGAGGACCTTGCCTGGCAGTTTGGACTGGACTGTTCCTATGGGAACAGGGTCAAGACTGATTGCCAAATGGCTGAGCCCAGACGGAGGTGGCTTGGTGTGCAAAATACTGATGGACTAGGATGTGGACTGAGTAATTACCAGTTGCTGAGATTAAATCAAGCATTCCATCCATCACTTATTTGTATACTTTAATATTAAAAATACAGCAGATGAGCCAAAGATTTGAAGAAAGAAGGAAAAAAGGCTAGACCATTGATCTATTTAAATTTAAGATAGGGACACAGATATTGAATGTGTAAATCATTTTAAAAATGGATAAGTTGAGTAGCACTTTAGGAATTAGTTGGAGAGGAGGTAAAAAGTGTAGTGCAGAAAACCAACAAATAACTATCCATGCTTCAACAAAATCAATTATTGGCAAAGCCAGTTTAACAAGAGCAAAATATTCAATGCCTCTGTCAATTCACCATGAGTCAACAGCAACAAACATATACATATAGATACAACATATATATTTTTTCATTTTCAAATGGGTCAGTTTTCCAGTGATATTTTCAAAGTGGCATCTTAGGTGTATTAACCACTAAAAATGAACAAAGTGTAACACCTATGTTCATCAGGCGGATGCGGTTGGTGGTAAGGGCTACACTGAGGCCCAAACCTGTTTGCATTAGCACACTGGGGGGCATATTTAGCCACTTTTAGTGACGTTCTGGTGGCGATGTCTCCTTCTCCTTAGTTACAAGGCGGCGTTAAGCCACTTAACATAGCTTAACGCCGCCTTGTAATTAAGGCCCTTTTTCACACTTCACTTAGTGTGAAAGGGGCATTCAATTGGTGTTGCATTGGGCGTCTCCCTCAACACCCATTGCATTTTGATGCTGCCCTATATTTGCAAGGATGAGGCAGCGCCAAACACTAAGACCAGATAAAACCTGGTCTTAGGATGTTGATACGAGGAGAAATTATTAATTTCTCCTCGTATTTTGCTGTTTCTATGTGTGCTGCATTTTGCAGCACTCATAGAAACAGCAAATCACCTTTACAGATTTTTTTAGGTGCTAGTCCCTTCCTGCAAATAAACAATCGCCCCTGAGCTCAGGCACCCTTGCAACATGGCGCATGGGTGCCTGCGCTGGCGCCAGGCAGCTTTTTTAGCACCAGCGCTAGGAGAAATACAGGCGTGCGCAGTATTTTTTTAAATATGGTGCATCACTGCATTTAAAAAAGTCAGAGTGCAGCATTACCAATTTTGGAGCAACATTGTGCTCCAACATTTTATTGTGAATAACCCCTGGGTGTTCATACTCTCAGTGTCATGCTTCATCATTTGTCTTCTTCTCACCCCCTTGAAGATCAGCACATTCTGTGAAGCTCTTTGGTAAGGAGAGCATTTCTGACGTACATCTCCAACTCTGTAGTACTCTAATATTGGTGATAAGGTTCACTTAACATATATGTAATACTGCCGCACTATGACAACATCTAAAAGCCAGGACAAAAGGGGTTTCCCAATTACATTTACCTATACGGCCATTATGGAGAAATTAAATTCACAACACGAGAGCTCAAAAACAAACAAAATATTTCTTAGGATATAACAATGTTGGATTTTCAAATTACATGCGCACATCTGAGGACTAAATGATGACATCTACCAGCTACAGTTAGGTTGGGTGACCCCTCCACCAACAATACACATCAATGCCATCAGCATTGGCCCGTGCAGCACTTCCTTTGGCCAGGCTAGACAATTACATGACTAGCAGGGGATCCCACATCAAGTAATTCCTTCTAAAACTGGTTTAAACACAAGGCAGCAAAAGCTTGAGGTTTAGTTTTGAGTTATATTGACATAGGCAACCTGAAGATTTCAATAAGTATAGGATCCAGTAGGAATGCCACCATGAAGCATCCTGGTTTATCCCATATATGCAATTAGAAAGTGGCAGCTCTATCAGAGGAGTTGTTTTCTAGCATCTCATAACATGACTGATTATACAGCACTGATAGCCTATCTGCACAGATGTTGTGGACCACTCAGAGCACACTGTTCAATGACAGAGCACATGATCAGAAAAGAGGGTTTATTGTTGACCTGCGTGGCACTAAGCCAAACATATCTACGGCACCCACACCAGTATTTCCTAAATGGCGATCCTCCAGTCATAATACCCAACAGAATGCATGACTCAAAATATAAGGCACAATGGCTGCAGCTGCCAATCAAAGATGAATTATATATGGACATTTAACAATTATGGGAACAAAAGGTATGTCCCATGGAGAGATTTAAGGCACAAGATAATAATGACAACTACACAATTGTAGATTCCCCTCAATGGGCAGTACCTGGTGATGTCATCACATGTGTTGTATGACAACTTCCTCAGTTAACAAAAAAATGCTGGATCCGTCTGCCTGCCAAGCCAAGCAGTGGAGAGGTGGTGTGTGGTTAGGATACACACCCATAGTCTACTTCCACTAAGGGTACCTACTGTAAGAAACTGGGTTGTTGGTTGACTGGGGTATGAGCCCTAGTCAAGCTGCAACCACAGTCATTGACAGGGTAAGGCACAAGCAAACCCCAAATTAACCTGAGCTCAACCGCCTAGTAGCTTGGCACAGAGCAGTCAGGCTTAACTTAGGGGCAATGTTTAAAGTATTTGTGCAACACTTCAAACAGTAACAAAGTGAAATCACAAAGGAGACCACAACAGAGTTAGAAAAATAGAGTGGTTTTTAATTAATAAAACAACACCAAAACCGCAAAATTCCAATCAGTAGTAGCGGAGTAATTGAATTTTAAATGTTTTAAAGAAAATATGCCAAAAGACGTAAAGTGCCAACTATGGATATCTGGTCATAAGTCATAAGTTCAGGCAGGCCACAATGGAGCATGGGCCGGCTACAGGGACCCAGTGAGGCCCACTGAACAGAGTACCTTAAATATGGTTTGGGGAGTGTTTCATGGATCCGCATTAAAAATGTGTCAAGCAACCAAAGTGATGCGTCGGTTCAGAAATGTGGCGAGGCTGTGGTGCATGTTCCTGTTGTGTCGATATAGAGGATCCCATCGGCAGAGGCTTGCGATGTGAAGTCCAGAGTCAGGGATGCATCACACAGCTGGGGCGTTGCAGCATTTCCATGTAACTGCGAGGCTGAGATGTTGAGTCCATTATCGTCTAGGCTCCTGTTGATGAGAAATGCGAGGGCCTGTGTCGGGGATGCATCGTGGAGCAGTAGTTCTGAAGGTGATGCATTGGTTCAAAACAGCTCCGAGGCTGGGTTGTGGAGTCCGGCATCATCGTCAAGAGATGTGAGGGCCTGTGCCATAGATGCATCGCACAGTGATGGTTCCAAAGGTGGTGCGGTCTGCGATGAGAGTCTTTGTGATGGGTTCAATCTACACAGCAGCAGCAATGACTTGGCTCTTCTCGGGTTTGCACAGCAGAGGATATATGTCAGTTCTTCTGGATCCTCAGAGGCTGCATAACACCTTACACCCACTTCCAAATGTCCAGGACTGGGGCGGCACCATTGGCAGGGTAGACTCACAGATGGCAGAGTCCAGGTGCAGATGAAAGGTTGTTGGAAGCCTGTTACCTATCTGGAGCTTCAGATCAGAAGGCCAGCCAACTAGCCCTTGGAGTCACTCTGGTTTCAGGAGATGCAGGTCCAGTCCTTCTCACCAAAGCAAGAGAGCAGCAGGTCAGTACAGCAAAGCAGAAGTCTAGCAGAGTGCAGTCCAGGAGAGTGGGAGCCCTTCAGCAACACAGCAGTCCTTCTTCCTTGCAGAGTATCCCTGGGTCCAGAAGTGTGCTGAAGTGGTGGTGTCTGAAGTTCATATTTTATACCCTACTGCCCTGGTTCTGGAAGGTGGGAGAAGTGTATAAACAGTGGCTTTGAAGTGCAAGGAATTCCCTGCCTCCCCTGTCCTGGCTCCAAGCTGGCTCAAGTGACAATGCAGGGTCGTTAGGCCCTTTGTATGGAGGCAAGACACAGCCTATTCAGGTGTAAGTGCGGCTGGGTGCGGCTCCTCCCTCCCATTCTGCCAGTGATTAAACCTGGATGTGAAATTCCACCTCAGTCGCAGAGTTAGCAGATGTTTTACCACCCCGCACTCAGCGTAGCACGCTGAGTTCCCAAAAACTTTGCGGAGCTGAGTTTTTTCCTCACTCGCGCTCAGCAATGTTAAGTTCGTGAGCGGGAGCGAGAAAAATCTTACTCCAGACCACCTCCAGGTGAGATTTCTCAATGTGGGCAGTCGCGGATGGTCTCTGCATAGCGGAACTCTGTGAACTCCACCCAGGCCTACCAGTGATGGCCCATCCAATCACACCTTAGCTCCCATTGTCAATAGCTGTCTAGGTGGAATACACAAATCCCACCTGCCAACTACACCTGTGACCAGAGGCAGGCACCAAATTGATAAGGCAAGAAAATGCCAACTTTCTAAAAGTGGCATATTCAGAATTGCAATTTAAAATCCGACTTCACCATAAGGTAGGATTTTAAATTGTGAATCTAGAGACACGAAACATGAACTGGTTATCTCTTCCCATTTGGAAATTACATATATAAAATGTAACATGGTAACTCCAATGTTATCCTATTTAAGAGTTTTTCACTACAAGGACATGTAAAAATTAAAAGTACATGTCCTACTTTTAAAACAAATTGCATCCTGCACTCTGGGCTGTCCTGGGCCATCCCTAAGGGTGACTTATATGTATTAAAAAGATAGTTTTGAGCCTGGCAATTTTTTTTATTTTGGCTGTTCGAAAGGGCAGTTTAAAACTGCACACACAGGCCCTCCATTCACAGGCCTGAGCCATGTTTAAAGTGCTACTTAAGTGGGTGGCAAAATCAGTGCTGCAGACCCACTAGTACCATTTAATTTACAGACCCTGTAAGTAAATCAAATATGCCAATTGGGTATAAGCCAATGTTACCAGATTTAGAGGGGAAAGCACAAGCACATTAGCGCCGGTTATCAGTGGTAAAGAGTCCTAAGGCCAGCAAAAATAAATTCGGCAAAAAATAGGAGGAATGCAAAATGTTTGGGAAAGTTTTTTCTGAGATAAAATCTAGACTTAGAAAAAGTCATATGACAGTTTTTCTTTCTGACAGACACAGGATAAGATACAGGTTTGAAGACTGTCCTCTAAAAGGAACTTTAAAATTATATTAGACTGATTAAGGCATGCCACAGTATGTAGTGATAAAAAGAACACGTTTGTTTTGTTTTTTAATTATTACATTTAGGCACACATGGCCCCCACACTAAGCCAAAATGATGAACATATCTAGAGAGTATATTAAAAGCATCTTCACTTTTCTGACAATAGAACATGGAGGAATGTTTATCTGAGGGGATCTTGGGAATATTAAGTGCACTAAATCTTTGGGGGTGTATCCCTAACATCTCTATTTTACAGGTTGGACATAAGTTTACAAAAAATCTAAGATGGCAGAGCTCACTCCCTGGGCAGTCTAGCTAAGTACAGTATAATGTTAACTAGTTAACTGTACATACACTCTACTGTTTGTCATGTGTTGATATATGTTTTTTCAAGGTATATCATTGTGAAGTTAAGTTTGGTAAACCAGTACTCACCTCTATATACTTGCCCTTACAATATTTTTTTGCTTTATATTAAGGTTGCAATTTTTGCCCCCCACAGTATTTATTCCTTTATATTCTGGCAGAAAACCAAATTACTGCAGTGTGTCTGATTAAATAATGTAATTACAGTAACACCAATACAAATTACAGGTGGCAACTATCATTTGCAATTTACCACTGCAGCTAAGGCCATACGATGCATAGTGAAAGCGAACATCAATGTCATCGTTAAAACCACCAGCTGCATTTCTTCTAAAACATGCCCAGTGGGCTGTATGATTATACAAAATCAGGATCTTTTTGCAGTGCAGCCTAATGCCAAACCGCAGCTCAACTAGATTCGATGTAGAGTATTTAAAGAACTTGATCTTAAGCCTGGTTTTATTTCTAGCTAATGAACAGTATACAGTTGAGTATACTGGTGCAATCATCATCACAAATGCAGCAGTTGCTCAGAACTCCCGCAAGTCGATGTAGACAATTATTAGGATCGTAGTTCATACATGTAATTAAACCACACAACCGTCTCTTTTAGGAAAGGGGCAGTGCTATATAAACCACTATTGATGAGTACAGTTTCCAACCATCCTTGCAGCCTCACTATAAATTTGTAGATGAGTGAGTAAACCAAGACATTATGGCACATCCGGATTGGTGATACAAACATATTGGACTGTATAAAATTCAAAGAAAATTAATAAAAAATAAATCTAGACACATTTTCGTTATAGACTATCACAATTTCAATTACTTATATGAATTACATACATGGCGTAAGCAGTGTTATTCATAGATGTTAAATTAAATCACAAATAGATAAGATAAGGGGAAACACAATGTTAGATAAATGAATCAAGTTGAGAAGGATAATTTAAAAAGTATGCAAGATAAGACATTGAATAGGTGGTCTCTGATATTTGTTTTAATGTCTTTATTGTGCTTTGTGTCTTAAATTGTTCACAGTATTATTGCTTCTGGGAAGAAACATTAATAAAAGAGCAAAGCTTCGATAAATCAATAGGTGAATGTAGCAGCAGGGTCACATTTAAACATATCCTCTCTATAATAAATCACATCATTACAGTACAGTGGTTGAATACTATGTAGCTGCATATTGTAACATATTACTAGAAATACATCTTTGTACTTCAATATATATGACGGACTATTAGCTTGATAAGAGCTAAAACAAACTAAACAGAAGACTTCCTTGCTAGAGTGACCTTTCTTAGCCAGTGTTGCGGTATCATGTGGACATGCCTGCTGGTGCCCATCTTAACCGACCACCAGTCTCACCTTTGTGCCTTCAGTGCTCACCCGTACATTCCAGCAGTTTGGTTCCAGATCCCAATCTTACAGTCGTTCAAGTATCCTTGAAACCATTTTTCGATGGAATCAGATTGATGTCCTCCGTGTCCCTGGATTCAAACATTCTTAAATTGCTGCACTTTGTTTATGGATCTTCTTGCAAATAGTGGGGCCCAGGGGCTACATAGACAAAACTCAATGTTTCCCCACCTCCTTTTTGCAATAGGACACATTGTAGCCTATTCACAAACTGGCCTTTGTAGTCTGTTTAGTAGTACTGATATAGTACTACTCGTGTACTACAAACTGCTTTTTACAAACCTACATGTGGAAACCTCCACTTCTCCTATCTTAAGTATGTGGAGATCTCTGCGCCAATTACAGAGATCTTTGAACATGTATGTGTATATTTTTGTAACAAAGGTGGGAGGGATGGGGAAAGGAGTTAGAAAATTGGGAATACTTACTACAAAATGGGAGGGGTTTAGTGGAGGGTAAGGAGGGTTTATGGGGGGATTAAGGATGGGTTTGAGGCAGACAAATACACACTCACAAGTGTAAGCCCATTGTTATACATAAAACGCACTTCTAAAGTTGCTACAATCAAAAAGGTCCCAAAACATTTGTAAAAGTACTCCATCTCAGACCTGGAGTAAGTTAAGCACCATACATGGCCATCCAGCTGAACTGCAAAATCCTTCTAAAGAAAATGATGGTGGCAGGGACTTAAAATATAACCGCATTAAAAATAATGTTAAAATACATTAACTTATTTTGACTTTAAAAATATATATGTCCATGTTATTTAATGTCAGAAAATATGTATACATTTAAAAAAATACATATTTTATTATATTTGTAGTGCAATTTATACAATTTAAAAATAAATTAAAAATTAAGAAGAGAGCTCCTCAGTCCCCACAGGTCATCCTGAAGTTGGAGCATTGGTTTACAACCACGTATTTGATGCTGAAATGTGGATTGATTAACCAAGTCTTCCATGTAAGCACAGTGATTTGCCGCTTGGAGTGCTCTAGCTTGAGGGGATTAATAGCCTCTTAGTCTCTAGTTTGAAGGCAAGGTGGACAGGTACTTGTGGCAGTGAAAGAGGGGTTAACCTGCCGGAGTAGCTGATGTAAGTGAGGGAGACCACAGTCATTGGATATACGCAGTAGTTATCTAATAAACATGTATTTTCAATATATGGCCTTCTTTTCAGTTACAGACACAAGTGGTGAGGGCATGAGTAGGACATAGGTGTGAAAAGCTGTTGGATGCACAGTAGATCTTTTACCTTCATGGTCTTCTGTATTTTAGAGACGCAACAGCCTAGATCTTCCACCTTAAAGATGGTGAGTGGCAGAGAGTGCACTTGGTCCAGGGGCTAAACTGTGCACCTGGGAAGAGGAGTGGGATCCAATTTGCATTGAGGATACATTCATATCGTAGTCCCAGTATTAAAGAGAGGATCAATGTTGGGGTGACAATGGCAGGATGTTGGTTAAACACAAAAGGGACACTTATGTTCCTCTCTGACTTAAATGTAGAGGAGCAGAGCTGCAATTCGCATGCGCCTCACTGAAGACGTGGAGGAAGCCAGTCTTCTTTGCTTTGCCAAGCAATGTAATTGCTGTCATTGAGTTGCTGGTCTACTCACTCTTTACAGTTTGTTAAGAGAGGGTAATGCAGTGATAAAAACATATAAAATAGTCTCCCGTCTTCCTTTACTCTAAAAAGTGTACTTATTTCAAGAAAGACATTTTTACATTTTATACATCAATCGTGTCAAATTGATTTAACATGTGATACCTGTATTCAGTGTACATAGTGCACTAAGTTCATGAAATAATTAAGCAAAGAGCATTGTCCTTTGGTGGTAAAATGGAAATAGGAGAAGATAATCATCTGGCTACTGAAGTGCGAAATGTGTGACCAGGAAACTTGGGTACAAAATTTGGCTTTCCCACTTCACAAAATTGTCTGTGGTCTAAAACAAATTGCTTCGCTTATGCTTCGTTAATTTTGTGAGACAACCTTGAAGTTATTCAGTCCATAATATAAGCTGGATATGTAAAGTTCACTTGTGTTGGTTTAATAAATATTATCCGATTTTTATAAGACGTTTGCTGTATCATTTACATGCTGAAGCTTTTCATGGCTCGCCTTGTGCTTTGGCTCTTAGAGCCATGCCAGACCCCTGGCTCGGCTCTCCCTTCGAATTTCCTGGCTTGCCCACCTTTTCTTCGGTGGGCAGCCAGCCAGATGATAGTGCCAACTTTATTTAAGTTGAAGCAGATTTAAACTGCAATAATACCACCATATACCATAGTACTCTTCAAAAAAGGTGTGCAGAGTCCTAAACTGGGAATTTAGAACGGGAAATTACCCACCAGTCAGACCTTTTACATGTACCTTGTTACTGTTCTTGTTATGTATTTTTATTAAACAGATGTGCAAGAACAGAGCCTTTTAATTTCCAATAAAATACAGATAATTTGAAAACACAGTCCATTGTTCAGTGTTTTTAGCATTTAACATTATCTTCTTTTTAAAAAAAATTCTTACAACTCTTCCATGTTCTCACTATCGTCAGTGTAAATAGATGATGTACATGCTATCACTAAAAACATGCGGCCATTACCTTCTTCAGTACAATGGTGAACGCCGGACACTAATCCCAAACCTCGTCCCTTTATGGCTTTAATTAAATCATTAACCGCCCGTCCATCTCCAGTTATGCCGCTTTGTATCCACCCACGCTGCTAATGTGTTAAATAAAAAAGGTGATAGATTCATAATTAATTGCACTCATTTAATGCCGAGAAAAGGACAGCACTGCTGTTTTCTTTTACAAATGGCTGGGATGCTATTATGTATTTGGTTTCCCCCCTCCTTAACCGTAATCTTAGATGCGGAGTGAATGGAGTGAGGACTCCTATCAGGCTGTAACATCTGCTTCTGTGTCAAGAGATGAAACGGGTGACTCCAGCGCCTGGGACAGCTGGGACTGCTTTCTTAATGCAGGAGGGTATTGTGCAAACAAACAGGCAGCGATACGGTCTATGGCTGTCACAATTACTCAGGCCGGTGATACATCTTCTAGTATTAGCTTCTTGAGCAGCCTCCCTTTCCCTTTTGAACGTAAACTGCAATAATCACCTTTTTAGCACACTGATGAGGAGGGTTGCAGCGGCGCCGCAGAATTAAACCTACCATTTAAAATGGACGCCAAAGCCATGAAGGCGCCCATAGCGTTTAAGTGCGATAAATGGAATGGACTGATACACTCTGTTTATACCTCGTATCACTGCTCATCTTCTGTGACCAAATCGCTCTCGGGCCTCTTTAGATCTTGTGATGGACTACTTATGAAACTAAATCAATTATTGATATTTGCAGGGGCAATTATTCCATTTATTTTAATTACTCTTGGTAATAAATATTATTGTAACAATATCTCCTGAAGTTCAGTTGAACAATTCAATAAGCACGTCAATTAAATACGGATTTAAAGGAAAAATCGGAAATAAATGTAGGAAACATATTTTGAAGGCATATTTAATAATGTAGCCGACCTATTAGTAAAAATTGTGTTTAAAATAAATGTATTAAGAAGTCGTTTTTTTGCTTTGCTGATAACTGTGGCATTGATTGATGAAACTGCACCAGTCTTTCTCATCCACATCAGCTCCTTCATGGAAAGGTTCGAGGTAATCCAATGAGGTGGGGGGCAAGAAAAAGAGGGGTCCCAAAACGTCGATTTCCCATGTTAACTGCCATAGAAAACTTTGAAGACACTGAAAAAACAGCTGAACAGAATTACAACAAATTTGGCAAAAAGAATTGTACATAGGAATATTGTTTTTGTGGTTGAGTGTAAATACATTCAGCTATTTTCAAGAAATTTGGATCAAACATAGGTACTCGAGGTGGTCAAGAATGTGTTAAAAATGCCTACCCCTCTGGAAGCTTGTTCTAACAGGATTCTCACAAAAGCAAAAATTTAAAAATAAGACCCTCTGATTGGCCGAGGAAACTTTTCTCCTGTTGGCCTTCTTGGTACTGAGCAATCTGATTGGCTTGCCGCAACCCTGAGAAAAATGTTGTGCCCGCCATTGCAGGACTCAGGCCAGGCCCTGAAGCAGGCTCTTGTTATGCATGGCCACCCACACTGGGTTGGGTGCAAGACCTGACCAAAGGGCAGGTCTGCTGTCAACCTTCCGGCCAAAGACTGCGGGGTTGGCCCCCCATGGTGTGGCATGGTGCAAGGCTGGCCAGAGGTCAGATGCCAGGCCCTGTGGCCAATGTTCTGCTGTGCATGGTGGAGTTCACACAACCAATATCATAAGTTCACATAAAAAATATCATACGTTCACATAACCAATTTCATACACCAACACATTAAACACCAACACATCCACAAGTATGCAGCTTTACAAGCAACATCATACGCAAGCGCAACCACCATCATACATCCTCACTACCATCATCATGCAACAAGACCCCAACCACATTTCCTCACAACGAACTTCATAAGTCAAACAAAACCTCCATAATGCTTCAACTTATTTCACATAAAAATATGAAATTCCCTAAAAAACTAAAGTTGAAAAGGAGTTAAGTTTGACCAATATGTTAACTCCACCACTAAACTAAAGTCACAATATTCATTCAGGTATTACCTTCACCTGATGTCCCAACTCCACTGACAAAGTCATCCTTAAGTCCCAACCCCATCTGACAGCCAACACAACATCACATACATTTTCAAAGAAAAAGTAACCTACTATACAACATGAAAAATCATTAACAACTTCACAAGTCAACACATCCACCATCAAGTATACGTCCAATAATTAACATTATAAATCAAAACACCTGCCATAAAATAGTAACATATCCATTTTGATATGTGCATCCACTCAAAATCATATCACAACACACCCACCATCATATTGCCATCATTCCTCCATCATATATAACCACAGAGCCAACAGTAAATGTTCAAACAACTACCAGCACACATCCAAACTCCTGCTATTAGAGAGCATTGCCTTGTTCATACATTTAGGAAAACAGTGATAACATTAACGTTTTGAGCTAAAAAGAAACACAGAAATTCACCAGTTATAGTAAGCAGCACTAACCATAAATTGCGCCCCCGACATTCACTGCTTATGACCTTACTTACAACATCACTCATGACATGTTGTATCGCAACTTTTATGACATCATTGATGACATCATTGAGCAATACCACTGATGACATCATCCAATGAGTGTGCAACTGTGTTTAATAGTTTACATAGTGACTGGTAGCTGTCATATCACTTTTCTACTTAATTTTGCACAACTTGGATTCAGGTAATGTGTTTAAGTGTTTACAAATGCGTGCGCTCCTAATGCACCATAGCTGTGTAGAGGTATTGAACACGCTATAATTTTTTAAATTCAAGAGTAACTCTATATGCAGGTGGCAGTTGACTTGTGTTGATTATGCTTCAAACACGTTTTTTGGCTCTATAGAAAAGTTTCCTACAGGAGAAAGATTCTACGTGGTAGAAACTCACTTTTGTAAGCTGCCACCATGAGTTATTAGAGAGAATCTTGTCAGCATGATCATTTGTACTTAACACAGACAACTGTGTGCACCAGGAACTAAAATATGCATGTGTGCTAGTTTTGCTAGAATAGATGATTTATCTGTACAGTTTTCACCACATTGTGAAGGGTGCAGGTAGTATGTTCTTTAGCACCTTCAGATTGTGGTTATTTTTAGCAAATAGTGTTTTTTTACAACTGTTGCATAGAGTGTACACTGTTCTTAGTAGATTTAAAAAAATATTCTGTGATGCATTTCTCATTAGAGTTTCGCTGTCTGTTTCACTATTTTGTCAACAAATGTACAGATATTGAACATTGCAGTCAAGGAGTGTTTCTCTTATATCTGTGGTCGATTGTTAATTTGATCTATGCTACCTGTTAAATGTGTGCTATTGGCTCAATGTTGCATATAATGCATGTTTTCACTATCTAAGGTCGTTATTATGAGTCTGGCGGTCCACAGACCACCAGACTCCCGGTGGCACAGTCGTGGGAGTCTTCCGACCACCCCATTACGACTAGGGTGGTTGGACCACCCTGGGACCACCACAAACGCCAGGGATCAGGGATCCCTGATGGTGGCGCAGCAGTATTGAGTCTGCGATATTCTTGGCTGGGCCAACTATCTGACGTGATGCTCACAGGAGTCAAACACACAATCCCCTGCATGGACTCTGAGTGGGCTGTACTTCATGTTCCACTCTCACTATCTACCCGCAAGATCGGGCATTTGCAATTAAGTTAATAACAGTGCTTGCTTGTAATTCTGAGCAAATTAATACATTAAAGATGATTAGCTTGAAAAAATTGATTATGAGTTGTTCCATGCAATATATTAAGCAATAATAATTCTATGATCCCTGAGACACTTGCGGTATTTCGTGAGAGTTCTGGGAGTGGAACCACACCCTAAGGAAGTATTGTGAGTGGTTCATATGGATTTCTTTATTTAGAAGAAGAAGATTCCATCCTTTTTGCTTTATTTCACTGTTGGATTTTTGGTGTGAGTAGACATATTTGCCTTGCTCTTCTTTCCTGTTTGCCTTTCTTTACAAAGATGTCTTCATCAGGTTCTGATGACCAACCAGTTGCAGCTGCACCAGCTCTGCCATCTCAGCCTTCTATGGAATCCTTGGTGTGGCGATTCTTAGATATGAGGCCAGGTAGCAAGAATGTTTCTGCAAAGTATGTCATCTGTAAACTTTGCAAGAAGGACATCAGCCGGGGGAGCAGAAATAAACAATATAGCATGAGTACCACAAGCATGTGGAGACAACTCAGATCAATACATCCAAAAAGTCTTGCATGGGTAGTGTTGGTTCATGCTGCAGAGTTAGACAACTCTATAGGGGCTTCAACATTATTTGCTCCAGGAGATACTGTTCATGTGCAGGTTCTATGTACACAAGCGGACAATAATCCTTCTTTTTTTAATAAAACGCTATTTTTTTGCTTGTGTAAGCAGATAATTCTTTCATCATCAGACACAAGCAGGTGTACCCAGGAGAAGCTTGTCCAATAGCACTAGTGCCCCCCTAGGCAACAGTTTTTATGTTAACAGTTTTTCTCCTTTTTGTTTTTAAGGCAATGCTGTTGGTTTCATACTTCAAGTTGTATGTTTTTGTTGTACCCTTTTAAAAAAAATTCAAAATGCAAAAAAATGTAAAATGTTAGAAAACACATAGTTTGTACTATGTTTCCCTTTTTCCCCCCTTCTCCAAAGCTTTCGCGAGAGCCAGAGAGGCAATCCCTCATGTGCAGTCTGAGGGGACAGTGCTTCCTGGCTTCCTCTCGCGAGACCATAGTTTTTATAATGGACTTTGCACTGAATATATCCTGATGTAGTATGTTTAATTTATATACACCAGAATAGTAATAGTGTGTTTTGTTCAATAAAATGCACTCCCTTATATCATTGTGGGGAAAGATGAACCTGAATACACTGTGCCTGCTCAGGTACTCGCTGCAGAACAAGACAATTTTCCTGCTTGTCTCAACAAAGCTCATTTTTGCTGCTTATGTAAGCAGATAATTATTTCTTCAGAGACAAGTAGACTTACACAGCACAAGATTATGCAGGAGCACAAATGTCCCCCAATGCAATACAAACATTATCACTTCTCCAATTAATAGTTGTTTCCTCCCTTTCCACAGAGTAATTGTTTCCTGTTTTTTCAAAAATGAACAAGACTTATTTTTCTGCTCCATACATTTCTCACATGGTAGTTGTATTGTTCATAACTTCTGTTTTCCATTTGCCCCCTACAAAATGAGAAAATACCCCAAAATTGTAAAAGTTACATACTAGTCAACAAATCATAACAGTCATTCTTCACTATATTCTGTAAAGATTTATACATCTTTCACCCACATTCACATATTTATATCTAGTGCACCACTAACTTGTTATTCCTTTCTCCCGAAAAATTCCACACCCTGTATTTTTTTCACAAATAAATTATGACATTCCATCAAGCCCAATTTCATTAAAGTTTATAAAGTAACACATTCCTCTTGAGACACATTTGGTAACACTGAGCATGGTGTTTCACTCTAGAAATAGCAATATCACCACTGAAACATCTAATAGAGCTAAAGTAAATGTACAGTGAGGTTCACGAGGGCTTGTATTAACACATTCCACATTCTCCATTTTATAATTTGAGAAACACTGCCTGCTTTACTAACAAGTACACACTGTTGGAACACTTCATTTTCAACACAATCTGCAGTACTTGCTGATATCTCTCTACATTCTTATGTCTTCCTCTCAAAAGCTGTAATAAGAGATCTACACCTCCCCAAACAGTTTTCAATCTATAAACAAGCTGTAGAACATGTTTACCTACATTAGTACACTTACTGACACTTCATAACAAAATTTATAAAATATATTATTAATTACCTGAACTTGAAGTTCTTTTTTAAATGCAGATGAACACACCAGTCTCTTTCAGCTCCATATAAATTCACTTCTGCTGAGCAGAACTCAGACTTCCTTCTCCTCCATAGCATCAAGAACAAACTGAGCTAATTCTGGTCCTGCACCCCATAACATCACAGTATTTCTTCAACCATGCAATAAGAATGATAGCTATTGATTGAGCTTTGGCCTTTTTTCTTAACTTCTCCCCAAACAATCTCAGGAGACTCTTGTGGGATTATAAAACACCTTGTGGCAGGCCCATTCATTTTTAGTGTGAGTCTCGTGAGATGCTCACGAGATTGAATGAACCCAATGATTCAAGCTTCAATCCCTTTAGCTTGCATACTCTCGCGATTGTCTAACAGGATCACAACACAATTGGAGAACAATAGTAGTATATAGGAGGGACTAACCTTTCCACTGAGAACCCTCTCTTGGATGTTAGTTGTGCCTAATAGGGAATGAGGTGGGACTACCCTCCCCTTTCAAACCTCTCTCTTGAATTACAAGTATACATAGTAGTGTGTGGGGGGGTTCAGCCCTCTCCTGTCAGACCAGTCTCTCAGATGATGGGTGTGAATAGTAGACTGTATGGATAGACTAGCCCCTACTTTCAGATCTTTGTGTCAGATAACGAGTGTGTGTAGCAGTGTATAGGGAGGGTCTGCCCACTCCTTTTAGACCTCTTTCTATAGGTTTCTATATAGATAACGGATGTGCATTGTAGGGTGTGTAGATGGACTTGCTTCTCCTGTCAGACTTCTCACTCAGATGACAACTTACCATAGCAAGATGAGAGAAGTGACAGGCCTTTCATACCAGACCTTTATCTCAGATGACAGGTGAGGGTAGTGGAGTGTGTAGAGAGAGATAAGCCTCTCTGCTGAGACCTCTCTCTCAGATAACAGGTGTCCTTGGTAGTGATTAGAGGGGGACTGCCCTCTCCTGTCAGATCTCTCTCTCGGATTATGGATGTGCATAGTAGGGTGTGGGGAGGGACCACCCTCTCCGTCTGGACCCCTGTCACAGATGATGGATGTGAGTAGTAAGATGTGTGCATAGACTGGCCTCTCCTTCCAGACCTCTCTCTCAAATGACATGTGTGTAGTAGGGTGTGTTGAGAGAGATTGGCCTCTCCTCTGAGACGTCTCTCTTGGATGACAGGTATGCATAGTATGCTCTGTCCAGGGACTGTCCTCCCTGCTAACACCCCTCTCTCTGATAATGGGTGTGTATCATAGGGTATGGGAAGAGTTTGTACCCTGCTCACTACATATACTTAGTATATACATTTAACACACAAAAACATTTTAAAAACGCTCACAATCACTGGATGATGTAATAAGTGATGTCATTTGAGATGTCATCAGAGATGTCACTGACCATGTCATGAGTGATGTATTATGTGAGGTCATAAGCAGTGCATTGTTGGGGCGTAGGTTATAGTTAGCTCAGGTAAGTATAACTACTGAATTTCACTGGTTTTGTATGAGTGAAATCAAAGCCTAACTATTACCTCCCTGTAACCTTTGTTTTTTTCAGTGAACTTCAAAGGTTTTTTTCAAAATTCTTTTTCCGAACTATAGCGTCCTTTTAACTTTTATTTCTTTCAGTGAATTTATAAGTATTTTAAAATCTATTTCCTAACTATAACGTCCCTGTAACCTTTGGATTTTTAAGTGAATTTGTAAGTTTTTAAAAATGTATTTCTTAACCATAAATACTAACCTTTGACACTAAGGGGCCTATTAGGATGGCGGGCGGACTTTCGTCCGCCCGCCACCCTAGCGGTGCTGGGACCGGCCGCCAGTGGTGCGGCGGTCCCGCACCAGCGATTAGGATGCCACCGCCACCGTGGCAGTGGCATCCTCCATTCCCAGCATTGTGGCGGGCGGTGCACACAGCACCACCCGCCACAATGCTGGGAATGCACTGTGTGCATTCTCATGCACAAGGTGACAGGCACCGCGTGGTGCCTGCCACCTTGTCCATGACAATGTAGGGGGGTACCATAAGTACCCCCCATGTGCACCCCCCACCTCGCAATACCCTGGGGTCCCGCAACGGGCCCCCAACAGCAAACTCTGCATGCCTTTTCGTGGCGGCATCGCCACGCGAGACGGCTGCTTCCGCACCCATGCTAATATGGATGGCGGTGTCAAGCAGACACCGCCACCATATGTAGCCCCTTTTCCGCCCGGTCGACTGGTTGACTGGCGGAAAACCGGCGGACGGTCTCTCCGACCACCGGGGTCCCCCCCGCCATACTAATATGGCGGGGGAAAATGGGTGGCGGGCGGAGGGAAATGTAGTGCGGATCGCCCTACATCGTAATGACCCCCTAAGTGGGAGAGTGAGTGCATGAGTTTCTCAGTCGGTGTATGAGTGTCTGAGTAGGATTGTAAGTGGGTTTGAGAGAGTATGAATGGGGCTGTAAGTGGATATATGAGTGTCTGAGTGGGTGTGTGAGTCTCTGATAGGAATGGGCAGTAAATTCTGCTCCGCCAGGGGAGTTTGCAGAGTTTTTCCACTCCGCGTTCTGCTTGGAATACGGAGTTCGGCAAAAACTCTGATAACCACAGGTGGAGCAGAGTTTACCTAAGCGCTCATCCCTAGACTACTTCATCCCCCAACAGGTAGTGGGCCAGGAGGCCCCTTTCAAGGGTGGTTGAGAAAGGGGGCGGGGCATCTGACAAGGTCTGAGCAATCCTGTTGTGGGGGACTTACTTGTGACAACAATGGAGGTTCTTGGCCCCCAAGGTCCCTCCGCAGCCAAGGGGAGTTCATCCTCCACCCAGAAGTGCTCTAGGAGGCCCCTTTGTTGAGTAGTTGAAAAAGGGGGCAGGGCATCCGCTGAGGTCTGAGCAATCCTGCCATGAGAGACTTACTTGTGGCAACAATAGGGGTTCTTGGCCCCCAACACCTTCAGCAGCAAAGTGGACTTCATCCCCCAACCACTCTGCACCAAGAGGCCCCTTTGCAAAGTGGTCGAGAAAGGGGACGGGGCCTCCGACTAGGTCTGAGCAATCCCACTGTGGGGGACTTACTTGTGGCAATTATAGGGCTTCTTAGCCCCAATGATCCTCAGCAGACAAGAGGACTTCATCACCCAATCAGTAGTGCACCAGGAGGCCCCTCTGCGGAGTTGTTGAGAAAGAAGGTGGGCCTCCAATGAGGTCTGAGCAATCCCACTGTGGGGGGCTTACTTTTTTTTTTTAAAACATCTTTTTATTAGGTTTTGCATAGTATTTGCAATATACAATCATGTGTTTTCCGTCGAACTTACAAACGTCTTCAATGTTGAGGTGCTTAGAATACTGGGAAAGGGAAGGATAGCAGATTATAAACAAACTGACTGAAAAGAGTATGCTGTGTTCATGTGATGCTGCACCATACAATATAACAACGTTCGACAATATATCTTACAAGGGTGGGCGTTAAATCAAACCGACATTATCCATGTATTACAATCTAATAGCTAATCGTGTATATAAAACCTTTGCTTCACAAAACTTATTAACAACAAGAGCGTCTATTGGTAAAGAGCAGGCTATATGAGTATAGGTCAGGCTGTTTTGGTAGTAGGTGAACACTACATACATTCTGTATTTATCAATGTTATCGTAGAGGCCAACTTGAGGCCACCAAGTGAGGCTACTAACTTTCATCCTTAAGTGGGACTCAGCTGTGGATTAATTTTATTTATGGCGATGAGGGAGCTCGGAGTGGCACAGGGGAGATATCACCTTCTACTATATCTTTTGACTCCCATTCCCGTACTACTTCTGACCATACGTCCACTATAGGGTGGCGTCTTATTCCTTTACTGTCCTCTTCTATTAATGCTCTTTCTTCCGCCCGGGCCCAAGCTGTGAGATCATTTTCCCAGTGCAGGATGCCAGGGCAGTGGAGGACTTAGGCCTAGGGAACAGCCCCAGCACACATGCGTCCATGGCGTAGGGGATAGTGCGTGCTAGTACTGTGTGTAGCGACTCAAGGATGTGGTGCCAATATGCAGAAAGGGAAGGGCAGCTCCACACCATATGTTTAAAGTCAGCGTCTTGCTGTGCACAGCGCGGGCATTGTTTGTCAGTGCTGCCCCATATTATGTTAAGTCTGTGTGGTGTGAGATAAGTCATGTGAAGGATATTGAATTGGGTCTATTTGAAGCTAGCATTTCTGGAGATTGTCTTGGGTAGTCTCAGCGCTCGTTTCCATTCTGCCTCCGCGATGGTGCGCTCTATGGTTGGTTCCCATTTCTGTCATAATATGGGTAGCTGGTTCTCAACCATTTCTCTCAAGGCCCTATATAACCATTTAATTAGGTGCCTTGCCGTTCCCAGTGTGATCATGGCATGCAAGAGCCTGTGTATATTTGATTCCTGTGTTTCCGCTCCCCATAAAGACTGGAAGGTTCTTCGCATCCCGCGGTAGGTCAAGAATTGCCCGCGAGGCAGATCAGACTGGGAAATCAAATCCTCCAGAGGGATCAGCGCTCCCTCTAGGTAAAGGTCTCCTGCCCTAGTTAGTCCCACACTCTCCTAGTCCCTCAGTTGGTTCACGGTAAAGGAGGAGGTGGTTTTGGTCTCTCCTCTCGGCAGTCCCACCAGGGGGAGGTCGGGCAAGTACAGTGTGATAACTGGGGTTTGCATAATGCTCCTGCGCCAGCATTTCAGAGCCACTGTGGCCAAGACGCCAAGAGATCAGACCTGCCTCCTACGAAGGATCAGCCGGGTCAGTAGTTTCACATGTAGGTCAGTGCAGGGTGGGGAGTCAAATGACTCCAGCCCAATCCCCTCCAGCCACTGAGCCAACCACTGCAGTTGGGCGGCCAAATAGTATGACTAAACGTCCGGGGCTCCCAAACCCCGTTTTCTGGTGACCTCTGGGCGATGGCCAGCGACACTCTGTTGCAGCCTCCATCCCAAATAAGGTCCCTCAAAGCATGTCCAATTCTTTAAACCAGGTCCTCTGGATAACCACCAGTAGGTTTGCGAAGAAATAAAGTAGGCATGGTAGCATAACCATTTTAGAGAGCGCTACCCTTGACATAATGGGGAGTTTGAGGGAGCGCCAGAACACCACTGCTGACTTGAGTGAGCAAAGAGCTGGATTCAGATTGCTTTCAAGCAGGTCATTTTGGTCATGGAATATTTGGATACCTAGATATCTGAAAGACCGGGGGGACCACTTGGTGCCCATCAGGAGTGGCAGGGGGCAGGAAGCTGTAGGGTCTAGGGGGAAAATATGGGTCTTATGGCAGTTTACTTTCAGACCCGTTAATATGGCGTAGTCAGTTAAAATATCCATTGCATCAGTTATCCCTCCCTCGCCATTCTGCAGATACTGGAGGATATCATCTGCGTAAAGAGAAATCATGATGTCCCTCCCGTCTAGTGTCAGGCCGAGACGGTCGTGTTCAGCTCTGAACTGCACAGCCAATGGCTCCATAGCCAGTGCAAATAAGAGGGGCGACAAGGGGCATCCCTGTCTGGTTCCCCTATGTATCTCGTAAGGGTGTGAGATTGTATCACCCGTCTTGACTCTAGCTAATGGAAGAGTGTAGAGCAGCTCGACCCACTTGATCCATCTCTCTCCCAGCCCCATGGCATGCATCACCCTCAGCAGGAAGTCCCTCGCAGGGAGCCAAAGCTTTCTCGAGGTCCACTGCCATGGCCACTGCGTTTGGGTAGTTCAGGATGCCCCCGTGAAACATTACACAATATAGCCGTCAGAGGTTTCCCGACGTGTATCTATTTGGAATGAACCCATTCTGATCTACGTGGACTAGTGTACGCATGCACGGGAGCAACCTACTGGCTAATATTTTGCTCAATATTTTGAAATCCTTATTCAACATGGATAGCGGCCTAAATTCTGTAACCTTAGGGGCGTCTGCTTTAGTCTTAGGACTGGGCACTACCAGGGCCTCCCTAGTTGTTGTTGGCAAGTAGCCACAGGCTAAGGAGTCGTCATACAGCTTCACGAGGTGCGGTGCAAGCTGGTCGCAGTATGTCACGTAAAATTCTGCAGGGAGGCCGTCTGGGCCCGGGGTTTTCCCTTTTGCCATGTCCTTGATTGCTGCTCTGATTTCTTCTATACTGATAGCGGCCCCCAGGTCTTCCCGGGCCTCCATATCAATGGTCTGTAAGGGGGTTCTAGCTAGGTAGTCTTGGATTTGATTCTCTGATAGACCCGGTGGGCACTCATATAGAGACTCATAATAGTGTAGGAAGCAAGTATTTATTGTTTTGGGGAGTAGGTTGTGGTACCATCCCCTTTCTGAAGCTTAGTTATGGGGGACCCCGTGGTCTCTGGCTGGATCAGCCGCGCCAGCAGTCTGCCCAACTTCCCGCCCTCAGAGTGTTGTTTCTTCCAATACTCCTTACTGTCCAGAGTTCGCAGCCTGTCAAGCGTCTTATTATAAGTGCTCTTGGCTCGGGATAGTTGTGTATGGGTGTCCTCCAAGGGCCCCAGCTGAAGCTCGAGGGCATGGATCTCAGTGTCCTGATTCCGGAGTTCGTTCACGATCTCCCTTCTAGCTCCCACCGTCTGCCCCATACAGTGTCCCCTGATGACCACTTTGAAGGAGTCCCATTCCAACAACGAAGAGCTGGCTGTCCCCTGATTGTTGGAGAAATAATCAGTTATGGAGGTTTGCAGAGATTGTCGGAAGCATGTGTCTTACAGCATATTGGCGTTTAAGCGCCAGGTCGGGATAGCTGTTATTTCGGGTGTAAGGGAGAGTGTCAGGAGTAAGGGGCTATGGTCTGACAGTGTGCGTCCCAAATATTCTAAGTTAAACATGTGTGTGCTAATATGGGATGAGCAGAGGAACATATCCAATCTATTATGTAGATGATATAGGGGGGAATAAAATGAGAAATATTTAGCCTGATCATGATGCAGTCTCCACACATCCACTAAATCCCAGTGTTTTATCCAAGATCTAAGGGCTTTCACATTGGAGTTGGAGTTGGCCAGTGCCCCCTGCAGTGGTGGCATGGACCTGTCCATGGAGGTGTCTACCACACTGTTGTAATCTCTTCCCAATACTACGTCCTGTGTGGCCATCCCTGCAAGCGGATTGGAGAGTTTACGGAGAAACTGTGGTTGCTTGTGATTCAAGCTAGCCTGGCTGATGAAGGGTGATGCCCTGAAACCGGTCCCAGGGTGCTTGTTTCCAGTCCAGGGAGGACCTGGCTTTGCACAGTTCGGGCTGGACTGTTCCCATAAGGAACAGGGTCAAGACTGATTTGCATATGGCTGGGTCCAAACTGGGGTGGTGTGGTGAGCAAAAGAATGATGGATTAAACCCAGATCCTTGTGACTGGGGTGAATGTTTGCATTGTCCAGCGTTCCGTCCATCAATTGTTTCTTTTGCTTGTGGTTAGGGGCATAGATGCTACCCATCGTTATCTCCCTGCCGAGTAGTCTCCCTTTAATCAGCACATATCGGCCCTCGGGGTCAATTAGGGTGTATATCGCCTCAAAGGGAGTTCCAGGGCGTATCTACACCAGGGCCCCCTGGAAAAAGTGAAGTATGATGTGGCGTATAGTTGGATCCTCCAGCGTCGCCGAAGACGTTGGCCTTCTTCGCGGGTCAGGTGGGTCTCTTGGAGCATGACTACGTGCGCCCTGGGTTTAATGTAGCTAAGTATGTTGTGACGTGTCGCTGGTGAGCCCATGCCTCTAATGTTCCACTTTATCCCTCTAAGGCCTACGTTTGTGTCTGCCATGTGTGTCTAGTGTCGTGACCTGCCTGCCATAATCTGTTGGGTCTACATTTTATTACCTGAGCGCTCATGCAAACTGTGAAAGACCCAACTCCCCAACCCAAGGGCAGCAGCACAACTGCTAACTAGGGGTGGGCAGAATTTGCGTAGTCGCGTTACACAAAGTTCAGCGAAACGGTAAAAAATCTCTGCGAGCTGCGCAGAATTCCGCGAGCACGCGCAATTGCTTGTTCCGCCCGTTCGCGATGCGTTTTTCCTGTTCGGGGACGCTATTTGCGTGCTCGGGGGGAAATATCTTCTGAACTTGCCCATGCGGTCACCAATTGGCGCGGCCATCTTGTTTCACTTGTCCCGCCCGCTCGCGATGCGTGTTTCCTGTTTGCGAACGCGGATGTCCGATGGCGCGTCCGAATGACGTGTTCACGATCGCACACTCTCGCGGGATCACGCAGCCGGCTACCAAAATCTTGTGGCGCACGCGAACAGATAGGAGAACTCGTCGGCGAACGCAGGGATCCCGGTAAGTCGCTCCCGCGCGTGCAAACACGCATTTTGAAAGCGCGAACAAGGAAAAAATTCCGCTACGCCGCAGATCGCGGAATTTTTGGCAATTCCGCGTTCTCCGCGGAATGCGGAATTGCCAAAAATCCGCAAATTCCGTGAGCGGAGCGGAATTTACCGCCCAGGCCTAATGCTAACTGCCCAAACTTCTGGCGGGGGTGGATGCAGAGTTCAGGTGGGGCAGGGATGCCACGTACCAGCCCCATTACATGGTATTGTCCTCAAGCGGCAGTGCCCAGGCTCTAGTCCATATCTAAAAAACTGTGGTGCCCCCATTGCCAGGTCCAATAGCCGTCCTCTTTCTGTTACGTGGATTCTCGGGGGTGTAGGATATATGCCAGTGCAGAGAGCGTCCCAAAGACCTACTACAGCTAGGCGATGTCATCTGCCGATCGTGGAGTGAGCTTCGGTAGCAGGGAGTCAGTATCAAGGGAGTCCCCAGATTTAGCTGATGCATCAGCCGATGTGGCTGACATCTCCGATGTTTTACCCTGGTGCATTGGCAAGAGAATTTGTGCCACTGCTTGCAGTGCAGCCTGTCTATCTTGGTGGGTTTGTGAGGCTGTGGGCTTATGTGCTTGGGTTGCTTTACGGCTGCACTTAGGTCTTTGTCTGTGCTGCTGTAGCCCTGGCTCTGTACGCAGTGGTCTCTTAGGTAGCGGCGCACCCTTCTTGTATGCTTCCATCCAGTTCCAGACCTCCTCCGGGTTGTCGCAGAAGTGCGAAGTGCCATCGAGTATGATTTTCAGCTTGGCCGGGAATATTAGGGAGTACTGTATTCCTTCTTCCCTAAGGGCTTTTTTGGCTTCAAGAAAGGATGCTCGCTGAGCCTGCACCCTAGCCATAAAGTCAGGGAATATTGACACATTGCTGTTTTCGATCACATACGGGCCATGTGTGCGGGAGTGCCGGAGGAGCGTGTCTCTGTCTCGAAAATGGAGGAGCCTTGCAATCACCGGTCGGGGAGGGCTCCCGCCATATCCAGAGCGAAAAACTGAGACAGGAGTTCTGGGGTCACGACAGAGCGCAGCCAGCTTTCCAGGAATTCCACCATGTTGGATCCTTCCACCCGCTCGGGTATCCCTATGAGTTTGATGTTATTTCTGTGATTGCGGCCTTCTGCGTCTTCCGACCGTTGTCCAAGGATTGCCACCCTGGTGGAAAGGTCGTCTCTCTTGGCTGCATGTGATCTATGTTCCGGCTGCAGCTCAGTAATTGCGGATTCCGTTTCCCAGACCCTGTCCGCCAGCTTCCGATGCTCCGCTTGGAGTAGTCCCAGACCCACTGAGACTGCCCCAATATCTTGTTGTAAGGCATTTTTGGTGTTGGCGATGGCCACCAACACTCTGTCCAGGTGTGAGTGGAGAGAGTCATCCCCTCCAGTGGGCTCCTCACCTCCTCTCTCGTTTGTCATGGGCAGGGATTGCCTGGTGGCAGGCAGGGTACCCCCCAATTTCTGCTTCGGCTTAGGCATCCTGTCCTCCAGTAAGCCCCTGTGCGGCGAATCCTGCGACTAGGGCGACGGCAGGAGGGTCTCCTCCAGGCTTTAATGAGGCGTCAATGACTGCCAGCTTCGCGCCTGGGCTACTTCTGATTACGCTGTTCTCCGCTCCCAATGTGGTTCACTCACTAGTGCAACCTTCAGTGTTGTCGTTTGTTTGGGGGGACATTGCTGCTGGCTCTCGTGTCCGGGTTACCTCGTGAGTGTTTACGAGATCCATTGCACCACCCTTTGGGGCCCAGTAAGGCCTCTCCAGCCACAGTGTTATCTCTGACTCTCCACAGGTCCCAAGGCCAAAGGCCGGTCCTCACTATCTATCCCCTGTTCCCAGGCATGTTCCAAAAGGGGGGAGTCGTCTCATTGGTCTCCATGACCATGTAAGGATTGTGTGTCTACTGACATACGACCACACCCCACCATTGATTCCAGGGACATCTAGGCCCGCCCCCAGTGCAGCCTGCTACACGGCCTGTTCCTGTCGTCGAGAAGGGACCCGCTGTTATGACCAAGTAGGTCAGACCTTGAGGCGCAACGTGCCCGGGCCCAGCAGCATCCACAACGACACTACCCTTAGGCCCAAATCGCTCCTCGGTCAGAGGCCGTCGTCTCTGTCTTCCCAATCCTGGGACCCTGATTTGTCTTCACTCCCCGGCTGCCTCAGCCGTTTCGTAAGTCAGCTTCCAGACCGAAAGTCATCGCCGCTCCCTGGCTGACACCGTGCAAGACTCTCTTTATCAGTTCCCGTTCAGCCCCGCCATGTGAGGGCGCCCTGGGCCCCGGATCCACCCGGCTGCCGTCAGGCCCCGTCCAGCACACGGCCCATTGATTCTTTCAGGGGCTCCGTTGTCCGCTATCCGGAGCCGCATAGCAGGGCTCGCGGGCTCCCGCCGCTATCCCAGGCAGGGCCCAGCAGGCAGAACAAAGCAGGGAGCAGGCCACCGCCTCCTGGCTGTTGTTCAAGGGCCATGATCACCTTCCGCAGCCAGCGGAAGCACGAGGCAGCAGACAGGCCCCGCCACCAAGACGCACCTCAAGGTCCTCCGGTATCTGTCCCGGCCCCAGACAGAGTTCAACGAGCAGCACAGTTCAGGAGGCAGGTCACGATCTCTGGGCTGCCTTCACCACACACAGTCTTCTTCCCATGCCTGTATCCCACTTACTTGGGTGTCTCTGCCGGATTGGTGCTTCCGGCCCGGCCCGGCGCTCCGTGCGCCCGGCCCTGGCTACCTCAGAGTGTTGCCAGAGGTGCTCCCGTCTCCGCTCTGCTGGTGCTCCGGGCATATATCTCTTCCCCAAGGAGGTTGCAGGGCTAGCTTATTGGGCGGGGAACTCAGGAAAGGTTATCAGCCGGGGCGTAGTCTCCAGCCCACGCCTCTAGCGCATTCTTGGTCTCGGCCGCACTCTCCGCGTGTCCGCCCCGGTTGAGGTCCTCGGAGCTGCTCTGTGGCAAACGCGGACCACCGATGTGTCCCCCCCGATGTAGGCTGCCGGGGGGGGTCGTTGTCAGCATCGCTATGGCAGTGGGTGCCGCATAAATGAGAGGATTTTTAGCAGGCCTGGACGGAGCTCTGAGCTCACACGTCCACTATGCTTAGAGTCTTGGCCACGCCCTGCCTGTGGGGGCTCCCGCCCTGCCATAGCAAACACTGCTTTGCTTCTTGGAAGCAAAGCAGAATTTCATTTGGGCAAGGGGAGCTGCACGTTAGCAGCTCCCCTTGCCCAAAAGCAATGCCGGCTCCCGCAGGAGGCGGGGAGCCGGCAGGGACCATGGGGGCATTTGGGCTCCCCCCACGGTCCCCAACGCTGAGGCCAGGCCCCGGGAGATGGGGTCTCCGGGGCCAGAAGTGGCCCGGGAGGGGGGCCACTCGGCCCCCCTCCCCTTTAATTTTTTTTTTTTTTTTAAACGGAAGGCCGGCCATGGGGGATGGGGTCCCCAGGGCCACGCAGCCCCCCTCCCAAAAAATAAAAAAATTAAAACAAAGCTGGCCAGCCCCCGCGGGATGGGGTCCCCGGGGCCAGAAGTGGCCCGGGAAGGGGGCCATGAGGCCCCCCTCCCCTTTTTTATGATACTTTAAAAAAAAAAAAATAAGGTTGGGCCCCGGGGGGATGGGGTACCTGGGGCCAGTAGTGGCCAAGGGGTGGGGCGATGAGATCCTCTTGTGTCCTGAAGATCTCAGGACTAAATTGGACTTCATCCCCTGAGCAGCAGTGCGCCAGGAGGCGCATTTGCAGAGTGGTGTAAAAAGGGGGTGTGGCCTTGGACCACCTCTCAGCAATCCAGCTGTGTGGGGCTTACTAGAGATAGCAGTAGGGCTAGTTGGCCCCCAGGGACCCTCAGGAGGCAAGGAGACTTCATCCCCCAACCAACGCGCGCGCCAGGAGGATCGTTTGCAGAGTGGTGGAGAAAGGGGGCGTGGCCTGTGTCCACCTCTCAGCAATCCCACTGTGTGGGGCTTACTGGAGGTAACAGGTAGGCTAGTTGGCCCATAAGGACCCCCATCAGCAAAGGGGACTTCAATCCCCATCCATGAGCGCACCAGGGAACGCATTTGCAGAGTGGTGGGCAAAGGGGACGTGGCCTGCTATGAGAACTTAGCAAGCCTGCTGTGTGGGACTTACTGGAGGTAATAGGAGGGGTAGTTGACCCTCAAGGATGTCCTTGGGGGCCAACTACCCCTCTTGTTGCCTCCAGTAAGTCCAACACAGTGGGATTGCTCAAACGTCTTTGGAGGCCATGCACCCCCTTTGTCCATCACTCTGCAAACGCGCCTCCTGGCAGACTACGGGATGGGGCATGAAGTCCTCTATACTCCTGAGGGACTTTGGGGGCCAAGAAGCCCTCCTGGTACCTCCTGTAAGTCCTACGCAGCGGTATTCCTGAGCGCTTTTCGGAGGCCCAGCACCCTTTCTCCACCACTCTGCAAACGCGACTACTAGTTAGAGAAGCATTTGCAATGTAATAGGTTTCGCATTTGCGAGAGTTAGAGCTATTGGCATTGTAAATGTAAACGTTTTTTACTAATGTTTTTTGGAGTGGAGTGGATGTACGTGGTGTGTAGTGGAATTATGTGGTATGTTGTGCAGTGAAATTATGTGGATAGAAAGTATGTGGTATTTAGTGTATAGGAATTATGTAGAGTGGGATTATGTGTTATGGAGAGTAATTATGTGGCATGGTAGTCTGTGTTGTGGAGTGGTAACCTCAGGTTTAGTCTTCCTTGTTTCCATAGAAGCTAAACTATGAACTCATTGAGACAAAAAAAAGAAGGAATCACTGAGGAGCACTTGTGGACCTAGTCAGAGGTATGAGAAGGGCCACTGGAATTATGTGACTGTTTGGCTGCACCGTCTTTCGCACAATTATACATTTTCCGCATTAGCCACATAATCCATCATCTGCTCCCTAATCTGCAGATTTGAACAAAAAAAGCCTTGTTTCTGGCTCAAACGTTACCAAAAACGCAGTGACAAGTGTTACAGCGTGGTGGAAGGCCCTTTGCAAACCTAGAATGGTCACCTGTTACTTATTGCTAAATGTGGGTGTTAAATTTGTTCTAATGGTGTGCAAGCCACTCTTGCTTCTTTCTGCGCCTCTCTTGCCTCTTTCTACATTTCTGTTGCTTCTTTCTGCATATTTCTTTCTTTTTCTGCACCTATAATGCCACTTTATGTACCCCTCTTGCCTCTTTCTGCACCCTTCTTTCCTCTCTCTGCATCTCTCTTGCCTCTTTCTACACACCTCTTACCTCTTTCTGCACCCTTTTTGCCTCTTTCTGCACCTCTGTTCCTTCTTTCTGCACTTCTTTTGTTTCTTTCTGCACCCCCCTTGCTTCTTTCTGCACCCCTCTTGCCTCTTTCTCCACCCCTCTTCCACCTTTCTGCATGTCTGTTGCTTCTTTCTGCACTTCTCTTGCCTCTTTCTCTACCCCTCTTCCCTCTTTCTTCACTTCTGTTGCTTCTTTCTGCACTTATCTTGCTTCTTTCTGCACCTCACTTGCCTCTTTCTGCACCTCTTTTGTCTCTTTCTGCAGTTCTCTTGCCTCTGTCTGCACCTCACTTGCCTCTTTCTGCAACTCTCTTGCCTCTTTTTGCAGTTCTCTTGCTTCCTTCTTCACCTCTGTTGCCTCTTTCAACACTTCTCTTGCCTGTTTCTGCACCTCTCTTGCCTCTTTCTGCACTCCTCTTGCCTCTTTCTGCACTTCATTGCTTCTTTCTGCACCCCTTTTGCCTGTTTCTGCACCCCTCTACCCTCTTTGTGCAACTCTCTTGCCTCTTTCTACACCTTTCTTCCCTCTTTCTGCACCAGTCTTCCCTCTTTCTGTACCTCTGTTGCTTCTTTGTGCACCTCTCTTGTCTCTTTCTGCACCCTTTGTGCCTCGTTCAGCACCTCTGTTGCTTCTTTCTGCAGTTCTCTTCCTTCTTTCTGCACCCCTCCTGCCTCTGTCTGTACCCCTCTTGCCTCGTTGTGCACCTCTCTTCCCCTTTCTGCATCCCTATTGCCTATTTTTGCACCTCTGTTGGTACTTTCTGCACTGCTTTTGCTTCGTTCTGCACCTTTGTTCCAAATTTCTGCATCCCTCTTGCCTTTTTCTGCACCCCTCTTACCTCTGTTGCCTCAGTCGGCCCACCTGTTCCCTCTTTCTGCACCCCTTTTGCCTGTTTCTGTAACTCTCTTGCCTCTTTCTGCAGTTCTCTCGCCTCCTTCTGCACCTCACATGCCTCTTTTGCACCTCTGTTGGTTCTTTTGCACTGCTCTTGCTTCTTTCTGCAACTTTCTTACAAATTTCTGCACCCCTCTTGCCTCTTTCTGCACCCCTCTTAACTGTTTCTGCACCGCTCTTGCGTCTGTCTGCACCCCTGTTCCCTCTTTCTGTACCTCTTTTGCCTGTTTCTGCGACTCTCTTGCCTCTTTCTGCAGCTCTCTTGCCTCCTTCTGCACCTCTGTTGCTTCTTTCTGCACTTCTCTTGCCTCTTTCTGCACCTCTGTTGCTTCTTTCTGCACCTCACATGACTCTTTCTGCACCTCACTCTCTTCCTTCTGTACCTCTCTTGCTTCTTTCCACACCTCTGTTGCTTCTTTCAGCAATTCTCTTGCCTCTTTCTGCAATTCTCTTGCTTGTTTCTGCACCTCTCTTGCATCTCTCTGCACCTCTGTTGCCTCTGTCTGCACCTCACTTGCTTCTTTCTGCACCCCTCTTGCCTCTTTCTGCACCCCTCTTTTCTCTTTCTGTACCTCTCTTCCTTCTTTCTGCACCACTCTTGCCTATTTATGTACCTCTTTTACCTCTTTTTGCACTTCTCTTGCCTCTTTCTGCACCCTTCGTGCCTCTTTCGGCACCTCTGTTGCTTCTTTCTGCACTTCTCTTCCTTCTTTCTGCACCCCTCGTGCCTCTTTCTGCACCCTTCTTCCCTTTTCCTGTACGTCTCTTGGTTCTTTCTGCACTGCTCTTGCCTCTTTCTGCACCCCTCTTGCCTCCTGCTGTACCTCTGTTGTTTCTTACTGCATTGCTCTTGCTTCTTTCTGCACCTCTCTTGCAAATTTCTACACCTCACTTGCCTCTTTCTGCACCTCACTCTCTTACTTCTGCACCCCTCTTGGCTCTTTCTGCACTTATCTTGCCTCTTTCTGCACTTCTCTTGCCTCTTCCTGCACTTCTCTTGCCTCTTTCTGTACCTCTCTTCCCTCTTTCTGCACCTCAAGTGCCTCTTTCTGCACCTCACTTGCCTCTTTCTGGACTTCTCTTGCTTCTTTCCACACCTCTGTTGCTTCTTTCAGCAATTCTTTTGCCTCTTTCTGCAATTCTCTTGCTTGTTTCTGCACCTCTCTTGCATCTCTCTTCACCTCTGTTGCCTCTGTCTGCACCTCACTTGCTTCTTTCTGCACCCCTCTTGCCTCTTTCTGCACCCCTCTTTTCTCTTTCTGCACCTCTCTTTCCTCTTTCTGCACCCCTGTTCCCTCTTTCTGCACCTTTCCTGCCTGTTTCTGCACCTCTCTTGCCTCTTTCTGTACCTCTGTTGCTTTTTATCTACAATTCTCTTGCCTCTTTCTGCACCCCTATTGCTTCATTCTGCACTTCCCATGCATCTTTCTGCATGTCTTGCTTCTTTCTGCACCCCTGTTGTCTCTTTCTGCACTCGTCTTCCCTCTTTCTGCACCTCTCTTGCCTTTTTCTGCACCTCACTTGCTTCTTTCTGCACCCCTCTTGCCTCTTTCTGCACCCCTCTTCCCTCTTTGTGCAACTCTCTTCCCTCTTTCTGCACCACTCTTGCCTCTGTCTGCACCTCACTTGCTTCTTTCTGCACCCCTTTTGCCTCTTTCTGCACCCCTCTTTTCTCTTTCTGCACCTCTCTTCCTTCTTTCTGCACCACTCTTGCCTATTTCTGTACCTCTTTTGCTTCTTTTTGCACTTCTCTTGCCTCTTTCTGCACCCTTCGTGCCTCTTTCGGCACCTCTGTTGCTTCTTTCTGCACTTCTCTTCCTTCTTTCTGCACCCCTCGTGCCTCTTTCTGAACCCTTCTTCCCTTTTCCTGTACGTCTCTTGGTTCTTTCTGCACTGCTCTTGCCTCTTTCTGCACCCCTCTTGCCTCCTGCTGTACCTCTGTTGTTTCTTACTGCATTGCTCTTGCTTCTTTCTGCACCTCTCTTGCAAATTTCTACACCTCACTTGCCTCTTTCTGCACCTCACTCTCTTACTTCTGCACCCCTCTTGGCTCTTTCTGCACTTATCTTGCCTCTTTCTGCACTTCTCTTGCCTTTTCCTGCACTTCTCTTGTCTCTTTCTGTACCTCTCTTGCCTCTTTCTGCACCTCAAGTGCCTCTTTCTGCACCTCACTTGCCTCTTTCTGGACTTCTCTTGCTTCTTTCCACACCTCTGTTGCTTCTTTCAGCAATTCTTTTGCCTCTTTCTGCAATTCTCTTGCTTGTTTCTGCACCTCTCTTGCATCTCTCTTCACCTCTGTTGCCTCTGTCTGAACCTCACTTGCTTCTTTCTGCACCCCTCTTGCCTCTTTCTGCAATCCTCTTTTCTCTTTCTGCACCTCTCTTGCCTCTTTCTGCACCCCTGTTCCCTCTTTCTGCACCTTTCCTGCCTGTTTCTGCACCTCTCTTGCCTCTTTCTGTACCTCTGTTGCTTTTTATCTATACTTCTCTTGCCTCTTTCTGCACCCCTATTGCTTCATTCTGCACTTCCCATGCATCTTTCTGCATGTCTTGCTTCTTTCTGCACCCCTGTTGTCTCTTTCTGCACTCGTCTTCCCTCTTTCTGCACCTCTCTTGCCTCTGTCTGTACCTCACTTGCTTCTTTCTGCACCCCTCTTGCCTCTTTCTGCACCCCTCTTGTCTCTTTCTGCACCTCTCTTGCCTCTTTCTGCACCCGTTCCCTCTTTCTGCACCTTTCCTGCCTGTTTCTGCACCTCTCTTGCCTCTTTCTGTACCTCTGTTGCTTTTTTCTACACTTCTCTTGCTCTTTCTGCACCGTTTACACCTCTTTCAGCACCTCTGTTGCTTCTCTCTGCACATCTCTTCCTTCTTTCTGCACCACTCCTGCCTCTTTCTGTACCTCTCTTGCCTCTTTGTGCACCTCTCCTACCTTTTTCTGCACCCCTCTTACCTCTTTTTGCACCTCTGTTGGTTCTTTCTGCACTGCTCTTGCTTCTTTATGCACCTCACTTGCCTCTTTCTGCACTTCTCTTGCTTCTTTCTACACCTCTGTTGCTTTTTTCAGAAATTCTCTTGCCTCTTTCTGCACTTTTCTTCCTTCTTTCTGCATCCCTCCTGCCTCTTTCTGTATCTCTCTTGCCTCTTTGTGCACCTCTCTTGCCTCTTCCTGCACTTCACTTTCTTCTTTCTGCACCTCTCTTCCCTCTTTCGGCACCTCTGAGTTAGAGGTAATTTAATCCCCCTGCCCTATTATGTACTAGGGCCTTATAGGGGAGGTCATGCGAATCACAGGGGTACCCCAACCCATAGTGTATCCTAGTATATGTAGGTGTTTTCACTGTATTCTAAGTGTCTTTCAGCATAGCACTGGCTCTGGGTCTGGTTAGTCAGAGTCAGTTACCACCAGTACCAGTCAGCAAAACATTGGGGGCACAGGATGACTTTGCAACAAGGCCTCTTTCTGCACCTCTGTTGGTTCTTTCTGCATATCTCTTGCTTCTTTCTGCACTTTTCTTCGTCTTTCTAGACTTCTGTTGCCACTTTCTGCATTTATCTCGCTTATTTCTGTGCCTTTCTTCCTCTTTCTGCACATGTCCTACCTCTGTAGGCATAGTTAGAAATTAGCATTTCAAAAACCTTTGAAATTCACTGAAAAACCATAGGTTTCAGTGACGTTATAGTTAGAAATTAGCATTTAAAAAACCTTTGAAGTTCACTGAAAAAACCATAGGTTTCAGGAACGTTATAATTAGAAATCAGCATTTAAAAAACCTTTGAAAATCACTGAAAAAAACATACATTTCAGGGACGTTATAGTTAGAAATTAGCATTTAAAAAACCTTTGAAATTCACTGAAAAAACCATAGGTTTCAGGGATGTTATAGTTAGAAATTAGCATTTAAAAAACCATAGAAATTCACTGAAAGAAATTCGGCCGTTATAGTTAGTTGAGCTAAGTATATATCGCGCCCCCGCAATGCACTGCTGATGACATCACATATTACATCACTCATGACATGGTCAGTGACATCACGGATGAAATCTCAAAAGACATCACTGAGGACATCTCAAATGACATCACTGATGACATCATCCAGTGACTATGTGTCTATGTAAAGTTTAAATATGTTTTATATATATATAGGCCAAGGTGTATTGAAGAATGAGTGGGTGTATGACTGAATTTCTGTGGTTTTGTACGAGTGAAATGTCCAAATAACTATAATGTTCTGAAACCTGTGTTTTTTTCAGTGAATTTCTATGGTTTTTTAAATGCTAATTTCTAACTATAACGTCCCTGAAACCTATGGTTTTTTCAGTGAATATATATATATATATACACATTACCATTACCACCCCCCACCCCAACAAACATACAAAAACCAAAACTATGACAGCACTACAATTCTGCTGTAATTCCAAATTTTCCCATCATCCAGTTTAGCAGCATTCTTAAGTATCTTGATCACTTTGTGGGACATGCTGAAGTGAGAGAACACAGAGTGAGGATTTTTTGGTAATCTAATCTTTACCATATTCCCATATTTAGTCTCACAAGGTTTGACCACCCTACCGAGAGCAAACCTGTTTTTTCTTTCTCTCATCCTGAAAATGAAGTTCTCTTGATGTCTCTCTCTCCATTAAGACTTACACATCTGAAAAGTTCTTGCAATTCTCACTTACCCATGGGGGACACATTTTAGTACAATACATACCTTTCTTAAAAAATATAAATAGACTAGCACCAGTGGTGGTATGCGGGTCAACCTATACTCTTCAACTCTGCTTTTCACCACATCCATTAAGTCTTGCAATTTGAAATACTTTCTTTTAGCGTTTTGTTGAATTTTTCTATAATTCCATTCATCTCTGGATGATATAGGGCACATTTCTTTTCTTCAAAAAGTCCTCCTTGACTTTTTAAGTCAGCTGTACTCCATTGTCTGTAAGGATAGATTTAGGATTTCCTTCTCCGGCAAACACATTCATCAATAATTTAATTACTGAAGAAGTAGAAACTCTAGTAGTGACCATAACCTATGGCCATCTTGAAAGCATATTTATCACTACTAACACATACTTCAAGGTGCTGCCGCCACTTATAGGAATCACAAATTCAAATGTAACTTCATACCAAACCTCATCAGGAACATCTCTACAAAGCTTTGGGGGTGTCCTTACTTTCAAGGTTTTGTCACTCAATCTGCACTCACAACAACTACAAACCATTCTTTCAACCATGAGATCCATGCCTTTCCACCAGTAAAAACACCTTAATCTTTCCTTCGTTTTACAACTACCCTGGTGTCCATCATGACCTAGACAGACAAGACAGTCTCCCACCCCAACAGGAGGAACTAATCAACTCCCTTTCAACAAAAGATTGTTGTTAATAGATAGTTCCTCAGAGACTTTAACAAAAGCAGATAAACATTCAATCCAATGCCACAAACAATCACCAGCAATAATGGCGTCCCTCACCTGTTTTAACATCGGGTCTTTTTCCATCTCAGAAAGCCACTCATTCTCAGTAACACAACCAGATGTGATGATACAAACCTTGAAATCATGCTTCTTCCACCACATGACATCATCTCTATATGATTCTCGAGTTACATCAATCAATCTAGATAAACAATCCATAGACTTATTAGCTACACCAGGAATATGCTTTATCACAGTCTGATAGTCCTGTAATGCAACTAGCCACTTACAAATCTGTGAAGAAATGCAGTTCAATCCTTTTTTACTAAAAGCTTCCTGAAGGGGTTTATGATCCGATTGAACCATAAATTTGATGCCCCACGAGAACTGCTTAATTTTTTCAGGGCTCAATACATTGCTTAGGCCTCCTTTTCAATAGCAGAATAATGCAACTCAGTTCCTTTCAAAGATTTGTAGGCAAATGCTATAGTAACTCCACTGTTATTCTGAACTTGTTTCAAAACAGCGCCTAACCCTTTATTGCTAGCATCAGTTATTACACAAAGCAGCAAATCTGGAGTAAAACTTTTCAAACATTGTACTGAGGCAAGACTCACTTTTATGTCAGCAAATTCCTCCTGACACTCATTGGTCCAAGAAAAAGAAACTCAATTTTTTAACAAATGTCTTAACTTGGAGGAATGCTTGGCAACATTTGGGATACATCTAGAATAAAAGTCAGCCATCCCTAAAAATATTCCACATTTCCTTCTTGCTGAGTTCAGCCAAATCTTGGATGGTACTAATCAACTCGTCCTTAGGTTGAACACCATCTCCAGTAACATGTCCTAAGTAAGACATTTCAGGACAACAAAGCTTGCACTTACTAATCTTAAAAGTAATATTTTCATACAAAAGATCTTCAACACCTCTTTAACTTTAAACAAATGTTCATCAAGGGCATCAGGCAAAATCAGAACATTGTCTTGAAAAAGCTTGACCACAGATACTTTTCCCAACAAATCTGTCATAATTCTCTGAAAGACTGAGGCTGCCGAACAAAGACCAAATGGCATGTTGTTAAAACAAAGCACTCCTAAGAGTGTTATAATTGAGGTCAGATCTTTAGATTCCTCACTCAGTCTAACCTGCTGATATACTGACATTAAATCAGATGTTGTGAAATGCTTCAAATTGCCCAACAGACTTACCATCTCAACTTGTCCTTAACAACCTCTTTATTAAGGTTTCTAAGATCTACACATAACCTGATGTCTCCAGAACTCTTGGCAGGCACAACCACCGGTGGCATCCATTGAGAAGCTTTTACAGCTTCAATTATTCCCTAAGTTTTAGGATGATTACATTCTGTGTCTACAGCTTCCTGTAGACTGAAAGGAATTTTCCTGACTTTACATGCTACTGGCTTTGGTCCTTGCTTCAGCCTTATGCGATGCATGTAACCTTTGATACAACCTATTTTGTCTGAGAAAATATTTGGAAGTTTCAGGAAAAGCATTTCATGTATGATGTCTACCTTACTTATCTGCAATTGTTGCCTAGAGTTGGGGGTCTAGATAAATTCCAAGCAGCTTTTGAAGCGGCCAGCTCAACACCATATCACCCTTAACTGGAGCATATATTTTGCTGAATGAACAAATTACCATGAAAATGTATTTCTTCCTCAAAATAGCCAATTAATTTGATGAGTTGTCTCCTATAACTGGAGTGAGTAACATCTGGTTCAGATAGAGTGACCTTCCCTTGAAAATACCTAGCATAGTCACCATCTGAAACCAACATCAGTCTTCCCCCTAAGTCCATCGTCATAAACACATCAATACCATTGAGTTGCACTGCATCAGACGGATGTTCACAATTTACATTGGAAATACAGTTTACTTCAAGAATGTGAAGAATCACCTCCTTATCATCAGTAGACACTTCATTTACTCTACCCATAGATTTTTCAGATAATTTGCAACATTTTGCATAATGTCCCTTTTTCTACAAAGTTTACATTTACTGCATAATGCAGGACAATCTTTACAATTGGCCAAGTGACTAGGGCAACCACACCTGTAATAAGAGACTTTGCCTTTAAACTGAGAAGACCACTGTTTCTTCCGTTTGGTCGATACTGACTGTATTGGAGAAACAGACTCCTTAATCCTTTTAAGTTGATGTATGCATGTCATTGAGTGTTCAACCTACTTAGTTACAAGCAAAGCTTCATCAAGCTTGAGATCTCTCTTAGACCAACGTGCCTTCCTTATTTTATCACATTTACACTCAAGCATGAATTGATCCTGAATTATATACTCAGTGTTATGCCCAAAGGTACATAGAGACGCTATTTGTGAGAACCTGTAATAATATCTTCAACTGACTCATCATCCCCATATTTACGTTTACCAAAATAGTATCTCTGCAATATATTATATGTTTTTGGCAGAAAATGATTATTTAATTTCTTAATAGAAGACTCAAACTCATTCAGACAGGCATTACCATCACCTTCACTGTCAAAGCTGGTTACAGTTTCCAAAATTTCCTGCCCTACAGCACCTAAACAATTTAATAACATGGCTGTTTTTTCCTCAGGAGATAAATATTTACCACACACCATTAAATAATTCATAAAGAATTTTTTCCATTTTTCCCAAGTGAGAACAGGCTCACCTGGAGTAGTTCAGAAAAAAGGTGAAGGAGTAATGTTCTTCATGACAAATGTTATAACACTATAATGAAACAAGAAACAACACTTAAGTAGACTGAGAAGCAAATATGAAGATGGAGCAGAAAATCCACTCTGATACAAAGAGCATACCACAAAAAACTTACACAAAGACTTCCCAGTACTTCAAATAGTGCCCAAACTCCACCCAAAAGAAATAAGTCAAGGCAGAATGCAAATGCAAATAACTAAGAATAAACCTTTCAGGCTAAAGTTTGAAGAGATTCAGCAAGAATCCAAAGTATAACTGCTGGGATGATGCTAGAACATCATAGTCCTATTTTTGTTACTATGACTGAGTTGACCTTTGAGTCTTTGCAAGAAAATCACAGTCCATCATCTGTTTCCAAGACTAAAAAGGGAGTTTCCTGCAATATCCCAGTGGAATAGTATGAGAGGCTCCTGCCAATGAGAGCTGATTAAAAAAGAAAGGATCCTTAGAGTCCAAAAAATATAACCAGGTAAGTGTGAGGCAGGACCAGGGGAGTGATAAAGAGGCTGCCTCACAGATGATGAGAGTGTGCACAGGGAAATGCCGGCATGAGACAGGCGGATGGTAAAGAAACTGCCGCACAGATAATGATGGTATGAACACGGCTGGCACAAGGCAGAAAGCCCGTACTGTAAATGTAATAACAGCACGCACATGAGCTCACTGCTCCATTGCTGGCTCTAGTGCAAACAGCGCATGAGGTGAAAGGTGCATGAGGAAATCCAATGGAGATCCAAATATTAAAGTATTAGAAATATAAATCCTTGCACAGAACTGTAATATTTGTAAACAGAATCCTGAAAATGAACTTGTGAAGACAAGAATATAGTACAGTAACTTGGACAGTGGAAGTACAGTAAGTAAATCAAATCTAAAGCTTGTTGAAGTTTCCCCAAAAGTAAGTCCATAGACCACTCATCGCCAATGTGGAGCTAGTGGTTATCCAAAGCGAAGACAAGTTCAGAAGTTGATGACAACTTTCTTTATTAAAATGGAGAAACTCAAGCCACAGCGTACAGCAGCAGTGGATCCTCAATGTAACTGACTTCACAGTTTGTCTATGAGAATCAACATTCTATATGGAACATACCAACATTGCATAAAAGGTATCCTACAGGAACCAACCATTATTAACAATACCATTATTACCAATACAACAGTACACTCACACCCAAAGTGGGTGTTAGGATGCATTTCACACAAAAAACCAGCAGTAAATGCCAGTATTGCATTTTGTATAGTTACACACAATTCTGTGTCATTTTACAGGAATTTCATGTAATTACATAAAAGCAAATTTCCCACACCCATAAATAGAGAAAGAAAATTAAGTGAAATGTGGGGCAGGGATAAATCTTTGCTGACAGGGGTTTGTGTTTACAATATATATTTTCACACTCTGGGGAGGATTCATTAGTAGATCCTTGCATCAAGGATCAGCCCTATCAGGTTGAGCTTGTCAGATGTGCTGATTAATGTGCTAAGAGCAGCATTGTCATGGTGAGAGCATGTTTTGCCTTCACTGAAAGCAAGAAGCAAGAAGAAATGCTGTGTTTATCCCTGTTATATATTTAAGGAACCAAATTATCCTTCATCGTAATTCAGCACTGTGAATTACAGCAAATATTAACAGTTAATTAACAGTTAGACCTGTTTTCTGTGAAGGCTTTATATATATATATATATATATATATATATATATATATTACCTACTGGCGGTCGCCAGTAGGTAGTTATAGTTAGGACCTCGTTTCTATTCAAAAAGCGTTTTTTGTTTACCCAATAACTTTGGCGTCGTTGGATGAATCTTCGCAAAATGTTTAAAACTAGTGGCTTGCTCCGGTCAGCTCCTGTCTTGAAAGTTTCGGGGTGATTCGTCAAGTGGGGGCTGAGAAAAAAGGGGGGTCCCAAAACACGTTTTCCCCATGTTAATTTCCATAGGAAACTTTAGACAAAGCTACAGCCCGAACAGCTGAACGGAATTACACCAAATTTGGCAAAAAGGTAGCCCTTGGTTCATAAAAAGCCCTTTTTGTTAAATGGTGTAAATCCGTTCAGTAGTTGCTGAGAAATTAAAGAAAGAAAACATTTATATATCTGAGCACCGAGGAGGGTTCGCGAACCCTCCCGGGCACGAGCTTCACTCTGATTGGCTGCCAACACTCCAAAACAGGAAGTGTTAGCAGCCATCTTGTGACTCGGTAGAACCGAGTCACAAGAAAACAGTGATAAAGAGGGTAAAAAAGAAGAAAAGGGGGCAGGGTAAAAACACCCTGACCCCCTAGGCCTGCTCAGAGGGTCACACAAGGACCCCCAGCGCCAACAAAAGTATTTTTTTTAAATAATTTCGGCGGAATTCGCGTTGGGGTTGCGAATCCCACCGAAAATTATAAACAAAATTACTATAGCCCCGGGGACCGCCACCTCCCCGGGGCTATAGTAATTATATGCGGGGGGCACGTGGCCCCCGCAGCCCCGGGGACCGCCACCTCCCCGGGGCACTTAATATTTAAATACAGGGGTCCGTTGCGGACCCCGGGGACCACAGGTGGTGGTCCCCGGGGCTTTGAAATGGAGGGAGGGGGCCATGCGGCCCCCCTCCAGGAGCCCTCGATGGCCCTGGGGACCGCCACCCTCCAGGGCCGGCTCCTGCAGTGTCCCGGGGTGCCCACCCCCGGGACACTGCTGTTTCAAGGGGAATTAATCCCCCAATTTACAACGCGCCAGGGGGCGCATTTGCACAGTGGTGCAGGGAGGGGGCGGGGCCTAACAAAACAAGTGTGCAAATGTGCCCCCTGGTGCATTGTAAATTGGGGGATTAAGTCCCCTTGAATCCTGAGGGTCACTGGGGGCCAACTATCCCACCAGGTACCTCCAGTATGCACCACAGAGCTGCGTTGCAGAGAGGTGTTCCGAGGCCACGCCCCTTTTTACACCTCTCTGCAACGCAGCTCTCTGGCGCTTACTGGAGGTACCTGGTGGGCTAGTGTGCCCCCAGGGACCCTCAGGACTCAAGGGGAATTAATCCCCCAATTTACAACACACTGGGGGGCGCGTTTTCACAGTGGTGCAGGGAGGGGGCAGGGCCTAACAAAACAAGTGTGCAAATGTGCCCCCTGCGCATTGTAAATTGGGGGATTAAGTCACCTTGAATCCTGAGGGTCCCTGGGGGCCAACTATCCCACCAAGTACCTCCAGTATGCACCACAGAGCTGCGTTGCAGAGAGGTGTTCCGAGGCCATGCCCCTTTTTACACCTCTCTGCAACGCAGCTCTCTGGCGCTTACTGGAGGTACCTGGTACAGTGGGTGTATCAAAGGTTATATTAGGGTGTGAGGAGGTGCATCAGATTTTCACGTGGATGATGTCATCAGTGATGTCATTTGAGATGTCATCAGTGATGTCATCAGTGATGTCACTGACCATGTCATGAATGATGTAATATGTGACATCATCAACAGTGCATTGCGGGGGCGCGAGTTATAGTTAGCTGAACTAACTATAACGATGGAATTTCTCTGGTTTTGTACGAGTGAAATGTCCAACTAACTATAACGTCCCAGAAACCTATGTTTTTTCAGTGAATTTCTAAGGTTTTTTAAATGCTAATTTCTAACTATAACGTGCCTGAAACCTATGGTTTTTTCAGTGAATATATATATATATCTATATATACATTGCCACGCCAACCCACTGTGGTTTTAAAAGACATTATTTTCGGGACATCCAGAGGCATTTTAAAGAGCACTTCAGGTACCAGAATTCTCTCTGCCTTATCGGGCGGTAAGACACGCCTATTATAGCGGGACCTTTAATAAATTGCATTGTGCTCTTCATGCCGTGTGTGGTGCCTTGACTGTCAGGCTCTTGACAAAGAACTTTCTGTTCGAAACGCGTTGAGCCATTGATTAGGCTGGGCATTTTACCTACCTGTGCACCATTCCCCGGAGTTGGAAGTATTCCTCCAGTAGGGCCGCTCTCACCTTGGGCAACCATGTTGGATTTATGTAGCGGCCGTGCCTGGTCGCGAGGACGGCCCGCCGCCTAGCGCGGATCTTCGGTGGCCATATTCATGGTTGCCGGTTGGAATTTGAGGTTATCCATCCGGCGGACGTGCAAGTGGCAGCACCTGTGGGGACATTGCCACGCCAACCCACTGTGGTTTTAAAAGATATTATTTTCGGGACATCCAGAGGCATTTTAAAGAGCACTTCAGGTACCAGAATTCTCTCTGCCTTATCGGGCGGTAAGACACGCCTATTATAGCGGGACCTTTAATAAATTGCATTGTGCTCTTCATGCCGTGTGTGGTGCCTTGACTGTCAGGCTCTTGACAAAGAACTTTCTGTTCGAAACGCGTTGAGCCATTGATTAGGCTGGGCATTTTACCTACCTGTGCACCATTCCCCAGAGTTGGAAGTATTCCTCCAGTAGGGCCGCTCTCACCTTGGGCAACCATGTTGGATTTATGTAGCGGCCGTGCCTGGTTGCGAGGACGGCCCGCCACCTAGCGCGGATCTTCGGTGGCCATATTCATGGTTGCCGGTTGGAATTGGAGGTTATCCTGCCGACGGACGTGCAAGTGGCAGCACCTGTGGGGACATTGCCACGCCAACCCACTGTGGTTTTAAAAGACATTATTTTCGGGACATCCAGAGGCATTTTAAAGAGCACTTCAGGTACCAGAATTCTCTCTGCCTTATCGGGCGGTAAGACACGCCTATTATAGCGGGACCTTTAATAAATTGCATTGTGCTCTTCATGCCGTGTGTGGTGTCTTGACTGTCAGGCTCTTGACAAAGAACTTTCTGTTCGAAACGCGTTGAGCCATTGATCAGGCTGGGCATTTTACCTACCTGTGCACCATTCCCCGAAGTTGGAAGTATTCCTCTAGTAGGGCCACTCTCACCTTGGGCAACCATGTTGGATTTATGTAGCGGCCGTGCCTGGTCGCGAGGACGGTCGCCGCCTAGCGCGGATCTTCGGTGGCCATATTCATGGTTGCCGGTTGGAATTGGAGGTTATCCTGCCGGCGGACGTGCAAGTGGCAGCACCTGTGGGGACATTGCCACGCCAACCCACTGTGGTTTTAAAAGACATTATTTTCGGGACATCCAGAGGCATTTTAAAGAGCACTTCAGGTACCAGAATTCTCTCTGCCGTATCGGGCGGTAAGACACGCCTATTATAGCGGGACCTTTAATAAATTGCATTGTGCTCTTCATGCCGTGTGTGGTGTCTTGACTGTCAGGCTCTTGACAAAGAACTTTCTGTTCGAAACGCGTTGAGCCATTGATTAGGCTGGGCATTTTACCTAACTGTGCACCATTCCCCGGAGTTGGAAGTATTCCTCCAGTAGGGTCGCTCTCACCTTGGGCAACCATGTTGGATTATGTGGCCCCTTCCCCAAGCATCAGCAGGCCCCAGAGGCCCCATCATCTGGGGCCAAAATTAGTTTTAAAGGGTAGAGGCATGCAGCCCTCCACACCGAGCCTCGCAAGGCCTCGGAGTCGGCTCAATTGTTGTGTCTCAGGGAGCCCACCCCTGGACATTGTCTCTCTGCCCGCAAAAGTGCAAGCAGGGAAGATTTTTAGTCTCTCACCCTTTGGGAGCTGCAGAAATGTTCCCATCAGGTGGGAGCATACATTTTTTGACAGGTTTAATGATATTATTGATGACATCACCGATGAAATCTCAAATTACATCTTTGATTACATCATCCACCATACTGCTGTTCAATTTACTCTACAAACCAGTACAACCTTTGAAATGCATAAATTTGTGTAAGCAAAGATGAATATGATATCTCAGCCTTGTGCTGGTTAGATCCCATATGCCAACGGGGTAGATCGTCTGCCAGATGTGTCTGTAACCTGAATGTGCGAGCTGTTATCAGAGGTGCTGGCCTGTAAACTTTGTCTGACCTGAGTGATAGTTATTTTCCCTGGTCTACTGGTGTGCCAGATTTATGAAACCTTAGGGATAGCTCAGGTGTCACAAAGGTTATTTGAGTTGTTGATTTGATCCTTAACCTGCATGCCTATAAAATCAGAGTCAGATATTTCAACTTTTGAGGTGCAAGGCTGTACCGTCTGTGCAACTCAAACAATAACTCTACTGTCTGGAGTGTCTGCCTGCATCATAAGTCCAACCAACCTGTGAGGTAAATCTCTACTGTTGATGGTACCGTTGGACCGCACCATTTCTGCAAGGCCACTCCAGATATTTGCCTTCCTTTACTGAACCTGTTTTTGTTGGCTTTTTGGACTTTTATGCACTTTACTCCTGCTCAGCAGTGGTAAAGCGCACCTGATCTGTATATTTAATTTATTTGTAGTCCTCCAGTAAATGGTACTACATGTACTCAGGTCCTGTAAAGGCAATGCTACTAGTCGGCAGCAACACTCATTGTGCCACCCACTAAAGTAGCACTGTAAAGCATGTCACTGGCCTACCACTGCAGTCTATAGTGCAGTTTCAAACTGCCAATTTGACCTTGCAAAATAAACAGCCAAAGCCTTCCATTTGAATGCTTATAAGTCTCCCAAAGTTAGGCCCAAAAGGCTCTAGGACAAGGTGCATGGTATTTGAAAAAGTTAGATGTGTGTTTAAGTTTTACATGCCCTGACAGTGAAAAACGAGGTTAGGAGTTCTTCACTATAGCAGGCCTTTTCCCCCATACAATAACACTGGGTTACCTTATTACACTTAAAAAATGATAAGTTCCATTTGGGAACGGATATAGAGATGCTTCTTCCATTCATTTGAATTGTAATTTTAAATCCTATTTAATTTAAAGTCAGATTTTAAGTTACTATTCTGAAAATGCCACTTTTATAAAGTTGGCATTTTCCTGCCTAAATCAAATTTGCATTTCTGCCAGTGCAAAATGACTGTAAATGATTCTCCTGTGGTGTATTGTGTATTACTTCCAGACTTAGGGACAAAAGGGGCCTGGGTGTAGAGGAAGTGGGTGTTCCTGACAGGATAGTTTGGGAAGAGTTGTGTCGTGCCTGGATTACACTTCAAATGACCCTGCCTGTAGCACATGCAAAGGAACCTGGTACCAGGCCTGCCCCTGCCTTTGCCCCCTAGACAGATTGGGGCCAAGTTCAGGGGAAGGGAAAGAGAACCACTTTGGTAGTAGGCCAGGAATTTCACCCCACACAAAGGCTGGAACTAAGTATAAATGTGGCACCTCCGGAACCTCTCATCAGAACACTCCTTGACCTGTGGAAGATTCAGAAGAAGAACTGTCCTGCTGTCTTAAGAAGGAAGACTTGACCTGCTAACCTTGAATCCAGGTTCCCCAGATGAGTCTCTAAGAGTCAGTTGGCTGATCTCCTGTTTGAGCTACAGAACACAACAAGCTTCCATAGGCCTTCCCAGCAACTACCAAGCTGACTAGCACCTACTTGACCTGCCTCAGCCCTGCTGTTGGCCTCTGCTGGAGTGGGTCCTGATCTCCAAGAGGTTCCCCCCCAGTCCTGGATCCTTGGCAGGCATCAGAGTGTACTCCTCCTGAACTCTGAGCTCTTTGGGCCTAATTATCAGTCTGGCGGTCCGAAGACCACCAAACTCAAGGTGGCGCTGCAGTGGCAGTACAGCCACCATGACACCAGCAGTCCAACCACCCCATTATGACTTGGGCCTACGAGCCGCCATGGGACTGCCAATGCCGCCAGTGAGCCGCAGTTCCTTGGTGGTTGCATGGTGGTCCTAAGGCTGCAATATGCTTGGAGGGACCGCCGTGTACCCGCCAAGCATATTATGAGTTTTCTCTCTGCCACAGCTTTCATGGTGGTTCCACCACCATGAAATCCGTGGCAGAGAGGAAACAAAGGGGGCCCCACGGGGCCCCTTGAAGCCTCACGCCATGTGGAGGCACACAGGGGGCACAACATGTGCACCCCTGTGTGCATGCATCCCAGTTCCTGCATGGCATGGACGTTACAGTCCATGCCATGCAGGAACCTTGTGTGGTGTTCCAATTGCGGTGCCTTTTCCAAAGGCACCACTGTCTTTGAAAGAGGCACTGCTGCAGAACCGCCACTCCGCCTGCCCGCCAGACCATTTTCAAGTTGTAATCTGGCAGGTGGGCAGCAGCGATTCTTGGCAGTGAGGGGGCGCTGTGGTGGAATGCCACCCGCGCCTGCACCGCCAAAATTCATAATCAGGCCCTTTGTGACCACAAACAGACTGCTCATGCTGAACAACGACCTTTATGATGCCCACCAACACAAATCACCAGCGACAACTGCTCTTCACATCAGCCATGAAAGTCTAAGTCAGCAAGACAGTCAGCATTGATTACCAATGTGAGGCTTTAACAACGAATGGTTCTTCGCACCACAACAGTGATCGTCCGCAATGCCCGACCTGCTCCTCGCCTGGACAATAACCTTCCAGCTCCCGCCAACGCAAATCACCAGCCACAACTGCTCTTCACGTCAGCCATGAAAGTCTGCATCAGCAGTGACAGTCAGCATTGACTGCCAACGTGAGGCTTTAGCAACGAATGGTTCTTCGCACCACAACAGTGATCGTCCGCAATGCCCGACCTGCTCCTCGCCTGGACAATAATCTTCTGGCTCCCTCCAACGGAAAGCTTCACCCATACCTTCTCACTTGGACTAGGACTTGAGAAGGGAAATTGTTCAGCAGGACAATCCTGTGCCCGGTATCTGACCCGTGCTCCATCGTGGTTGAGTTGAACTTGTGACTTTGGTCAAGTGCAACCAGATAACCATGAGTGGCTCTTTGTGCTTTCTGGTGCTATTTTTAACTAGAACTTTACATAGTCATAACTCCGGTTCTGCTAATTGAACTGTTGCTGTGTTGGTGTCATTTTATTTAAGAAATGTTACTCTATTTTTCTAACATGGTTTGAGACTTGTGTTGTGTTTTCACTTTATTACTGTTTTAGTGCTGCATAAATATGTTACACAGTGACTCTAAGTAAGCCTGAATGCTTCTGTGCCAAGCTGCCAGTGGGATAAGTACAGGTATATTCAGTGACCTTTGTGGTTCACCCTGACAAGGATTGTGTTTATCATTCCACCCTTCTCAACTATTAACCCAATTTCTTGCAGTGCAATTAGATAAAGTCTATTTAACTTGAGGGAATGCTGCGCTGTAAATTTTGCAAACATGAAACATCTTGTAACCTGAGTTATACTTCTGTGGCCTGAGGTGTAAGTTCATAACACCTAGGCAACCACAGCGACTTCTTTGATATTTACTGGTTAACCATTAACCAAATGTGGTGCTTTATGAAGAAAACTGTAACATCTGTATATGAGCTAGTTATAATTGGCTTTTACCATCTCTGCACTTATAGAGCTAGTTCCTCTTTCTGAAGCACACATATCACCTTCCTAAAAATCTATTCAATCTGCTCATCAACCTCTGCTGCCTGTAGCCTCTCCCAAAGTTGGTATTAAAAACTATGAAACATCTCCACCCTTCTTTATTCTGACCAACAAAGTGCACTCCAAAGGCAGCTATCAAATGTCTTTATACGCTACGGCTCTTAAAAGCCAAAGTACACAAGGTAAATAAGCTGACAACTGTGCACACCTATTTAATCCCACTACCGAAAGGCAGAAAGCTCCTGAATCTGGGTCCACTGCCTGCACCTCTCTAAACCTATCTTTCCAGGTTAGACAGCATGTGTTCCCAGGCAACGTACTTTCTGCAACTCTCTAATTCTCTCTCCCCTGGCCTTCACTCTTTCTGTAACTCACTGTCGTCTTCTTTAGAAATAAACATGCCCTGCATCTGAGCCTTGACGTGGATCTACCTATCCAGTAATTTCAGCCCCAGCATCCCCCAGTTGCTTTATCTCTCGAACTTTCCCAGTTCTGTCTTTGCACCAGCTGCAATGGCAATACTGTGTTCTAATATACATACCACTCAAATGGAGAGACAATCAAGGCCAGGTTTAGCTGGGGATTGCATTGCCCTTGCGTCACAGAGGGTGTTGAAAGGGCTACGCAATCCCTAATCAGATTTACCAAGCAACCCAAGGCCACCTTGTATGGCCCTGCATTGCTTGGTGAATCTGGAGTAACTTAAGGCAGTACAAGCCTTGCTTTACTCTGCCCTGGGAAGGTGTTCCATGGGTGGAGCGTGGGTGTTCCCATGTATCCACCCATGGATTTTGGCACATTTCCATAAACCTGGGAATAAGTCCAAATGCTACGCCTTCCCAGGGGAAGTGCAACAATGAGAAATCTCTTAATTTCTCTGTGTCGTTTCCTCTTTCTAAGTGTGCTTCATTCTGCAGCACACTTAGAAAGAGGAAAATGCCTCCAAGGCTTGTTTTGTGAACAAAAAACAATCCTGCACTGTGAATCATGTTTAATTAAATCAGACTCCCAATGATAATTGAGTGTCTCATTGTGGATGACTAATACAGGTTACAATTAGTCCCCACTATATACCATTTTGTTGTTTGGCTGTGGCCGTCATCATCAGGTTCCTCTGTGCATTACTACCCCCTGGATGGTGGAGTGGTGAGAGCCGAGAGATCATATTAGGCTTCCATTCTCTCTCAACAGCAGTGGCATTTATGTCCCTGATGAGAGCTTAGTCTGCCATGATTATTAGAGTCCATTCATCCCCTTTGTCTCAGAGAGCCGAGGTGAGTAACAGGTGCCTGGTTGGAGCTTAGAGGGGAGCATGGCAACATCTGGACCCAAACTGCAAACTGGCTTCCAGTGGATCCATAAGCATTCTTTAAAAATGATGGGATGCCCAGGCAGTAATCTAGGAATTGAACAAGAACACAACATAATCGTGCCATGTAACAATTCACAGAGATGGTATGTCACTAGGCACACCGAGTTTTCCCTCACCCCATTGAGAAACAAGGCAGATAAGAAGGGTGGTAGCTCCCTCTGGATGTTGTAGTATCTGATACTTTGGCGCTGCTCTTCAGGATAAGTGACAAGGAGATGCCTCCTTGAAGCCAACACTGTGCAAATCCAAGACCTATGCCTGGATCCTTGGCCAACTAGGTATTGTGTAGCCACTTGTCCATGTTCTAGATTATGGACTGTTTTACCGTCTGCCAGGTGTTGTGCTGTAAGCTGCAAGTTGCCTGTAGCAGGTGTCATATGAATCATTTTACAGGTTAATGTTTCCTAATTACACTTGGCTCGTTCAAAACCAGCACAAATCATTGAGGAAGTCAAGAAAACGTTACGGGTGGTGCAGCTGGAGTATTTGCTAATTTACCCAGTCAATGTGATGGTTCTAGAACGAAGTGCATTCTAAAGCCATCTGTGAGCAGTTAAATTTCAACTGAAAACAGTAGAAATGGTACACACCTGGCTCAATGACATGGACCTTGATGGCCTCAAACACAAATTTCACTGAAAGTCAAGATCACATGGATTCACCCTGAACACCAACTTCACCCTCACCAAAACATTTTCACAAGACACAAAGATGGCCTGGTATGAGCTCTCTCCTAAAGAAAATGAAACCATTTCTTCCAGAAAGTGACTTCAGAACTGTTGTTCAAGACTTCATACTCTTGCACCTGGATAGTGGTAATTTCCTGCTCCATGGCCTCCCAAACTGCACACTGGCACCCTTGAAGGGCATCCTACAAGTGGTAAAATGTCTCAGCCAGGGCCTGAAGAAATATGATCACATCACTCCTATGCTGAAGGAACTCCATTGCCTCCCCTTTCTGGCCTGCACCATCTGCAAAACCAGCTTCATCATTTACAAAGTCATCACAACCAGCACTCCTGCTTCATGCAAACTCACCATGTCAGCTGTTTTTTGAGACTCACGCACACAGGACACTATCAGACTAAGAAGTGTAAAAATGCAAAAACAAGGCAGCAGGTCTTTTTTTGCACCCAGGACCTTGAACAACATCCCCATATCCATCAGAACCAATCCAACACTGTCCCAATTTAGGAATGAGTTGACGATGCACCTCTTTAAAGAACAATATATATCACATTGTATGAACAGTCTAAAAACCAACGACATCTCCTATCACCCTTTGACTTAATGCTGAGCAACCCAGGCTTTCAATAGGTATCAATTAAAGAGTGCGCCATTCGCTGTTACTCTGGCCCTGGGTGTTCCGATAAGAGCTTAGCATACACTAAGAACACAGGCAAATATTCACCTTTTGTAGCACAGTGATAATATGGGTATTAAGTATTTTCTTAAAGTATAGCCAATGATATCCAGGACCATGTGGTCAACCCTGGAGCATTATGTAGTCCGAGTGTGTTATGATTTGTTGAGCGCACCAGCATTAAGTCACTTGGATGTGGATATTTAATCTGACCACATCATGCAGATGACAGGTCAAATCACTGGCGAATATCATGACTTCCATGACGATCATGGAGACAAGCTTATTTGAAGCACACAGCTCTAGTGCATGGCTTGCCGTGGCAATCTCATTAATGATGGCCCCAGTGCGCAGATGACCAATATGAACCATCTCTTACAGCACAGCCAACATGGGGGATGTGACTGTACTTGCTAACTTCTTAAACAGCTGTTACAGTAGCCAAATCAATTCAGAAGTCCTCCTTGACTGCAGCATATTTAGAGCTACTGTAAGATATTCCACAGACAGTATGCACTCAAGAGAGCCTCAGGCAGCCTGAAGGCGATACTTAGCACAGAAAAGGTCTGCTATTCCTGGGAAGGAGTTTCTTGCTGACAGGTGTATAGGGTCCCATAATAAAATAGCAAAAGCTAATGCGATATCACTAGCATCTTTCACCATCAGGGCCTGCATCTCCAACGTCTATCCGCTTCCTCTCTGTGACTCATCAAATATGCCAGCTCATCAGGCTTGTGCCCAGAGTTGGAGATGCATTTCTAGGATGCCATCCCTTCCACCCTAGCCTTAAATAATATTGTGTGCCTCAGGGATATGCTAGGAGCATTCTGTCAATAAACTCCATGCATCATTTCTATATGTCCAGCTCTAGAGTTTCCAGATCAGGTATCTGCTGTCTTTCTGTATGCAGTTTTAAGCTAGGTCAGAGCTTTATATCTGTAGATGGGCTTGTCGGATTTCTAGGGGGTTTATCTGGAATAAATAGAGTTAATGTTATTGCTGTGGTATAGGTTTGTATCTTCTATTAAATGGTCAAAGAAGCAATTATTGGTAAGCAACCTAAGCATTCAAGTGACATATTCTCCTGACTGTCTGTGTCAAAGTACCAATGGCAATTTCGACTGAGTGGTCATAGAGGCCATGCAACAATGAGATAAAAGTGATCAATATGTGAAAAGGCTTAATGTTAGTCAATGAAATGTGAATTCACAACCCAGTGATTGCCATGTTCACCAGGCATCATGCAGACCCATTGAAGAAAAATTCCTCCAACAGAGTGTGTCTCACCTGGTGATCCTGGCACATGCAATGCATATCTAATTCAAGACATTTCACCCGAGTGAAGTGACCTGCCACCAGTGTTTGCCCTGTCTGGGCATAAGAAAATTGGAGGAGTATCAAGTCTAGTTTGGTAGCTAATTGTGGGGGCAACATGTTGCCATACATGGCCAACACAGAGCCTGCCTGTCACCATTTTGTATCTTCCTTTCTTGTCTAAATAGGGGTACTTTATGAGATAGGGAAGGCCCTTCTTGAATAAGATAATGATCCCTATGTTTCCCTGAGTAAATCCTGAATGTCAAAGAGAAATTAAGCCTTATTGAGCCAAAAATGTACACATTTTGCCCAGAGCACACTGTTTAAGGAGGAGTAGGACATCAGTGAAAATCTCCCCTGCTGATTAAATTTTTTAATTAGCCCATGTACTTTCCAGGTGCGGACTCTTTCAAAGTTTGGAGAGATATGCATAGAACGTCAATAAACAGGGTTTAACAAAAAACCCAGATATATGTAATTTAATGTATATGTCATTTTATAAATGATAACTTTGTTTTTGGGCAAATGTTCTGTAGGAAACATGCAGCCAACCAAAAGAAGCTAGAAGCCCTGAACGGCATTTAGGTGCTTATTTATAAGCCCCTTGCACCACTTTTGTGTCATTTTTAACATCGGAAAAGTGACGCACGGGTGGCGCAAGCCCCTTAGTCCCTGAAGTTGATGTAGAAGCATTTCTGGGAATGGTAGGCTATCATTCACAATGCAGAAAGGACTCCACTGACAAAGGTGACTACACATGCAGATAGTTATAGTGGTCCACTGACTGTAAAGAAGCTTTTAACATCATAAAGAAAGAGATGCTACAAAGCAGTATAGATCAGAAAATTTTAGTACACTGAATAGGTTATGGTTACTTGTCTTACAGGTTTGGAAGCAATCCTGTTCATCACAACCCTATGCATGTCTCATCTCAAGTCATTTTGTTTTTTAAAGAAAGCTTAAAAAATGTGGAGGGTGTCTAATCTCAATGCAAAAATTACTTTATTTAGAAAACAACAGTCACTGAGTGCCATGACTTCCTTGGAAACTCAGAAACCTAGAGACTATCATGGAGAGACAGGTCAGTAACTTAATTGAATTTACTTTCAGGGTCATTCATAAGCTCTGAAAATTCTTAAAACCAGTTGATCTCATGTCATGACACCCATGATGTACCACAATCACTACCCCATCAATGGATAAAGTCAACCCCGTCAAAGGCTGAAGTCTACATCAACTTCATTCTTCAACACTTTTCACCGCCATCTATATCCGCAGATCAAACACCAGAGGAAATGCCCAATGATCGGACCCTAAATATTATGAACGAGGCTAAGCTAGAGAACCAATGGGGGATTGTGAACAATGCTATTCAACAGCTTTGGATACTGAAGAACTATTAACTTTCAGAAAATAAGTCATGCGTTGTTCTGGCCTGAGCCAGCTCTCATGCAAAATGTTCTCAGAACTCGAACAAGAAAAATCCTCCATGTAGCTCTCGAAAGCCACTGAGCAGACAGACACAAATTCTTTGAAAGAAAAGGGTACTTTAAATAGACATACAACATGATCAAGAAAGGGGGGTAAGTCAGTGAATGGAGTTAGATGAGTGAGTCCATTGCTCCAGCATCAGATCCAGTGGAGATCTCCTTTCCCCCGATCTGAGTCAGCAGCCGAGGATCGACGCTCGTAGAGGGGGCTCAGCTCACCCCAATGAGAGGACTGCTGGTGGTTTGAATCCTCACAGAGCAATGTGAACCCTGATACAGGAGTAAAGGCGGTGGCCGAGGTGACTCACAAGATAGCAGCAACTGCAAAGATGTTACGGACCTCAGGGACCAGGTGGCGATATGTCAACTCCCCCGGTGGGGACCGGCAGTGGTCTGAGCCATTAAAAGGTGCAGCTTGAAGCCTCAAGGAGCAGCGCAAGTCCTGATACAGGAGCAAAGGTGGAGACCCAGGAGACTCACAAAATGGTGGCTGCCGCCGATATATAGCAACCGAACTGGAGTAGACTCGTCTGTGCTGAGGGAACCAAGTGGTGGTGAGTCTGCCCCTGGCGGGGGCCTGCAGTAATCTGGGCTTTTGTGAGATGACGCAGGCCCTGACTGACATCAGAATTGGTGGTGCGGAGCCCCAGGGACAGGCACATGAGAGACGGCAGGTGAAGCCTAGTAAAAACCCAGGACATTGTGCCAGTATTGAGGAGGGAAGAGTGCGTGGCTGCAGGGAGCACCGGGGAGTGGTGGTGTCTTGGGCCCGCTGTGGGGATCCGCTAGCGGTGTCAATGGAGCAACTACTGACCCAGTGGGAATTGCTGAGATACAGACTTACCAGAGCAGGCCGATGCATTGTGGACAGTGAGTTGCGGGTGCTCGTGCCTGCGGGGGTGGGGGTTGCTGCCTGCCTGGGGTTGGCCCTGCCTTTACTGCTCTGGCCGAGCTGCTGAGGGCCTGGGTAGCTGGCATCCAGGGGCCAGGGGTGGGGGTGGTGACAAAACCCTGAGCAAGGCAGCCCAAGTGAGCCGGATGCCCTGTAGGACCTGCAAAGGTAGAGGCGAATCAGGCAAAGTGAGGCCATGGGCAGGTCCTGCAGCGCATTGAGGGGGGGTGACCACCGGGACTTCCACACGTGGTGATGGTGTGGTCCAAAACCCTGAAGATGGGGCCAGCTATGCACATCCCCACCAAAAAGAGGAGTTGTGCTGTCATGGAGCGTCAGAGACGGATCAAGGAATAGAAGCTCACACAGAGATGATTCTAGAAGCTATATGAGACACTAAAACAGCACTTAAATCAAAAATCAATGCTGTGGCGCTTGACCTAGGGCTCCAGCGGACAGACCATTGGAAACTGGTGGACAGGGTGGAAGAGACTGAATCCACTCTGACCTACTTGGAGCCTAGGATCACAGTCAGTGGTAAAAAGATTTTCACAGTGCCGAAAACCATTCAGCAGTTACAAGAGAAGGTGGAAGATGCAGAGAGATGGTCCTGGTGCAGTAATGTCAGGTTGGTGGGGATCCTGTATTGTTTGGAGGGCCCCAATATTGAACTGTATTTGGAGGAATGGCTGCTGTCAACGGTGCTGGGAGGTAAGGCCTCCACGATGTTAACGATGGAAAGGGCACAGGGTGCCAAGCAGGCCGCCAGCCAGAGCGGCACCTCCCAGGCTGATAGTGGCCAGACCGTTGAACTTCTGGGACAGAGATCATATCCCACAGATGGCATGCACTCACTGCCTTTGGCAATTAGACGGTGTAACAGTGAGTATATAGCCAAGCTACAGCACCGCAGTCAAGTGGCAGAAACCTTTTTTTTTTGTTTCTAATCTTTTTTTTATTTTCAAAAGAGAACCAGAAGGGAATTCCTTGTGCACACAGCGCGCTGCCTACAACCCTGTAAAGGGCCGGCCGCGTAATGTTAGCTAAGCATGCTAGGTATCGGTAGGTTTCATCAGTGCGAGTATTACACAGCAAGTCGCCTACAACCCATGACGGGCCGGCTGCGTAGTGAAATAGGCACAGTGCCAAAGCTCAAGTATGAGGAGCCTTCTATCTCAACAGAAAAAAAAAAAAAAAAAGAAAGAGAAATGAAAAACCCAAGAGTCAAAGTGAACAGAGACAGGAAAGTGAACAACAAATAGTGAGTAACAATAACGTAGATATCAGGAGAGTTTGGAGAGAAGATGAAGGGAAAGAGAGGAAAGCATACCGCTTTAGAGGGGCGTAGAGTAAATAGAGTATTGCCAGAGAAGGATGTAAAGAAAAAAGCCAGTGCCAGTAGTGAAGAAAGAGGGGATGACGAGATAGGGGTGTGGGGGGGGGAGAGGAGGGGGTGCGAGGGCGTGGAGCAGTCAATTCGCCTTTCTAGGTGCATAGTGAGTGATGCAGGGGAGAGTTCAGACGGGGCATACTGATATTCTTTCACGGTCAGGGGGACACACAGCGTCTTCAAAGAAGCCTAGGGCCCGAAGCTTCGGGGGTTGAAGACGCGCGTATTCCATTTTACATAGATGAGTGATCAGTGGCTGCCATATTTTGGTGAAGTGAGTGTCTCGGGACTGTAAGCGCGCGGTGAGCAGCTCCATAGTCACAGTGTGCCATAAACGCGTGACCCAGATATTAATTGGAGGGGCCTCTGTTTTCTTCCAGTACAGGGCAATAAGTTGTTTAGTGGCGCCTAACATGTGTAGGGCCACATGCCAGTCGCTGCGGGTCAGCGCGCGCATGTTGCCAGGCTTAATACCTAGGAGTATTGTGACGGGCGTTTCAGGCAGGGGAAGCCAAGCACCTTTTTAATATGACTAAGGACCTCTTTCCAATATAGAGTCAAGAGCGGACAGGCCCACCATATGTGGAGGAAGTCGCCTGGGTCAGTCAGGCATCGCCAGCACAGAGGGAGGTGGCGGGGAACATCTTGTGCAGTCGAAGGGGGTGTAATACCAACATGTCATGATCTTATAAGCAGTTTCCCGTTGGGAAATGCTGCGATTTACTTTCGGGATGTTCCGCCACAGACAGTTCCACTGAGCTGGAGTGATCTCAGAAGGGGCGGCCGAATGCCAATGACGCTGATATGAATGCAGAGTGACAAGCGGAGGGTGTTGCAGAACATGGTAGGTCCGGGATATGAGCCCCTTAGAATCATCGAAGGAGCGAACCAAGCGTTCAAAAGGGGTAAGCGCTCGAGTGGCGGCCTGCGTCAGGGAGGACGCAAAGACCCAGTGACGGAGTTGTATGTATTGTAGTCTGGCCCTCTCCGAGAGTTGGAATTCCTCCTTGCACTGATCAAAGGATTTAAATGTATCACCTAAAAACAGACCCCTAATCGTTCTGCATCCACCATCCAACCAGTCAGAGAACCTTGGGGGTTGACAGCTGGTGGAAATTGTGAGTTCCCAGCGATGGGGGTATGGGGAGATGGGAAAGTGGTAAGTCCCTTAGCCACAGCCACCTTGTCCCAGATGTCTAGTACTGTTCTGGTAGGGAGGGCAATGTAGGCGCTGCGTGAGCGCGAGGACCGGGGCAGCCAGGGGAGGTCCCAAATGGATTTTCGGGTTACCGCTCTGTCCATATGGAACCAGACCTTTTCACTCTCCCATGCCATCTACTCAGAGATGAAACGTAGGTGGGAAGCCCAGTAGTATTCTAGCAGGTTGGGACATGCTAGTCCACCCCTGTCCCGCGGGAGCATGAGAATTTTGTTGGAGAAGCGCGGTCTGCGTCCGCCCCAAATGAATTTGGTGAGTTCGTGTTGGAGACTTTGGATCTGGTGTTGCGGGATGGGGGTGGGGAGGCATTGGAATAGATATCATATTTTGGGTAGTATCGACATTTTGACTGCGTTCAGGCGGCCAAGCCAGGAGAGGGTGAGAGGCTTCCAAACACACAGGTCCTCCATAACTGTTCTCTTGCAGTCCTGCCAGTTAACATGTGACCATGTGGCAAGTGAAGGGGTCAGTTGGAGTCCCAGGTAGCGAATGGAGCTAGTGGCCCACTGATAAGGGATGAGGGACTGGAGTGCAGGGATCTCAACGCTCGGTATCGTAAGGTTCAGTGCCCAAGACTTCTCATGGTTAATTTTGAGACCAGAAGCCGACACAAAGGACCGCAGCAATGAGTGGAGTGCCAGTAGAGAGACATGCGGGCGGGAGAGCGTGAGAATCAAGTCGTCCGCAAAGAGAGCTACTTTATGTTGCTGACCTCCAAGTGGGATGCCGTGGATGTCGGGGGCTTGTCGAATCATTACGGCTAGAGGTTCCACCACAAGGACGAACAGTAGGGGGGATAGAGGACAGCCCTGTCTCGTGCCTCTATGTATGGAAATAGGATCCGTGAGTTGGCCATTAACCCATACCCGAGCCTGCGGCGAAAGATAGGGGGCCATGATCCGGGCTATCATTAACGGGCCCAGCTCGATCTTGAGTAAGACAGCCCGGAGGAAGGTCCAGTCCACTCTATCGAACGCTTTCTCCGCGTCGAGCGATAGCAAACAAGCGGGTATGTCCCAATGATGGGCCTTCCCCACGAGGTGTGCAATACGACGCACATTGTCAGCGCCCTGACGATGCCGGATAAAGCCAACTTGGTCAGGTCCAATGAGGCCCGGGAGATGGGGATCCAGTCGTTTAGCCAGCATTTTAGTATAGATTTTAAGGTCTGTGTTTAGGAGAGCTATGGGACGAAAGGATGAACAAAGACTGATATCTTTGCCCGGTTTGGGGATGAGGGCGATTTCCGCCAGCCCCATGGAGGGAGATGGTCCCCCAGTATCGGTGAAAGAGTTAAAAAGACGTAGTAAGTATGTCTGGAGCTGGGGAAGAAAGAGGTGATAAAAGGATAAGGGGAGGCCGTCCGGGCCCGGGGATTTTCCGAGGGGGAGGTCTTTTAGAGCGCTCGCAAGCTCCGTACGGGAAAGTGGTTCCTCCATCTGTTGGACGTGGTATGGACTGATCGGTGTCCAAGTGCATTCGTTCAGGATAGCTTGCACCCGGTCTGGGGGCGGGGTGGCTGCTGCGTAAAGTGATGAGTAATATGTATGGAAGGCGTCGCGCTTGGCCCTCTCAGTGATAGCTCGTGTACCGGCGCCAGTCTGGATGTTGGCTATATGTGCTTTAGCTGCCCGTGCCCGTAGGCGCCTAGCCAGGATCGTGCCTACCTTGTCCCCCCCGTCATAGTAATGTTGCTTCAACGCCAAAAGAGCCCGTTCAGCTTTATTTGCGCGAAGGGCACGTAATTGGCCTTGAAGAGTTGCCAGGCTTCGCTTATGCACGAGCGAGGGGTGTTCTTGGTCCTGTTTCTCAAGAGCCTTAATATCCCTAGAGAGGTTGGTTTCCAGGAGACGCGCTTCTCTTGCCCGCGCAATCGCGATAGATGTAATATGGCCGCGGATCGTGGCCTTGAATGCATCCCACACTATAGGAAAGGGAGTTTCGGGTATATCGTTGGTTTCAAAATACGACTTAATGGCATCTCGGAGGCTCGCTACATCCACCGGATCTCTAAGGATGTGCGGTGGCAGACGCCAGCGGGGTGCTCGAGGAGCGCGTGAAGCTCGATCTTGCAGGATGAGTTCGACGTGTGCATGGTCCGAGACAGAGATGTCGGACATAGAGGCCGAGAGCGACTCGCCAATCAGGGCTTGAGAGACAAATATGTGGTCGATACGCGAGTAGGAACGGTGTACATGAGAGTAATAAGAATAATCGCGTGCGTCAGGAGAGTGATAACGCCAAGAGTCTAGCAAGGCAAGGTCCGACATCTGACGCTTGAGGGCCGAGGACATGGCCCCTGTCCCGTGAAATGAGCTGTCCATTGTAACATCCCACACCATATTAAAGTCGCCCCCTATGATCAGTGAAGGGTCCGCCCGAGGTACATGTTCCCGCAGGATGGCCCGGAGATAGGAGTCCTGTGCTTGGTTAGGTGCATAGCTATTACATACAGTGAGGGAGCAATGTCCGATCTTGACCCCCGCCTTAACGAAGCGGCCATCGTGACTGCGTGTTACTTTAGCTTCCCCCTGACAGATGCCAGGTCTACAGAGTATCGCCACTCCAGCCGTTTTTGTGGGGCTGTAGCCCAAAACTGGAGAGGATAGCGAGGGTGGGCCATGCGAGGGACGTCCTCTTTCATTAGGTGGGTCTCCTGCAGGAGGATGACATCCGGGTTTTGTTGCAGGAGGTAGCGCCATATCTGGTGACGTTTGTTAGGGGAGTTAAGTCCCTTAACATTAAGAGACAGAATTTTCAGGCAGGGGACAGTGGCCATATTTGGGTGTTGGTCTTAGGGAGCGTAGTGCTCCATACGCAGAGGCGGGGCAGGCCAGTGAGAGGGTAGGACAGGAGGATGGCACTCCCAGTGAGAAGGAGGGGAAGTCGCGGGGGCACCCCCACCCGCCGCAGGGTAGGATAGAAAAGGAAGAGGGGGGAGAAAGAGAATGTGAAATTAAGAAAGAACAATAGAAATAATACAACATTGGCCAACAGGGCCACAGTGTCCTGTTCCATTCCAGGGATAATCGCGGCCCAAAGGCACAGGTCATCCCGGAGAAGTCACTCTCCCAGGAGCAGGAGGAGGGGCGGGTCTCTAAGTGTAGAGCGGGACATCCAGAGAAACAGCCCAGCGCCACCGTCGCTATCTGTGCGGAGCCGTGAGGGCTCCAGGCTGAAGAGCAAGGCGCCGACACTGCACATCCAGGCAGTAGCTGCTAGTGTCCCCTCAGATCAAGGCTGGGGGTGGCATGAGTCCGTTGGCTCAGGGTGTCGCTGGTTGAGAGTTAGCTGCGGAACGGCTCTCTTCCATGGAGCGGATGTGCTGGATTATGTCCTGTTTAGCTTGTGAGGAGGCTTGTTCACCAGGGTGTGATGTGCGCCTATGGCGGCGCACCGTAGACCAGGACGGCTTCGCTGGTTCCCGAGCGCGGGAGGGCAAGCGTGGTGGGCTGGAGGGCGGTGTGAGTGAGAGATGTAGGAGTTGTGCCGCTTCCTGGAGGGAGCGTACCATCCGGCGTCTGGACTCCCATTGAAAAATAAGTGCAAAGGGGTGGCCCCATTGATATCGGATGCTCATACTTCGCAACTTCTCCGTCACGGGCTTGAAGTCCCGGCGTCTCCGCAGCGTAGTGGGTGCAAGGTCCTGGAAGATTTGAATGGTGGCACCATTGTAAGTGAGCTCCGGTTTGGAGCGCGCCACTTTGAGAATCGCCTCCTTTTCAGTAAAGAAATGGACCCGGGTTAGAATGTCAGGGATAAGGCCTGCTCGGTTGGTAGGGCCCGAAACCCGGTGTGCCCGGTATAGAGCCGGATTGGAGGCATCGTCATCACCCCAGACCTCGTGTAGCAGCTTGGCGACGAAGGTCATAATGTCCGTCCCCTCAGCCCCAATAGGAATCCCCCTAAGGCGGAGATTGTTGCGGCGGCTCCGATTTTCCAAGTCCTCTTGTTTTAACTGTAAATTGATGTGCTGCTCTTCCAGGACTGCTAGGCGCTGCCAAAGTTGCTCTTGGTCCTCCGTCCGTGCATCCACGGTCTTTTCGAGGCCATCTACTCTTTCCCCGATTTCGGTGACCTCTTTCCGGAGTTCCCGCACACAGGAGTGGACCTCCGACCGCAAGGAGCCTATCTCAGACTTGAGCTCCATCATGAAGTTGGACATGAAAGACTGGGTGACCGGGGCCGAGTCCCCTCCAATCGCCAACGCCATGTCCCCGGGAGCAGTAGAGCCCGGCTTATTCCAGAGCGCGGCAACCGGGTTGTCTTTCGGAGGTGCCGCAGCGTCCTTAGACTTAGTGCGCGTCATCCCCCCTCGGGGTTCAACACTCCGCAGCGTCAGGCAAGGCGGCAGGGTCAGGTGTATGAGTGCGAGAGAGCAACCAAGGGCACCAGCAGCACCCAGCTGGCGATGCTTCACGGGGTGGAACTGCGGCAGGCGTCTCGTCTTCGGGGCAATCAGTCCCTGGGTGGCCCAGTCATGGGTGTCGGAGCCACTATAGGCGCCGCGCCAGGTGTGGGACAGGTAGGTCCAGAGAGAGTACGCAGGGATCCAGTCGGGCCGCAGCGTTCAGGACAAGAGGACCATCAGGAGCGCCAGTGACATTAGGCTGCGAGGGGTGGGAGAACCACCCCCATCGGGATGGCGCCGGCCCGGAGGGAGCAAGGAGGGCCAGCAGTGGCCACCCTCTGTATAGAGGCCAACCGCGGTAAGTCCAGGCAGCCCGGGTCCCACACACCAGAGCAGGTGGTCCAGTCTCAAGATGAGCCCACGAGATGTCAGCGTCCCAGCCTGGTCAGATGTGATTCCGAGGAATCAAGGTGCGTGAGGGCCCCCTCAGTGGCAGTAGCCGTAGACGTCGAGGGCCTCAGGCAGGCCGGCCGGGCTCCCAGGTACCCAGGCGGGAGGCCACAGGGGGGGGTCTCAGTGCGTGGGAAGGCAGGCAGCTAGCAGCGGGTAGTCTCCAGCGGGCCTGCGGCGCTCAGTCACGCGGGGTGTTGCGCGTATGGATATCCCGCCGTCTCACCCCCACTGCTCAGATCGTCGGTGCCAGGGAAGCCCCAGAGAAGCCCAGCGGGGAGGCGGCACAGAAAGGGCAGAGAGAGGTGTAGGCCCGTGCCCGGTTGCAGACTCACCAAGTCGGGTCTCAAGGTAGGCAGCTCTGTCGGGGGCTAGAACTCTCCAAGCGCCTCCACAACTCGCCGCGGATCGCCCGGGGCCACCAGCCGGCGCCGGGAGGGGCCGCAATCCCAGGCGGACACAATGGCAGCACTCGGGCCCGCCGTTCGCTAGTCGGAGATGAGGCCCAAGATGGCGGCCGTCTTAGGCATGGATGTCGGGGCCCCCGGGCAGCTCTTCAAGGCCCCTGGCAGTTCTTCAGGACCCTCTGCGCAGCAGGGCCACGCACGGGATCAGGCGCCCCCCCGCAGGGAAGCAGAGTCTCCAGCAGGGCTCACAGGCGCGGGCGTCAGCGTTCGCCACTCAAGGGGGCCTCAGGAGGCAAGATGGCGGCCACCGCCGCCGGGCCCAGTCGCCGAGGAGGAAGGGGCTATTGTGCCGCAGCAGTACGTCCGCGGCCGCCACTCACCCCACAGGAGGCACCCCATCCGCTCCGCCACCATGCGCTCCGATCTGCAGCGCCGACGTGCTCCCAGCTCTGCGGAAAAGGCTTCTAACAGTGGCGGCCTGGAGGAGCTCTCACGGCGTGCGTCTCATGCCGTTCGCAGCGAGACCACACCCCCGCAGAAACCTTTTTAACAGTCAAGCGCCAGCTGCGGAAACTGAATTTGAAAATATCCATTGATTTTCCCCACAAGACTACGGGTCATTGATGAAGGAGGGCTCCATATTTTGGGATTGGCTTCAGAGGCGTGGACCTGGCTCAAAGAGAGGGGCCACTCTCTCCCTGATGCGCAGGAGATGGACAAGCCTCCGAAGTGGCAGAGGCAGAAATCAAACATAAGTCATGCAGGCAATTGAGGGCAGCCCCAATGACAGATCAAGCAAAGTTTGAGAGGGCCAAGGTTGTGGCAGAAATACAATATTATCGATCCTTGAACTACAACAACAGGTGGGCTGCACTGGCAGCAGATTCAGAGGACACCGCAGGTGACTCCGCAACCTCACAGGAAGACCCAGAGGAAGCGGCTCTCCTGGTCATCACTCTGACAGCAGAGACAATTGACTGAGCTGCTGGGGGTCACTAGGGGCCCCTCGTCATACAGGGCTAAGGCTGACTCAGGTATGATTGTGGCATGGAGGGCTGCACGAGGGGCATTCTAACATTTCTTTGCAGTACTACGTCCTCCAACTCTTGTGTGTGATCACTGTTTATTGCTTAAAATGAATTACCATTTGTATTTGTTGGAATGACAGACACATCGGACATTGGGGTGGTGGGTAGTTTTAGGCCTGTGGCACACAGTCGTAGGGTGGAGGGTTTGGGGGCATTCAGAGGCATGCTGGTTGGTGACCCAAGCATATGCAAGCTTTTAGGGCACACTACCCATGGCGGAACATACATCACACTGCGCACTCCTGGGGAGGACCCTTAAGATATTCCGAATGGCCTGGGCAGCAAATTGAAGAGGGGTGTGAAAGTACTTGACCAGACATAACACAGATATTATCCTGTTACAGGAGACCCATCTAGAGGCAACAATTGCAGGGTCTTACACCACAGGAGGTACAAGCTACTGGTGCATGCAAGACTCTCAAGAGGATCCAGGGGAGTGGGAATTTCAGTGCGCAAATCCCTCCCACTGCAGGTTACCCACACCAGAGTCAACAGGCTAGGTGTCAGGCAGCTGTGAGTGAGTGATGGAATGGAGAAACCCTGCCACTTGCATCAGGGAACTTCTCACTAGGGTTACAGACTGATTGGCTGGGAAAATTGGGGAGGTGGGTCTTGGAGACACCACATGCCCTATTACTCATCGGGGGAGACCTCAATCTAACACTACAGAGGGAAATGGATAGGGTGAAAGCATTGGATGTTAGACGGAGGGCGGACATGCGATTGGCCTCCTTCCTTGACGTATTGGGGATGGCAGAATTTTGGTGGTAAAAAAAACCTGTGACAAAATTATACTCCTATGCATCCAACAAATGCACTCACAGTCCATGCTGGACTATTTTCTGGTTCCACACCACCAGCTGGGAAGATTCAGCAATATTACCCTTCTGCTGCAAGGTATATCAGATCACTTGCCTGTGGTTACATAGATATTAACAGATCAACCAGGGACGAGGGACAAATGGGAACTTGATTCCTTGGATTTGACAGACTGGAATACACAGGAGATGCTCACAGAGACCACTGACCTCTATTTTAGAGAGAACGCAGGTATGGGGCCTTCAGAGGTAGATCAGAGGTACAGGACAGTCATATGAGGGCAGATTGTCATACATGTGATTGGGAAAAGGAGGGAAAGGGATAGGGAATAGAAGGCACTGGAATCTAACTTGACCCTTTGGGAAGAGGAGTATGTGAATTCCCCCTCCCTAAGTCTGGCACATAAGATAGAGGGGACCAGGGAGGATCTGAGAAACAACCTCCAATAGGAGGCATGTGCCCACTACAGAGCACAACAGAGTAAATTATATGAGGAGGGCAATAAGGTAGGGAATCTCCTAGCATGGTTAGCTAAAAAAGGAGAGGGATAAAGATGGATTCAGGCCATCAGCACTGGGATGTGGGAGGTCATGGAAACCCCGACCGCCATAGTGATGGCATTTGCGACATAGCTGAGTGATCTCTACTGGAAGAAAATCAGAGCCAGGCAGGAGATTTTGAGCAATTCATTGCTGACATACTGGCCCCACGGCTTAGAACAAAGTCAAGTCAGTCTCTGGAAAAGGAGATCACTGAGACCGAAATATCAGACGCCTTGGCACATATGAAGATCCCCAGGTCCGAATGGCCTGCCACTCAAATTCTTTAAATGTGTAAAGTCGTGGGACAAGGGCCCGTCCCGTGCAAGGTTCTGCAGGGCAAAGAGGGATGGCCAGTTCCCACAAGGCCTAAGATGGACAACAATAGTAATGATCTACAAGAAATAGAAACCAGCTGAGGAGTGTGCCTCATATAGGCCAATCTCACTGTTAAACATAGAAACTAAGGTTCTGGTCAAAGTTCTTGCCAACTGTTTACTGCAGGTGGTAGACATTTTAGTGGCCCCTGATCAATTGGGCTTCATGCCCTATAGGGTGACCGGGCATAACCTCTGGAGGCTGGCTGGCTACCTAGTGCTGAGCGAGCAGATATATGAATTGGACATCCTACTGTCGCTGGATGCTGAAAAGGTATTTGACTCCCTGGATAGCCCTAAATTATGCTGATATTGCACAAGATGGGGCTGGGCCTGACACTCCTGTCTTGGGTGAAATTGCTTTACATTGACCTAGTGGCCAGGGTCAAGTTAAATGGTGATTTCTGAAGTGAATTTGGGCAAGGCATGGGCACCAGCAGGGTTGCCAGATATCTCCCTTACTATTTGGAGTGGCTATTGAGCCTCTGGCTGCATGGATATGAAAAGATGCACTAATAAGGGACATACTGTGGGACCTGCAGTGGGAGGACCTCATATAGCTATACGAAGAAGACATCCTCCTATAATTGGTGGCTCTAGAGCATCCCACCCCAAGAGCGCTGGAAATTCTGGTGATATTTGGGTCATACAAAGGACTTCGAATTAATTGGCACAAATCAGTGGCATTCAAATTCTCCAGCCATGACATGGGCAAGACTTGGAATCACATGCTGAAATGGGAACCTGTGGGCTTCATATAGGGATCTCTGTGACTAAAGACCACAACATATTCTTGAGGAAAAACATGACCAGAATCCTTGAGGCCTATAAAGTGGGTGTAGGGCATATGAGGCGTCTCCTGCTGTCCCTGGTAGGCAGGGTGGCCCTCTACAAAATGATCTATCTACTGAAATTTCTCTACGTGTTGCAAAATATTCCCTTTCAGGTCCCAGACATGTTTTTCCGCTTGGTAGTTGAGGTTACTAGGGGGTTACTGTATGATGGTGGGGCACTAAGGATTGCCATGACTACCCTGAGGGTGTGCCTGACCTACTCCTTTACTACCGGCAACACAACTGCAAGTGATAAAAGACAAGGCCTTCTCCATACAACAAGAACTATCCCTGATGGCAGACAGGCGGGCAATGGACCCATGGAGCCTTTACAGGAGCAGAGGGTTTGCACCACTGCCCGCCCTGACTGCAATATGAAGGAAGTGACCCGATTCAGGTCACCCGGGTCACACAAGACCACCTCTCGGACTTCCATACCAAATGAAGAGTTGGTCAGACAGTAGAGAATACAAACCAATATCTGTTTATTCAGAGTACACTCAGAGCGGAGCCCGGTCTGCCCAGGCTCTAAGAAGTGCTGCAGAGGGACTAAAGTCCACAAGCATAGAGATACATTTAGTACATTTAGTTACTGGGCTAGAACACGCCCATAGTGGAATTTTCCAGGCAGGTGTTGGAAAGCAATGCAAACGAGAGGAAAAAACAATCTCAGTGCTCATATCTAACAAAGTTGCAGAGTGTACGGCCACTGCAGGCGGGCCCGTCTTCAGACAATTGGGAGAAGGCCTGTATCTAGTGGGAAAGGTATGCACTAATAAGAACAGTGTATTTATTAGGGAAGCAAAACTCGGCCTTGGAGAAACATAACCTAACAGAGGCCTTTTCTGGGAAATAGCAAAGTATGAGTTTTGATTATAACACAAAATGGCGCCGACATAGAAAATGGCGCTGCGAATGCTAACATACATAGAACAATGCGCAAACATTAATTTTTCTATTCAAACAGACCCTCCTTTTAGCATGAGCTAAACATTTTCTACTGAAAATAGCAAAGAACATATATAAATCAACAAGATCAGAAGTGATCTTTCTAGGATTACTCCATACTTTCAGCGTCAGGAAGAGAGACTGGAAAAAGGGAAGAAGTCTCAAAAATGCCCTCATCTATCTGCATGATGTCATCAATTTCCTTCTGGACCATAATTGCAGCATTGGTGTCATGAATCGATATTTGTTTTTTGGGAGTAAGAAGGCTAGTACAATAAGTACAACACACAGGCAGGCACTGAACAAGAACACAACAAAACACCAATATAGCAATAAGGTAAATTGCTTTCCTAAGGATCCAGCAACAACCACCATGGAGAGACCAATTCCAATTTCCTCTTTCCATTCCCTTGACATTTTCTAGAATATCTAAATTATGCTTGGTAATATTCTTTTCCATATTTGTTATCCCGACTAGGCACTGGTCGCCAACTACTGTGCACACACCACCATTCTTAGCCAAAATAAAATCCACAGCATATCTAGTCTGCTTGGAATAAATCCCCATGCTTTCTAACTGAGTGGTGATGTCACGCAGAGGTGCCACAGTCGTATTGGATAATATTTGCAACTTACATCCAAAATACTCTCGAGCCTTTTCACCTCTTGCCATGGCAGTTCCACCCAGTGTAAAAATAGAAGACATAATATATCCAAAGGTAATACTATTGCTATAATTGTTGATCTCAATGTCTGTTACGCCCTCACAAAACTCCTACGTCACTGTTCTTTTCACCCATTTCACCTTAGGTCTTGCACGTTTACAAGGTACACCCAGAGGCAACACCATCCCAAGAGCCACATCATTTGTTCTGTTATGAACATTGGAGTAAGTTCCGTTAGAAAGAAAGAAAAATCATGGGTGTGCATAAATTGGCCCATCATAATCTACTGCAGAATACCGAGTGTTCATTCCAATTGTACTTGGAGCATCTGCTCTTACTAAAGGGATGGTCTCTCTATGCATCACTAATCCTGAACAATTGATGTACAATGAGTTGTCGGTACTATTGATAATAGGACAACAAGCAGAATAATAACCTACCTGTCGGGGGACCGTCAATTGTTTGTAATGCTAACCTACTAATGTTATATTCTGTTCTTTCATATAGAAATTATCACAATAGGTGTTATTATCACAGCCGTGTTAACCCTCCTCCAATGGTTTACGATGGTACAGGCATGGTCCTGAATAACCAGATCCAAACACTCCTTTTATCGCTACAAAATCAGGGGGTTTGGTATATGTATAATTCACTAAAGGCAAGGGATATGCAGTCCATAAACTAGTAAAAGAGTCAGTGGGGTAGCATGCTGTACCATTACCGAAAACTCTCTTAAGCGTCTCCAAAAATATTTTACTCAAAGCTACTCTCTTATTTCTTTTTGGAGAAAGACCGTTACCTCCACTGCGTTATGGTACACTGTAAGCATTTTCCAAGACCCACAATACCCCACAGAGGATTGTCATCAACAAAGCTGCAGAAATCACATAAATCAATTTTCTTTTATCGGTCCACACCATATTACGTTGAGCAATAAGAACCATTGGCTGCTCTTTCTTGGCAACCAACCTACTAAAGGGATGCATAACGAGTAATAAAATGGGGGCAAGAAAGTAAAAAGAACTATGTATGTTCCCGGTGTCCGTCAGAGCCTCACTGGTACAGGCTCCTATTGTTCATCAAAACGTCGGCCCTCTTGAGCACCGGTGGTGGAGCTTGCTCTGTCCTAAGCTCGTATCCCACGTCGGTCACTTTGGTATACCTTCAAGATATACTATTGCCTTCCCTATCTAATGTTCAAACAACTAAACTAAAACAAGCACATTTTTCATCAAGCTCAATGAATCTGTGTTGGTACTACAGCTTCAGTACAAACTATCTTAAGCAGTCCATCCCTAATCTTTTTTCTCCTTGGATGCACTTTCCCTCAGCCGAGGGCGCAATTGTACCTGGCAGCCCCAGGCACTGTTGGATCAACAAACAACGGCTCTTTAATAGCTCGTATTTCAGGGGGAACAGCAGCATTCAGCACATTTTCATTCTCTTGATCCGTTTGAGTCTAAATTAGCTGGGCATCACTAAACGGGACAAACCGAGGCACCTGTTCAGTCTCGGAGTCCCCAGTGCCATCCTTCAGCCACTGATCATAGGGAAAAGGCAAAGGGACCCTGCGACAATGAGTCGCATGTATCTAGTTCTTACGACCAGTAACCTTGACTGCTGTGCGTGTGGCCAAGAGGACTTGGACGGGCCCCTTCCAGCGCGGCTCCAAACTTTTCTTCCGCTGAAAATTCTTGACTAAAATGAAATCCCCAGGCTGAATGTCGTGTTCGGGCCCCTCTGGTGTAGCTGGCAGGGTATCCCGCACCTGTTGGTGAATAGAACGCAGACTTTCAGTTAACTGGCCAAGATAATCAATCAACAATGAGTACTCAATATTGGAAAACCGTCGAGGGCGCAGGATGCCCCACACATTTGCCAGGTGTCTAAACACGACCTCATACGGTGACAATCCTGTTCTAAAATGCGCTGTCGTACTTGTTGACAAAAGAGCTAATGGTAAAGCATCTGGACACTGTAACCCTGTTGTCTCCTGAATTTTTGCCAGTTTGAGTTTGAGAGTACCATTGTACTTCTCAACCAAACCTGCTGACTGTGGATGGTTGGTAGCATGAAACTTCTGCTTTATGTGCAAACCATCACAAATTAATTGACTCACTTTTGCATTAAAATGACTTCCGTTATCACTCCAGATCAAACGGGGCAAGCCGAGATTTGGAAAGAACTCCTTCAGGAGAACCTCTGCAGTCATAATGGCTGTATTGTCCTTAGTGGGATAAGCCTCAACCCATTTACTGAATGCACATACAACCACCAAAACATACTTCAAATTATTGCATCTTTCCAGCTCTATATAGTCCATTTGAAGGACCTCAAAAGGAAAAGTGGGCAGTGCAAAATTACCAGGCGATGTAGGGGTACCCTTTCCAGGATTGTGCATCATGCACACCATACAGCACTTCACTAAGTCTGCAGCTGTCTTAGGGATATTGTCATTCTGCCACACAGGGTCCAACAACTTGCAAATACCCTTAGCACTAATATAGGCTGGACCATGGGCCATCGTAACCACAGGGAAAACATATGCATCAGGCAACATCCATCTCTGCTTGCCCGACTTATCAATCCAACATCCTTCATCATTCAATTGTGCTGTACTTTCCTGCCACACTGCTAATTCTTCTATTGTGGCCTCACTTTGTATCTCTTTCACATTCTCAAGAGTGTCTTCAAACATAACAACTACAGGGACCCACCTAGCGGGACCTGCTACAAACATTCTTTTAATTTTTGTCCGGGCCGTTTCCTTAGCTGTCTGATCAGCAAAAGCATTTCCCCTACCTACTTCATCAGTAACCTTCTTGTGGGCGCTGCACTTCTCAATTGCCAATTTCTTGGGGAGTGTCAAAGCAGACAAAAGCCTCAATATGAGGTGCCCATGCTGAATCCTGCTCCTGTGAGAAGTAAGGAACCCCCTCTCTGCCCAGAGTCTCCCAAAATTATGGGCGACCCTGAAGGCATACTGGCTGTCAGTATAAATACTGACAACCAGTCCCTTGCTTAATTCACAAGCTCGAATTAGGGCAGCTAACTCAGCAGCTTGGGCTGACTGATAAGGGACTCAGGATGTCTCTACCACTGTACGCGGTGTGATCATAGCATAAGCCTCAGTTGTAGTGCCATCTGGTAATTTGAAACAAGAGCCATCGACATACAGTTCCCCTTGTGGATCAGATAAGGGAATCAGTCAAATCTACCCGTCCTTTCGTCTCTTCCTCCGTTCAGAAAATACAATCATGTTTATCACCTTCATCACTCTCAGAAGGGAGGAGTAGTAATGTGGCTGGATTCAGAGTAGCACACCTCTTAATCGTGATATGTTTTGCAAACAATGTCAGTTCATAACCAGTATGACGTGCACTGGTGAGGTGCTGTGTCTTTGTCTTATTCAAAAGCGTATCCACAGCATGGGGTACCATGACTGTGAGGTCAGTATCAAGTACGAGACCAGCCGATTGTCTCATTGAAGTGGCCACTGCCGCGACCGCTCTTAGACAACTCGGGAGGGCTCTCGCGACTGGATCAAAGATAGTATAGAAATAGTCACACGGCTGTTGCTTATCTCCAAATTTTTGTGTTAAAACAGAAAGTGCACAACCAGCCATCTCATGGACGTACAACACAGACGGTTTGCCGTAGTTAGGGAGCCAAGTACTGGAGCTGAACAAAGCGCAGTTTTTAATTGCTCAAAAGACTGCTGACATTCAGGCGTCCAAGGCAAAGGCTCATGCACTTCTTTCGTTGTTAGGGCAAGCAAGGGTTTGATCAGTAGGGACTAGTTATGTATCCACTGCCGACAGTAGGAAGTGATACCTATAAAAGCACGCAAATCTTTCTGAGTCTTTGGAATAGGCATTTTAACAATAGTACTGATGCGCTCAGGGGTCAACCTCCTACCCTCCTTTGACAGTAGGTGACCTAAATAGGTGACCTCCTGTCACCAATACTGAAATTTGGAAAGGGAAACCTTATGTCCATTTTTAGCTAAATGTAGCAACAACTTAACAGAACTGTCTTTACAACCGTGTTCGGTATCAGAAGCAATAAGGAGATCGTCAACATACTGCACCAATACATTACCTGCTGGAAGTGACAAGGAATCCAACTGACCTTTCAATGCCTGACTATAAATGCTCGGACTCTCTGTATAGCCCTGAGGATCTTGACAGAATCTAAAGCTTCTACCAGAGAGGGTGAACTCAAACAGATATCTACTATCTGAATGGATAAGAATACTGAAGAAGGCATTTTTTTTTCTTTCCTTCTTTACTTTATTTCGACCACAGGGTCATAAAAGTATACACAGCACAGTAAAGAAAACATATATAGAATGCACATATAAAATACATGATTAAATATAATACAATTAAAAGGGAATAAAATTACAAAAATAAAAGCAGCAATCAATGTAATTGAGGGATCGAGGAAATCAAAACAAAGCATCAAGTAAATCAGTTTTAGAATCGTAAATGATGTCCAGACTAAAGTGCATTGAGATTGATCCAGTGCTAGGCAATGGTCATCACTTCAAGCACTTGAACCTTTTAGCCATACCGCGTGCCAGAATCTAGATAGACCAAAGACCACGAGTCTACTAGTGTCCGTGCTTAACAGTCTTAGCACCTCCAAATAATGACCGGGGCCAATGATTTTACAGAGCGGAATGATCCACTTGGCCTTCAGTGATTTATAGAATGGGCAAAAAATAGGAGGTGGGTAATGGACTCAGGATTCGCATTGCAAGCGGGGCAAAGAACGCTATTTTCAAAGCCTGGCCTCCAGTTTTTGCAAAAGTTTTAAGCGGAAGCGTTTTATAACGAAACTGAAAAAACAGCTTCCGGGCCAAGGGAGGAGCAATTTCATCAACTGTGTCTTCAAAGCAGGGTACACACTTGAAGTCTAGGAAATTGATAGTCAGACTGCCCTGAGCGTCAAGTGCAATTTGTAAGGATGTGGCTTCCCAGTACTGTTCCTTCAATGCTGTTCTTGAAACAGTGATCATACTCCCTGGGTCAGACCAAAACCTCAACATCCCTAGCTTCTCTAGAATTGCCCTCAGAGCTCTAAACCAAGGAACTGATTTGATGGTAGATGATTTCATGAGCTCGCGAAGAAGCTCCCGGTATGGGGACAATTCCTCCACGGTCCACAATCTATACCAAAACATCAAAACTTTGTAATGGATTTTATGGACCAACTGTCTGTGTGCCAAATCAAAACAGAGTGGAACTAACGGGGTACTTGCTGGGAGATTAGTCAGAGATCTAAGGAATCGATTTTCGACCAATGACAACGGTGCTATTTTACCAGAGCCCCAGAGTTCTGCTCCATATAGTGCACCCCCTAAAATGTTCATGTTGTAAATTTCCAATGCTGGCGCCAACTGCCTAGTGAAGGTATTTCTGTGTATGTTCGCCAGGTTTGCAGTTTGAAAAATAAGTTGCAGCTTTACCTTGTCAATATGTTGGTCCCACCTCAAAGTTGGAGTTAAGCGAATGCCCAAATAATCAAAGAATTCCACACGCTCTAACTTGCTGCTGCCTGCAAGAACCTGTCTTTTGTTTCGATTGGCCCTACCCTTCCTAAAAATCATGTATTTAGTTTTAGTTTCATTTAGCACCAGACCTCGTTCCTCACAAAACAAAATAAAATCATTTAAAAGCTGCTGGAGACCTTGGGGAGATTTTGCAATCAGGAGAGTATCATCAGCGAAGAGGAGGGCCGGAACTCTTCGACTACCCACCTTCGGTGCATCGCACCCATCCCTGTCCAGCCATTTTATTACATCGTTTATAAAAAGAATAAAAAGTGTGGGGGCAAGGACACATCCCTGTCTCACACCACAGTCCACAGGAAATTGTTCGTGACTTGGTTGTTCCCCCCACCTAACCTGTGCTGTGTTAGAAGCATGCAGTCTGATTAAAATATCTAAAAGGTTGTGTGGCATACCTAAATCTTTGAGGACCCTCCATAATTTAGCCCGTGGAACTAGGTCAAAGCGGACCGCAAGTCCACGAAGGCCACATAGAGTTCCCCCCTTTAATGTGCACTTCTTTCCAATATAGGCATGACAAGCGGAACGTTTGATCAAGGGTACTAATTTTAACACGAAAACCTGCCTGGAGATCGCTTAAGATTTCATCCTCTACAATCCAATCCTGGAGTCGGGATGATATCTGTTTACAGAAAATCTTTTGCAAAGAATCGATGAGGCTTATCGGCCTAAAACTAGAAGGCTTAGTTCTGTCCCCTTTTTGTATATTGGAACGATCTCTGCATTTTTCCAGGAGGTGGGTATGGGGCTACCCCTTAAAATGGAGTTTGTTAAGACATTAATATACCTGCCCCATAAAACCACATCCTCCTTATAGAGATCATTGGGGATACGATCTGGCCCAGGCGCACGTGCTAAAGTGCAAGAGGCAATTGCTGCTAGAGTCTCCTCAAGCGAGATGTGAAGGGCATTTACATCCAGGGCCTCAAGGACCAGGCTTACGTCTTGTCCCACAAGTATCTCGTCTCTTGATGCATATAGGGTACCAAAGTGCGTTTCCCAGGCTTCCGTTTGGACCGTAAGTTCCAACTGGCACTTATTGTCCTTTAGCCAGTATGCAGCCACACTCCAAAACTTTTTCGAGTCCCTTGCTAACAGAGCACTCCTTAGCGATGACCAGACGCTAGCCTCCCATTCCTTTTTGGCTTTTTCAATGGTTCGTTTGTACGTAGTGCGGCAAAGTATTATATCAGGGCGAGATTTAAGCTTGACTGCCTTTAAAAGTTCCTGTTTTGACAGCCTGCATTCTTTTGTGTACCAAGCTCCCTGCTTATTTTGTATGTTGGTTTTCACTGTCTGCGGCTTCCCCTGGCTGCCCAGTAGGTCCCTGATTTCTCTATAGAGGAGGTCATGGCTCGTGCCTATCTCATCATCAACCTGCTCCATGGTTGAACTAGCGGCTTTTTCGAGAAGAGCAGAAACCTTCCCCTTAACTGAACCCAGAGCCTCCGGGTGAGTCTCAACCCAGCTCCACTTGATTCTCCTCTGATTGTTGGCAACTGAGAGGAGACCAATATCCGGGCAACCCCGATCAACAGTGCACCCGGGTGCTTGGTTTGCAAGGGTCAGAGTAAGAGCATTGTGGTCACTATCAACCCTTTTGACCACAGCCATGTCCAAGACAAGATGCCAGTGGTTAAGGGAAACAAGGCAATAGTCAATTCTACTTTCCTGGGCGAACCTGTTAAAGGTGGGGTCCCCTTTTGAATCTGAGGGCGTCCTACCATTTGTAGCTCTAAGATCATGCTGCAGAGTAAGTGCCAGCAACTGCGCTCCTCTTGCACTCCACCTAACCAAAGGCAAATCAAGCTGGGGCACCTGCCATTCGCAGTCCCATTCATTGGTTAGGTCGTCGGGGACTGAAGCCAGAGGCTCGAATGTACAGTTAAAGTCCCCACAGACCAATAACTGGGAGTTCTGAGAATACTGGGTTAATGCATTGTCAAGGATGCGCAGTGTATCTGTTTCAGCCATGCCTTTCTTTACCCTGTTATATACATTGAAAATTCTCGTTCTTATACCACTGTTGTTATTAACTTCAAGAGCTACAATGTCTTCTGACTCCACCTGCAACTGTCTAACTTTCCACCCAAGCTCTATGTTCACCCAGACTGCTAGGCCTCCTGACGGTCTCCCTCTCACTCTCCTGGTAGCTTCTTTTGCATACGTTGCATAACCTGATCGATATGGGCAAGAGAGACTCCACGTTTCTTGAAATAAAATGATATCAAAGGAATCTATGAATGTACACCACTCTAAGTCTGCCAATAACTTGTTGATCCCTGCCACATTCCAAACCAGGACCTTGAGAGGAGAGGACTGCAGTGTCACTGCTAACCTATCCTCATTGCTACTTGGCTCCCCTACATTCAAGCCCAACTCGGGCCCAGGTCCAGTGACCGGGGCACAATCATTGTTTGTAGCCACGTCCTCAACCAAGACGCACACTGGGGAAGAAGAATTTATAGTTGGAGATCTGGGTACACTAGAGCTATTTCCCACGTAATTACTCTGGTGTGTTTGTTTTGGGGGACAATAAGGGATTTTTCAAATCAATAACAGAAAAGAATTTAGCAGTGAAAGGAATCATTGTTAAAAGTTTAGTAATATCTGGAACTACTGGAAACTGAGGAACCACTATTTTATTAAGTTCGCCCAAATCAATCAAAAAGCGATAAACATCTTCATGAGCATCAGAGGATCCTGAGGGTGTCCTTTTGAGAATCGGGAGAACGGGACTATTACAAATATTTGCAGACGTCTCCTACACTACACCTTTCTTGATCAAATCCTGAATAATCTGTAACAAGGCTCGTTCTCCTGCTTGTGGTATTTTATACTGGGGAATACGAGGCAGAATAGCATTATCTTTAACCTGTATCGAAACCGGGGGTATATGCAACAGCCCTACGTTTGTATCACCTGTCGCCCACAGAGTGGGTGGTAAGTCAGCATATTCAGCAGGAAGAGGAAGAGACATGCACTGCTTAGTACTCACACTTGGGCCCATCGTCATATAAACATCTTCCGGGGAACAATAAATAGTGGCATGTAATTTCTTCAACAAATCCAATCCCATCAAATTCTAACCACAATTAGATGTCAACATAAATGGAGAATCCACAGTAAAAGGACAAATAGTCAATGCAAGGGGTCTTGAAATGAGGCTTACAACTGGTACACCTGAAAAACCTACCGAAACATTATCATGGCCAGACAGAGCCGCCCCAGGGGCCATGTTTCGAGAAACAGAACTTTTTGTCGCACCTATGTCCACCAAAAATTCCTTAGTCGAACCTTGTAGTTCCGCTGTTACATAAGGCCCACGCTGGTCTACAGGTATCTGAACTGGTCCCCCACTCTGTCGCTGGCAATCTTATCTATAAGACATCCCTTTCACTTCATCCATATCATAGTCATCATGGTAGTACTGCCCATCGTGAGGGTCATCAAAATAATTATTATCAGAGCGACCCTGTGAGGCTGCAGCATTCTGAGCCCTATCAGCCCCACCAGCTCCATGACCCTGTCCATGAGAACCGCATCCTCTAGGGACCGCCACCTTCTGCAAAAGCACGGGACACTCGCTACACCAGTGACCCTCCTCCTTACAATACGCACACTGATTCGGCCCCAAAGGCGTCGTATTCGGCTGCCTACTAGTACGTGGAAGCTGTCGGGCAGAATCACCATGCCCTCTACCATTCCCTGTAAATGCTTGTTGCAACAACACCTTTGTCTTTAAATCCTTATGCTTTTTCTCTGCCCTTTCTCTCTCCTCATTGTCCCGATGTTCCTAGAGAGGCGGCTTCGGTCAATTCTTTATAACAAGCAGTAGGATTTTTCCTAGGGTCAGGCAACTGAGTCTTAAGGAACAAAACATCACTTCTCTTCCAAGAAGTATAAACCCATTGTTCTTGAAACCGGGCCGCTACACCCGCTCGAGTAACATTACCTCGCTGATCCGTTAACTCCGGTATCTCTGGGTGATATATGGAATGAACCTGTCGCTTCGGAAACTGAGATACTGTGGTAGGACTCTTGTCATGCAACCTGCCCCTATAGGCAATTAACGTGGTGATGTTCCCAAAAACTTGCCCTGGGTCTAAACCACTGGCATACACGCGGTCTCTGATATCAAATAAAATTTGTGGCGCATCATCCCCAAAATGTCGCTGCCAAAGGCCTATCAATGTAGAGGACATGTGCTTAAGAGCATGCTGCTGTATAAAAGGCTCATAATCTTTCATCACGCTCCAAACATCCTCCACACTGTAGATGGGATTACGACCCCACTGCGCTGCCTCATTAGCTACTACCTTCTTCTCTTCATCCCACACCACAGACCGTACAAAAGGGCCCATACGCTCACTAAATTTTGTCAAATCCCTGTCCTCAAATCCACGCGTCGGTGTCTCAGCACCCAATAATGCTTGGAAATGAACCATCAAAGATGGAGAGACAGCAGAAACACCAGGTAGAATCGTTGCAGGCGGGTGCACTGCGGGTGAGAGAGCTGGAGAAAGGGATGCCGAGACAATGGGTGTACTTGGTGTGCTAACAGTCACAGTTGCCACAGACAGCGACGGCAAAGAAGGAGGAGGAGGTGCCGAAGCCACAGACGCAGAGACAACAGCAGCGGATACAGGGACAGTTGAAACAGCTGTAACAGGCAGCTGTGATAGGACAGGGACAGTGGGATATATCCTTTGCGGGGCATATGGGGACGGGGGTCGGGTGACTAACAATTCCTCCCCAAAAGTATCAGTTTCCTCCTGAGCCAAATACGATTTATCAGCATGTAATCAAAACCTCCTATCTTCACATTCAACTCCCTTCTCCTGTTTCTCTCTATCATATGCTACAGCTTTCTGAGCCAGTGTCAGCATCTTCCCCTTCCGCGCATTTTTTTTCTTTTCCAACCGTCTCTGCCTACCTGCTTTCTGCCACGTTCTGAGGGAATCAAACATAGACTGTCTACTTCATCTCTTAAACAACTCTTTCTGTAAATACCCAATCTTTTGTTCATCAAAACTGCCCGTCAACGGCCACTGTAACTCGGCGTTGTCCCTCATATATTCTTGCCATAATGTACTAAACATAATAGGGCCAAGACCATGCTTCACATACATATCAAAATTCGGAGTGCCTTCTGGAGGCGCCGGCTGAGCTTCTTCCAATCGAGCATCTGTATAACAACAGCGACGGCACAAAGAAAACAATTTACTGATCCCAGGCATTCTCAAAAGAAAACAAGTTCACTATTTATGCCTCGCAAAGCAATTGCAAATGCTTTTATCCCAAAAACGGTCCTCAGACCGTACCAAATTCAAACCAAAATGGTACCATATCCACAAAGAACCAAAACAAACTCACCTGATATATGCAGGTCAAGCGAACTAATTCTCCACTGCCGACTCTTCAGACCAAACGGTCAGATCAAAGGGTTTCGCCGTTTAGGACTCCAGTCGGGATGACCACTGGGCGGGGTACCGTCCGGCGGGACAGAAGGGGCAGCTGCGAGTATCAGAAACTCTTCGTGCAGGGATCCCTGGTCCGTCAGTCCGACCCAACGATGGCCTCGACCTCCCCCCAGTCCGCGGAAAGGGATTAGTCATTCACCCGAAGGAGTCCCTGTTTGGGCGCCAACTGAAGGAAGTGACCCGATTCGGGTCACCCGGGTCACACAAGACCACCTCTCAGCCTTCCATACCAAATGAAGAGTCGGTCAGACAGTAGAGAATACAAACCAATATCTGTTTATTCAGAGTACACTCAGAGCGGAGCCCAGTCTGCCCAGTCTCTAAGGAGTGCTGCAGAGGGACTAAAGTCCACAAGCATAGAGATACATTTAGTACTTTTTGTAACTGGGCTAGAACACGCCCATAGTGGAATTTTCCAGGCAGGTGCTGTAAAGCAATGCAAACAAGAGCAAAAAACAATCTCAGTGCTCATATCTTACAAAGTTGCAGAGTCCAAGGCCACTGCAGGCGGGCCCGTCTTCAGACAATTGGGAGAAGGACTGTATCTAGTGGGAAATAAGTGCACTAATAAGAACAGTGTATTCATTAGTGAAGCAAAACTTGGCCTTGGAGAAACATATCCTAACAGAGGCCTTTTCTGGGAAATAGCAAAGTAAGAGTTTCGATTATAACACAAAATGGCGCCGACATAGAAAATGGTGCCGCGAATGCTAATATACATAGAACAATGTGCAAACATGAATTTTTCTATTCTAACAAATAGTAATAAAAAGATGGCATTGGGCGACTCAAATTATGAACTGGAAGGGCAAAACCTGTGGGAGGGGGCTGAAGGAGATAGAGGGATATAGAAAAGGGAACCTGCTGGGCATCTCCAAGTGGATGGCGTGTGATGGGATGACGATATAATACCATTCACTGAGCTGCAAGAGCAGTATAAACCAATGGGGAGTCAGTTTCTCCGATACCAACAATTAAGACACTTGCTGCAAAGGCATGCTGAATTGTTGCAGGAGTTGCCAGCTTAGGCAACGCTGGAGTATAGGGACCCTGAGGGATAAGTGGAGATAATACCTCGGCAAACTGGAAGATGATGACTGAGGTGTGGCTTCCCGCTACCCATGGGAAATGGCCATATGACCGGGGTTCCAATTTATTCAGCTAAAATTACTCCACAGAGCGTACATTACTAGAACCTGGTTATACCACATGGGTAGGTTGGACAATGACCTTTGGAAACAGGGCTCCCAGCAGAGGGGAACCTTGGTGCTCACGCTCTGGGGCTGCCCCAAGATCCAGGGCTCTTGAAAGGATGTGGGTCGCAGGATATCAGCAGTAATGAATTCGCTATAACTTACGCCCCACCACATGACCCTGGGTATCTGGGGGGAACAAACACTGGACAGCTATGCGCTCTTGTTCTGTAATGTAGCCCTGATGGTTGCACCTCATGATGTGATCAGGCAATGGGGGTGAGTTAAGATATCGATGCTGCAGGCCTGGGAAGCTAACCTGGACTGGTGCAGGAGGACAGAAAAAATGGTGTACCAGGCACGGGGGTGCTCACAAATGTTTGATATGGTATGGGGTCCCTTAGGAGCCACACAGAATGGTGACCCCTATTGGCCAAAGGGTAGCCCAGGGAGCAGATGGAGGGTAGAGGATGGCGTCATCCTCGGTGAAGTGCGGAGCTGATAAGGTATGATTTTGGCAGGAGGGCTTGTGAGCAACCCACCATGCGAAAGTTACGAATGGTTTAATAACGTTACTGATGGACTCAGAACGGTATGCCTCAACACCTGAATGCAATTGGTAGTTGTTATGGTACATGGGTCTGTACTGACATATCCAAGAGTGGACTGGTATGGGTCAGACACAAGAGAAACTAGGAAACTAATTTCAAAGGTATGTCACAGAATGTTGCAGATGTTCATGGAGGCATAGTGTCAAATTACTCGAGCGACCCCTCAGTAAGGAAAGGCATATATTGCCTCAGACAATGTCATACTGAATATCCTGCCTCTTCATCACCTTGTGGAGAAAAATTCCTCAAGGAGAAACTTGGGTATAAACATCCCTCATCGAAGCGTATGAAGACCCATGGATCTCGAGGGAATTAACTGGTAACAGTACTGGGGGAGACTTTAATGGCAGTGGCACCTCCATCCAAATCGAAGTCTAAGACTATGGGGGCTAAGTCGAGCCTAAAACTCTCGGGGTGATGCAGGACAATGTCTACATGATATTTGATGCTGTTCATGCCCTAGAAGTTGAAGTGAAGTCTGCCCTTGCTTCACTAGTGGAAAACTGTCTTATGTGGAAACAGTATCCACTAACTGCTTAGTTTTGTTGAAATCTTCTGCTAACACCAACCTAAACAAGAATGTTAACTTAAACGTTAATTCTGATTCACCGTCTGAAAATACTATGTTTTCCTCATCTAATTTCCTGACACATCATAGTGCAGCTCAGACAGTGATTAAAGACTCTGGTCAGAGGACTACCCCAAATACCATGCTTCCCTTCGCCGTATCCATTTTACACAGCAACCCGAAGACAGCAGTGTCTGGATCTGCTGACGCACCTGGTTTTCTTGACCTTCCTTTGGAAGCTACATCTTATGTCATGGTATTAACCAATGTACCCCCCCCCCTATGCCTACATCACAAGAGTCCTGGGAGTCCCTTAGAAATAAAGCAGTGAACTGGTTGGGTACTAGAACAGTGTTAAGTGGGCAGATTTTTGACAATATTAAGATGGTGAGAAGAGTGGACTTGGTTGGCAGGAGTACAAAAATGTTTCCAGGAGATTGTGTGGTTTTAAGCTTTAGATCACCATGCCTAGTGGAGAAAATTTTACAACAAATGTGCGAACCTTTGGTGCCATCTTGACGCATCACTATATTACCCCTTGGGTTCTTTTACTGTCCTGTGCCCCCATTACCTCGCCCTAGTGCTCCATCAAATTATTTTCTTGCTGCACGATGTCAGGACACCCGGTTTCCTATAACTGTCCAGAACCGCTTTTCCCCATTATAGGATCCTGAGGGGGTTGATTGACTCAACATAAATACTGGGTACGCATCCCTGAAGGAAAGTGTAGTCAGTTGATAGGAGGCTCAGTCTGACTGAATTTCTAGCCCTAGTACTACGCTTAGTTTCTCTTCGTCCAATCAGGAGGGTTCGTGTCTTACTGACAATTCTAGTATCAGCATACTTTTTTGGAACGTGGCAGGGCTACGTGGCAAAATTGCTAATCCTGACTGGCTGACTTTTATTTATAATTGTAATATATTATGTGTTCAGTAGTCCTTCATGTAAATGGTTACAGAATCTTTCATCACCTCGCAGTGCTATCCAATTTCCTGTCACCTTCCAGTATTACCACTTGGTCCACTACTAATTTTTTATCAAATAGTAGAGCTGAATGAATTGCATAAAATTAATTTGGTCTTGGTCAACTTTTATAATAATGCATTTTCTAGGGAAATATGGCCTGTTTTAGAGCAGTTGGATCAAGACCTAATGTCTTTATGTTGTAGTAGAAAAGGAACTTTTGGTGATTTGGGGTAGGGATTTCAATAACTGATTGTGTTCTCTGCCTTCTAGCAAGGTATCTGGTGTGACCAATACACAAGGCCACGATCAAATGCATGTTAGCCACATGGATTACGGCAATAAATTAAATTAGTTGATGTTGGGGCGTGGCTTGACGCCAAACGAAGATGGCCGCTTCCTGAAGCGTCTCCGCGGCGGCTAGGGGATAATGCAGTTTTTCTCGGCGGACCCTTTCCCTGCAGCTGCGCCTCGTTGAGGATTTACGAGACGCGAACCATGCAGGCATTGTTTGCTGTTTTTATTTAATGCCAGTGAGCCCGCTATCATCTTATAATTACGGCCGGCGCGTTCTCCTCATAAAACGTGCCCGCCATTTTGTTATCGTCTGCTCACCCTGCCTTTCCCTTACCGATATGCCGGTTTAACTAAACAGTGGGGAGAAACGCTCAGCTGCAATCAGTACAAGGTACTGAAGTGGACATAAAACATACCAATTTGAATTGTGGGTCAAAGGCAAACCCCAACATATGTATTTTGAGTAGAGTGGCTCTGCTGCTAGGAAAGAAAAACTGTTATTTGCGGATGGAAATTTGAAGCAGTGAGAAACATTGACTTGGTCCACCTCGGGCAGAGCTGCATCTCTCATCTGGCTGGTATTACTACGTCTATTTAAAAGCATATACAAAGTAAAGTGACTGTTTCGGTCTAATGGATTAAGCCTTTATCTGTTTGGACATTCATTATCAATAAGTGAATATTGCTGGAGACCAGATATGCTGTTGCTTTTTGCTGTTTTGTGCTCACCCTGTTTTCTCTCCAATGGCGTACCAGTTTTCTTAAGTTAAAATTTCTCGCTCTAGCAATCTTTTTCTTCAGTCCATTCTCTTGCATATGTTCACTGGATGAAATTCTTCTGCGCCAGAAATGTTTTCTCTGTTCAGTGCGACATTTTTGAAATGTAAGGAATGGATGCTATTGATGATGCACCACAGTGTTGTTTGACAGAGCAGAAATTATGGTATTGATGTTCTTAGAATATCCACTGTGCAACGAGGTCTAGAAATCCTGCCAACGCACTTTTTATTTTATGGGGAGAACGAAGTCTTCACGTCGTGTCAAAAGTTCACTCATACCTCTTTCATCTTTGGCAGACCATAATCCTTACTCTATTCTTTCATCGAATATGGAGAATTCTGAAAATATGGCGTCATCTTCTGTCACGGAACCTTTTGTAGCCTCGTCCAATACTCCGCTACCCACCAACAGTCCTACACCTAAAATGACTACTTCATCTATCACGTTGTCTGGTAAACGCCTCAAAAAAGATCCTCCCTCACCTACTGCATCTCCTCTATCGGATACTTTGGCAGTACTTTTGGAAGAAATAAGAGCTCTTCGACCTTATATGGAGGAAACAAATACTAGACTTCAAGCTTTGGATGATAAGTGGTCTATTATGGAAACTAGAGTTATGCAGATTGAACACCAAGTAAGTTCTGTTCAAGCTGTGACGAATCATGTTCCTGCAATGAAAGCCGAAATTGCGCAGTTCAAAAAGCACGTAGAAAATTTGGAAAACCGCAACAGACAAAATAACTTGCGCATTTATGGTTTAGCAGAAGGTTTGGAAGGTTCCGATGCTATATCCTTCTTCAAATCCTTCATTCCACAGGTCCTTGGCTTGCCCAGTTCTCCTGTTTTAAACATCCAAAGAGCACACCGCCTGGGTCGTCCTCCAACCATGACATCTTCTTCAACCAAGCCTTGAGGAGTTATTTTATACTTCCTGGAATATACTGATTTATTGAAAATTTTACAAACAGCCAAACTCAAAGGTCACATTTCATGGCAAGGTTCCAATCTTTTCTTTGCGCAAGACTACGCTAAAGACACAGCGGAACGCAGAAAGAAATTCCTAGATATGAGACCGGCATTACGTTCTATCAACGCCAGGTTTGGCCTTTTTCACCCCTGTTTATTCAAAGTCACTTATAAGAATAGAACAACCAACTATGAAGATCCTACTCTTCTACAACAATTTTTGGATCAGTGTAGAGAAGAAGACATGGAAGTCTCCAGATATGCTACTGTTTAATTTCATGCTGTTGTTGTTCTAAAAATGCTCTGTCGGTCAAGCTCTGTTGTCTCTGTTTCTATTTTAGCTTTTTCTCTAATACTTCCATACGTTTAAAGTGACTTATGATATCAAGACTATGATCTACCAAGATCCTGTATTGCTGCAATCCAGTTTTTCCGAGACAATATGGAAAAAGAAGATGCAGACTTGTTCCAACATGTTACTATTTGTTCTCATGTTGTCATTTATTCAATATGTTTTGTTGTTTGCAGCAATGTTGTTTTCTATTTGTTCATTCAAGTTTTTTGTTTCTCATATATTGCATATTGTTTTATGTTATACTCACCTTGTTGTATTCTTTTTTCTTCTTTTATTAGGTGCGGTATTGCCTGTCTTTTCGTGTTCCCTGTTTTATCCCTGGTCCGCTTCGATCATGTCCTTCCTCCCTGATCCACCCTGAGTTGCCCGGTTAGTTGTGCCGTTTTCCTTGTGTGGCTTCTCCACCCTCATCTTGTTCATGTTTTTGTTTTCTGTCATTGGTCATGATGTTAATGGATTTCATAATATTCGTTTGTTGTCTGTGGTCTTTCTTATTTTTTACCTTCTCTACTCTTCTTACTTTTTTCCAATTACCTCTTCCTCTTTCCTATTCTGTTTCCTATCCTATTTTTACCTACCTATATTTTCTCCTTATCAACTATTCATACTTCTTACCTTTATTCTTTCTTTCTGCATAATCACTCATTTTCTATTTTATGCTCCTTACTCTAGTTATCGTAATATTTTAAATTTTATACTGTTTATTATCGTATATAGAGTATTCTTAAACTTTAATCGCTGTATTATTTTTACATTGAAGCTATATTTCATTGTTTATTTGTAGATGACTTTGAGAGTTGTTTCCTGGAATGTTAAAGGCTTGGGTTCTCCTATAAAACGACAACGGGTACTTTCTCACTTATCTAGCTTAAAATGTGATATGGCGTTCCTACAAGAAGTTCATGTTTTAGAAAAAGAAACAACTAAGCTCAAACGACAATGGGTTGGTCAAGTTTTTGCTTCCCCAGGTACAGGTAACTGTAACGGTGTGGTTATTTTATGTCATAAACGCCTTGACTTGAAAGTCCTTTCACAAGATTCTGATGATGCAGGTAGATGGGTTTCTCTGTCACTGTTGTTAAATAATATTCCCTTGACCTTTCTTAATTTATATGCACCTACTGCTCCAGATATTACTTTTTGGCCCACAATATTATCTAAATTGATGTCTTTTCATGATGATTACCTATTGGTTGGTGGGGATTGTAATTTAGTCATAGATCCTATTATAGACCGCAACTCCCATTCTAGATTCACTCCCTCTCCTATGCACTCTCAATTCACATCCACTATCCAACAAAGATCTCTAGTAGATGCCTGGCGATTATGTAATCCCACAATCCGAGAATATTCTTTCTTTTCTCCAGTACATTCCTCTCAGACTCGTTTAGATTACCTATTCACCTCAAAAGCACTTGCACAACATATTATTCATTCAGATATTGGCTCAATATTAATTTCAGATCATGCTCCTGTTTCTTTAGATCTCGACCTTCTTCCTCCTATCCAAGGTACTCGTAGATGGAGATTCAATAATTCCCTTTTGTTGGATTCTAATTTTACTCAACAATTTAGTGCTTTTATCGCCACCTTTTTCAATGAAAATGAAACTCCTAATATGTCTCCACAGATTATCTGGCATACCTTTAAGGCAGCTTCTAGGGACATTATTATCTCCTTCGTATCCCAAAGGAAAAAGTCCTCTCTACATACTTTGCAAACACTTACGGCACGTATCAAACAATTAGAACATTCCTTTTTCCAGACTGGCTCCAAATCATGTTTAGATCAATTAATCAAAGCAAAATTTGAATTTAATAAATCAACAACAGATAATGCCAACTCCTTTTTGCTTAAATCCTCAGCTAAATACTACGGGGGTCAAAACAAGGCGGGCAAACTTTTAGCTAATTATCTTAAAGTTAAAAAGAACGCACCAAAATTAGCTCTATCCAGTCCTCCCATAATCTCTTAGTATACAAAAATGAAGACATCTTATCAGAATTTACCCAATTTTACCAAACTCTTTATACTCCTGAAAATCCGGTATCCCAAGACCTTATACTCCAATATTTATCTTCTATTAATCCTCCTTCCTCTCCTGCTTTAAAATTCTCTATGTTAGATGAGGATATTCGGGAATCAGACATCTCTTCTGCTATTCGAACTATCAAGAGAGGTAAAGCTCCAGGTCCTGACGGTTACACAATTGAATTTTATTCTCACTTTTTTCATCTTCTTATTCCAAAATTACATCATTTACTTCTCTTCTTTATTACTTCCAAGGAATCTAGTGGTTCTTTCCAAGAAGCTCTAATTTGCCTTCTTCCCAAAGAGGGTAAAGATCATAATCTCTGTAAAAATTACAGACCCATCTCTCTAATTAATCTGGATTACAAACTTTTTGCAAAGATTTTAGCTTCCCGTCTAGATACATTTTTGCCTCATTTAATTGGAAAAGAACAATGTGGTTTTATTAAAGGAAGACATCTTTCAGACAATACTAGACTTTTCTTCAATGTTCTTACTAAAGCTAAACTCTGTATGGACTCTTTAGCAGCTATATCTCTAGATGCGGAGAAAGCTTTTGACAGTGTTGGCTGGCCCTATATTTTTTCCACTCTATCCTGGTTTGGTTTTGGTCACAAGTTTATAAACTATGTTTCTTTACTTTACTCATCTCCTGTCTCCTCTATTTTGGCTAATGGTCTTGTATCTCCTACTTTTCCTTTACATCGTGGGGTAAGACAGGGCTGTCCTCTTTCTCCCCTTCTTTTTATATTAGCTCTTGAACCCTTTTTGATTAAGATCCGTTCAAACCCTAATATAATTGGTTTTAAATACGGCTCTAACCAATTAAAACTTTTTGTTAACGCGGATGATATTCTGCTTTTTCTCTCATAACCTCAATCTTCTTTGCCATCCTTTTTTTCGGAAGTTCAAACTTTTGCTGCGGTCTCTGGCTATAAACTTAACTCTGACAAATGCGTGATTCTTCCATTAAATACATTATGTTTTTCTGCAGATTATCTTTCTTCTGGCTTTCGTTGGAATTCAGATAAAATATAATATCTAGGTCTATGGTTTAAATCCTCCATTAAAGAATCTGTTGCAATAAACTTAAAAGAGTTACAAATACAACTAAAAAATGCTACATCCAGGTGGAATCCCTTATTTTTATCCTGGTGGGGCCGTCTTGACACAATAAAAATGATGTTAGTCCCTATAATACTCTTTTATATTTCCAATCTTCCTGTAAACATTCCTAACTTTTAATTTAAAACAATTTATTCTATATTATCAAAATTTCTGTGGAACAATAAGAAGTCTCGTATGTCTTTATTTAAACTTAAAAGAACAAAACAATTAGGAGGTGTTAACTTCCCAGATTTTCAAACTTATCATAATGCATTTTTTCTTAAGCAGACTTCTCTTTTATTTCAAGAAGATAATGAAGATTCATTATTACCTTTGTGGACCGTTATTGAGAAGCAATTTCTTCATCCTTTCTCCTTCCAAGAGTCCTTATCTTTTACTCAACGTCCTTCCTCTCTTTCTCTTCCTATTTTTAATAATAGTTGTAGAACTATTCAACCATTATGTGTTGGTCACCTTCCTCCTAAGGATCGTTTTATGCAATCTTCTTTATGGTATAATAAGCTTATTAAAATTAATCATAGAGTTATTTTTTGGAAAGAGTGGCATACTAAGGGACTTCATTGGGTTCATCAACTTTTCCAGGATGGTACATGCATATCTTTCCCAGTTGCCCAAACACGTTTTCTCTATCTAATTCCTGTTTATCTAAATTTACATCTCTAACTACATTGATCCAGTCAACGTACAATAGTTTATCATCCGATATTCCATCTTCCTGCTCTTCTTCCAACATTCTTCCGCTCTTGTCTCTTTCTCCATCTGCATCTCAAATTTATAAGCATCTTTCATCCTCTCCAGTGATTCGCGATAAAACCGATATAGAACTTTTATGGGAATCTGATCTCAAAATTTCTCTTACTATTTCTACTTGGAATAAGATCTGGATTAAAATTAGAAAATCCTCTAGAGCTGCCAATACCACCCAAACACTATTTTATATTTACAATAGATTATTATTTACTCCTATCTCTTTACATAAAATAAACCCTACTCTTTCTCCTTCCTGTTGGTCTTGTAATACTGTCTCTGATGACCTATATCACATGTTATTCACATGTCCCCTTGTTCATAATTTTTGGTTGCTAGTCTGGAATCAGATTATTAAGATTTTTCATACACAGATCCCCTTCACTTTTGTTAACATATTTTTAGGTAGTTTATCTTCGGTATGGGAATCATATCCAAATACTTTTCATATTGTAGATCTACTCCTGGCAGTTGCTTTTCAGAAAATTACTAGAACATGGAAAAACACTGCTAATATTTCCTACCAAGCTTGGTGGTATGGAGTTTGTTATAATCACAGGTTGGATAGAGCTTATGTCCATCCCATATCTCTTGCTATAAAACGAGAATGCTTATGGTCACCTATCACCCGTTTTCTAGATGCTTCTGCAAATGTAACACAATCCCACAACCCTCGCATTGTAGAAGTCCCTAAACCTCCATGAATTGTTGTTTGATTGTTATTTATTCTTCTATTTTTATGTATTATTCTGCTTAATTATGTTTTTCACAGCTTAGTTTAATATTTATATAAGTGGTTATGCTAAAGATAAGATTTTATAAGTACCAGTTTTCTTCCCTCCCCTCCCTCCCCCTTTTCTTCTTTTTAAATTAATTAACAAGTTATATAGTTTAAGAATGTATCTTTCTACTCTTTTTACTTATTATATTACCTTATATTATCTCAATAAAATTTCCTTTTCAAACTCCCCAAAAAATTAGTTGATGTTTAAGTATGACCTCACAAATGAATTAAGCACCTCTGTGATCCTCTTTATTACTACATTTAATGGTAGGGGTACCAATGTAGTAAATGATTACATCTTTTCTTCGTTTAGAGGACAGTGTCTTCTCACCAATTTCATTACACATTCGATATCCCTCAGTGACCATTACCTTTAGAGCATCTGTTTAAATTTTAACATAAATTCTATGCAAACACCAAGGGACAATGTAAAAGTTCAAAATATTGAAGTTGCTTCAAATATTGGTCTCTCCTTACGTTGGCCGAATGTTAATCCAACTACTTTTCTGAACAAAGTTGTAGCAAAACCTAGAGAAGACTTTGATTACTGCTTGGCTAAAGAAATCAACCCCACAGCTGTCGTGAAAGCCTTTGTTAAAATATCTAGGGTGATTAAAGGCTTACTGTTGGAGGGGAAGTCCCCACTAATGCAACCCAAGCAGTAGTGGTTTGACTTCCGCTGTTCTGAAGTGCTCAAGAATTTAAAAGTTGCTCTTCATAAAGTCCCCAAGTGTGTTAGCGAAGTACAGACTTGTAGGCAACAATATAGATCTGCTGTAAAGAGCAGAAAGGATGCCCTAAAGGCTGAATCCTGGAGGGAACTCATTGAAGCTAGCACTGATGGTGATTATACAACATTCTGGCACATTATAAATTCCCCATTCCTGCGAGACGATGGGTCGCCACGTATGGAGCTAGCCATAACTGAAACAGACTGGGTGACACATTTTGCAAAAATGTATTCAAACCCCGTCTCCTTGTCTCCGGGGCAGGTGTCCCACTTGTTGCCCTTCATGGGGGATCCAAAACTAATTTTGGATTCACCCTAGAAGAAGTAAATAGAGCTCTCATGCATAGTAAGGGTGGTAAGGCCCCCAGCCCATATAGCATTCTGGTCGATCTTTATAAAGAGAATATTCCATTATGGGGACATATATTGACCACTGTGCTGGAAGCATGTGGAAGTGAAGGGCTCCTGAGCACATGGTCGGAATCCTTAATTGTTCTGATCTATAAAAAAGGTAACTGTGAGAGCCCAGGCTGTTGTCCCCTGATCTCCTTACTTGATTCCCTGGTTAAGGTCATTGGCAGGCTCATTTTGAAAAAGTTGGAGGAGTGGACAGAGAGTAAAAATATTGGATATCCAGTATGGTTTATACAAAGGCCTAGAGACAATTGAAAAGTGTTTAGATTTGAACTTGTTAATTGGCAAATATACACTGGGTAGGCAAGGCAATCTGTTCCTGGCCTTTGCAAACCCATCAAGTGCATTCAATTGTGTTAGGCCAAACTGTGGTCGATTTTAGAAGAGCTGAGCGTATATTCTTCTATAATTCTGTTCCTACGGGATTTGTTTTCAGGAAGTAGAGCCAGAATTAGGTACAGCCTGAGGGGAAAATGTACGACACCATTCGCTGTGGAGGGGGGTGAGACAGAGATGTGTCCTTGCTCACTTTCTATTTACCCTATACATTAACAACTTATGGCCATTTTTGGTTAAAGACCGCAAGGACCTCCCTTAGATCGGTCAGCATCTGGCCCCAGCCCTAATCTACGTGGACAATGCCGTGCTTATGGCTCGTACCCCATTTGGTCTACAACGCTTATTGATCTCTTTCACTGAATATATGCAGGAGTTGGGCTTAATCACTAATTTGGACAAGACATTTGTCATAAAGTGCAGGAAAGGTACAGTGAGTTGCATGACTTATACATCAACAACACTAAGCCAAATTGCACTTCTTCTTTCTCGTACCCTGAGGTTTTCACAAAGCGGGTCTTGGAAGGCTGCAATTAATGCTAGGAAACTAAATTTTGCAAAATCAACTGCTGCCCTGACCAATTTTGCCCACAAACTTGGCAATAAACCGGTCAATGAAATGCTTACTATATTCAAGGCAAAATGTCTAACTAAAGCACTTTATGGGGCTGAGCTCTGGGGCTCATGCAATATGAATAAACTCCAGGTGGTGGAGAATTCTCTTTTTAGAACCCTATTGTTAGTTTCCCAGAGCTGTTCATCCCAAGTTAGCCATGAATTGGGGATGCCCTTTCTAGCTGATATATCTTATGCCCGCCCCATTCTACTATGGCATAAAGTTTGGACCAGTCACGACACAGACCTTAACCGCAAGTTGGTCAAGGACTGTCTTAAATTGTCTGCATTTCTTCATATACTAGATCTATTGTGACCTAGGACACCCAGAATTTTTTGAATGCTCTGATACACTGCAGGATGTGTCAAAGAAAGATCTGTATAAGATGTGCATCGCCTTGTTTGAGGAAGCCAGGTTGTTCCTTGAATTGATCAAACCGAGTGTTGTTAGGAACCAACTGATTCTGGCAACTTTTTCCCTGCAACCATACTTAATGATTGTGCATAACACCCAACACAAGTTTGTATTGACCCGCTTCGGGTTGGATATTTCCACCGTTTAGTAACATTTCCCACCCCGAATGACTAGTCAAAAACTTTATCTAACTGTCCATGTGATAATACCTCAGCACAAAGCACTTTAGACATTTTATTTTTCTATACATTTTTTATGGACCTGAAGAATGCTATATTTCACCAATTTTACGTAGCTTGAATTTTAAGCAATTCCATCCTGCTTTTCTGTATCTGCAAATGTTACGCTCCTTATCGATATGCTATTCGGTTGCAATTTATTTGTGCAAAGTTGTGCAATTTAGGAAAATACTGTTTTTTGATGCCGATTTATCACTGAACTGTTACCTTGTCACAATAGATCTGTGTAAAGCCTTTTGATTTAGGGAAGAAATCGGATTTTATAGTTACATTTTATGATGGTCATAATTGTACATTGTTGTTTTAGGACTTCTCTTGAAATCAAATAAAGTTGATTTTGATTTGATTTGATTTGAGTATAAAGAGACTCATACTTCAAAACAATGTTGAAAGTTTTTGTAGAATGATTTACAAACCTAGTCAACGGATCGAAAAAATGTGACCACGCAATATTTCATGAACATTGGGAGGTGTTGCATCCTGCAGCATATATTCTAAACTCTGTTGTCATTAGTTCTTTTCATTGTAGTTTGTGTTTCCTATTTCTGCTCTCTTAGCACCAGTAAAAGGTAACAAGCATTTGCAAAGCCAATAGGTCTTGCCTATGCAAGAGCAATGGCCAGTCTTAGTCGGTTACACACAATATCCAAATACAGTAAACATTATAGACATAGAGCTTGGAGTAGTATACACAGATTTGGTTACACTCTATAGATGTCTAGTTCAATTTGTTATGCAAACCATAATGGCTATCACACAACGGGCTGCTCAAGTGGCACAACCACGATTGGCTATGCCTGGAATTAGTCCGAAAACCATTAATGCAATAATGGGTAAGGTTCCCATCAGATTGGATGAGATTCTGTTCTGGATTGCACAAAAACAAGTCAGCTTGAAGCAGTGTTTCCCCTTATGGGATTCCAAGAAAAACATAGAATTCTCATATTATGCCTGCCAATGGGGATGGCTCCTCGGTGGAAGACTGGGCCACTTGGGGCACCGTCTTTGCTGCAGTACATACCAGAATACATGGTACACCGTCATTAGCTGCTTTACCTGAGGTGCTTAAACAGATAAAAAAGGAGTCCAGGGCGACCCCTGACCTGGATTTGGGGATTAAACTAATTGGCAATTTTATCACAGTATCCTCAATTATACTAATTAAAATAAAAGGGGAAGCAGCAGCATTGGCTATATGGCAGCGACTCATGCAGGTTGCTCCAATAGATCAGGAGCGCAAACTACTTAAAATTATTGAGGAAACCTATGCATCTATAGGTATAGATAATTTGGGAGTCAAACCTAATAAACCACAGCTTAAGGGTAATTGAAAAGGTTAACTTGAAGCAGGCAGCTGAGTCTTCAAAAAAGAAGTGGGCTAATAAGAAAAATGAAGAAAATTATAAAACATTGGGTGGATTGCCTCAACAGAAGTCCGCTGAGAAGTGCTATCATTTTCATAACCTGGATTCAATAAAAAAATGTTGATAGGTATCAAGGTACTGATACACATCATTCTCATTCCTTTCAGGAGTCATCTGGAAAATTCTCAGAGAGAGGAGGACAATCAGAGAGCAGATCAGAGGTGTATGTGAAATGGAAGAAGAATTCACAACGCTCTACTGACTACATCCCTAAAAAGGAAGACAAAGCTTCACAGTCTCAATACAAAAAGAAGACGGTGGCTAGGAATAAAGCCAAACATGTCACAGATATTGAGGACATGGCTTCTGAATGGGCAGTGGGCCCTGACCTTGCTGGAAAGCATGGTAGAAGTCACAATAGTTTGCTGGAATCTCATGGAGTGTCTGGAGGCAGTAGCAACGAGTAACTACAGCAGATGGAAACACAGGACCAGAGACTGAGGGGCCGATTCTGATCTCGGCCGGTAGGGCTTCGAATCGGATTCGGCTTAACCGGATCCGATTCGGAGCCCTATTTCCCAACCGATTCGTACGCGCGTCCGGGCGAGCAAGTACGATGCGAAATTGCCGACCGACTCGTCCGGGCGTCTTGACCGCTCCGACCGACTCGTTCCCGGGTCTAACCGCACCGACCGACTCGCTCGGACTCGACACGCACCGCGCAATGGAGACGTTCCCCGGCCGGGTGAGTACGATGCGCGCCGCGAGCAGTCCGACCGAGCCGCGCACTCCGGCTCCAAAGAGCAGTCGGAGCCGTACTTTGGGGGTCCGTGTCGGACTCCCCTGTATGCGTAGCCGCACGAGTCGCACACAGGGGGGACCCATGGGTCCCCCTACCTATGCGTGTACGGCGCGAGTCACTTCGCAGCGTACACACTGTAGGGGGCGCCCTTGTCCGCCTCGCACCCATTGAGTCAATGGGAGCCCGCGTACGCGTTGTACGACAGGCTCCCATTGACTTCAATGGGAGTCCGACCGAATCGAGTCCGATGGCATACGTGCGCATCGTACTCGTTCGGTCGGGCTGCAGGGTCCGAGTCGGTCGGAAATCTCTCCGGGTCCGGCTCGGTCGGAGAGATTTCCGGCCCGAATCGGAATCGGCCCCTGAGTGTCCATAGTCAATAATATGAATTGCAACTCCAGATGGAGGGACATATACAATGTACTATCAATGTTCTCTTTTGGCAGAACTTGTCATTCAGCTGTGACATTCTCTTGGCTGAAAAGGATTGGGCACCAGAGTTTGTTAGGGATTGCCTACAAGGAGAAACAGTAATTTTACCAGCTTTTTCAGAGCTTGTTTCAGAAGTGAACATTAGCGCAAGCTCCGGCGTTATACCGCAACCACGTTGGTTGGAACGACGGATCTCCTAACCACATCATACCTGTGAGGTCCACCCCACAACCCCAAAGACAATACCCCATTAAACATGAGGCCAAAAAACAAGTTAGAGAGATACTCACACAACTTTAATATCAGGGTGTAATAGAAGGTTGCACCTCACCAATGAATAATACCTTGTTTCCAGTAATCAAACAAGACCATTGGTATCGTTTAGTCTTAGATTACAAACACTTGAACACTGCTACACTCACATTTGCTATACAAAACATGAATGGCGTGGCACTATTGAAGATTATAGTGTGGAAAAAATACAAAACCACATTACATTTCAAATAGGACGTTCTGCCATAACATAGCGCCTGAAAGCAGGTACTTCACCACATTCGGCAGTCTCAGTTCTCACAAACAGTTCTGTTGATTGCCCTAAGGGTAGAAGAATAGCCCTGTTGCTGTTTTCAGCTTGTGTAACAGAACTTTTACAAGATTTTGATGACCAAGCATTGTCCTATGTCGATGAGATATGCCTGACGGATGATGGCTTAACAGCACACTTGACCAGAGAAGATCGCATAATATTAGGATTTGCTCACATGGGCTACAAATGTAATTTCAAAAAATCAAAGATCGCCCATCTCAGTGTCCTGTTCTTGGGATACGAGCTGTCAAGCGAAGGCAAAAGTCTGGCAACACATTTCTTAGAGAAGTGTACACTTCTTCAACCTTCAAATACCTTGCAAAAACTCTGATCAATATTGGGTTTTCTAAATTTTAGCAGAACCTACATACCAAATTATGCACAACGGGTAAACCCATTTTACGACTTGCTTCATCCAGACTTTTCAAACACACATTGGACATCTGAACACACATATATTTTACATTCAGTACAAGCTGACATGTTAGCTTCAAAACACTTGCACACGTGTCAACTTCCCAATCTTGTTGATCTATATAATTGCGGGTACATCAGGCTACACATATGTCACTTTCAATGAAGGAGACATTGCACCAATCGCATATAAATCACATTTATATACCCATGCAGAAATGTGTTTTGCACAGACAGCTGTAGTGAAAGAAAGATCATTGGCTCAAGGAAAATATTTGCCGTTACTCCCATTTCAGCCTTAGATGCTGTCACAAAGGCCAGCATTCTAAATGCAAAAGCTTTACATGCAAGATGACTATGATGGGCCAACTCACTCAAAGCAACGGATGTAGATTACATATTTGACTCTACATTACAAACACAAGCATACCTTCAATATGAGCACAAATATCATCTGCCCAATAAAATAATGCCTCTAGATCAGTATGATTTTATAATCTACATTGACGATTCTGCCCAGTGTGTAGTAGGGAGAAAACACCAATACTCTTCCACTTGCGCAGCGGTGAAGGGTAAAATGAGGTGTGGAGAATTCCAGCATTCTAAAGCATACTCGCAGGCACTTGGTGATTGCACTGCACAGCTGGCTGAACTGAAAGCTCTAATTCTGGCACTTGAGAATACAGATCCTGAATTCCTCACACTTATAGTGTGCGATTCGCATTATTGTATCCAGTTTTACAATACGTTTTTACACTACTGGAGCCAGAATGGATTCAGAGATTCCAAAGGGTGCACAATCAAACATAAGATGCTTTGGGGACAGGTGGCTAAAGGTAAAGCAAGTTTGCCATTGGCTCATGTCATTCACACACTGAGACACCAACGTGTAGCGATACACATTGTAGGGAATTTAATGGCTGACAAAGCTCCAAAAGCATCAGTGCAAACTGCTGCAGTCACTGCAATAACTTGTTCTAGTACAAGAAGAGATGGAGACATTATGACGGCTGTCAATGCTGAGTGCAATGGCACCCACTTACTGAAAGTTGTTCCACTAAAATACTCCTACCAGCTAAACGCGCAAAACATTCCATTTGCTTATAGTCCCGGAGTGGGGGATAGAGTGATACCTAATTCAGACCGTAGGATAGGACAGATCCTAGCAGCAAATGAGGGTCCAGCATCTGCTCATGCAGGGGTGGCGGCTACAATTTCATTATTGCAGCAATGCTACTGGTGGCTAGGTCTTTACAAACAGACTAAAGACTATGGGCCTGATTTAGATCTTGGCGGATGGGTTACTCCGTCACAACGATGACAAATATCCCATCTGCTGAAATATCAATCCCATTATATCCTATGGGATTTATATTTCAGAGGACGGCATATCCATCACCGTTGTGATGAAGTAACCCATACGCCAAGTTCTAAATCATGTCCTTAAATGTGACATTTGCTAGCAAATCAAAGTATTCACCACAGCTGATCCACCACAGACACCTCTCTTGATCTCAGACAATTCTCTGGCTTGTGTGTATCTGGACCATTGCAGACTTTGACACTCAGAGGGGTCTTACAAGGACATTATGTTAGCATTGGGTTCCTGCTTTTGATTCCTATGGGTAAGGTCACAGCGATCGGCTGATGCTCAAACTGTTATAAAGGACTTGCAAGTCTTTATCAGCACATATGCAGTAACCACATTCAATGCTGACCAGGGTCCAGCATTCACCTCCAGGGCTTGCAGAAACACCATGGAAAAATTGTGTGTGACTGTGCAGTACTCCTCCCCATATCATCCCGAGGGAAATGCGGTAGTGAGAGTTAAAACTGTGACTTAAAGCATCAGTGAATGTTTGGATGTTTTACAGGACCTGAAGAACTTCACCGAACTTCAGAGCAACATCCAGCAGAAATGTTCAGCTACTGGTGAAGTAATGAAAGCACCAGAAATGCCTGCTTGGATTCCAAAAATCGGAAATCTAATGAAGGAGAAAATATTCAACAAGAAGGAATTTGGGCCTTCTTACAGAGCACCTGTCCTGGCTGTTGAAGGTACCAGAACTGTACTTTTACCACCACTTGCCGGTAGTAAACACAATCGGTTTGTGTCTATTGATCTCATCAAGCCACGTCATGTAGCCGGTTCCACATAGAAGGCCTCAAGGGCTCCTGGGTAGTTACCTGCCTCCTCTCACTACCTTACAGGAAGTACCATTATAAGCTTTGACCAACAATGAAGCTTCTTCTCCCCAGCTGGGAATAGCTAACACTGAAGTGTCACTACTTCCAGTTACCTTGTCAAATACGACTACACAGATTTCAACTCTGCAAGCAGAGAGTAATGGTGTCTACAACGTGCTGCAATTGGAGACAGCTACAAGTTTTACACAGCTACACAAGACCCCCCCACGCTTGTGCAAATAGCCTCTGGCTATTTTGTCGACTTTGATTACTTTTCTTCTGATTTGTCATACCCACCTCCACAAAGAGGACCACATGAAATTTTTATTTGGATAAAAAAGACATACCTTATCCTTTAATGGATATACATTGGAATTACAATTTCATTACTTTACCTCTTCATTTGGATTGGTTTTGTGACTGTCTTTTTCCTGCTTCCGAACGGACACTATTTCCCAGAATGCTCTGCTTTTGAACTGGTAAACAAGGCTTTGAAGCCTCATTCTTCACCACACAACGTGCAAAGAGACCTTTCCCTGGTGAACATTTGAGCTGTTCCAGTTCCCAATGGAATGCTTTGGGATATGGTATACTATGATATATTTGGACTGACAGAAACTCTACAAGTCCCATACATATTTGTATATATCCTTAAATTATGTTATCACTCCTGATACTATCTCTGATGATTGGGGTTTTTAAAACAATGCAGGACATGCTAGCTTAATTAGAGCATTACACAGTTTTTAATAGTCAAGAAATGTATGACAGTACATATAATTATGATGAAATGTTCTGTTTTCACAATTATGTTCACCATTATTTACATAAAGCACATATTCCATGTGCAGGATTTAATTAAACCCAATAGGAACACTGCCCAACACCACCACAGGGTAGCTCAAAGAAATTTGCACAGAAGTTTGCATATTTTTCAGGTCATGATCCAGCAGACCCAGAGTATTATTATTACAAACTTACACCTTCACCAGTGAAGAAAAATATGCTCACCGACACAAAGATGACACAAGGGTATGACTTTTGGAAAGACAATATCGATGTGAAATGCATAGAGCGAACTACAGATTGGCAGGTTCAAGGGAATGAGGCTTTATTTAGAACATGCCTTATACCACAACAACTTATTTGCTTGAATAAAACTGGGCAGCAGACTACCTGTCTCAGCTTGCCCAAGTTAAAGGATCTAAATACCCCAAAAATTCCCATGTTTGCATACTTTGCAAATTGGCAACAATTCACAAATCACACGGAAGACACGTTTGACAACATGCTCAGAAATGGGACATACAACTTTTTATGTTCCAATCCAGCGCGATGGTTAGTATGGCCGTTAGATACTAACGAATGTGAGACATGTTTTCTTGACAACACAAAAGGATTTAGGATAAATAGGGCAGACCCATGTTATATGCAGACAGAACACACAGGAGTGGTCACAGCATACAGCGTTGGAAAGTTTAACCTAGAGTGGCTAAAGCATTCAAAGTTTTCTGAGATGAAACCGCACTTGTCTTTTCTTTCTGATGACATGACCCTACAGGATTTTTTGTTAGGTCCTTGAAAGCCACGTCAAAAGTGTGGGAAGTTTCACAGCAGGACACTGCTGAGAGACTTCATTAAATTGACAGAGCAAATTTAGAAAAGGCTCTAGCAACAGTTGACAATGGTATGACTACATTATCCACTAGGATATCTTCTCTGGACAGCATTGTGTTGTCTGCTATTGGCATCATACAGAGTGACATGTCCTCCTTGCAACATGGGCAAACACAGCTTATGTCTATTACGCTACTGAGTTGGACTGTACAGACAATAAACACAGGTCGCTTTTCATGGAAACACCTAAATGCCACTAGTTTGTTTTAACCATGCAACTTAACAAAAGAACAGACCATTATGGCTAAGAAAGACAAGATACACACTATGTTACACATAGAAAAGTTTGAAATATTATCATTTACTGTTGAGGAGGCACCAAGCACAGATTGAATAATGCACAGATTTATTTCTCTTCCAATTTCAACGTTTCACTTCAAATACTGCTTCCCACCTCATCAGATAGACAGATATGAAGCGCTAGGAGAAGGGTTTGTATATGAGACTTGTATCCTACATTTCACTTATCATTGTAGAAATGGTGCAAATGAGGTTTTTTTAGTGGTACGGACTGCGAGACAACTTTAGGCCATTCTCTAGTTTGCAGGGAGGTTACACTCCACACAGCATTTAATGCATTCAAGGCATACTTGCCATGTTATCAGAACGGTTGCTGGCTGCTGTGATTCATATGGCATGCAGATTGCTCTCTAATGGGAGTTTTTTGATGTTGAATAGTCAAGGCTGCTGCAGGATGAATCCAGGCATACTGCATCTGGTGATGGTTTCTGGGGCCGTTCCCTGTTGTCCACAAGTACTGTTTTCACCTGCCAGTTAGGGATGCAACAATTTGGCCTTTGATAAAAATTTCAAGTGTGAACAATCATACTTTAAGCAGACTGAAAGCCTTATTATTTCAGAAAGAAGTGTCCTTAACATCTGCATGAGAGATGTTTAATCTCAAGATTGCAAGGTCTTCCTCTGAGACAGTCGCTACTTCACACCAATCTCTCACACCATTTTGGGGAGCTAGTGCGCCGCATTTGTAACCTTTCCAATACTGCGGGGATAGCACACCTTTTTTAAAAGAACTGACTCCGGGTTGGTTAGTACCTTCCAGACGGTCTTTGGAGATATTCTATATTTCATACACTCCGTGCTTTGAAGTATTTTTAGAGGATTACCACTTGTCCTATTCCTAGTTGCTCCACAATGGATGTTCCACCACATGGCCAAATGGGGATGTGCTTCTGTGTTGTGAGAGAATGATGTAGGTCTTTGGCGCACCCTTGCTTCAAGAACTTAATGACAACTGGTTCTTGTTCTTTCGGCCTGTCTGGCTATACTGCATGCAGCCTGTATTCCGATGTCAGCTGTGCACTTTCAAGTGTGCTGTGGATATATGCTTGGGTATGCAACCGGTCCAATCTACGGACATTGAACTGCTGGTGGGTCCACTAAAGACTCACTTGTACAGATGCCTTGCACTATTGCTGTTGCTTCAGAACGCATATTTTGAGCCTTCCTGGGATGCTTTTGCTAATGTTTACTTGTCTCCTGGATGTGCTGCTGGTGGTCACTCCTTCAGCGGCTGCTGCAGGGGTTGGATTTTAATATATTTGTTTTCTGGAGCTGCTGAGAGGGATGCCAATGGAACAATCATCTGAGGATGCTGGGAACAGCAATGTTGTGTCTACTCCTCAGAACATTTAAACAATATGTCAGTTTCGAGCAATGTAGATTTTTTTAATTCGGTTATGTTTTTATTTGCTAAATTGCTTTTAGATTGAAGTCCTTTTTCTTACCTTTTTTCTATTGTGTTTTTAATACAATTTGGCTTTCGATATGCTTTTATTATTAAACAAGCACTATACTTTTATGATTTTAGGTTTTATATTAAATCTATATTTTTAGCATTCTTTTTAGGAAGCTTTTTAGTTGCCTCATGTCCAAGGAGTGGGTGACATGTGGTCACATTAGGCCCAGGCAGAAACACCACCGTTTTACACACTCGTGTTTAAAGTTGACAACTTTTTCTTTAACGTTGACATTTGACACACATTTGCTTGCTTGCACATATGGATAAAGTCCAGTGAAATAACATTTACACATTTTCATAGCCCTATTATCAGTGCCTTGAACATTCTGTACGAAAGCTAAAGTTCATCGCACAAAATAATGTTGTTTATTATTGTTCGATCGGCAACAGATTTTTCAAGATAGAATCAATAACGACAGCCTGCCTGGGACATTGGCATGGCACATAGGTGAAGATTATTATATAAATTTAATCACTCCTTTACCTAGTTAGAGGAGCATTTCGCTGACACTGTCAAGGTCACCCCATGCTGGATTCCAGCCCAGCTGAATCCTGTTTACCTCCTGAGACGGACGGTGCCCAGCTCTACACTAAGACGGGCTCCCAAATGAAACATACCCACAGGTAAGTAGGGAGTTAGATCACCCTACATGGATTCTTGCAGATTCACTCACCCTAGGCACACTAGGATAGGGAGCACTAGGTTGGAGCATAATTATCACTTTACTTATATGCAAGCATATATTCCATGTAACCGCACAGTGGTTGAATTGTTCATTTTCTTTACCATTCTTGTGATGCTCATTACTCTGTTTTGTTTCCTTCTTTTAAAAATTGCAATGCACATATTTTACACAGGAATCTTATTGCTTCAATAAATATTTGGAATGCTAATTCGAGTATTTCTTGTGTCTATCTTTGGACATGCATGAGTTACCAAATGATAGGGCTCTAGATCTGTTTCCACAATTTCATTGAGGAGTCAGGGTTGCCATATTCTGAGGTTGCACATACAGTGTGTTACCTAGTTTGGTTAGGGGTACTGATGGTGCACTGTGAGCTAGCCAGGACTCAGGCCAACATATCCTGAAGGTGTGCTTAGAATCAGTCTTGCACAGTTTTGATGTTTATGTTGTCAAACAAACGCACAATTTTACTGAGAAAGTATGAACTGTATGACACTATTGGCTTTGCTGATGTGTTTTAGCCATGTTGTATACCAGCGTGGCTGCTGTTCAGCCTGGCTAAAAGTTAGTGATGTAGAGGAGAGTTACGTGGAGTGTCGTAGAGTGAAAAAACGAAGAGTCGAGTAGAATGCTGTAGAGTGGAGTGACAGAGAGTGTTGTGCATTGGAATAGCATAGTGTGGAGTCGTGTAGAGTGGCATACACTGAAGGGGCATAGAGTAGAGTGGACTGGTGTAGAGTGCATTGGCGTAGAGTGTTGCAGAGTTTAGTGGCATAGAGTGCAGCTGCATTAAGTGCAGTGGCATTGAATTCAGCGGCTTACAATAAAGCAAAGTAGAATGCAGTTGCATAAATTAGAGTGGTACATAGTAGAGTGCAGTGGTGCAGAGTGGCGTGGTGCAGAGTGGCGTGGCACAGATTAGAGTGGTGCAGAGTACAGCGGCTCAGAGTAGAGTGATGCACAGTAGAGTGGCACAGAGTGCAGTGGCATAGAGTAGAGTGGCATGAGTGGTGCAGAGTGGAGTGGCATAGAGTTGAGTTATACAAAGAGCAGTGGTGCAGAGTAGAGTTGAGTGGCATAGAGTGCAATGGTGTAGAGTGCAGAGTAGAGTCGAGTGGCATAGAGTGCAGTGATGTAGAGTGGTGCACTGCAGAGTAGCGTATAGTGCTGTAGAGTGCAGTGGCATAGACTGCAGTGGCGAAGAGTGGAGTAGCATACAGTGGAGTAGTGCAGAGTAGAGTGGGGTAGAATTCAGTGGAGGAGAGTGCAGTGTTGCAGAGTAGAGCATCAAAGTGCAGTGGTGTAGAGTGTAGTAGAGTTGCGTAGAGCAGTGGCAGAGCACAGTGATGCAGAGTAGAGAGCAGTGGCATAGAGTGCAGTGACATAGAGGGTAGTTGTGTAGAGTACATTGGCATAGAGTGCAGTGGTTAAGAGAAGAGTGACATAGAGTTCAGTGGCATAGAGAAGAGTGGGGCAAAGTGGAGTAGAGTGGCATAAAGTGCAGTGGTATATAGTAGATTGTTTCAGAGTAGAGAGAAGTGGTGTAGAGTGGAGTGGTGCAGGGTAGAGTGGAGTTTCATAGAGTGGCATAGAGTGTAATGGCATAGAGTAAAGTAGAGTAGATTGCAGTGGCCTACAATGCAGTGGTGCAGAGTGAATTAGAGTGGCGTACAGTGTATTGGGGTAGCGTGCAGGAGCATAGAGTTGAGTGTTACAGAGTAAAGTGTATTGGCATAGAGTGTATTGGCATAGAGTGCAGTGGTGCAGAGTGCCGTGTTGCAAAGTGGCGTAGAGCACAGCGGCATAGAGTGAGTTGTGCAGAGCTGATTGGTGTGGCCTCAACTGGAAGAGTGTAGAGTGTAGTGGTATAAAGTAGAGTGGAAAAGAGTGCATTGGCATAGAGTAGAGCGGTACACAGTAGAGTAGAGAGGCGTAGCTTGAAGTGGCATAGAGTGCAGTGTCATAGAGTTGAGTAGTGCGGAGTGCATTGGCATGGAGTGGTGCAATGTGGAGTGGTGCAGAGTATAGTGCAGTGGTTTGGAGTGATGCAGAATAGAGGGGAGTGGTGTAAAGTGGAGTATGTGTGGTATGGCAGCGCACTGCCATTACAAAAAACACATTTTCAATTGAAATGACTATTACATTTTCAAAGACATACAATTTTACTAATAAAACTATACAGTGAACAAACAAAAATGTAGGGAAAATGCATCACCTGGTGTAATGATTTGGTTTGATCATATTAAAGTATTTGTTTCCAACACACTTCAGAAATAGCTAAAAATGTGCTTCATTGTGTTCCTAATTCTGATATATTTTGAAATACACAATACATTTAAATGTTGTTGTGTGCTAGAAACAACTCTTAGCTACCCCCAGCATCCAGTAAGATTGTCACATAAATCCTCTCACTTTGAAGTCATAGAAAGGAAAGTAAGCAAGCGCCCTCGGTAGACATTTGACTCGCCTGACATTTGACCTCAGTCTTTGAATGCACAGCAAATGTGGCAAAAACAAGATTTCAAAAGGTCTACTTACAGAAAGTAAGTTCATGGAAGAATACAGTAAACACGCTTTTGGCAACAGGAGGGACAAACTGTACCTGGAGAGCCTAAAGCAAATAAAGCCAGCAAATAGAAAGCCAGAAAATGTGAGTTACAAAACACAAAGCCAATGGTAATCAACCAAGGGAATGCATTCCTAGGTTAACTTTCTTAAAGTCCCCATGATGTCTATCGCAAACCAGACAGCTGTGCTGTCTGGAAGACTGTGACCTAAAAAAGAGGAGCAGAGTTACTAGAGAGAAAGCTCAGTTTATGTCTGACAGACAACCAAGAGACATGACTATGTGAGCATATCGGATCACTGACTTGCATTTCTTTTCCTTGTAGGCAACGACTTGCTGTTTCGGAAGGTGCCTGGCTCCCGCAGGTCTCAGCGGGCGCCATCTTACAAGGGAGCAAGTCCCTATTTTAAATCATTTTATGCTTTCCTTTGCACTTTTCTTTTAGCTTGTTGTTACTTTCCCAGTAGCTGCTCTATCACAGGGGAGCCTGTGAGGGTCCAAGGGGTAGCTGGACCCCAGTTTTGCACTTATTATTTGCCCCCCCCTTATTTTAACTTTGCGCTCATAGCGCGAGTATGGTCACGCCCCCTTAATGGAGGGACATTTAAGGTGGACACGCGCAGTGGGCGAGCCGCTGGCGCTCCAAAGGCAAGCCCGTCTGCGCCCGTCCGCACCTGGACCACGCCTAGCCACAGGAACCCTGGTTCGGATGGGAAAGACATCATGAGGTGTTTAGGTAAGGAACTTTTAGACCTCATTCCTAAGACTCCTAGCTCCAATTGCTGCCACTTTAGTTTTGATGGTGAATATCCACGACAGCGTCAAAGCTGTATCTGTGCTTTTAAACTCCCGGAAGAGCAGACAGTAAGGGCTTGTCGGCCCTCAAATGTGAGACCGAACGAAAACCCGCCAGGACTTTCAGCATTGGTAGACCTTCGCTGTGGTCTTATTAATGTTAGATCCTCAGCTATACATAAATACGAAATAGCAGAGCTTATTTCAAATTGTAAATTGAACTTGTTATTCCTAACCGAAACATGGGCCCCCGCAGTATCAGACCCGGACTTCGTGACAGCTGCACCTCCTGGATTTCTATCTTTCAGATTGGATAGACCCCTTAAAAGGGGAGGAGTGCTGGCCATCATTTATTTAGAAAAACTTGGAGCAACCTTCATCTCACCCTTGAATCCTCACTGTGAAGCGCCTCATTTTGCCTTAGAAATTAATTCGGAAAAAACTTTTAGAGGCATTCTTTTGTACCGCCCCCCAGGTTCAAGAAGTAGCTTCATTAGTAATATCCATTCACTCTTAGAATCCGCGTTAATCTCTAATAAGTTTACAATCCTGGGTGATTTTAATTTTTATTTAGAAGATGAGTCAGATAACGACACAGCAGCCATTTTAGTGACACTAGGATTAGCACAAATGGTGCACAAACCCACTCATGAGGCAGGGCATACGCTAGTTGGTATTTTTACCTAAGAACCAGCTTTTACAGTAAAAGAGGTCCATCCTTTAGCTTGGACAGACCACTCTATTATTTTGTTTGATCATAAATCTCCTGAAGTACCCATTGTGGCATATTCCAGGTCACATCAGACTGTTTATAAAGCATGGAATAAGATTGATTCTGGGAACCTTCTGATTCAGCTTGACAATTCCCAACCCATGATTAGTGTAAACCCAGAGTTGGCAGCTAGAGAATATACAGAGTGGCTTAATGAGGCCTTCCATGCCACAGTTCCTATCTTAAAGAGTTCAGGTAATCGTAAATTGCCCTCTGCGCACTGGTTTTCGGAGGTACTGAGACTAAAAAAACAAAACTGCAGAAGACTAGAAAGACGCTGGAGAGCGCAATATGATAAATTGGAAAAAGGACACTATAAATTGGCATTATCAAAATATGAAAACCATGCTAATTAATGAAAAAGGGACCTTCAATTCTAGGCAGATAGAAAAAGTGGAGAACTAATCCAAAGAACTGTTTCAGGTAGTCAATAAACTTACTTCCTTGCCTAGTAAAACCAGTAAAGAAAGTAGTCAAAGCTTCTGTGACAACATCGCCAACACATTTAGGAACAAAGTTAATAACATCTATGATCAATCTGAGGTCACTACCTGTTACGAGCCAAGTGAGGAACCACTTAATATTAGCCCAGGTCAAAATATGTTTTCATGTTTCACCCCGATATCAAGTGAGCAGGTAGAAAAACTCATCAGAGAAGCTAAATCAGGACCCCCAATGGATACCTGTCCCCCTCAGTGCTGAAAAGTATAGCCAGCAAAGTATGCACAACTCTGGCAGAAATTTTTAATGCCATGTTTAAATCTGGAGTTTTTCCTACCCTATGGAAGGTCGCGTCTGTCCTCCCGTTAATAAAAAAACCTAATCTGGACGCGTCCAATCCAAGTAACTATTGTCCCATTTCTAGGTTGCCGCTGCCTGCCAAAATAGTTGAAAAAATGATGAATCTACAGTCAATCAATCAATCACGGCATTTATAGAGCGCGCTACTCACCCGGGAGGGTCTCAAGGCGCTGGGGGAGGGGGTAAGTTACTGCTCGAACAGCCAGGTCTTGAGCTGCTTCCTGAAGGCGAGATGGTCCTGGGTTCGCCGAAGGTGAGTGGGGAGGGAGTTCCAGGTCTTGGCCGCCAGGTAGGAGAAGGATCTTCCTCCGGCGGTGGTTCTGCGGATGCGTGGTACGGTGGCGAGGGCGTGGCTGGTTGATCGTAGCTGGCGTGTGGGCGTGTAGAAGGACATGCGGTCGTTGAGGTACTTTGGGCCCAGGTCGTGGAGGGCCTTGTGTGCGTGGGTGAGGAGTCTGAACGTGATTCTCTTGCTGACGGGGAGCCAGTGCAGGTCTTTCAGGTGTACGGTGATGTGGCTGTGTCGGGGGATGTCCAGGATGAGTCGTGCGGAGGCGTTCTGGATGCGCTGGAGTCTCTTTTGAAGTTTGGCTGTGGTTCCGGCGTAGAGGGTGTTCCCATAGTCCAGTCGGCTGGTGACGAGTGCCTGGGTGACGGTCTTCCTGGTTTCAGTGGGGATCCATCTGAAGATCTTGCGGAGCATGCGCAGGGTGTTGAAGCATGAAGATGAGACGGCGTTGACTTGTCTGGTCATCGATAGGGAGGAGTCCAGGATAAAGCCCAGGTTGCGTGCGTGGTCCGTTGGCTTGGGTGCGGTGCCCAGGGCCGGGGGCCACCAGGAGTCGTCCCAGGCGGAGGGTGATGAGCCCAGGATGAGGACTTCCGTCTTGTCTGAGTTCAGTTTAAGGCGGCTGTTCCTCATCCAGTCGGCGACGTCTCTCATCCCGTCGTGCAGGTTGGCTCTGGCGGTGGTGGGGTCGTTGGTGAGGGAGAGGATCAGCTGGGTGTCGTCGGCGTAGGAGATGATGTTGAGGTTGTGTCGGCGTGCGATGGCTGCGAGGGGGCTCATGTAGACGTTGAAGAGGGTCGGGCTGAGTGAGGATCCTTGTGGAACGCCGCAGATGACTTCGGTGGCTTCGGATCTGAACGGGAGAGGCGGACTCTCTGGGTTCTTCCGGCGAGGAACGAGATGATCCATTCCAGTGCTTTCTCTCGGATTCCGATGTTGCTGAGGCGCTTCACTAGGGTGCGGTGGCAGACGGTGTCGAACGCCGCGGAGAGGTCCAGGAGGATGAGGGCAGCTGTTTCCCCGTTGTCGGTTAGGGTTCTGATGTCGTCGGTGGCTGCGATAAGGGCGGTCTCGGTGCTGTGGTTGGCCCGAAACCCGGACTGCGAGGGGTCGAGGGATCCATTCGTCTCGAGGAAGGCGGCAAGCTGTCTGTTGACGGTCTTCTCGATGACTTTGGCCGGAAACGGAAGGAGCGAGATGGGGCGGTAGTTCTTGAGGTCGGTGGGGTCCGCCGTTGGTTTCTTCAGGAGGGCGGTAAGCTCGGCGTGCTTCCAGCTCTCCGGGAAGGTGGCGGTGTGGAAGGAGGAGTTGATGATGTCCCGGAGATGGGGTGCGATGGTGGCGTCGGCTTTGTTGAAGACGTGGTGTGGGCAGGGGTCGGTTGGTGATCCGGAGTGGATGGAGTTCATCGTGCGGGTGGTGTCTTCGGTGTTGATCGGGGTCCAGTTGCAGAGGGTGGTGGTGGCGGGCATTGGTTCGGCGGTAGGGTGCGTTGTTTGTGCGTCGAAGCTGTTGTGTATGTCGGTGATCTTGCGGTGGAAGAACGCGGAGAGTGAGTTGCAGAGGTCTTGCGAGGGGGTGATGTCGTTGTTTCCGGCGCTGGGGTTGGAGAACTCTTTGACGATGCTGAAAAGTTCCTTGCTGTCATGGGCGTTGTTGTCCAGTCGTTCTTTGAGTGCCGACTTCTTGGTGGCACGGATCAGCTGGTGGTGTTTGCGGGTGGCGTGCTTGAGGGCGGTCCTGTTGTCTGTGGTCTGGACGAGTCGCCAGGTTTTCTCGAGAGTGCGGCAGTTCTTCTTGGATTCCTTGAGTTCGTTGGTGAACCAAGGGGTTTTCTTGCTTCCGGGTCTGCTGGGAGGGTTTTTAGTGGTGCGAGGTCGTCGGGCGCAGGCGGTCAGCCACTTGGCGAGGTTGCTGGCTGCTTCGTTTGGGTCCGTTGTGTCGGTGGGTGTGTTCTGGCTGAGGGAGGCGGTGAGCTGCTCGGGCGGTGATCTTGCTCCAGCTCCGGCGGGGAGCCTGTTGCGGGTGGTGGTGGGTCGCAGTCTTTCTGAAGCTGAAGTGGACGCAGCTGTGGTCGGTCCAGTGGAGTCCGGTGGCGTGGCTGAAGGAGATGTGCTTGCTGGACGAGAAGACGGGGTCAAGCGTGTGGCCGGCGTAGTGGGTGGGCGTGTTCACCAGTTGCTTGAGTCCGAGGTTGGCGAGGTTGTCCAGCAGGGCGGTGGTGTTTCTGTCGTTGTTGTTCTCCAGGTGGAAGTTGAGGTCCCCTAGGAGGATGTAGTCGGCGGAGGGCATGGCGTGCGGGCTGATGAAGTCTGCGATGTCTTCGCTGAATAGTGTGCGTGGTCCCGGGGTCTGTAGATGAGGGTGCCTCGGAGGGTGGTCTTGGGGTCCGTGTGTATCTGGAAGTGTAGGTGTTCGGCGGCGGTGAAGGTCTCGTCGGAGTTAGTCGAGATGCGGATGGTGTTCTTGTGTACGATGGCGATGCCTCCTCCCGTCTGGTTGACGCGGTCCCTCCGGGTGATCTTGTATCCATCCGGGATGGCTATGGCGATGTCAGGCGCTGAGGAGGCGTTCATCCAGGTTTCGGTGAGGAAGGCGATGTCCGGTGCTGTTGCGTCGAGCAGGTCCCAGAGTTCCACGGCGTGCCTGTGGACGGAGCGGGTGTTCAGCAGGATGCATTTCAGGTGGTTGCTGCTGTTGCTCGACTTGGCGGAGGTGGTGCACGTCAGGGGGCAGGTGAATCGGCAGGTTTGGCAGGTGAAGGGTCCGTGGGTGCGTCTCGGTGAGGCTCGGTAGCAGGCAGGGTTCCGGCCGGCATTGAGTGCGGTGAGTGTGGCGGCGTCGTAGGTCCGTCGAGTGGTGTTGCATCGGTGGGATCCAGGGGTTCTGGCGCTGGGCGCGGTCCAGTCGCGGACGGGCGCAGACGGGCTTGCCTTAGGCGCGCCTTCGGCGCGCCAGCGGCGCGCCCGCTGCGCACGTCCGCTGCGCGGCCGTGCAGCGGCCGCCATTTATGGGGAGGTGGGAGGGAGGAGCAGCTGGGAGGCGGGAGGCAGGGGCAGCGAATGGGCAGTCAGGGGGCGGGGCCGCAGGGACGCAGCGGCGGGAATGGCGATAGGCAGCGAGGGGCACAGAAGGAAAAACGGGGGGAGAGCAGGCAAATCACGGGCACAACAACAGTGGGGCAGCGAGGGGCACAGAAAGGAAAAAAACGGGGGAGAGCAGGCAAATCACGGGCACAACAACAGTGGGGCAGCGAGGGGCACAGAAAGGAAAAAACGGGGGAGAGCAGGCAAATCACGGGCACAACAACAGTGGGGCAGCGAGGGGCACAGAAAGGAAAAACGGGGGGAGAGCAGGCAAATCACGGGCACAACAACAGTGGGGCAGCGAGGGGCACAGAAAGGAAAAAAACGGGGGGAGAGCAGGCAAATCACGGGCACAACAACAGTGGGGCAGCGAGGGGCACAGAAAGGAAAAACGGGGGGAGAGCAGGCAAATCACGGGCACAACAACAGTGGGGCAGCGAGGGGCACAGAAGGAAAAACGGGGGAGAGCAGGCAAATCACGGGCACAACAACAGTGGGGCAGCGAAGGGCACAGAAGGAAAAACGGGGGAGAGCAGGCAAATCACGGGCACAACAACAGTGGGGCAGCGAGGGGCACAGAAAGGAAAAGGGGAGACAAGCAGACAAAACTGGCACCGGGGCCACAAGCGGAGGGCGATCTTACCTACAGGAGCAGCGGGCAGACAGCACAGGCGGAGCTGTGTGGTGGGGGAGCGACCTACCTGGCAAGGTCAAGGGTCGCTCTCCTCACCGTGCAGCGGCCGCCATTTATGGGGAGGTGGGAGGGAGGAGCAGCTGGGAGGCGGGAGGCAGGGGCAGCGAATGGGCAGTCAGGGGGCGGGGCCGCAGGGACGCAGCGGCGGGAATGGCGATAGGCAGCGAGGGGCACAGAAGGAAAAACGGGGGGAGAGCAGGCAAATCACGGGCACAACAACAGTGGGGCAGCGAGGGGCACAGAAAGGAAAAAGCGGGGGAGAGCAGGCAAATCACGGGCACAACAACAGTGGGGCAGCGAGGGGCACAGAAAGGAAAAAAACGGGGGAGAGCAGGCAAATCACGGGTAAACAACAGTGGGGCAGCGAGGGGCACAGAAGGAAAAACGGGGGAGAGCAGGCAAATCACGGGCACAACAACAGTGGGGCAGCGAGGGGCACAGAAAGGAAAAAAACGGGGGAGAGCAGGCAAATCACGGGTAAACAACAGTGGGGCAGCGAGGGGCACAGAAGGAAAAACGGGGGAGAGCAGGCAAATCACGGGCACAACAACAGTGGGGCAGCGAGGGGCACAGAAGGAAAAACGGGGGAGAGCAGGCAAATCACGGGCACAACAACAGTGGGGCAGCGAGGGGCACAGAAAGGAAAAACGGGGGAGAGCAGGCAAATCACGGGCACAACAACAGTGGGGCAGCGAGGGGCACAGAAGGAAAAACGGGGGAGAGCAGGCAAATCACGGGCACAACAACAGTGGGGCAGCGAGGGGCACAGAAAGGAAAAAACGGGGGGAGAGCAGGCAAATCACGGGCACAACAACAGTGGGGCAGCGAGGGGCACAGAAAGGAAAAAAACGGGGGAGAGCAGGCAAATCACGGGTAAACAACAGTGGGGCAGCGAAGGGCACAGAAGGAAAAACGGGGGAGAGCAGGCAAATCACGGGCACAACAACAGTGGGGCAGCGAGGGGCACAGAAAGGAAAAGGGAGACAAGCAGACAAAACTGGCACCGGGGCCACAAGCGGAGGGCGATCTTACCTACAGGAGCAGCGGGCAGACAGCACAGGCTGAGCTGTGTGGTGGGGGAGCGACCTACCTGGCAAGTTAGCTCAATACATACAATGACTTGCTTGATCCCTCCCAATTCGTATTCCGCCCGGAACATAGCATGGAGACAGCACTAATCAAGGCTACAGAGGAGATTAGGGCAGTGATGGACAAGGGTGGGGCTGCTGCCCTAATTCTCCTTGACTTATCGGCAACGTTCGATACCGTTGACCATAACCTGCTGAAATTACGCCTAAAAAAACTGGGAGTAAAAGATTCTGCACTCTCTCTGCTATCTTCCTTCTTGACAGACAGAAGACAATCAGTTGCCCTGGACCAGTTTAAATCGGCTCCTTATGTGTTACCTTGTGGGGTTCCACAGGGTTCGTCGTTAAGTCAGTCACTTTTTAGCATATATGTGTCGGAACTAGCCCATTTGATCCAGCAATTTGGTTTTAGTTTGACATCCTACGTTGACGACACACAAATTGTGGTGGCTGCCCATAAAGATGAACCCTTTTCCTCATCTGGATGAGTAAGCACTGTCTGAAGCTTAACTCGGTCAAAACCAAGATAGTGATCTTTGGCCATCTCCAACCCACATGGGATGCCTCATGGTGGCCTGCAGAGTTAGGGGAATTGTCTAAACTGGTAGCAAAAGCTAAACAATTAGGAGTTGTCTTTGATAATAAGCTGTCCTATTTACATCAGACAAATGCCATTGTTTCTGCCTCCTTCTATTTAATCAAGAAGCTAAAGAAAATCTTTCCTCATTTCCCAATTGACTCCAGGAGGACGGTTGTGACAGCACTTGTATTATCAAAGTTGGATTACTGCAACGGTTTGTATTAGAAAATGCAAAGTCAACATCTAAAAACGTTGCAGATGATTTAAAATGCAGCTGCAAGAATCCTACTGAATCTGCCCAAATACCAATGAAGGAAATGACCCAATTTGGGTCACCAGGGTCGCACAATACCACCTCTCAGCCTTCCATACCAAATGAAGAGTCGGTCAGACAGTAGAGAATACAAACCAATATCTGTTTATTCAGAGTACGCTCAGAGCGGAGCCCTGTCTGCCCAGTCGCTAAGGAGTGCTGCAGAGGGACTGGCATCAGCAAGCATAACGATACATTAAATACACTTCAAAACCAATGAAAGCACGCCCACCATGGAATTTTCCAGAGAGATGCAGCTGGACAGTAAATTAGAAAGGAGAACGTTTCGATTCTGAGGCCAGGCACACATTATCTATTATTCAAGGTTACTCTGCCTGTGCCTGCCACTAGACAAGTGGGAGAAGGCTTACATCTAAAGAGAAAGGTATGCTCTAATAAGAACAGTGCATTCATCAGTGTGGCAGAACTCAGCTCCTAAGAAACGGAACCTAGAGAAGGCCGTTTCTCGGATATGGCAAAGACTTAATTTTGATCACAATACAAAATGGCGCCTATACACAAAATGGCGCTGCGAATGCTAACTTACATAAAACCATGCGAAAACATAATTTTTATTCCAACACCAATCAGTCTCCAAAGAAATTCAGAAGCTTCACTGGCTCCCGATAGCAAGCTGCGTCAAGTTCAAAACCTTGTGCTTGGCGTATAAAGCTTTGAATAATGCAGGACCCACTTTCTTAACAAATATTTTTAAGTGGTACCAACCATGCAGACAGCTTTGCTCCACTGATGCCAGGTTCATGTCTGTCCCCAGGTTTCGCACTTCCAGTTGGGGCTGGACAAAGCCTTAGTTATGGAACTGCTAAACTCTGGAATTCTGTCCCTATGCATATTAGGTCAGCAATATCATTATCATCTTTTAGGAAGAGTCTTAAAACCTGGTTTCCAGAGTTAGGTCATGTTCCAGTTGTGCTTACATTTAACTTGAGCGCCAAGACACCTCAGGGTATTCACGCGTTTAACAAGTTGAAATAACATAACAACAACATAACATAACAAAGGTAAGCTTTGCCTTTCCTAGAGTACTTTTGTTGAAAAGGAAAGTTAAAATAAAAATCCAGTTGAAAGAATTGATGAATGTTGATGTACATCGCATGCTTTGCAAGGGGATAAAATGACATGGACTTATCTGATTTACTGGAGAACCACACATCCCCCTCAAAAGCAGCACCATACACCTTGCCCATGTTAAGCAAATCTAAACCCTGCTCACTGGAAGGTCACAGGCGATGGAATCCAAAGAAGAGGCCATTCGTGCCACTGGAATAGAACACATCATGATCCTGCAGATCAGTACCCAGGCGCTCAGTCCCATATATCACCCCATCACTCAGCAGGGACAGCAAAGTAAGAGGAGGAGGATGTAGGACAGTTGCCATATGTGTCTTCTGTCAGCCCTTATTTTCAGTAGTTGTGAGAACGCTGATCAATGATCAGGCTCAGCGCAACATAGTTGAGTCAAATCTGTGCACTGACTCCATCGCCTTGCTCAATACACAGTACCCAATATCTTGAGGACACATCAATCAATGACAGAGTTGTTGTTTTAGCTGATAGAGTACCTAGTACCGGTCTCATTGTCACTAATCTGATTTGCACTTTTATGACGCTAGGTGGAGTGGGCCTGTAGGACTTGATCACATGACCCTAAAGCTGCACAAAGATGTCTCCAGTAAATTAAGTAGTCCGCTGAGTTGTCTTCAATCCAGTTGCCCTTTGGCGATGAGCGAATTTGTTCCTTAATGTTCCAAATAGTTTCATATACCGCATTTTTCAAACTATCACTGAATATACAGGTCTCTGATAACTATACAAAAGATAATCTCCTCTCTAATGTTCAGCTCAGTGGCTGACGGAGGCTTACCAAGTGCTTTATGTAAAATAGGTCATTCGAGATGTGAGACAGAAGGACTTGGTTAACAGCTACTATCTAGCGTTATTTTTGAATTCTCAGATATGCACAACGATTTGTTTATTCGAGTGCTTCTGACCAGTCCAGTCAAAAGTAAGTCTTTCAGTGAGTAAAATGAAGCAGAAAATCCACCCAGTGTTACAGTGGCCTTTTGGGGAGTGTACAATATATCACAGTGCAGAACTGTAAGTTGAATGCGCACTGCATTTCCATTAACTTTATCTACCCAGGCACATCAGTTCTCTTTACTCCAGCCTGATAAAGTGGAACTGCACAGACAAATGAGCCAGGGAGACTGACATTATGTGTTTGTCACAAAGAAATGCCGGATTCAAAAGCCTGACTTTCATCGCCGAAGAGACTTCAGTGGATTCCTATGACACGCGTTTCATTAGAGGCTGCACACACAGCTGCTTTGTCATATTAAACTGCACCGAGTTGGGAAGCGAAAGAAGTGATTAGCACATTCAGGCAGATAACATTATGTACCAGTTATGGAAATATGTTATAGCAAACGATAATGTTGCATTCGCTTGATGCTGTCATTACATAGATATTCAGTCGAAACACAATCAGGGTTGCTTTTTGAATTGAGTCACAGAAGCATTTAGTCATCACGTTCAAAGCAATCCTTCAATTCACAGTCATTACCTTGTTATGGCTAGCGCACGTGTCAGGTCCCGAGTCCCGACCACTAACGGGACATGTTTCTCAGAAATGTACTTAATAGCAAACCATATCAAACTATTACCCCCATCTTTTATTAAAACACTACTTTGCATTATATGTGAAAAATAAGCATTTTGGGGCAGATTTACAAGCCCCTTGCGTCACTTTTAACATGGGAAAAGTGACGCAAAAGTGGCGCAAGGGGCTTGTAAATCTGCCCCTCTATTTTTTTAATCGCTCGCACGTTGGAAGTAAAGTTTAAGATTTACTTTGCTTGTTCTGACACTGCCAGCATTACAACCACTGCCCACCACAGAAAAGTGCAGCAGGTGCAGTGCCGGAGTCAGCATTAAATACTGCACCCTACAGGGGTGCACACACTTGTAGACATCCTGCACAGGATCTGCTGCTCTGTGGGTTGGCCTCCAGACCCCCAAAAACAGGTTGGATAAGGGTTCCCTGTTGCAGACCCATTCTGGGCAGCATTAGCTGAAACTCGTGACCAAATGCCAGGGCACGCCATGGATGACCATGGAAGGAGACTATGCCTCTGTCCTGGGCAGTGTTGAAGGAACAATTTTTAGAAAGGGCGTGCTGGCCATAATTTTCGCCTCACAAAAGGCATAGCATTTCTTAACCTTTTACTTGTGTGGACCACCCCCCCACAATGAATCACTTGTAGAAACTGGGGACGCGCTCCTAAACAATTTCTATGATTTGAACCCCAAAACATTACATAAAAATACATAAACAAGTGTACATTAAACAAATACACAAATTATGGAATATTTTGTTTAATTCACAAACAAAATGTGAAACAAATGTAAATTTTATTGAAAAGTTGGAGATTTAAATGTTATAAGAGAAGCGATATGCTTGAATCTAGCATATTAATGTATTTTTTCCCCTACTGCATCTCTTTTTGTTTGATCATGCCAAATTTGTATCAGTTGAGGCCACCAACTGTCCATACAAGATTCTGTTAGCTGTTCGTCCGCTGCTCCCACAAATCAAGATAAGGATACAAACTTAATTTATTTATTCCAATTTGAAATTCCTACACATTTACAGAGCACTTTAAAAGTTTCCAATTTTCAATTGTGCTATGTACTTTATTAATCTGCTAATTTTAATTTAATTTTATTTTATTTTCAGGCACAGGCCCCCTGAATAGGTTTTGAGGACCCCTGGGAGTCCGCAGACCATAGGTTAGAAACCAATGGCATAGTGAATGTGTGACAGTCTGTCCCTGAAAAAACACAAATGCTGTCAGAAGAAAAAACATTTGAAAGGCCACTTTATTGTTCATACTCTTCCTAAAATCTTTTAATATTTATGGGGGGTGCTGCAGCACCTCCTTCACCCCTAGTTTCAGCACCACTGTTTCTGGGCTGCATACCTTGACTTCACCACAGCATGGGTTTAACCTGAGAGGGTTAATAGGATACATAAAGCTGTTTCCTGAATATGAACGACAGGGGAGGTCTAAAGTGCGACAACCAAGTGGCCCAATGAAGTCGCATCAAAAAACTATCTGCGTATTTTGGAATACAGAAGTAAGTAAATTGATGATGATGTGCCAGGTTTAGCATTGACAAAAACCTTTAACCACACCCATGATTATAAAAACTCTCTGTATGTGAAAGATCTCAATAATTCCAGGTGGAGTTCTGTCACCTGCAATTACAAGCATCTCTGGGACTGGAATTACAGGGTTCAAAAACTTCCTACCCGACGACATCAGACCTCAACAGTGCTGAGGGGGTATGGATTGTGGGCAACAGCACATCCTGGGGCCCATCCTACTCCTAACATTAGGGTATCCTAGGGTATACCTCAGGAGGAAAGGCACCATCAAAACAGGGACAAGAAGTTATGTGCAACACCTATGACCCAGTTCTAAGGAAGTGGGAAAGGAAAAACAAATCCCTTTTATTTAATACCCTCACCCACTCTAATAGTGGAATGCTTCATCATCGGGTCACCCTAACTCCTAAAGGACAGGGTGGACTCAACCATATTCCAGGCAGCTCTTTTTGAGAATGTTAAATAGGGGGCATAACTTAAAGATAAAAAATTCTCATCCACTCCCAAGGTATCCCTTTATTTGTGGGGTGGATGGAAAAGATTAAAGGTATATAATACAATTGGGGTTTTAGGATATAATGGTCCTAAGACTCTAAGTTCACCAATTACACCAACATGTTGCAGCCCTACACAACTGGCCTGAAAAAGGTCCTGGGTTTTCTCAGGGTGGGTTTCTATTTTTCGCAATCCCACAGTGGCGTATTTACGTGATCTTGTGCGGCATGCAGATTTACTCAAAGCATGCACAGGCAGTGTAATGCTTGCCACTTTGGGTTGTTCATGTGAGTACAAAGAACGTGGCATAAGAAAAAGGTTCCACTATGTGGCTTCTCATATATAACATGTACATCTCTCCATTGTGTGTGCCTAATCACATGCTATTATCCCCCGAGAGTCACTGTTCCTATGAAGGAGAGGTAGAGAAGGAAACTGTAGTCGTTCTAATACTATGATTGCTGAGGACAGTGTGTCCTGATCTTGGTGCCCTCACACACCCCGAAGGATGTCATGCTTCATCATTGGGCAATGCTCCTCGTCAGGCCGGCGCCTCAATGCCCTACGGGTCCCCCAAAGGGTCACTTTACCGGAGATCTTTTCAAGATAAAGCCGTAAGGGTGCGTGGGGGTATGAGTGGCAGTGGTGTCCTAATGTGAAGTTTAAAAGATGACTGGAGGGGTAACTAGTACGTTTATTGAAAAAAGAGTCCCTCTGCCATTGATAAAAAACCAAAAGGTTGTGCTGCTTTGAGGGAGGTAATGGCCCTCTGTAGCTAAACATACAGCTTACCCCTAATGGGCATCGTTTCGCGCAATTTGATGGTCTCAGGAGGAGATCCCATGCGCTTTGTCAGGACCAGAGAAAGTGCAGTGAGTGACAGAAAAAGTTAGTGGCCTGTAACAATGAATCTAGTGCCACTAAGATGAGGAAGTAGTATTCTGGAACGACAAAAACAGAGATAGGCATAGTCAATACATATGAGCCTTAATGTTAGGGTGCCTTTAAAAAGGGGCCTGGGTCTCCCATTGGTGAACCAGGTGCTCGTGGTACATTGTCATCTACTGTTAAGGTACAGTAAGTGAATCTATAGTGGGCTATAGAAATATAGCTACAAAACAGGACGAACAAACATTTAGGCATACGTGAAAATATGTTAAGCCCATGACGCAGTATCATAATGTTGTTACAAGGACAAACAAAACATATATTACCAAGTAGTCAAATATCACTGTAAGGCCGCCATGGTAGGTAGATCGAGTATGGTGCAAAAAAGATATAAAACTATTCTAGGTACCACCATTAATTGCAAACCTCAGGTCACTGTGTAGATATTATGTCAAGACTTCTCGTGATACGCTTACCTAAATAAAACGGGAAAGATTCCCCATGAAATGCGGCTGTGGGTATCATCGAGATCTGTTATGAGTCACAGCGTTAGGCAAAGGTAGCGTGGGAAAACCAAGCAAGTGTGGCCGCACTAAGTGGCCGCAGAACAATCAATGCGGCGAAGCAGCTTGCTACTTACAGTTTCTCGTAGGTTAGAGAGGCCTGTTCACCTACCTGACCTCACACCGTCTCCGTAGAGGCTGTTCTGCGGCCGCTGCTGCATTTTGTAGCGGTGAGGCGACTGGCGTGGGGGCGTGTCTGTGTCCCACTGGCTTTCGGGTCAAGTGTAGGCATCCCGAGACTCAGCAAACATGCCTGGAGGTTGGCTACGCATGCGCGGGCGACATGTTGGAGTGGCAAAAAGCCTGATTGTGGCCAGTGGTCAGTTATAAGATATTATTGGTGGCAGAACGGGTATATAGGAAAATCAATAGAATTGCATAATAACATTGTGAATAGCTCATTGTTCATCCCCCATAATAGCCCATGGAATGTGTTGATGGGTGATTCTGTGGCTAATCGGTTAAGTGAAAACACTTCTACTTGTTAAAGGATCGTTTCAAGGGGATAATAAACCCAATGCTCTGGGTGTGTATGTCTTATCATTGTCCATAGGTGGAAATGTTGGGCGATTATGTGACCATATGGTCACCTCGATATTGAGGTGGTGCTACTTGTTAAAAAGGCAAGTATGCTGGAAACCTTTAAAATGGTTATGAACCCAAAACTTAGGATAGTCTGGGTCATGTACACCGTTATAGAATGGTGCAATTGTTTTGAAAAGGGCATGGGAATGATGATTAGCATCTAGAGGCGGGGTTACCCAGAAGGTGTCACAGTGTTGTGTCGGTGGCAGCATTTTGAGGCATTGCATATACTAACAGAGGCCAACCCCTTCTTCAAGGAGATCAAGGAATGGAAATGTTACATCGATGACATTTTGGTGTTCTGGACAGAAACTGAAGAACGATGCACTGAGTTCCATGACTGGATCAACCCCTGTGACCCCTTCTTGAAATTCACATTATCAACTTCACCGAAAGAGATTCCCTTCTTGGATTTATTGATCATACTGGATAACGGTAACCTTACCACCAAGATGTACAGAAAGCCTACCAACCACAATAGCCTCCTGCCATTCAACAGCCACCATCCCAAGGCACTCAGGGAAAACCTTCCCTATGGACAATTTCTCAGGTTGAGAAGAAATTGCAGCACCATCCAGGATTACGAGCTCCAAGCTGAGAGATTAAGTGAGAATCTAGAAAAGAGAAATTACCCCAGACAGACCATCAGAAACGCAAGGAAAAGAGAACGCAATAACCATCGTGATGCCCTTCTGGAAACCCACACGAAACCACAGGAAGACATCGTTACCTGTGTAACCACCTTCACACCTATGTCCAACAAAGTAAAGAACACAGTGCTGAAACACTGGCACATCATTAACACGGGGGACCTTAATCTGGAATGCCCCAGATTTTCCTTCAAGCGCACACAGAACTTGAAAGACCTGTTAGTACATACTAGACCTCAAATACTCTATGGGGCCTCCCGACGGTGAAAGGAGACTACCCATGTGGAAATTGCAACGTGTGCATCCTGACCACCCACACCAAGGAACTCCAGCTAGGCAACATAAAATGGACACAACGCAGACATGTAAACTGCAACACTAAGAATTGCGTGTACCTCATCAGATGCCCTTGCAACCTCCTCTACGTGGGCATGACCACCAGACAGGTTAGGATTAGGATTAATGAGCATAGAAGCAATATACGCTGTGGCCGCAGCACCACGAAAATGAGCACACATTTTATAGACAAACAACACACGACAGAACAACCCCAATGGACAATCTTGAAAAACAATTTCCTGTGGAACACTGCAATACTGTTCCGGAAAGAACAGAGATGGGTTCACAAATTACGGACACATATACGGGTTCTCAATGATGAGATCCCTTGGATAGAACTCCAATGATGCCCTTTAGGATTCCAGTGCCATACTCTAGATTCTACCATACTATTGCCTCACGTATGACCACTATCAGACTAGAATGGCTAGATGGCCCATTAGCTGCCACCGACACAACACTGTGACACCTTCTGGGTAACCCCGCCTCTAGATGCTAATTGTCATTCCCATGCTCTTTTCAAAACAATTGCACCGTTCTATAACAGTGTACATGACCCAGACTATCCTAAGTCTTGGGTTCATAACCATTTTAAAGGTTTCCAGCATACTTGCCTTTTTAACAAGTAGCACCACCTCAATATCGAGGTGAACATGTGGTCACATAATCGCCCAACATTTCCACCCATGGGCAATTATAAGACATACACACCCAGAGCATTGGGTTTATTATCCCCTTGAAACGATCCTTTACCAAGTAGAAGTGTTTTCACTTGACCGATTAGCCACACAATCGCGCATCAACACCTTCCATGGGCTATTATGGGGGATGGACAATGAGCTATTCACAATGTTATTATGCATTACTATTTATTTTCCTATATACCCGTTCTGCCACCAATAATATCTTATAATGAACCACTGGCCACGATCGGGCTCTTAACCACTCCAACATGGTGCCCGTGCATGCGTAGCCGACCTCCAAGCACGTTTGCTGAGTCTCGGGATGCCTACACTTGACCTGGAAGCCAGCAGGACACAGACACGCCGCTACGCCGGTCTCCTCACCACTACAAAATGCATCGGCGGCCACATAACAGCCGCTACGGAGACGGCGTGAGGTCGGGTAGGTGAGCAGGCCTCTCTAACCTACGAGAAACTGTAAGTAACAAGCTGCTTTGCTGCATTGATTGTTTGGCTGCCACTTAGTGCGGCGGCACTTGCTTGGTTTTCCCACGCTACCTTTGCCTAATGCTGTGACTCCTCATAACAGATCTCGACGATACCCGCAGCCGCATCTCATGGGGAATCTTTCCCGTTTTATTTAGGTAAGCGTATCACGAGGGGTATTGACATAATATCTACACAGTGACCTGAGGTTTGCCATCAATGGTGGTACCTAGAATAGTTTTATATCTTTTTTGCACCGTACTCAGCCTACCTACCATGGCGGCCTTACAGTGATATTTGACTACTTGGTAATATATGTTTTGTTTGTCCCTGTAACAACATTATGATACTGCGGGATGGGCTTAACATATTTTCACGTATGCCTAAATGTTTGTTCGTCCTGTTTTGTCGCTATATTTCTATAGCCCACTATAGATTCACTTAATGTACCTTAATAGTAGACCACAATGTACCAAGAGCACCTGGTTCACCAATGGGGGATGATGATGATGAATACACTTGGGGGCTAGAGGAGTTTTAAGGACCTGCGTAAGCCAACTCCCCACCAATTTAATATAGCACAAAAAGAGCCACGGGTCCGGAATAAGAGGGAGGTTACATAACTGTCTGAGGGTACTCTGCCATGAAATGAGAGGGGTTTCCCTTTTCAGGACGGTTCCCCTCACACACCAGAGGTGTCATGCTTCATCATAGGGGTGCCTCCTCACATGAAAAACCTAGTATTCACGTGGGCTACAACCCCCTCTCTACGAGGGAGGAGCTCAGGGATGTTTTTATTGAGTCAGGGCGGGTGTACTAAAACCCTATGTGAGACTGGCGTGTGCGTGAAAGTGCAGTGCTGTGATGTGAATAGTTAAAACTGGCTACGGGGTCAGCTATGCTATGACTTTATTCAGTTACCCGGTGTCAGGATTAAAAACAGTGAACAGCTGGTAACACAGGTGCCGACATTAGAGGCAGATGTGTCAATTACTAGACCAACATGTTTCGGCCAGAAGGACCTATAGTAGTGTCACAGCCTTCTTCTGTTACTGTTACTGTTACTGTTGTTAAGCAAATAACTCAATAACCAGCATATAAAGGCACTTGCTTAGTCAAGGGTCCCTACCCTCTTTGTCACCTACTTGGCTCTGCTCTGCCCGGCTTCTGGCAGTCTAGGGCCGGTGACAGCGAACTTTTATGACTCCTTGACCCAACCGGTTTAACTGGCCTCACAAGCTAGAGGCAAAATAAGGGGGGTACATGCCCCACTCAATGATAAATGCCACCAGTTGTGCTACTGCCAACGTGCAATGCTAATGCCACTGATTGTGTGAGCACTGGAGAGAATGATGAAATCTACCAGCACGGCACGTCTGAATGAGACCATTAGGGGCTGGTGCATGTTTTCTGTGCAACGGGCCCTGGAATGATGGGAGATGTAGTCTCCCTAAACCTGCACGTCATGGACGGGCCCTAGAGCGATGCGGGACGGAGTTCCCCTGCATTCTAGTGGGGTCCAAAGGTACAAGGTACGCAACGCATAGCCTCACTTGATAGAGGCTGAAAAACAATCAATCAAATCCTGTTTGCTTCGTACGGAGGGTGCAAGAGTTATTGCTAAATCGATATTATGGGAATTGCAGGACATTAATAACAATCGTGTTGTCTTTTACTCCAGGATACAAGTGACCGTGTGCACCTCTCTCAGGGGCTCACTAAACTACTGGCCTGTAGTATTCAAATGTCTTTGAAGGTTTTTGCCAGGAGGAATCTTTTTAATTATAAGAAAAACAAATGTGCATCCTTCTTTGGAGTACTAGCAGAGCCCCATCCAACTCCTCCAGCAGTATTGGGGGGACAAGACAATGCTTTCCCACATGGACAGCCTGGTTTTACTTCTGTGCCCTCACCCCACCCCACCCGCCTCATTAGCAGTCACAGTAACACTTTCCACCAGTTCTGAGCAGATAGAAAATGTAAGGGGGTCCCCCCATGAATGGGGAAAAGGACCCTTTTTTCCAAGGTCTGTGTAGTTATTCCACATTCCTGGGAGAAATCTTTTGATTGCTGGATATTTGGTGTGGGATACAAGTCAGAATCAGATTCCAGCCCCTCGTACGACAGCATCAGATTCCAGCAATAGCGCAATGAGAATCAAAGTAGGGAGACGTAATGCCTAGTGGCTAGAGAGCCTGTCGTCGTCGCAAATGATCATTTGACACAGGCAAGAAGCAACCCAATGATGGAGCATGCCACCTTCAGCCACTGCTTTTATGATAGGAGTACAGCATCCTTTTTAAGGAGCGACTGACTTGACCCCCATAATCCGCAAGCAAAATAGGATAGAGTTTTGGCCATTGGACTTCCCTCTGTAGTTTGCTGTTCTTGACCTATTTTGCTAATTAACAATTATACTAATTCCATTACATACAAAGAAGATCATCTCTGATGGAAACAAGTATTGGTCAGCATTGACCACATCATAGCGCTTTTGTTTTCATGAGGCCATGTTGCATGGACGGGATGCAGGAGAGTTTCTTTTGGACATGCACTCAATGAAAGTGCATGTACGAAAGTAACAATAGAGTTCCTGCAGGAGCCTGAGGCTAGTGGAAGGACACTGGCCACAGGAAGCTGTACTTGGTCCGTGCTCTATGGAACCGATGAAGACTCAAAGTCCAGGAGGAACCTTGAGGTGAAAAGGAGGCATAAGTAAAAACCGAGAGTGACTTAGGAGCCAGCCAATGGTAAGTAAAGGAAAGTAATGGGTGGGCTCTAAACCCCTTTTAAGATATTTTTCTAAAGAACAATAGCTTTTGTTGACAGTGCATGTGCTGTAGGCGAAACCTAAAAAGGAGGTATTCATCCACTCTTATTCAGAATCTTGTGCTTAGGGCTTTGGAGTATGTGATTGTCTAAAGTGTGTTTTGCCTCTCAAAGCTTCTACTCCCTGATTATTGCAGAACAGTAAGAACTTTTATGTGATGGCTGGCACCCAACATTACTCAAGCCATGCACACTTCTGGTGTCAAAGCAGTGAGGGGTATGGCCAGTGGCTGTTTGCTGGTATGCCATTATAATGCTTAAGATTAAATATAATGTGACAGCGCAAAAACAGAGAGAACTAGACGAATGATCTGCAGTTTTCCAGGGAGAGAGGTACCACGAAGCCGTGGTTGGAAATGTAACCGTGCATCAAGGGCACATAATATATTTTTAAAACATCTATGCACATTGGAATAGAAAATAAGCCAATTTATTTCATGAATCATAATATTTACATGCTAAAACAAGTCTTGTGTTCGGAAACCATTTAAACTTACGGGCTTCCATTTATTTCAGAATTGTGTAAATATGTGCATTACGTACAAGAAATAGTAGCAAAACGTCAATTCATTTTCTTTTTATAGAGAGCTCTACTAGATCTCTGATTGAGTAAAATGTATTGCTAATCACCCTGTTAATAGTGCATGACCTAATGTGTGATTAATTGAAATACTTTGAATGCCATTTTAATCCCTAGTTTTATTTAAAATATCTCATCACAATCCATTGTTCTGCTGATTAAATCTTTTTGAACACTGTTAATTGTCATATAACTTTATATGTTAATGCAGGTGTGCTGCAATATCAGTAGTTTTAGCATACAATTTGCTTTCTATGGTTCCTCAACCAAAGTCTGCATTTTAATTCAGCATTAAATAAATGTCACGAACATAAAAAAATAGCTTGAAAACTGTTCTCAGAGCTTTTTTCAGATATGGTCCTTGAAAAAACAGACTTTAAATATTATCAACATGGGCCTGATTCGCAAAGTCAGAAACATGCATGTTGTGCATGTGGAAGTACAAAATAATTTAAACTACATGTGTAATTTATCCCCATGTCACTGGAATAGTCATATCTCCATATAAGTGGAATAGCCATCATCCACAAAGAATACCTCAGCTGCACAGCCACCACTGACAGCGCTACCCCTATCATGGAACACCTCAACTTTCAAATCAACACCGATGGCAAAACAACAGTCAGAGGCACACTCGCCTACAGACCCCCAGGACCATGTCCCTCTTTCTGCGAGGCCACCCCCGAGTTCATCGCCCCTTTGGCCATCAACCCACACCCACAGGACACGCAAGGAACCTAGGCATCATACTCGACAGCAAGCTCACAATGAAGAAGCAGTTAAACGCTGTCTTGTCATCATGCTTCCTCATTCTCAGCATGCTTTGGAAAATCTTCAAGTGGCTCCCCATCACCCATCACCCCATCCCCATTGCCACCCAGGCCCTCATCACCAGCCACCTGGAATACAGCCATTCCCTCTAGTTGGGGATCACCTCACAACTGCTAAATAGACTTCAGGCCATTCAGAACGCAGCAGCCAGGCTCGTCCTCGACCTACCGAGAAGAGCCCACATCACCCTTCATATCACTACACTGGCTCCCCATCAGCAAATGGTGCCAGTTCAAATTGCTAATCCACACATACAAGGCCCAGCAAAACATAAGACCTGCCTATGTTAACCACCGAGTGAATTTCCACCACCCCGGCAGACATCCACAGAAGTAGGAGTGGCATTTGCTCCTTCTCCTACCTGGCCTCAAAGAGCTGGAGTGGACTCCCCCTCCTCCTTCAAACAGCCCATACCCTGCAAGAATTCAGACACAAGCTAAAAACCTGTCTGTTCGACTGTAGCAGTACCCCTTCCCCCAGCGCCTGGATACCCTCACGGGTGATAAGCAGCACTATACAAATCCTGATTGATTGATTGATTGATTTATACCCATATCACTGACCAAAGAGATGCTTGTGATAGCATTTTGCTATCTAATTGGGGCACACAATGAAACTCTATATTTATCAGTGTGACTTCACTCTTGGTACAAAATGTATGGAGTAGCATGCTGTTGTGATAATTATCTGTTCCTATTGCTTTAACATTGATGTTTCTTGTGCATATGTCACATCATGTATCGATATATTATACAACCACATTTGAATGTTGTTTTTATATTAATCTGATGTGTTAGCTAGTAATAACAAACATGCTAAATTTTACTGCCATTTTATCATTGTTTTACATTTGCAGATTTCTTGCTTATTATTGTAGAAGTGTAGCCTCATTTTGAAAGTTGGCAACTAGATGCATGATTTTAAAAAAGTATTAAAGCCACTGGTCTATCTTTTTCCTTTTCAAGGATGTCTCACATTTTCTTTCTGCTCCATTTCATAAGTTTCATTAAAAGTAGAAAGTTTTGATCACATGTGTATCTTCTATAGACTTCTATTGAGCAAAAATTTACATAAACTGTCAAAGTTGTATTCCAATGAGGTTTTTGCTCCAACTGAAATCATTTTCAGTAGGAGCTGTGGTCAGTTATAAAGACAATTACCATTTGATGACTTTGCCATGCTGCTAGTTATTTTTTGCATTAAATGCAAGTATTGTGCTTTGTTTTCTCAGATGGTGCATTATCAGTGGGAACATGATTCCACAGATCAAAGATGGGGATCACTTTGATCTATTGTGTAGAGACAGTAAGGATACCACACAAAGACCCCAGTTAAAGGATAATTTTCTCTAGGAGGACTGTAGTGGAAAATGGCTCAGCACTGGATCTTCTGAATTGGCTAAAGCATGAACTTAAATGAACCAAATTTATAGGTAAGGTCTAACTGCGTTCACTACACATGTGTTTGCATGCTTGCTTTGCATAACCTGTAGTGTTCTATGACTGTAAATGTATGATCTAAAAGAACATACATAAATGTAATCTGGGTAGGAGATGATGGGAAAAAAATAGTTGGTTGGGCAGGTAGGATTGAAGTAGTCGAGCAAATAGAAAACATGGATGAATGTGAATCAAAGGCTGAGATAGGAGGGCTCTAGGAATAGTTAAAAAATGGGCAAGACAGGCAGGCGTGCCAGGACCTGAAGCACAGACCCTTCAAGGATGAAAATGTGGGAGAAAGAGGCCCATTGATCCAGGACCTAAGCCCCTTCACAAACCCCTTGAGGAGTTGACTGAAGGCAAAATGCTAAACCCAAGGGGGTCTTTGGGAACACTCTATCCCAATAAAGTGAGCCCCCACCAAACAGAACTCCTGCCCATATTATGTTGAAACAATTTGGTAAATGCTTCTGCAAATATTTACAAGAATGGGTGGGCCTCACTAATAAAAATGGGAAGAAATCCTTTCCAGAATATGGTACCTTTGACATAGAAAGAATAGCAAATTTGCAAAACGAACTGAAGGACCCTAAGCATAAAATAGGTGCTGAACAGTGGCCACTCTTTCTATAACTTCATGAGAAGGCACACAAGCATAAACATAAATCTCTAGTTCGAGGTTTGAAAAATATTTCAATACCAAATTAGTTTCCTTAGGGACAGGGTTAGGGCTTGTGCTCCAACTGCTCCACCTTGTCTGTTTCTATTTCCCCAGATCATTCAACCACAAGAGAAAGAGAGGAAGGCGAGGACCCAAGAGAGAAGAATCTTTTGGATATGTTTCCCATGTTGACCGAAGGGACTGGGGATGCACTCACTGATAAACCTGGACATTTAGCAGGGCATTCGGGACTGCTAGTAGAAGGAACACAAGTACTTAGAGTGTAAGCGACCACTGCAATAAGACTGACCAACAGTAAAACGCCTGACAGAGGGGTGCAAGTGAATAGACAGTAAACTGATTCCACTAATGTGGATCAATCACTGCAATAAGACTGATCGACAGTAAAACGCCTGACAGAGGGGTGCAAATGAATAGACAGTAAACTGATTCCACTATTGTAATCAATCAAGCTTGTGTGTCAGATACGTTCCAGGACATAGAGAACCTCAGGAATGCAGCCCCACGATTGTCTGAAAATTCAAGGTGAACCACAGACTGTTTACCCAGAAGACGCTTTCTTTCTTCCCATTCCAGTGACACTGAAGGTGAGGACTCTTTTCTTCCTGTTCTTCTTCCTTTGAGTAACAGCACTGCAGATGTGGATAGAATGATGGTCCTTGTTCCTTGGATCCCCCTCTGAGTTGATGAGCATCAAGAAGAATTTCCCAAACCTTAAGGAGAACCCTACTCAGTTTCAAGAGGAACTGATTAGTGTGTTGAGGCATTTTGCTCAAATTAGGCAGATGCAAATCAACTGCTATGATTGATAGTACCAATGAAAGAGAGATTGTTAGGGAAATCGGCAGTGTCGAGAGCTGCCCATTTAAATGAAGGAGAGTTGAGTGCTGCAAAGAGTGTATATTTGCTTCCTTGTGCATCCAGTGAAAACTGATTGGACTAAAATTTGAAATGTAAGCAAAACAAGGGAAAAGCATAAGCTCATTATTTAGAGAGACTTAAGGATGTGTTTGAAAGGGACTCAGATATAGTCTGCCTGACAGGGATGACTCAGAAAGCTACAGGTTCCAATTTTGTGCAATGATTGTAATTGATAGTTAGAAGCCAGTTCATGACCATCTGGACTGGCTGGAAAGCAAAGATGACTAGGTTAGTGATGGTCCCCAATCATTGTGTGCCCTCACAGCAACAAAAGAAAGAGAGAGCTGAAACACAATTAATGTTTCTGAAAAATATGCCACGGTCTACTAAAGGGACAAGGAGCTGCACAAATGGAGGAAAGATGGGAAAGGGAAGGTGAGGACTGGAAGGTGGAGGAATCGGGAGGAGTAATGGCAGATGCCGGGTACAAGGCCCTAGAGTGGTAGGGTCATGCTTTGCTTACAGATGGTTCGGATCAGTTTGGTTCAAAAAATGTATTCAGCAAGTTAAAACAGCCATAATAGTACATAAAATGGTAACGTTTATACAACATAAAAACACATTCCATTAATACACATGATACACAAACTGTCGTTATATCTAGTCAATGAAAACATTTTTCCCCATAATAATATCTAATACATAATGCTTTTCCTTCTTAATAAAAAGGGCAACATTAAAACACACATGGTAATCATTCCGTGCAAGCAGATATTTCAAGGCATCTTTATAGGCTCTAATGTTCATGGCAACAAAAATAGGTTTAACGTAATAGCACCCAAAATTCTTATAAAAGTTGCAAAGCAACATAAAACACGACGTGCTTTGTTTACTCAAACCATTACATGAGCAGGGGGTCATATCTGAAGGGCAGGACTCCATGTTGGGGAAAGCGACCAAGTGGTGCAAGGTACCAAATTTAAATCAGGTCAGAATGCAACGATGTTGGGTGTTAATAACACAAGATAGACAGCTACATATAGAAAGTAACCATTGAATTTTTCATCTTGGTGCTCATTCTGCTTTCAGATGTATATTAAAAGAAAATAACTTTAATATGTTTTTGGTGCATGAAAGAACCTGAGATGGATCTAGTCATACTGACAAGTTAAATAAAGTGCTGAAGGATTATTTTATATAGGCTAGCCAAGTGATGCGAAAGACTAAGGGTAAGCTTTCTAAACTAATTGATTTTGTAAAACTAATGTCCTCTTTTGACCAAATAGAGAACCATAATAACAGAGGTCTTACTTGAATCAGGTCCTCCAGGTACTGTAAACCAACCTCCTTGCGAACAATCAGGGATGAGACAGAAGTAGGTAAGCAAAGCAAACATTTTTAAAAACGCAGTTTTCCTCAATTTGTAGAAGGTTACTGGGGGCATAAGCCCTAAGGTCTGCCCCATAAGTGGCAGTAGACACCCCTCTGGCCTTATATATCGCAACCATTTCTTAGATCAGTTGACAACCAAATTTGGTGAAAACCTAAAGATCCCATGAGAATTCCTCCTCATTTTGGCTTCAGCATTTAAAATTTGTTGTGCCCAGCTACCATTGCTCATGCATAAAACACCCAGGTAGCAGAAGGAGTTTACTCTGGTAATTGGTGTATCACCAATGAAGAAAGGTCTACATTTTTTTAGTTTGATCCCACATATCATAGTATAAGTTGTAGACTTATTAATCACCATTTTTTTAGATGACATGAACTCCCCATAAGCATTCATCAGTTTCTGTAATCCAACAGGAGTCCTGGATAGCAATACGGCTGCGTCGGCCTATAATAACAACTGACTAGAAAGACCGGCAACGCAAGGGGCATCTGCTAGTAGGGCCTACAGGATGTTTTTGACCCTGTTAATAAAAAGTGAAAACAATGGAGGGGCCAATACACAGCCCTGTCTGATGCCTCTGCCAACATTACAGGTGGCTGAACATTCCCCCTGAAGCCCATATCGAACTTTGCTTGATAAATTCTCATACAGTTCGAGCAAGGAAGTCTATAATCGCCCTAGGGGCACCAGGGAGAGCAGCGTTAACCAGAGTATGGTATGGTGAACTTAATCGAATGCACTACTTAGATCGGCAAAACAAAGGTAAAGAAATCCTGGTTCTGCCCTAGTATATTTGCCAATCAGCAGATCTAAGCTGACACATTGCTCTATAGTCCCTAAGCCCTTTCTAAATCCAAAGTGAGCTGGTGATAGAATGGAATATTCCTGTGTCCACTCGTACACCCTCTTCAATAGAATCCTGCTCATCAATTTTATAGAGGAATCCAAAAGTGGAATAGGACAGTAGTTTTTGGGATCTAATTTGTTGCCCTTCTTAAAAATGGGTACAAATATTGAGATGATCCAGGAGGGAGGTATTATACAGACTAAGGCTGCATTAAACACACCAGTCAGAGTTAGACCCCATAGTTCTTTAGCTGCTTTAAATGCATCTACCAGCACCCCATCTAGGCCAGGAGCCCTACCCCCTGCACTATCATGTAGAGCCTGGATAACCACTTCAATAGTGATATCTAGTGTGAGCGAATTCCAACTAAAGATTTACTCATGTTGAACTAGACCACTAAGCTCTCGATTCTGTTTAAAAATTCCTAAATAATGTGTCACCCATGCTTCGCCAGAGACAAAAGAATTAAATCTGGAATTGTATCTGATTTTAACCCTTTCGCTACTAGTCCTCCACCCCAGCCCCACCCGTGCTAAGCCTTTTTTTAGGCTATTTGGGGTAGTTCGCACTTAGGCCCCTGTAATTTTTTGTCCGCATATGTATCAATGCCAAATTTGCGTCCTTTTCTTCCAACATCCTGAGGATTTTAAAGGTGCCCAGGGTTAGTGGATTCCCATGGAGGGGACCCAGAAATTAGCCAAAATACAGCAAAAAATGTTTTGGGGGGGGGGGGGGAATGGGGAAAAAGTGCTGCAGAAGAAAACTTCTGGTTTTTTCCCTACAAATGTTATCAACAAAGGGTTTGTGGTGCTGAAATCATCATCTTCCCAGCTTTCAGGGACAGGCAGAGGTTTGTCAGAAAACCAACATTTTCTGCACAGTTTTGGCATGTTACTGGGACATAGTCTATTTTTATTATTTTTGGTGCTTTCAACCTCCTTCCAGTTAGTGGTAGAAATGGGTGTGAAAGCAATAATGGATTTGTGCCAACGTTTTCACCTGTAACTTCCTCTAACTATGACACATTTTTAAATCAATATACCGTTACATCTGCTGGACCCTTCTGGTTCTGAAGATATATAGGACTTGAGCATTCACCAAGAACCCGAGGTACCCAGAGCCAATAACTGAGCTACCTCCTTGCAATGGGTTTTCATTGTGTACTGGCAATTAATTTGGTAAAATATAAAGAGTGAAAAATAGGTATCAAGGACACCTATGTATTTCCGAAATAGGAACAAAATATAGAGTTTAGAAGCAGTAGTTATTTGCACATCTCCAAAATTGTGGGTACCCACACTAGCAGGTGAATTAGAGAACGTTTTTCAAAGTGACTTCTTTTTACACATTGTCTTACATTTGGAAGGCAGAAATGCATAGAAAGTCAATAGGTAATAACACTTCTGTGTTCCCCAAGTCTCTTGATAAAATGGTATCTCACTTGTGTGGTAGGCCTAGTGCCCGCGACAGGAAACGGCCCAAACGCAACATGGACCCATCATATTTTTACAGTGAAAACTGACCCTTTTTCGCAATGTGACTAACTGGGGAGTTTGGACCGTCACTCAGCTGGCACCTAGGGAAGCCTAGCAAACCTATACATTTTTTAAAACTAGACACCCAGAGGAATCCAGGATGGGGTTACTTCTGTGGCTCTTGCCAGGTTCTGTTACCCAGAATCCCTTGCAAACCTCAAACTTTGTCAAAAAAACTAATTTTCATCAAATTTCTGTGAAGGAAAGTTCTGGAATCTGCATGGGTCCACAAACTTCCACCCACCCCGCATTCCCCAAAGTCTTCTCATAAAAATGGTACCTCACTTGTGTGGGTAGGCCTAGTGCTCGCGACGGGAAACGGCACAAAATGCAATGTGGACACATCACATTTTTCCAGTAAAAACTGACCCTTTTTTGCAATGTGCCTAGCTGTGGATTTTGAATCCTAGCTCAGCTAGCACCTAAGGTAACCTAGCAAAGCTATACATTTTTGAAAATTATACACCCAGAGGAATCCAGGATGGGGTGATTTGTGTGGCTTTCTCCAGGTTCTGTTACCCCGAATCCCTTGCAGACCTCAAACCTTATCACGTTTCTCTGATGGAAAGTTCTGGAATCTGCGTGGATACTCAAACTTCCACCCACCCTGCATTCCCCAAAGTCTCCTGATAAAAATGGTATGTCACTTGTGTGGGTGGGCCTAGTGCCAGTGTCAGGAAATGGCCCAAAATGCAATGTGGACTCATCACATTTTTCCACTGAAAACTGACCCCTTTTTTTGCAAGGAGCCTAGCTGTGGATTTTGAACCCTAGCTCAGCCAGCACCTAGGGAAACCAAGCAAACCTATGCATTTTTTAAAACTAGACACCCAGGGGAATTTAGGATGGGGTTACATGTGTGACTCTCACCAGGTTCTGTTACCCAGAATCACTTGCAAACCTCAAACTTTGTCAAAAAACACATTTTCCTCACATTTCTATGATGGAAAGTTCTGGAATCTGCGTGGGTCCTCAAACATCCACCCACCCTGCATTCCCCAAAGTCGCCCAATAAAAATGGTACTTCACTTGTGTGGGTAGACCTGGTGCCCGCAACAGGAAATGGCCCAAAATGCAATATGGACACATCACATTTTTCCACTGAAATCTAACCCATTTTTTGCAATGTGCCTAGCTGTGGATTTTGTACCCTAGCTCAGCTGGCACCTAGAGAAACCTAGCAAACCTATACATTTTTGAAAACTAGACACCCAGAAGAATTCAGGATGGGGTGACTTGTGAGGCTCTCTCCAGGTTCTGTTACCCCGAATCCCTTGCAAACCTCAAACTTTGTCAAAAAAACACATTTTCCTCACATTTCTGTGATGGAAAGTTCTAGTATCGGCGTGGAACCTTAAACTTCCACCCACCCCGCATTCGCCAAAGTCTTCCAATAAAAATGGTACCTCACTTGTGTGGGGAGTAACCCTGGGCGGTGAACTCCGCTCCGCTCGCAGAGTTTGCGGAGTTTTCTGCACTCCGCGTTACGCGGAGATCGCAGAGTTCCGAAAAACTCCGCTTCGCGTTGAGGAGCGGAGTTTTTTTCTCACTCGCATTCGTCAATGTCAAGTTGGTGACCGCGAGCGAGGAAAATCCACCTCCTGGCGAGATTTTTCCTCGTTCGCGATCGTCAACATCAAGTTGGCGAGCGTGGAAAATCAACATCCCAGCGAGATTTCTCAACGCGGGGGGGTCAGGTTTCGCATTGCGAGTGGTCGCGAATGCTCGCGATAGCTCGCGTTGAGAAAGTGTCCATTCACGTTGAGAAAGCTGCATCTCGAGTAAAAATCTACTCGAGCTGCAGAAAAGGAAAGCAGGGACCGCTTGCACTGTGCATGGTGCCGTTCCCAATGATTGCACAGTGCGGACAAGCATCCGGCACTGTGCTATCACCGCGAACGGCATTTTTCTATCGTACTCCGCCGCTCACGGAGCTCTGCGTAGTGCAACAGAGTTTTTTTGCACTTCACGGTGTTCCGCATAGTGCAACTCCGCGAACTCCGCCCAGGGTTAGTGGGGAGACCTAGTGCCCGCAACAGTAAACGGCCCAAAACGCAACGTGGACACATCACATTTTTCCACTGAAATCTAACCCTTTTTTTGCAATGTGCCCAGCTGTGAATTTTGAACCCTAGCTCAGCAAGCACCTAGGGAAACCTAGCAAACCTATACATTTTTGAAAACTAGACACCCAGAAAAATTCAGGATGGGGTGACTTGTGTGGCTCTTACCAGGTTCTGTTACCAAGAATCCCTTGCAAACCTCAAACTTTGTTAAAAAAAACACATTTTCCTCACGTTTCTCTGACGGAAAGTTCTGGAATCTGTGTGGATACTCAAACTTCCACCCACCCTGCATTACCCAAAGTCTCCTGATGAAAATGGTATGTCACTTGTGTGGGTGGGCCTAGTGCCAATGACAGGAAATGGCCCAAAATGCAATGTGGACACATTACATTTTTCCACTGAAAACTGACCCCTTTTTTTGCAATGAGCCTAGCTGTGGATTTTGAACCCTAGCTCAGCCGGCACCTAGGGAAACCTAGCAAACCTATGCATTTTTTAAAACTAGACACCCAGGGGAATTTAGGATGGGGTTACATGTGTAACTCTCACCAGGTTCTGTTACCCAGAATCACTTGCAAACCTCAAACTTTGTCAAAAAAACAAATTTTTCTCATATTTCTGTGATCGAAAGTTATGGAATCTGCATGGATGCAAAAACTTCCACCCACCCCACATTTCCCAAAGTCTCCTGATAAAAATGGTACCTCTGTTGTGTGGGTCGGCCTAGTGCCCGCAACAGGAAACGGCACAAAACACAATGTGGACACATCTCAATTTTCCAGTGAAAAAGACCCTTTTTTTGCAATGTGTCTAGTTGTGGATTTTGAACCCTAGCTCAGCCGGCACCTAGGGAAAACTAGCAAACCTATATATTTATTAAAACTAGACAACAAGGGGAATTCAGGATGGGGTGACTTGTGTGGCTCTCACCAAGTTCTGTTACGCAGAATCCCTTGCAAACCTCAAGCTTTGTCAAAAAATACATTTTCTTCACATTTCTGTGATGGAAAGTTCTGGAATCTGTGTGGATCCACATACTTCCACCCACCCCACATTGCCCAAAGTCTCCCAATAAAAATGGTACTTCACTTGTGTGGGTAGGCCTAGTGCCTGCAACAGGAAACGGCACAAAACGCAATGTGGACACATCACATTTTTCCACTGAAAACTGACCATTTTTTTGCAATGTGCCTACCTTTAGTTTTTTAACCCTAGCTCAGCCGGCACCTAGGGAAACCTAGTAAACCTATACATTTTTTAAAAATAGACACCTTGGGGAATTCAGGAGGGGGTGACTGGTTTGGCTGTCACTAGGTTCTATTACCCAGAATCCCTTGCAAATCTCAAACTTTGTCAAAAAAACACATGTCCTCACATTTCTGTGATGGAAAGTTCTGGAATCTGCATGGATCCACAAAATTCCACCCACACAGCATTCCCCCAGGTCTCTTGATACAAATGGTTCCTCACTTGTGTGGGTGATCCAAGTACCTGTGGCAGGGAAGGGCCCAAAGCGTATTGGGGAGACATCAAAATTACCATTCACAAAACAACCTGGTTTTGCCAGGTGGGTCACCTGGGTTTTTGGCCCTGGGCTCAGCTGCCATAAAGGGAAACCTGCCAAACCCAGACATTTCTGAAAACTAGACACCCGGAGGAGTACAGGGAGGTATTGTTTGAGTGGATCCCCCTACTTTTTCCTACCCAAAATCCCCTGCAAACCTCAACTTTTGTCAGAAAAAAATCACACTTTTCTCACGTTTCTGTGTAGGAAAGTTGTGAGATCACCAGGCTGACATGAATTTCCCACCGCCCAGCATTCCCCCAGGTCTCCCAATAAAAATAGTACCTCGCTTGTGTGGGTGAGCCAAGTGCCCGTGGCAGGGAAAGACCCAAAACATATTGTGGAGACATCAAAACTACCAATCACAAAACGACCTGGTTTTGCAAGGGGGGTCCCCTGGGTTTTTGGCCCGAGGCTCGGCGGCCATCTAGGGAAACCTACCAAACCCAGACATTCCTGAAAACTAGACACCCGGGGGAGTCCAGGGAGGTAGGGCTTGTGTGGATACCCCAAACTTTTCTTACCCAAAATCCCTTGCAAACCTAAAATTTAGCTGAAATAAATCATATTTTCCTCACATTTCTGTGTGTGATCACCATGCCTGCACAAATGTCCTACCACTCAGCATTCCCCTCTGTCTCCCAAGTAAAATTATACCTCACTTGTGTGGGTGGGCCAAGGGCCTGCAACTGGGAAGGGCCAAAAACATAGGGATTGAAGGGATAGAACAGCGAACTCTAAGCGCTATGGGGCTGATTTAAGAGGAAGTGCCGCAGTGCGGCACCACAAGCCCTTTGGATGCGCCACGCTGCAGCACTTCCAAAGCACAGGAATGCGACATATTTACAATAATATGTCACATTCCTCTGCTCTCCCCTGCGCTGGTGCACAAACAGCTGCCATGCGCAGGCACCCTTGCACCATGGTGCAAGGATGCCTGCGCCATGCGGAGATTGTTTTTGGGCAGGCAGGTGCACCTTCCTGCACAAAAACAATCACTAAAGGCATTTTCCTCTTTCAATGCTGCTGTAGAATGCAGCACGCATTGAAAGAGGAAGAAAACGAGGAGAAATGAAAACATTTCTCCTCATTGCGCCTCGCTACGCCACCCCTAGGGTGGCGTAACATACTGACGCATTTCCAGGTTTACGTATCCTCGTAAATCTGGAAATGTGGCTCTTTCCATGGGTGTTGCGTGGGAACACCCACAGCAACACCCATCGAACGCCCCTTTCATGCAAAATGCTGCGTGTAAAGGGGCCATATTTACAAGGACAGGAAAAGCCACGCAGGGTGGCTTTTCCGGTCCTTGTAAATATGGGGCAGGGAAATGCGCTGCCAGTGCGTCACAAAAAGTGGCGTACTGGCAGTGCAAGGGGCTTGAAATCTGCCCCTATATTTTTTTTAAAATATGTTTTTAGGCGATTCTGCATTGTACACCCCCCTGGGAGGGGGGCGTGCTAGTAAAAAGCGCTGCTCCAGATTTTGTTACTAGGGGCCGATATTGCAGCCCTGCTGCAAAACCGGCCCCCAGTGACAAAACCGGCCCCCACGGCCAGAAAACCATCCCCCAACCCTCCGGCCCACCAGGGAAATGCCCAGTGCCTGCTACCGCCAGTCACCATCCATGCAAACAGTCAGCCAAACACTAGTCGACGTACACAGTCAGCCAAGCACCAGTCCACGCAGACCACCAGGCAAGCGCCAATCTACACACTACGTCATCAAGCGTGAGTCCACACACACCATTAGCCAAGTGCAGGTTCACACACACCGCCAGCAAAATGCCAGCCAAAGGTCAATACACTCAGACTGTCAGCCAAACTCCAGTTCACCCACACACACAAACTCTCCTTGGATTCTAGTGGTTTGCTTCCCCCGCTTGGGGGGCTTGGGGGCAGATAAAACTAAAAATATCACTGAAACAGCCAAAACGTGTGTCTAAAAAAAGTGGAGCGACCCTTGCCTATGGGACTTTTTCCTGACATGCCCATAAACATTTCCTTGGTGCCTAGTGGGATTTCTGCCCCTTGTGGGGTAAATAAGGGGCTTTTGCTCTGATCTGGCTTCTGGGGGGGGCAGAAAGACGTTTTTGGGGTGGTGCATTAGCATGCCCATTCTCAGCAGCGCCCACCCCTACGTAATAAATAAACAACATAATCCCTGGTGCCTAGTGGGTTTTCTGCCCACCCGTGGGGCAGATCAGGGGCTATTGCCCCCATCTAAACACTGGGGGGGGGCAGAAAGACTGTGGAATATTTGAGGGGGTGGGGGCATTGGCAAGCCCATTTTAGGCAGCCCCCACCCCTATGTACAAAAAAAAAATGCCTGGTGTGTTTTCTGCCCCCGGAGGGGGAAGATCGGGGCTATTGCCCCCATCTGCCTTCCAGGGGAGGCAGAAAGACTGTGGCATTTCTTTTGGGGGGGGGGGGTATTGGCATGTCCATTTTGGGCAGCCCCCAACCCCTATGTATAAAAATAAATCTGGTGTCTAGTGGGCTTTCTTTCCTCCCCAGGTGGCAAATCAGGGGCTATTGCACACTTCTGCCTCCTGGGGAGGGGCAGAAAGACTGTGGAATTTTCTTTGGGGGGGGCATTGGCATGCCCATTTTGGGCAGCACCCACCCCTGAAAGGAAATCCCTCTGGTGCCTACACCATAGGGATTTCCTGTGCCATGTGCAAGGCCACCGGGAGCCATCCTACACACATGAGCACTGTGGCGTCGAACGGCTCCCAGCCTTCCAACGCACCGAGCCGGTTAAAAAGGAGCATTAACAGTATCTCAGAATAATTTATTACCATTAATTTCAGCGGCTAGGGTAAAATTTGTCTATGCCTCTTTCTTTAGTACCTTCTTCTTACCAGGAAATACCCATCAATATTCGAATCGAAGTGAATTGTCCGCCGTGTTATCCCTAGGGGAACAATGTTGTGCCGCTTTCAGGCACTGAGAGGTCTGTGTACATGAGTGGTCAAACCAGCCCCCATTTCTGGTACGGGCGGGGTTAGGATTTCATGTCAAAAGGGAATTAATAAAACTGATAATATGATTAAAACTAGACAACAGTTTGTTGGGAGTCATCGCTTCATTTAGACAATAGCTAATCTCTGTGCGGTTTTTGATTACTATTTCTTAGCCAATGCTACTAGGCTCAGTTCCTAACCATTTGATTCGTACACCATTTGGCCTGGTTGGAATAATATTAGTAGCTGAGGAGAGTAATGGGGTCATGGTCACTTATTACAGTCTGTACAACACTAGGGGTACTAATCATGCAGCTAGGGAAAGCAGACTCCAAGACATGGCCGATAACTGTGGCAGTGTTTCTGCCAGTAAAAGATGGAATTCGTTCCCCATTGACCCCGCATTTACATTTCAGCATTAGAAGATCATATTTGGGAATTATTCAGTTCTAGGCATCCCCATAGTCATTGTGGCAGAAATGCACAGCGCCCACCCCATCCAAATTAGAATAACCCACATACGTGCTTCACTGGAAAAGGGCAAGTCTGCATATTAAAATTGCCTGGCCATATTAGTATAAAACTGGTGTGAATAGGGTGCAAAAAGGCTTCCAAATTTAAATCAAGGTCATGAGCCACCTTACTATGAGAGGAATCAAAAACATTGTTATAGAAATTGACCAACACCATTTCAAGTTAACCACAACAACTGGGAGTGTGGTCCAACAGATGAACGCTTTTTAACAGTTACAAGGAGCTTACTGGATATGAAGTGGGAGGAAAATCCCTCTACATGTGTCGGGTTCACACACCATGTTTCTTGCATACAAATAACATCAAAACCAGAATTAATATTTGTCCAATCACTGGTTCCCAACTTATTCTGTAGCCTGCCCATGTTCCTTGTTGCAAGTTTGTAGTAACCATCAAAATTCTTGGCTAGTAATACTCTTACAAGACTCGTTAGTAAGCAAATGATTAGGGCTAGAATTAACTAGGCCTGGGCAGAGTTTATGCAGTTCTGCGATGCGAAACTCCGCGAAGGGACCAAAAAACTCCTTGCACTACACGGAGTTCTGCAAGCAGCGGAGTGCATTAGGTCGCACCGTTCGCAGTGATTCATAGTGCTAGGCGTTTGTCCCACGCTTGAAAATCAGCATGAATGGCACCATGTGCACCATGTTCTACTTGAGAGGCAGCTTCCTCAACTTGAATGGAAGGTTTCTCAAAGTGTGCGGTAGTGGCCCTCCGTGACTGTCCGCATTGAGAAATCTCACCGGGAGGTGATCTGGAGTAAGATTTTCCTCACTCGCCAACTTAGCACTGGTGAGTGCGAGTTAGGAAAAAACTCTGCTGCACAGAGTTTTTCAGAACTCCACGCTCTACGCAGAGCGTGGAGTAGGACAAATTCTGCAAACTTGGCAAGCAGAGTGGAATTTCACACTCAGCCCTAGAATTAACTACATTGGGGCAGATTTACAAGTCCCTTGCCCCACTTTTGCGTCACTTTTCCCATGTTAAAAGTGACGCAAAAGTGGCGCAAGGAGCTTGTAAATCTGCCCCATTGTTGGTAACAGTGAACCCAGAGTTAGCATTTGCCGAACAATTCTCCAATCTGATTATACCCAGTAAATCCTTTTTGGGAAGATCTACAACAGAATCCATCATGTTGCCTCCACTGCTTTCTTCACAAAACGTCAATGGATAAAACCCTCAGCAGTTGAGTCAATCATTATCTTGCAGTGAGTTCAATCCCTGGAACCTATTGGACATGGCTAAAGGGGAAAAGAAAGGGGGGTAGTGCCCAGTCACCCTTGGAGGATTAACCATGGCAATATATCCTGATTCAAAATTGCATAAATGGCAGTAGAAAAAACCCAATGGAAATAGAGTCATGTTCCTGGAAAATGGGGTAGACGGCATTGACCGTGCCAATCTTTCCCTAGCAAAGCTTTGGATGTTGGACAGGAATAACAATGCAATCCCCCTTGACATTTTTCTTTAGCGGCCCAATCTATCCCATTCTCCTCGCTAGCAATATTTGGTGTGCTCTATTAGATGGACATATATGGTTCGTGTTAAGCCAATGGACAACTTTGTTCTTCAAAGGGGGGACATTAACAAAAATTGCCATGTTGGGGCAGCAAGCTGGTGGTGAATTAACCTTTACTGGATCACACGGCGTCTCTCTGTCATTAGTTACATGATGACTGGCTGGTGGAATCTGTCTCTGGGTAGCTAAAGGGAGAAATTGATCCTGTTGGGGATAATTCATAGTAGATGGTAGGGTAGAGGGTGGCTTATAAGTGGGAGGCCCCAAGTCAGCCCCTTGTACATAGCCTGCCACAGGTGCCTCTGAAACCAACCCTGAGACTATACCACTCCTAGAAGAGGCCCAAGCGGCTCATCGGGTAGGACATGAATTAACAGCAGACTTATTAGTCCTCTGGGTCAAAAAGAAGGGCTCCATTACAATAGGATTCGACATGTTCTGACAAAGAGAGGTTATTTTCTCAGTTTTCCCTTCCAGTATACCCAATTTCTCACTGAGTGGCGACAATAAAACTTTAAGTGAATCTAACAATTTGCACAAGACTGGTGCTCAAAAAGTGTCACCCAAAGAAGCAAGGTTAACTCTATCCCCAGTGCCTTCCAGACCAGAAGGAGCAGGATGACTTAAGCTAACACCTGCAGCCTTTTGACACTTCCTTTTATGCTTTGCATCCGGTGAAGGATCTAGTGAGAGGTGATCATGGTGGTGGAAGCAACTGCTTGCACTGGAGGGGTGTGCCAATGGGAGGGCTCCTCAAAGACCTCACTAAAACTATGACTCTCTAGCACTCCCTGCCCACTGCCTGGGTTATTCGAATCCCAGTGGCTACCTCCACAGGCCTGGTTGGCCCAACCATACCAAGGGCAATCGACGTTCCACCAAGTCTATTTCTTTTGAAATGACTCCCACAGCTTCCACCAGAAATGAGTCAATAGTAGTCCAATTCATCTCCATTGTTGGCATCGCACTTTCAATCTTTTGTTTGCCCATAATGTCCAATATCTCCAATAGTGTCCTTAGGTAAAAAAGAATATTGGGTCTAAGAATATAAAACTCTACTTAGGCAGCAGAAAGAATCTCAGGGTGCAATAGAACAAATCTGGCCACTGTGTTTCTAATGGGTAATAACCACTTACTTCTTGGATGAAAGGTCCCGACTAAGTGCTGTTATGGGCTTGAGATAATGAGGGTCCCAAACACAATGGATTGCAATAAGATCAGAAGAACCAGGGCCAAGAGAGCAGGCCCAGCCCAGCCTCATCCGGCCACAGACGGGCACAGATGGGCTCGCCCTTGGCCTAGGCTTTGCCCAGGTGCAGAAAGCGTGCTCCCGCTCCGTGGTTGAAATGCAAAAGCTATATACCACAAGACCGACTGCAGGAGGCGGCAGGATTGGGGCCCTCTTTCTCAGGGCAATGGCTTGTGGGAAATGTAGTCAAATGCAGACTGCATAATGGCATCCTCTCCACACTCAGCGTCCCAAGCTGTGAGTGAAATGCAAGTGCTATATAGCACGAGAGCGGCCGCAGGAGATGGTGGGAGTTGGGCCTCTCCTTCCCAGGGCAATGGCTGATGGAAGATGCAGTCAGATTCAGGCTACGCAATGGCGTCCTCCCGCACTCACCATTCAGTGCCACGGGTGAAATGCAAGCGTTATATAGAGCAAAAGCAGCCGCAGGAGGTAGCAGGAGTTGGCCCTCTCCTTCTTAGGGCAATGGCTGGTGGAAGATGTAGTCAAATGTGGTCTGCACAATGGCATCCCCCCCACTCTCAGAGTCCCATGCCGCTGGTGAAATGCAAGCACTATTTAGCGCGAGAACGGCTGCAGGAGGTGGCGGGAGTTGGGCCTCTTCTTTCCAGGGCAATGGCTGATGGAAGATGTAGTCAGATGCAGGCTACACAATGGAGTCCTCCCCACACTCAGCATCCTGCGCCGTGGGTAAAATGCAAGTGCTATATAATGCATGAGTGGCTGCAGGAGGCAGTGGGAGTTGGGCCCCTCCTTATCAGGGTAATGGCTGGTGGAAGTTGTAGTCAGATGCGGGCTACACAATGGCATCCTCCCCACACTCAGCATCGCGTATTTGCTTACAGTCAGCTGGGGCATTGGAAACACGATAGTCAGAGCACTGCATCTAATGTACCAAGTAGTCCCAATCAACAGAATATTCAAAATGTTTATGCTGAATTTTGGGACACTCCAAGATATTTCAACTGTACAGTGCATACCTTTATCCCAGTAGATCAAAAGGGCCCTTATGTTGACTGTCACTGACAGTCAAAAATAATAAATGTCTCATTACCATGGACACTAGTCGCTCAACCTTAAAAACTTCTGAGATTCCTACCATACTTCTCTCAGGCATATCCATAGAGATAGTCAGTATTTTGGACCAATGAGCCCCTCATCATATGTATGACCTCATGTCCAACTCCCTAAGACCTATTAGTGATAAGCACTCCTTTTGGCTTAGTCCAACTTCCCCAGCTGTCCTGTTAGGTATGAACATATTCTGTAAATTGAATTCCAGTATATTTTGTATTTCGAATGGTGTGTTCTTTAATAGACCCTTATAGCAAGAGAATGTGGTACTTATGTTGCTGTGTGAGAATACAAATTGTCAAAGTAATGACAACAAAACTGTGGTCTCCTGATTTCTCTGAATTGCTTTCACTGGTACCCTCCACATTGTGGTTCACAGGAGCCAATGATGTTGGATTCATTTCAACTATGGAACCTGTAAAGGTGAAGGTTGATCCAGAGAAGAAGCTACCCAGAATACTCCAGTTTCCATTAAAATCTATAATGGAGGAGACGATCCGCAGTGTTGTAGTAGATTTAATTAAGCAAGAGGTTTTGATGGCATTTGTTAGCAGGAGTAATACCCAGATTCTCCTGATATGCAAGCTGGGGGAAGCCGTTGTGTACAGATTTGTCCGAAATCTCAGTGCTATATACAATCTGGTTATCTCAAGTTTTCCTGTGGTCCGTAATTCTGCCACCATTCTTTTTCCTTTCCTGCAAACACACAATGGGTTACCATGGTTGATTTGCTCCCACTTTCTGCCCTATCCTTAGAGGAGAATCAATACCTTCATGGACTCAACTCTCTACCGGTTTACAGAGTCTCCTCAATCTTTTCCCAGACCCTAAAAGGATTTGGACACTTTGGTATTCACCAGGATTTCTCCTCAGGTCCAATATTTCAATATTTTGCTTCTAGCATGTATTATACTAGATGAGTGCATGGCCAGTTCTGTTTATCTCTTCAGTGAACTAGCTAAAAAAGGGCATAAGTCTTTGAAGGAACAGTATTGCCTTCCCAGTGTTCAGCACTTTGGTCATGAAATTTCAGCTGGCGCGTGCCACTTGTCCTCCAAATGAGTAGAAGCCATCCGTAAGCTGCCATGCCATGCAACCACTTCCCAAGTGTGTACCTTTTAGGGAATGGCTGGATATACTCGACAATAGATCCTTGGCTACGCAGTGATGACAAAGTCCGTACAAGAGTATGTGATTAAAAAAAACCCTTGTACTGGTCTAGTGAAATGAAAAATGCATTCATGAAAATAAAACAGGCATTACCTTCTTTTCCTGCTTTGGGACTCTCTGATTATGTTCAACATTTTACCTTGTCTTGCTATGAGTCTTGGGATGTTTTCATAGAGTCATGGTGATCAGAAAAAGCATATAGTATATTACTCTTCAGTTTTAGACCCAGCCACAGCTAGGTTTTCGCCATGTTTATGATCTGTGGCAGCTGCTGTAAATCTTATTGAAGGTTTCAATAATATTGTGTTGAGTTCTCCTTTAACTGTTGCTAGACCTCATTCTGTGGTTGCACTCCTCCTCAATACAAAACCCAACATCTCTTCACAGCTTGATTCTATCAGTATGAAATATTTCTACTGTTAATGTTTCACAATACCCTGGTCAGGTCTTCAGCCTTGGACCCTGCCTCCCTAAGTCCTACAAGTGAGGAAAGGGAGCCCCCTAATTCCATCCTTATCTTGCCCATATAACCAAACCCTGTGTTTATTTTACTGACATGCCCATTATGGATTTTGCTGTTGGTGTTGGCCTAATTGCCGTTTACACTGTATGTACGATGTTTGAGATTGTTCAAAGATATCACCTATCAAGTGCTAGAAATTATCATGTTACCACTTCACTAGCAGCTGGTGGGCCAAACTCGCAACATTTATCATCTTTTCCTGCTCCAACACCACCACCCAATGCTACTCCTGCAGCTCCTTCTCAGGTAAGCTGGCAATGTCAATGAGGAGGAAGGCAGAAAAAAATAAAGAAATTGCCAATTCTACCACTTTAGAGGCTGACCTATTAGATGATCATGCTAAGATGCTGGTTAAGAAAAGGATGATTTTGATTCCTTCCTGTCGGTCAAAGGGGGTCTGTAAATGTCAAAAGAAACAAAACCCACTGCCTGCAAGTGATATAAGAATACGCTATTCGTCAAGGATACAAAACAAGAGAACTACATACTCACGTCCCCAGGGGACATAGAAACAGTGTGCATAGGGGGAAGACAGTAGGACACTAAACAGCTAATGAAAATAAGACCATAATGATAGGGCATATATTTCAAATTTATTTAACCCTTATTTTTCCTGTGTATCACAATATCAACAATATATTTAAGAAACATTTAATAAATACTACAATAAATACAATAACATATTCACAGATAATTATATATATCGGTGATGCCTAGGCACAACAATCAAACAAGTACCCCACACATACTCGCAACAGAATCATACTAACTCACTCACACAACACATTGCTCAATGGCAGTCCACTGCATCAGCTACAGTGATCTCCTAGAATGATCGTAAAGGTGTTTTACATAGATTAAACATAAATTGCATTATGGTTATTCCTCCTATTCGGATATCCACATTTATAACATGTGTGTCAGATGCCTCATTGTTACATATTCTTGTGAGTCTTTATTGGCGCCTCAAGGAGAACCGGCACAAATATATGATAATATCAACAGGTGACGTAGTGGTCAGTGGAAACCAGCACCGACGCGCGTTTCGGTGAACGACCCAGGGGTGGGTCACACCTTCTTCAGGGCGCAAAACATGGTAAACAGGAGGCTATAGGCGCCTGGGAAACCTACAATACAACAAAATAACCTAGATTAAAACGTCTCCCCCACTAGCAAGAAGACACCACACTGGAGCCCAAGGGGCAGGAAGAGAGAATTCCGGAGGATAAAAATAAACTGGAGTCGTGCATCGGAGAGAGCAGATTGGCCTTAGATACTAGAATCCGTGACAAATTTTATCATGGAAAATGTGTAAAGCAAGAGAGTAAATAAAAGATAGAAATAGATACACCTACAATGCCCAAGCACATTCGCACCCAAGAGTGGTGAGTGAAGTATAAACTACCTGAACCAATGCCAGTTCCAAAGGAACTGAATAAAAGACTCGCAACTATGAGTCAGTCTTCTGAAAAACGGGGCTCCCACATAGGATAGTAGTGGCTAAAAAGATGAACCAAGAGATAAGTGTCCTTCTGGGCATCGGAGTTAACGGAAACAATCCAGTCAAGAGAGTCCTAAACTTACCAAGCTATGGGATGAAATATCCACGGGGGCCTTCTGAGTACAGGACACACCACCCTGTGATTCACAAATCTGAAGTACAGAGAGTCCTAATGTCAAGGATCCGGGGCGGTCGGGATGGCAGAAATAAATATCCTGGATGGTCTAGAGTAAAAGACACATGCTTAGACTAAAAGTAGACAATCTTTACGTAACAGACAGAGGATCTCTATCCCGGGTAACATGAACTCAGGCCCCAGGAAACTACACATGAGGTGGGTCCCGCATAGTAGTCCCCGGGGGACATACCAAGATAATAAGGCCAAACCATCCCAGAAAACTAGATTGCGGGTCCCCCCTGTCTCGAGAACATCTTAAAAATGCAGAACATGAAGGTAATCCCACCCAATACCCTGAAGTTGGGACCAAATCAGGGGGAGGACAAGAAAGCTCGAGCAAACGCTCACAGATCCTTCTAACTGGATAAACAGGAAGCCACGCAGGTAGTGCCAAGGATACAAGTGAATGCCAGAGACTAGTAATACAAGTCAGCTAAACGGCTCCAACAACGGACTCTCATGGTTGAATAACACGCTCCCGCATACTCACCTGTTCGTCAGTGGGAAACCAACTACTGGCTAGATTTCGGAGCTTCGTCCGGAAGGGTGAGAGGCGCCTACATCGCGGCCCCACCTATAAAGCACGCCGGAGCAGCATAAAACTGGAAATGACGGTACCGACCCAATCGTCGGGTGTCGCCATCTTAGAACAGGTAAACAATACTAGAGGCCCGGATGACATAGTCACAGTAGGCTACCTAATGGGCATAGCCAAAGATGAGAATTCTAGAAGTACAGAGGAAAAACATCTGGGGGATAACGATTTCCTCAGAGAAAATTCCTGCGCCGTGGTTTAAAGCACAGTAACACAGTGAAAACACCACAAAGGGACACCACACCAGTTTAGAAAAATAAAATATCTATATCTAAACTAAACAAGACCAAAATGAAAAAATCCAACATACACAGTTAAAAATATGACTTTCAAAAGGTTTCAAGAACTTATACCATAGAAAACTATTGATGCTTGACTTTTCACCAAAGTACCTGTAGATGCGTCAAAGTTCACAAGCCAAACAGCCACAGCGTCAGAAAACAAAGAGATGCAACACTCCTGAGACCTTGGGGAGGCGATGTGACAGTCCCGCTGCATGCAGAGGAAGGGTTAAGTCGAATTCGGTCTGTACGGGGAGTAATGCGTTGATTCTTCGTGTCTGTTCCGGTCGGCGATCGATGCGGCGGCGTCGAGCGGCGCTGCGTCGGTCCTCTTCAGCCGTGATCCCTCGATGCGTGGATTTTTGCAGCAGCGATGCGTGGAAATTCTTCTCACGCCATGGAGATGCGTCGGGAAAACAGCTGCAAGAAGAGCGATGCGTTGTTTTCTGTAGTCCTTTGAATTTCTTCTTTCTTCCAGCTCCCAAACAGCAGCAACAACCTCCAGAAGCCCAAAACTGACACAGGCACCTCTTGGCAGGCTAGAACCCACAGCAGCAGAGCTCAGGGGAGCTCGGGGGGAAGTATTTGTGTCCCTGAGACTTCAGAACAGGAGGCCAGCTCACTTCAGGCCTTTGGAGATCTCCTTCAAGCAGGGGACACAGCACACAGCAAAGTCCTTCTCCTTGCCTTGGCAGAAACAGCAACTGCAGGCCAACCCCAGACACACAGCAAGGGCAGTACTTCTCCTCAGTCTCTCTAGCTCTTTTCCTTGGCAAAGGTTCCTCTTGAATTCCAGGAATGATCTAAAGTTCAGGGGTTTTAGGTCTAATACTTATACCCCAAAATGTCTTTGTTCTCTTTGTGCAAGGGGCTCTGAGCCTGGTTCAAACCAGTTCTGGGGGGCACTCGGCAAGTGCACAACAACATCTATTGTCAGTGTGAGCCTTGGCTCCAGACACACCACAGGGGGGTGGAGCCAGCATTGTGGAAGGCAGGCACTGCCCTATTCAGGTACAGGTGCTACTCCTCCCACCACTCCAAATGCAAATCAGGCCTATTCAGCCTAGTGCTAACTCTTCCAAACTCTTGAAGCCACTGCACCTCCCCAGCCCCTGTCACTCCAACGCCAGACAGTCAATCCACAAACAGGCAGAGGCACACAGGATGTTTGAACAAGAATATAGCCATTTTCTAAACGTGGTATTTTCAAACACACAATTTAAAAACCATCTTTACTAAAAGATGTGTTATTAAATCCTGAGTTCAGGGATATCAAACTCCATTTTTCTATCTTATCCCTATGGGAAGATATGCTTGTAAAATGTTACACAGCATTCCCCATTCCGTCCTATGGGCAAGATAGCCTTTCAATAGTGAAAAACGAATTTGGCAGTATTTCACTTTCAGGACATGTTACCCACACTAGTACATGTCCTACCTTTCACATACACTGCACCCTGCCCAGGGGGGTAACTTGGGCCTACCATAGGGGTGCCCTATATGTAAGAAAAGGGAAGGTTAGGGCCTGGCAGGTGGGTGCACTTGCCAAGTCGACATGGCAGTTAACAAACTGCGCACAGGCACTGTGGTGGCAGGCCTGAGCCATCTTTTCAGGGCTACTCATGTGGGTGGCACAATCAGTGCTGCGGGCCCACTAGTAGCATTTGATTTACCAGCCCTGGCACACTCTGTGCCCTTTACTAGGGACCTACTGGTAAAACAAATATGCCAATCAGGGAGAACTAATCACAATAACAATTTACACAGAGAGCATATGCACTTTAGCACTGATCAGCAGTGGTAATGTGCCCAGAGTCCTATAGCCAACAAACACAGGTCAGGAAAAAATAGGAAGAAGAAGCAAAAAGTTTTGGGATAACCCTGCAGTAAGGGCCATTTTCAACACAACCCCCTTCCAGCCTAAAGCCAGGGTAGACCAATCAATACCTCAATGGGATTCCTGGCTTGGGGCGACAGAATATGAAACCTTGCCCGAACAGCAGGGGTCTATTCCTGTTCTAGGCCTTCCTGCACCCAGTTGGATCCCTCTATCATACCTTCAGGGCCCACTATGCTAACCCATGGGGGACACTTCTCCTCATCTGGGGACCCCATCTGTGCAACGCCTAAACTCACTTTGCTCACAGATGTGTCCCACGTGGCCAACACAGTGGTGTGGCCGAGTCCACCCCTGGGTGTGACTCCTGCCCCTCCCAGGAGCAACTCTGTCCACTAGGAGAGCCAGCCACAGTGGCCAATGACAGCTGTCAGTGATGAGAGCCAGGCCTCATGCCTTTCAGGCCTCTCTAACCTCTGTGGTGTCAGAAAGTGGGGGACAGTAGCCCCAGGTGCCTGGCACCTTCTCTCCAATCTCCCTCCGCCAAGTCAGGTATGGCATCCTGACACTGGCCCACAAGCCCAGGGTCTGTACCCTGCGGCTGGACAAGAGACTGGGGTGGGCTCTCCCACTCCCTGTCTTCCTCCCTGGGGCTCTGCAACCTCCCACCTGGAGCTGTACCCCCAGAAAACAACTTGGTAGCGGCACTGTTAGCAGTCGCCCCTTCGTCCAGGTCAGGGGGGACACCCTGAATCTGGTCCTCCAACCCAGGGTCTGTACCCTTAGGCTGGACCTGTGCCTGGCAACCCAGGACTTCCGGGGGAGTACACCAACCCCCAAGGGTAACACACTCCTCATGAGCTGTGCCAGAGTCTGCCTGGCGCAGATCTCCAGCCTCCTGTCTACTGGACAGAGCATGAAGACCCCCCAGGCCAGAAGTGGCCTCACCGGGGTCAGTCCCGGGGTGCTCTGACCTCAGAGCGGGTAACCCCTGACCCACTGGTCCTTCCACTGGGGACTGTCTCCCCCTCTGACCCCTTTCTCTGGACTCATGCACCCTCCTAACTGGAGCGGTGCTGCCAATCAATCAATCAATCAATCAATCATATCATTTGTAAAGCGCACTACTTACCCGTGAGGGTCTCAAGGCGCTGGGGTGGGGAATGCTGCTACTGCTCGAAAAGCCAGGTCTTGAGGAGTTTTCTGAAGGTCAGCAAGTCTTGGGTCTGCCGTAAGTGGATGGGGAGGGTGTTCCAGGTCTTGGCGGCGAGGTGGGAGAACGATCTGCCACCAGAGGTCGCTCTTCGGAAGCGGGGGACAGTGGCGAGGGCGAGGTCGGCGGAGCGGAGCTGGCGGGTGGGGGTGTAGAAGCTGAGTCGTCTGTTGAGATACGTTGGTCCGGTGTTGTGGAGTGCCTTGTGTGCGTGGGTGAGGAGTTTGAAGGTTATCCTCTTGTTGACCGGGAGCCAGTGCAGGTCTCTCAGGTGGGGTGTGATGTGGCTGCAGCGAGGGATGTCAAGGATCAGGCGTGCAGAGGCGTTCTGGATGCGTTGGAGCCATCTCAGGAGTTTGGCCGAGGCTCCTGCGTAGAGGGCATTTCCGTAGTCCAACCTGCTGCTGACGAGGGCCTGGGTGACCATTCTTCTCGTTTCAGTGGGGATCCACTTGTAGATCCTGCGGAGCATGCAGAGGGTGTTGAAGCAGGCGGAGGAGACGGCGTTGACCTGTTTAGTCATGGAGAGGGTGGAGTCGAGGATGAACCCTAGGTTGCGTGCGTGGTCGGTGGGTGTTGGGGCGGTTCCCAGTGCGGTTGGCCACCAGGAGTCGGCCCAGGCCGAAGGGGTGGATCCGAGGATGAGGACCTCCGTCTTGTCCGAGTTCAGCTTCAGTCGGCTGCTCCTCATCCATTCAGCGACGGCCTTCATTCCTTCATGAAGGTTGGTTTTGGCGGTGTGAGAGTCCTTGGTGAGGGAGAGGATCAGCTGGGTAAATCGGCGTAGGAGATGATGTTGAGGTCGTGCCGACGGGCGACGTGGGAGAGCGGTGCCATGTAGATGTTAAACAGAGTTGGGCTGAGGGAAGAGCCCTGGGGTACGCCGCAGATGATCTCGGTGGCTTCGGAGCGGAAGGGGGGAAGGCGGACTCTCTGTGTTCTGCCGAAGAGGAAGGAGGTGGTCCAGTCCAGGGCCTTCTCTTGGATCCCGGCGTTGTGGAGGCGTGTTCGTAGTGTGTTGTGGCAGACCGTGTCGAAGGTGGCTGACAGGTCCAGGAGGATGAGGGCCTCCGTTTCTCCGTTGTCCAGCAGGGACTTGATGTCATCGGTGGCGGCGATGAGGGCAGTCTCGGTGCTGTGGTTGCTGCGGAACCCGGACTGGGAAGGGTCCAGGATGTTGTTCTCCTCGAGGTAGCGGGTCAGTTGTTTGTTGATGGTCTTCTCGATGACCTTTGCCGGGAACGGGAGCAGGGAGATGGACCGGAAGTTCCTGAGGTCCTTTGGGTCCGCCTTGGGTTTCTTGAGTAAGGCGTTGATCTCGGCGTGCTTCCAGCTCTCCGGGAAGGTTGCTGTCTCGAAGGAGGTGTTGATGACTTTCCGGAGATGGGGTGCGATGGCTGTGCTGGCTTTGTTGAAGATGTGGTGTGCCCATTAAGATATAATGGGGTAACCCACAAAAGTCAATGGACCTGGGTACTAATTGATATAGAAAAACAATGGTCCTAGACTTATGTTAAATCTTAGTTGTCTGAAGCAATCATAGACAGCATAGGGTACATATACAGTTTAATTCAATAATGTACCGTTAACTTATTTAAAACACATTCAAATATATCCTCAAAATCCAAAAAGAAATCCAAAAAAGGCACACACAATTGTTTTTATGTGACTCGTATTTTATTCGGTCACTTTTCATACCATTTTATCATATTCAATGTTCAAAACAGAGGAGTGGTAGCTCCAAGGGAAAAAGTGAAGAAAGAAAGTGCTCGTGGAGTAAGATAGAATATATAAGAGGGAGATCCAATCAAGAAAAACAATGATTCATCATTATTTATATTACAATCTTATTAGTAAAACTGGTCGTGATTCATGATTGCACCAGTTCTACATTGAGGCCTGTCCATTAGTTAGTTCATGGTTAATCATTTTGTTATTTCTCAAAAATGCGCAAACAACGTTTGTCTGTAAGCAAGTAGGGCTGGGATAATAACAGGTACAGGCCCCGAGTAGGGGAGAGTGTCGACGTTTCGACCCTAGTGCAATGAGGGCAGTTTATATCCTCTGCAAGCGGGTCTTCCTCAAGACAGAAAGGAGGGATGGGGGATGCGGGGAGCAACTGATCATGGGTGATGCACAGTTAAAGTGCCGCCCCTGGGTATAGATATAAAAGTCCGCAATAGAATTGCGGCTTGGTAACAGCAGTTTACCTTCAATTAATGGGTGAGAAAATCGCCCACAGCGTCTTAATACATCATCTTCGCATGGCCCGGGGGAATCCAGCTGGTCTGCTCGAGTGAGCAGACCAGCTGAGCGTTGTTTGCGCATTTTTTGAGAAATAACAAAATGATTAACCATGAACTAACTAATGGACAGGCCTCAATGTAGAACTGGTGCAATCATGAATCACGACCAGTTTTACTAATAAGATTGTAATATAAATAATGATGAATCATTGTTTTTCTTGATTGGATCTCCTCTTATATATTCTATCTTACTCCACGAGCACTTTCTTTCTTCACTTTTTCCCTTGGAGCTACCACTCCTCTGTTTTGAACATTGAATATGATAAAATGGTATGAAAAGTGACCGAATAAAATACGAGTCACATAAAACAATTGTGTGTGCCTTTTTGGATTTCTTTGGATTTTGAGGATATATTTGAATGTGTTTTAAATAAGTTAACGGTACATTATTGAATTAAACTGTATATGTACCCTATGCTGTCTATGATTGCTTCAGACAACTAAGATTTAACATAAGTCTAGAAGATGTGGTGTGGGCATGGGTCTGACGGAGATCCGGAGTGGATGGTGTTCATGATCTTGATGGTGTCGTTGTCGTTGATGTTGGTCCAGGAGAGCAGGCGGTTGGTGCGGATGGTGGTCGTGGGGGCGGAGGTCTCAGTGGTTGTCGGGGCGGGCGTGGCGTTGAAGCTGTCGTGGATGTCTGCGATCTTGCGGTGGAAGAAGGTGGCCAGCGAGTCGCACAGGTCTTGTGAGGGTGGGACGTTGTTGGTGTTGGAGCTGGGGTTGGAGAGTTCCTGCACGATGTTGAAGAGCTCTTTGCTGTTGTGCGCGTTGTTGTCTAGGCGGTCTTTGAAGGAGGCCCTTTTGGCGGATCTGATGAGGTGATGGGGTCTGCGGGTGGCATTCTTGTGGGCTGCGTGGCTGTCCGGTGTTCGTTCACGGAGCCAGACACCAGACCTGGTGGAACGCTAGTTACAGCAGTCTCCCCCAGTTCACCTAATACCTTGGTATCCCCCTCAGGAAATGGCCTCCCGGTACAGACTAGGTTCCCCTCCTTGTGTTCACTCATGGAACCAACCAGGCCCTGGAACTGGGCCTCGGACACCTTGGGACTCAGCCCACCCCCACTCCCTCTACTCAGAGACAGGACATGGGGCTCCTCACCCATTCCACTACACTGGGACCTATCTGGATTACTCTAAACCTCCCGTACCTCACCTGGTTGGGGAAAACCTGGCCACCTCCTTCAGGATCACTCCCAAAAGCCTCATCAGACCCTCTGGACTCCACCAAAAGGTCTGCCTCCAGCGCAAGCTCCCTGGAATCAGAGAACTCGCATTCCACCGGGTGTTGGCATAGCTCTGGAAAACAGGGACTTAAAATATGCTCTCCAACAATTGCACCACACAGCCCCCCACAGTTGTTAACCAAGCTACCCTTTGCCTTACCATCCAGTGCCTCGCACACGTACCCCACATCACTCTCCTGAGACTGGCAAGACAGGGTCTGACTGTCTCTGTCACTCAACCCACACTCTTCTGGGCGGTCTCCACACATACATACCAGGACTTCTACCATGGGGGAACCCCTCTCCCTGCACCTCTCATCTAGAGTTAGTAGAGTGTCTCTCCCACCACTAGGAATATGACCCCCGGTGTCAGTTCTCCAATCCACTTCAGGGACACTGCACACCATTGGAGCTACCTCATCAACCTGAACCCCATGGTGTATGTTAACCCCCTCCCTCAAGTCAGGTGCCACATCTCTGGGTGTGTATACTTCTCCCTCAGCACTAGATAACACAATTTTGCTGCCACCATCTGAGCTGGACTCCACCTCCAACCCAGCCAAGCTCACTTCCTGAGCTACAAACATCTCTTTTTGGTTTGTTAAGACACTCAGGGCCTCAAGCCTCGCGAACTCCTCATCAAGCTCTCTCATTCTCAGCTCATATGCCAAGATCAATTTCTTTTCTTCCAAGGCATAAGCTCTCCTGCTCTCCTCTGCCTTGGCCTGGATTTCCATTTCCAGCTGCTTTGTTTTGATCCTCAGGACTTCTAGCTCCTTCTCCCTGACCCTTTGGTTCTCCTCCAGTTCCTCTGGGGAGAAACTGCTAGAGGAATGATTGCTGCCAGCCCTAGAGGCTGCTCTTCCCACAGGCAGATCCTGTGATCTGAAACCATCCCCTTGTGCATCCTCACCCACCTCTGCATCCTCTGCCTCCCCAGCCTCTCTGGCCTCCCACTGGCCCTTAAGGCCTTCTGTAGGTCCTCCTTCCTGGAGCTGCTCTTCATGGGATATCCAAAGTTCCTGCAGAACTGCTTGAATTGACCTACTTTGTAACTACTTAACATTTCAATATCAAACTCCAGTTCTGCAACATCACTTGCTGGTGTACCCTTTTGAGATATGGTGCGTGGATACTTTAAGGGTTACCCAAAAATAGAACCAAAAACAAAACACAGTATGTGGTTGCATAGTGGTCTGCACTAAACTAGTGATGCACACCAATCACTGTGGATCAAGTACAAATACAGGTTAAAATCCTCACCGCTGACCACCAAGGTTAGAAATGGGGGTCTCTAGTTGGCAGAGTTAGGTACCTTTGTCCAAATAGGGACCCTTGCTTCTAGTCAGGGTAAGGGGGATACACACTTTATTTAACCCCTGCTCACCCCCTTGGTAGCTTGGCACGAGCAGACAGGCTTACCCCAAAGGCAAAGTGTAAAGTATTTGTACCAACACTCACAGTTACACAGTGAAAACACCATAAAAGAACACCACACCAGTTTAGAAAAATAAAGTATCTTTATCTAAACTAAACAAGACCAAAACGACAAAAATCCAACATACACAGTTAAAAATATGACTTTCAAAAGGTTTCAAGAACTTGTACCATAGAAAACTATGGATGCGTGACTTTTCACCAAAGTACCTGTAGTTGTGTCAAAGTTCACAAGCCAAACAGCTGCAGGGTTGGTAAACAAAGAGATGCGACACTCCTGAGACCTTGGGGAGGCGATGCGACAGTCCCGCTGCATGCAGAGGAAGGGTTGCGTCGAATCCGGTCTGTACGGGGAGTGATGCGTGGATTCTTTGTGATGGTTCCGGTCTGCGGGTGATGCATCGGAGGAACTTGACGCACAGGTATGATGCGTGGAAATCCGGGATGCGGCGGCGATCGATGCGGCGACGTCGAGCGGTGCTGCGTCGGTCCTCTTCAGCCGCGATCCCTCAATACGTCGATTCATGCAGCGGCGACAGGCACTGCAGCAGTTTCTGCAGCTGCGCGGCGATGCGTGGAAATTCTTCTTGCGCCGTGGAGATGCGTCGGGAAAACAGCTGCAAGAAGAGCGATGTGTCAATTTCAGTAGTCATTTGAGTTTCTTCTTTCTTCCAGCTCCCAAACAGCAGCAACAACCTCCAGAGGCCCAAAACTGACACAGGCGCCTCTTGGCAGGCTAGAACTCACAGCAGCAGAGTTTAGGGGAGCTGGGGGTGAAGTCTTTGTGTCCCTGAGACTTCAGAACAGGGGGCCAGCTCACTTAAGGCCCTTGGAGAGCTCCTTCAAGCAGGGGACACAGCACACAGCAAAGTCCTTCTCCTTTCCTTGGCAGAAACAGCAACTGCAGGCCAACCCCAGACACACCGCAAGGGCAGTACTTCTCCTAAGTCTCTCTAGCTCTTCTCCTTGGCAAAGGTTCCTCTTGAATTCCAGGAATGATCTAAAGTTCAGGGGTTTTAGGTCTAATACTTATACCACAAAATGTCTTTGTTCGCTTTGTGCAAGGGGCTCTGAGCCTGGTTCAAACCAGTTCTGGGGGGCACTCTGGAAGTGCACAACATCCATTTTCAGTGTGAGCCTTGGCTCCAGACACACCACAGGGGGGCGGAGACAGCATTGTGGAAGGCAGGCACAGCCCTTTTCAGGTACAGGTGCTACTCCTCCCACCACTCCAAATGCAGACAGGCCTATTCAGCCTAGTGCTAACTCATCCAGACTCCTGGAGCCACTGCACCTCCCCAGCCCCTGTCACTCCAAAGCCAGACAGTCAATCCAGAAACAGGCAGAGGCATGCAGGATGTTTGAACAAGAAAATAGCCACTTTCTAAAAGTGGTATTTTCAAACGCACAATTTAAAAACCATCTTTACTAAAAGATGTGTTAATAAATCCTGAGTTCAGGGATACCAAACTCCATTTTTCAATCTTATCCCTATGGGAAGATATGCTTGTAAAATGTTACAAAGCATTCCCCATTCTGTCCTAAGGGGCAAGATAGCCTTTCAATAGTGAAAAACGAAATTTGCAGTATTTCACTATCAGGACATGTTACACACACCAGTACTTGTCTTACCTTTCACATACACTGCACCCTGCCCAGAGGAGTATCTTGGGCCTACCATAGGGGTGCCCTATATGTAAGAAAAGGGAAGGTTAGGGCCTGGCAAGTGGGTGCACTTGCCAAGTCGACATGGCAGTTAACAAACTGCGCAGAGGCACAGTGGTGGCAGGCCTGAGACATCTTTTCAGGGCTACTCATGTGGGTGGCACAATCAGTGCTGCAGGCCTACTCATAGCATTTGATTTACCAGCCCTTGCACACTCAGTGCACTTGACTAGGGACCTACTGGTGAAACAAATATGCCAATCAGGGAGAACCAATCGCAATAACAATTTACACAGAGAGCATATGCACTTTAGCAGTGATCAGCCGTGGTAAAGTGCCCAGAGTCCTATAGCCAACAAACACAGGTCAGTAAAAAATAGGAGGAAGAAGCAAAATGTTTGGGGATAACCCTGCAAAAAAGGGCCATTTCCAAGAGTCTTATTTTCATTAGCTGTTTAGTGTCCTACTGTCTTCCCCCCTATGCACACTGTTTCTATGTCCCCTGGGGACGGGAGTATGTAGTTCCCTCGTTTTGTATCCTTGACGAATAGCATATTCTTATATCACTTGCAGGCAGTGGGTTTTGTTTCTTTTGACATTTGTAGTTTTCCCCTGTTCCCCTACCTAAGTATCAGTTCAGGGGCCCCCTTGTGTGTGATTGTCCTCAAGGGGGGGTCTGTGCCATCATAGGTTCCGAATGTTGCGCTCATCTTCCCAACACTTCATGCAGCATACAAGAGCAGATAGACAAAATCAAAGATACTGCTGGAAACTACATGGGTTACAGTGGATTACATTTAAACCCAGATGTGGTTGGGCAGCAGGGAATGAAAATATTTGAATGAATTGTCCCAATTTTTTATTAAAGTTTGTAACATGCATCACCTTCTGCTCCTGAGAAAATAAAGGCACTGACAACAGTTTCCTATTAGCTATTGTTAAGGATGTTGATAATGAAGAAGTAAAAGCAGAAGCATTGAGACTTTTCACAATTGAATTGTAATCATTTTGCCTCCAAGCATTAACGAGAGAGTTGGGAAAACATAATTATGTGCTCCAATTGCTTTGACATTGATGTTCTTTGTGCATTAATTGCATCATGCATTGAAATGTTATATAACCATATTTGGATGTTGTTTTCACATTAATATGAAGTATTTGTAAGAGCCATTTTTATTATTTTTTGACATTTGCACATTTATTATGGTAGAAGCGTGACCTCAATTTCAATGATGGCAAGAGAAGTGTGATTTTAAAAAAGTAATGAAGTCAGCAGTGTATCCATTAATACTATCCCCTTATCTAGGACATCTCACATCTTCTTTATGTGAACATTATCATGGTCCTAGGTTCCCTCATTCCCCCTTGTGTCATCTGTGTGTTGGGGCACACCAATCTTCCCAATATAGCAATCCCCGGGGCCCGATTTTATTGGGATCTCGTGGTTCATGAATTCCCCAGGGCCCACTTGATGCTTCTAGGTAGCCTTCCCCCGGACCTGGCTTCCTTGGGTGTCCACAGTACATGTATCATGTTGTCATAATCCCAAGGGACCCTATTGTCATTGTTTATGGTTTGCCACCCCCCAGGGGCCCTTGTTTGTCTGGCCGATTCTTTAGACCTCGTGCCACCTGAAACATAGCTGCCAAGGTTTCAGATTGCTATGTGTGACAGTTTCATAATTTTAGTGTAATTATGAGTGACATTCAATGACTATGAGTGACATTTTTTCAGTGGGAAAATCAAGCAATGAAGATGAGGGAAAAATATAAATATCAGAAATTACACCCATTTTAGCAGCGAGAAAGTCTTAAAACTGATACAAAGCACCAGAAATGGAAGCGCAGTAAACTAGTCCCCTTGGAATTTTAGCGTACTTTTAGACAAATTTGTAACCATGATATTAAACATTCAACAGGTCTTTCAGAGGCAGTACTTTCTTAAAGCTTAACTGCAGTACTTTATCAAAGTTCTGTGCACATATGCAGACACACACGCAGTTATAGGTCACAGGCTGTATTATAAAGACTAGTGCTCAAATCTATTCCTAATAAAAATCATTAATACCGAGTAATGCAGCTGAGCGGTCTGCCCCGGTCGGCTCACTGCTATTTTCCAGCCCTGCAGGGGTACCAGATATCACACCAGTCGCAGACTGTCACAGAGCTAGAGGCTCTGCTGACTTAGTGACGCCACTGAACCCTCAGTGCTGAAAGTATAAATAAAGAACTTCTATTTGTGGGACCGGCACAACAGTGGGTCACCTCAACCGGACCCACGAGTTATGGCGCAAATAAATGCACTCGTCGCTGAAAACTACAGTAAGGTCAGCACTAACTGAGCGTGAGGTTACAGAGTTAAGCTGTAACACAGGGCACGCACAAAGGCAGCTGAAGATGAACCGCCATCATGGCCGAGCGCTAATAAAAAGCACATTTTTATTAGTAGCAAAGAATACCTCACTCCATCAGGCACTTACTCTTTGCGAGGCAAGCGGCAATTCGGAACAGGCCGCCTCGTGGCCTCAATGGCTCGGATTCTCCTGCGGTAACACCAGGCATGAATTCTGAGGGCAGCTCAACTGCCTGCACAGTGGACTGTGATGTGTTCTGGGCTGCTGGGTGAGGAACCACTCCGGCAACCTCTGCAGTCTGTGGTTCACTCAACTGGTGCTGGTGGGGGTGACAGGTCGGGTCTGGTCACGGGTCTATTTAAAGTTTACCAAACCACGGTGCGAGCAGCGGTGGACACTGTGATAACTGACGCCTGCTCCCATCATTCCACGGGAGGTCCACCCTAATGAGTCTCAAGACAGCATTGGATAAATTAAATCATTGGACACACTGTTTCAATGGGTCTCTGTGACACCATGGCATGCGAATGCCAATGGAGCCAGCAAGCCCAGCTAAGCCAGCCCCCAGGCCCTGCAGCAGTCAGACTCTGTATGCACAGCACAGACCGCGTACTGCTTTGCTCAGTTATAGCGCTTGGCATGACAGGTTCAGGAGGCACTATAAATGTATGACTTTGCATTTTAGTGCGGTGATGCGGATCACCACACTAAAATGCATTAGTCTACACCCTGATGTGTGGTACTTGGCAGGTCTGCCAAAATCTTGATGACAAGTGCCACAGCGGGCATCTTGGATTTGAGTATAGGGCGCTCAAACCATGAGGCAGAGCTTGGCTTTGTTCCTGCTGGAGAGAGCGGATCTCTCTCTTCTGCACTCCTGGAGGCCAGCGCTCTGCATGAAGAATTGAGGACATCTATTGCCTCCCTCTTACCAGTAGCATCGGGCCACACCCACTGCAACATTCTTCATCTGCAGTGGCATTCGGTCATGTCAATCATTACAGCACTTGTAAGAAAAGATAGCAGAGCGTTAATTGGGTCCAGACTTCGTGGGTATAAAGGAGGTTAGTGTACTAAGGGGCATATTCACAAGGAGCTATCGCCGAATTAACGGCACTTTATCACAGCCAAAAGTCGTGATAAATCTACCCCCCCATTCACAAGCCGGTGTTAACAGCCCACAGCACCAGTTTACCCGCGATAGCAGCCGCAAAAAACATCGCCTACCTGCAGTAGGCAATGGAGTCCCGCACACAGCCATACCCGAAGAACAAACAACACCATGGAGCTACTCTACATGCAGCTCGGAGCCCCAACAGGGCCACAACACCCCCGCCACCACCACCTGGACCTCCACCCCCCCAGGACCCAGAACCGCTCCCCCCCCGGACCACCACAGAGGCAGCGTAGAGCAAGACAGCGGAGCTACCGTAAATGCACCACTCTCACAGACCTAACACCAGCGGAAGTCATTGCCCACTACAGGCTCAAAAGGACAACCATCCTCCGCATCCTGACCCACATTGCCCACAGGCTGACGGTCCCAACACAGCGGAGAACAAACATCCCTCCGCAGACAAAGCTGCTGGCAGTGCTGCACCTGTTGGCATCTGGGACCTTTCAACCAACAACTGCCAGAGTCGGAGGGGTCTCACAGCCAGCCCTATCAAAGTTCGTCACACCCATCCTGGATGCCATCCTCAGCTTCATACCCCGGTACCTTCACTTCCCCAACACTGCGCAGGAACAGCTGGAGACTAAGCAAGGCTTCTACGCCATAGCCAGATTCCCGGCCGTGTTGGGGGCAATCGACTGCACACATGTCCCACTTGTGCCCCCTGCGGATACTGCACACCACTACCGCAACAGGAAGCACACCCATTCCATCAATGTGCAGGCAATAGTGGACCACCGGGGAATGTTCACCAATGTCGTCGCCAACTACCCAGGCAGTGTGCATGATTCCTTCATCTTCCGACAGTCCATCATCAACCAGCGCTTCCAGGATGGCACATATGGAACGGGACTGCTCGTTGGTAAGTACCAACTCAACACACCACACATCCCACAGCCACCAATGCACAAGGCACAACTGTGGGGATGCACATGTGACCTAACCACATCCGACATGTTAAACTACATGACCCCCTACCAGACACGACTACACCACTCCATGGTCATCCTGGGCTACCCCTGCACCCAATACAGACTCCACATGGCACCACAGCCACACAACAGCTGAACGTGTGGAGATGCGGAATGCGGCCATGACACATGTGAGGCACTGCTCTGCCCCCATGACCCTACCCTGGTCTCCCGCAGGTCAGCGTCCCGTGGTGGTGGTGGGCCCATGTCGGCCGCTGTGCATCCGGGGCGACTAGCCCTGTGCGACTCGAGTCATCCCCCCTTGTTGTTCAGACATTGCATGTCTGTGTGCCTGATGACTGTTGGTGTAGTTGCCAGCACATGCTACTCCCTGAGGGCTGGCTTACACTCACCCCCCCCACAGCCAGCACAGGCGTCACTGAATTGGTGGGCCTGCCATCACATCCTGCCGTACCAAGTATTGACTCTTTTCTCCCTGCACTGTCACAGGTGATCAAGGATATGCACTCTGCCCTTGGATGATGACAACCCTCCGAGACCCGAACACACCCGCCCAGAGGCAGTACAATGCGGCCCACATACGCACCAGGGGCATCGTTGAACGCACATTTGGCGTGTTGAAGTCACGTTTCAGGTGCCTGGATGGCACTGGTGGGAAGCTCCTGTACAGCCCGGACGTCGTGTGCAAGATGATCGTTGCATGTTGTGTGTTGCACAACATCTGTGTTCGCACCAGGGCCCCATGGATCCCAGTTCCAGAGGTACCAGACGATGATGGTGGTGATGGGGCAGGTGGCCCACATCCCACTGCAGCTGCGGCAGGAATGGCCCGTAGGGACTCCATCATTGGCACTTTCTTCTCATGAGCACGTCACATTGTGACCGTCCGTGGCATTGATGGGACAGTAGTAGATGTCCAATTGCACTGCATGTGTGAATAAAACATATTTGCAGGTCACAGGTTGGAATTGTACATTGTCATGTTACATGTCCCTGGTGTTTCAGATGTGATTTGCCATGTTGTGCACATTTTACGAACCAGTTGTGTCCTGTGTTCAGTTGTGGAGGTGTTGCTGTTTGTACCGGGATGTTGTCACTGTCCGGGTGCACTTCTGCTTATGTGCGTATGCTGCACGGTGGGTGTGTCGCTCCTGCGGCTCTGATTTGTCTGCCACTGGTCTCTTTCATGAGGTGTGCCTGTAGGTTCTGTTCTTCCACGGTGCGTGGATGTTGTGGTGTGCATGTTGTCCTCTGCAGTTGGCCAGGGTGCATCCGTGGTACTCGGCTGTTGATGTATTTTGTTCTGTGGCATTTTCCGTATGCTGTTCTTGTGCTTTTTCCCGCATTGCACGTGAGTATTGCTGCCCTCGCGCTGGTTGTCACTGTTTTCTTATTGCGCTTTGGCCCATCGCAGCTTTTTTCGCGTTGTGGTTTGTGTTTTTATCTCCGTCGAGGTGGTTGTATCGCGAGCATTGGCCGCGGTGTCGGCCAACTATCGCATGCTACCGCTGTGTTGTGAATTCCACGTTGACACGGGGTTATTTTCACGTGATAGGCTGCGTTATTGAAAGTTGCGTTACGCTACTCTTGTGGTAGTTATCACACGTTCTTGTAAATATACCCCTCAGTTACCTAGGAAGGATAATGCATATGATTCGAGCATTTCTTTTTTGGACTATGCATATATTTGAACATTGTGAGCGATACATATTATTTTGAATACTCTTGGGCAAAAGATATTTAGAAAAGGATTTTTAATCTACAAGTTGGACATTTACTGTGAGAAGTTGGCCTGGTATATGCTGTTCACTAATTAAAGTGGACACCTTGCACCAGAACAATTCGACTCTTATGGTAGATAGGTTTAAGACAACCTTTATAGAAAGCTATCCTAGTGGTAGCTGTGGAGAGCAGCCTTCAGGCTAAGTCTTGAAGGAATGTAAAGCAGCTTGTTTTACCACACAATCTCTTGAATCACCAAATGAAAAGACACCACACAGGTATATATATCAAATATATATGTATTTATTAATAAACACTTTCTACTAATCTCTTTATGAGATTAGAAGTCAGGAACATATGTACAAATCAAATGTTATCAAAATAAGTTTAGCACAATCGAATATCACAATCTTAGTTTGGCTAGACCTAGGTCTAGGGCATCTAGAATCGAGGGACCCCCAAGAACCACCCCAGGTAGTTGTAGGAGACCCACACGGGACGGACGCGGTGTCCTGCCACCGGTGCGAGTCCTGTACGAGTCTATGCGCACAGACGCGATTGAGATTTCAATGTTAGAGGTCCCTTGCGTGTTCGAGGCGAACACACCGATCGGTCCTTGTACGAGTCGAAGGACGCGATTACAGATAGAGTTGCAAGGGAGTTGGACGCGGTGTGTCTAACAGACGCGAACCATGTACGAGTCAGCGCGATAGTCGCACTTGGAAAGTAAGAGTTTTAGGGCACTTCTAGGATAGCTACAAGCAAGTCACTTACAGGGTAAGTAGTTCTAGGGCCCACACCCACAGGAGCACCGTAGTGCTGAAGTTACCTCACCCAGGGGAGCCGGGTGCATAGGTGTTCTTTGGTGTCGGGTCGCGTCGTCGTTTTCAATGGGAGCCAGTGAAGACTTGCTGCTTGCGGCGACAGGAGAAGTGTTCGGAGGAATCCAAGCCTGGATTCAGAAGATGGAAGACCTGAAAGCAGAGGGGACAGTGTTCAAAGTCACTTGGCAGTGACTCGGGGCAAGGAAGATGGATGCCCACCGTCGTCGCAAGATTCAGGTCGTTCACGGGTGCCTTGACTCTTCAGCCACGAGGTCCAGGAGGCGTCGACGACGACCAGGAGCTGGATTCGGTGTGTCCCACGACGTCTGCAGCTTACTGCGGTGTCGGCGACTCGATTGGAGCCAACAAGCCTTGGTAACAGCAAGTCTCGGGGAAAGTGTAAAAAGTCAATGGCGCAGACCAGCAAGGTCTGAGGGACTCACCCAGCAAGGGTAAGTCAGGGCAGGCCTGGAGCAACCAGGGGAGCCCTTGGGTTCTGTAGGAAAGCCTTCAGGGGACCCACAAGCCGGCTGGCAAGTGATCGCGAAGACGCCTCAGGAGGATTCGCTCAACAGGGGCCCACGGTCACTCAGGACGTGGTAGGCCTCTGATCGTCGGAGGGATTCCTGCTGGAGGCTAGGACCACACGTGGTCCAAAGCACAAGTTCGACAATAGTGCACGGTACCCAGGGGTCGCGGTTCCTCGTCACTCTTGGGGTCCACTGGCCTCAGCTTCGCTGGGGACTCACGATGGCCTTCGAGAAGTCAGGAAATCCACCTCTTGGGCGGCAGGGACTTCGGACTCCGGCGGGAGCGGCGTAGTTTGCAACCGTCGTTTGTAGTTTTTGGTGCCTGCCAAGCAGGGGAGTCACTCCTTGACTCCAAGGGAGATTCTTCAGTTTTCCAAAGGTAGTGGAACGTCGAAGGTCCGGGATTCTTCTTCAGAGCGTCGTCCAGGGGTATCTAGTTTGCAATGCACAGGTTCCCCCTCTTATACTAAAAGAAAGGGAGGGACTAGCTCTATGTCCCCACCTATGGTAGGGTCAGGGGAGTGGGTGGTTACACCTACTTCCCTTTGTCCAGTTTCGCGCCAGAGGAGGGGCCGGTAGCCCCTGAGCCGGTTTGAACTGGGGTATGCACAGAGGAGCCTTCTGCTCCCCCAGTGCAGGACTTCAAAGCACTCTAAGAGTGCACCCACCCAGCCCCAATACACTAAACCCTGTCTGGGAGGTGGTCACACCCCCTTGGGACAGGATATCTATTGTCGGGCTTCCTCCACTGCGAGTGTTGGTCATCAGCAGGAGGGCAGCCCAGTGTCTGTGACTGGTGGCATCCATTTTGTGATGCCAGGGCTCTGCAGGATTCTACCGCGTTTCCACAGTAGGTATATGTCTATCCCTCTAGAAGGGTGGAATGCTACCCCTGCCGCCAGGACTGGCGAGGGGGGTAGTATTCCAAGATGTTTGACACCAAACACGACATGTTTTGATGCAGCCATTCCAAAGTTAGCATTCTACCGCGAGGATATAATGCACTTAAAAGTATATGGTTTAACCGCATCCACAAACAGCCCCAGAGAATGGACTCTGAGAGCTGCAGAGGGGCCCTGCTCAGGCAGAGGCACCCCCTCACATGGAAACTAAGCACCCTGCCCTCAGGATTGATAGGGCCTGCTTTAGGGGTGACTGATAAGTCTCAATGTGTGTGCAGGAGAGATATAGGGGACCTATATCTCAGTGAGGGGTGCTAGCACTTCCTCACCCAGGCTGCAGTAGCAGGTCTGTGGTGTCAGATTTAGTCTGCTTCCCAGGGGTGGCATAATACATGCTTCAGCCCCTGGTAGGCCTGTGAAGTACTTATGCCCTTGGTACCTAAGGTACCATATACTAGGGACTCATAAGGTACCACAGTATCCAATCACTAGTGCACCTAGAGTGCACTCCAAGTCATTTAGAGAGAACAGAGGGGCTGGGGCCCTGATTAGCAGGGACCCAGCCAGACTATAGCCAGAAACCAGTGTAAACATCAGGAAAAAAGTGGGGGCAACATAAGAGGCAGATCCTACTCTCCTACATAACCCCCACCCCCAAACGCAGGGACACTAAACTAACCTTGACCAGTTGAGTCTTCGTGTTCTAAGTGGAAATACCTTGAGAGTCCATCTGCATTGGCATGTTGGGTCCCAGGTCTATGTTCCACTGTATAGTCCATCCCCTGTAGGGAAATGGACCACCTCAAAAGTTTTGGGTTTTCTCCTTTCATTTGTTTAAGCCATAGGAGGGGCTTGTGGTCAGTCTGAACTATGAAGTGAGTGCCAAACAAGTATGGCCTCAGCTTCTTCAGGGCCCACACCACAGCAAAGGCCTCCTCTCTATAGCTGACCAACGTTTCTCTCTAGGGGTCAGCCTTCTGCTAATAAAAGCTACTGGCTGGTCTTGACCTTCATCATTCAGTTGAGACAGTACAGCTCCCACACCCAGCTCAGAAGCATCTGTTTGGACAATGAACTTTTGGTGTAGTCTGGACTCTGTAAGATGGGGGAAGTGCACATGGCCTGCTTTAGGTCTTCAAATGCCTTCTGACAGCTAGCTGTCCACTGAACCTTTTTGGCATTTTCTTTGAGGTCAGATCATTCAAGGGGGTCACTATAGATCCATATCCCTTGACAAACCTCCTATAGTACCCAGTCAGGCCTAAGAAGGCTCTCACCTGTGTCTGGGTGATTGGAGCAACCCATTCCATTATGGTTTGGATCTTGCTCTGTAAAGGCTGAACCTGGCCTCCACCCACAAGGTGGCCCAGGTACACAACCTGACTCTGCCCTATCTGGCACTTAGTGGCCTTGATATTGAGGCCTGCTTTCTGCAGAGCCTCTAAAACATTTCTGAGGTGGACCAGGTGATCCTGCCAGGAGGAACTAAAGACAGCAATATCATCTAGATAAGCTGAGCAATAAGTTTCCATCCCTGTCAGAACTTTATTCACCAACCTCTGAAAAGTGACAGGTGCATTTTTCAATCCAAAGGGCATCACCACAAAGTGGTAGTGCCCACCAGGGGTCGAAAATGCTGTTTTGACTTTTGCATCATCAGCTAATCTGATCTGCCAGTAGCCAGCTGTTAGGTCAAACGTGCTTAGATACTTGGCTGAGGCCAAAGTATCAATCAGCTCATCTGCCCTTGGTATGGGATAGGCATCAGTCCTAGTGACTGCATTGAGGCCTCTGTAGTCTACACAAAACCTCATTTCTTTCTTACCACCCTGGGTATGAGGCTTGGGTACCAGGACTACTGGGCTAGCACAAGTGCTATCTGAAGGCTCAATTACACCTAGCTCCAACATTTTCTGGACTTCAGTCCTGATACAGTCCCTGACATGGTCAGGTTGCCTGTAGATTTTATTCTTGACAGGCAGACTGTCTCCAGTGTCCACCTCATGGGTGCACCAGGAAGTCTGACTAGGGGTCAGGCTAAACATATGTCTGTACTGTTGCAGAACTTGTCTGCACTCAGTTTGCTGATGGTCAGTGAGGCTGCTTGCCAAAGCAACACCATCTACTGACCCATCATCAGGGTTCTGCGAGAGCAGGTCAGGGAGAGGGTCACTCTCCTCCTCCTGTTCCTCATCAGTTGCCATGAGCAAGCCCATGTCAGCCCTGTCAACATATGGCTTTAATCTGTTGACATGGAGCACCCTCAGGGGGCTCCTGGGAGTTCCAAGATTCACCAGATAGGTGACCTCTCCCTTCTGTTCAACTATTGTATGGGGGCCACTCCACTTGTCTTGGAGGGCTGCTGGGGCCACAGGCTCCAACACCCACACTTTCTGTCCTGGCTGGTATACAGTCAGTACAGCCTTTGGTCATGCCAAGCTTTTTGTAATTCTTGGCTGGCCTCCAGGTTTTGGTTGCCTTTTTCATGTACTCAGCCATCCGGGAGCGGAGACCAAGTACATAGTCCATCACATCTTGTTTGGGGGCTTGAGAGGTAACTCCCAGCCCTCTTTACCAAACACAATGGACCTCTTACAGGATGCCCAAACAGAAGCTCAAATGGGCTGTAACCAACCCCTTCTGTGGAACTTCTCTGTATGCAAACAACAGGCAGGGAAGAAGAAGGTCCCATTTCCGCCTAAGCTTCTCTGGGAGTCCTTTAATCATTCCCTTCAAGGTTTTGTTGAAGCGTTCAACTAAACCATTGCATTGTGGGTGATAGGGAGTGGTGAACTTATAAGTCACACCACACTCCTTCCACATTGCTTTCAGATATCCTGACATGAAGTTAGTACCTCTGTCAGAGATGACCTCCTTTGGGAAACCCACTCTGGAGAAAACTCCAATGAGGGCTCTTGCCACCACAGGGGCTGTGGTGGTCCTCAGAGGAATTGCTTCTGGGTACCTGGTGGCATGATCCACTACCACCAGGATAAACCTGTGCCCAGATGCAGTTTGAGGGTCAAGGGGACCAACAATGTCAATCCCTACCCTTTCAAAGGGTACCCCCACCACAGGTAGTGGTATCAGGGGGCCTTTGTTGTGCCACCTGCCTTACCACTGGCTTGGCATGTGACACAGGAGCGACAAAACTCCTTTGTGTCCTCTGACATATGTGGCCAATGAAAATGTAGAACAAGCCTGTCCCAGGTCTTGTTTTGGCCCAAGTGACCTGCCAAAGGGATATCATGTGCTAGGGTCAAGAGGAACCCCCTAAACTTCTGAGGAATTACCATCCTCCTGGTGGCTCCAGGGGATGGATCTCTACCCTCAGAATATAGGAGTCCCTCATCCCAATAAACTTTATGGGACCCACTAGCACTCCCAGCAGCCTCAGCAGCAGCCTGCTGTCTGAGGGGTTCAAGAGAGGGGCAGCACTGTTGCTCCTTACTCATATCTTCCCTAGAAGGGCCCCCTGCCCCCAAGAACTCAACCTGATCAGGCTCAAGTCCCTCTGGGGCAGTTCCTTCTTCAGGATCTGCTTCACCTCCCTCTGGGGGTGAATCTGTGATCTGAGACAGAGGGAAGGCACTGCCTTTACCCTACTGCTCCTCCTCTTGGGAAGCATCTGGTCCATTGTTCCAGGATCCAGAGCTGGTTCAGTGTTATGCATTCTTGCTTGTGACCTGGTCACAGCAAATACCTCTGCAGGGATGCCCAACATCTCAGCATGAGTCCATAACTCTACTTCAGACCAGGCTGAAGTCTCTAGATCATTGCCCAATAGACATTCGACAGGGAGGTCTGCACTGACTACAACCTTCTTGAGGCCAGTTACCCCTCCCCAGGAGAAATTCACAACTGCCAGACTATGGTTGGTCCTGACATTGCTTGCATTGGTCACCTGGTACATTTCGCCCAGGATGATCTGTCCAGGGTCCACAAGATCCTCTGCCACCATGGTGACACTAGCACCTGTGTCCCTAAATGCCAAAGCCTTTTGCCATTTATTACAGGCTGCTGTTTGTATTTGCCCAGATTACTGGGGCTTACTAGGAAGGACATCTCAAGGTCTCCCTCACAAATCAGCATTGCCTGAGTGGGCACTCTGACTAGGTCAGAGTCCACTTCAGAACCCAGGGTCAACCCTACTACACCCTTATTCTGAGTACCACCTCCACCAGTAGCTGAGCTAGGGGGAACAGTTGCCTTAGGGGCAGGAGTGGTGGTGGTTTGGTCTTTGGACTTGTTACAATCAGAAGTCCAGTGCCCTTTCTGTTTACAGAATTTGCATCAGGGCTTCTTTTGGCCTTTTCCTTGTTGGATTGTGACTCCCCACCAGATGCAGATTTTTGGGGCCCTTGTGAAGACTTCTGGTCTTTTGACTTATCCCCACCTTTCTCAGAGCCCTTAGGATCTTGCTTCTTGGTGTCACCCCTTGGTTCTGGGGTTTCTGCCTTACCCTGGTTCTGACCCATTTGTCTGCCTTCTTTCCCAATTCTTGGGGAGGTCAGATCTGAGTCCACCAGGTATTGATGCAACAACTGGTTCTGGCAATTATTAAGGATCTGTTCTCTCATCATCAGATTATACAATCCCTTGAAATCAGTAACCCTACTGCCAACCAGCCAACCCTCCAGAGCCTTGGTTGCACAATCTACAAAGTCAGTCCAGTCCTGAGTCTGTGCCTTCTGGGTGTCTCTGAACTTCAACCTGTACTGCTCAGTGGTTAAGCCAAACCCATTTATCAGTGCACTCTTCAGGACTACATAATTATCAGCATCCTCTTCTCTAACAGTGAGGAGCTTGTCTCTACCTTTGTCTGAAAAGGAGAGCCACAAGATTGCTGCCCACTGCTTTTGGGGGACCTGCTGTACTCTACAGGCCCTCTCCATAGCAGTTATCCACTTGTGGATATCATCCCCACTCTGGTAGGGAGGAACAACCTTGCTCAGGTTCCTATGGTCTGGAATAGATGCTCTGCCTCTAGGGACACTGTTGCTGCCACCAAGGGGTTCTAACCCTCTCTTCTAGAAGCTCTCTGGATCTCCAGGGCTTCTCTATCTAGTGCCAACTGCTTGGTTCTGAGGGCAACTCTTGCTTCCTCATACTGCAGCAGTTTGCACATTCTGTCAGAGGAGCTCTCTCTTATGGGAAAGCATGAGTTCCTCTGCTGGACAAATTCTCTGCCAGAGTGATAAGAGTGGTCAGATTCCCTGGAAGGGGATCTATGCCTCTCATCCACTCTGTCAGTTCTCTTAGGGAGAATTCCTCTGTCCTTTTCAGGCCCCTTGGAGCCTGGCCCTTCAATCACAGAGTCTTGGTCATTCTGATTTTCATCATCTGACCCAGACACTGTAATTGACCCACCCCCTGATTCAGACCCATTAGCTCCTAGAGCCAATCTAAGATCATCTGCTGTCAGCAGATCTATCAGGTGTAGTGTGGAGGGACTCTGTCCTAGCTTCAGGTGTCTTTCAACACACATGGCTCTCAAGTCAGAGAAAGCCATGTCCTTATACTGAGGCTGAGTGGATCCACTGGTTCCACCCTTTAAGGACATTCTAGTGTTGTGCAGTGTTGTACTACCTACACTAGTTTGTGGCCTACTGATACTAGCTTGAGCTGTAGAAAGGGTTTGCTATCCCTTGGCACACAGCTCTAAGTTCAGTAGAACTTATTGATACTAACCTTGACTTTATATGTACCTTAAGTACCTATAGTGGTTTTCAGTTAGTAATTCAAATAGAGATTTTCTGGTAAAACAATAGCAAGCTGGAATCCCACACGCTGCCCACCAATGTGAGAAGTTGGCCTGGTATATGCTGTTCACTAATTAAAGTGGACACCTTGCACCAGAACAATTCGACTCTTATGGTAGATAGGTTTAAGACAACCTTTATAGAAAGCTATCCTAGTGGTAGCTGTGGAGAGCAGCCTTCAGGCTAAGTCTTGAAGGAATGTAAAGCAGCTTGTTTTACCACACAATCTCTTGAATCATCAAATGAAAAGACACCACACAGGTATATATATCAAATATATATGTATTTATTAATAAACACTCTCTACTAATCTCTTTATGAGATTAGAAGTCAGGAACATATGTACAAATCAAATGTTATCAAAATAAGTTTAGCACAATCGAATATCACAATCTTAGTTTGGCTAGACCTAGGTCTAGGGCATCTAGAATCGAGGGACCCCCAAGAACCACCCCAGGTAGTTGTAGGAGACCCACAGGGGACGGACGCGGTGTCCTGGCACCGGTGCGAGTCCTGTACGAGTCTTTGCGCACAGACGCGATTGAGATTTCAATGTTAGAGGTCCCTTGCGTGTTCGAGGCGAACACACCGATCGGTCCTTGTACGAGTCGAAGGACGCGGTTACAGATAGAGTTGCAAGGGAGTTGGACGCGGTGTGTCTAACACAGACGCGAACCATGTACGAGTCAGCGCGATAGTCGCACTTGGAAAGTAAGAGTTTTAGGGCACTTCTAGGATAGCTACAAGCAAGTCACTTACAGGGTAAGTAGTTCTAGGGCCCACACCCACAGGAGCACCGTAGTGCTGAAGTTACCTCACCCAGGGGAGCCGGGTGCATAGGTGTTCTTTGGTGTCGGGTCCCGGCGTCGTTTTCAATGGGAGCCAGTGAAGACTTGCTGCTTGCGGCGACAGGAGAAGTGTTCGGAGGAATCCAAGCCTGGATTCAGAAGATGGAAGACCTGAAAGCAGAGGGGACAGTGTTCAAAGTCACTTGGCAGTGACTCGGGGCAAGGAAGATGGATGCCCACCGTCGTCGCAAGATTCAAGTCATTCACGGGTGCCTTGACTCTTCAGCCACGAGGTCCAGGAGGCGTCTATGACAACCAGGAGCTGGATTCTGCGTGTGCCATGACGTCTGCAGCTTACTGCGGTGTCGGCGACTCAATTGGAGCCAACAAGCCTTGGTAACAGCAAGTCTTGGGGAAAGTGTAAAAAGTCAATGGCGCAGACCAGCAAGGTCTGAGGGACTCACCCAGCGAGGGTAAGTCTGGGCCGGCCTGGAGCAACCAGGGGAGCTCTTGGGTTCTGTAGGAAAGCCTTCAGGGGACCCACAAGCTGGCTGGCAAGTGATCGCAAAGACGCCTCGGGAGGATTCGCTCAACAGGGGCCCACGGTCACTCGGGACATGGTAGGCCTCTGATCTTCGGAAGGATTCCTGCTGGAGGCTAGGAACACACTTGGTCCAAAGCACAAGTTCGTAGAATGTTGTGAAGGGGTTGCACTTGACAATAGTGCACAGTACCCAGGGGTCGCAGTTCCTCATCACTCTTGGGGTCCACTGGCCTCAGTTTCGCTGGGGACTCACGATGGTCTTCGAGAAGTCAGGAAATCCACTTCTTGGGCAGCAGGGACTTCGGACTCCGGCGGGAGCGGCATAGTTTGCAACCGTTGTTTGTAGTTTTTGGTGCCTGCCAAGCAGGGAGTCACTCTTTGACTCCAAGGAGATTCTTCAGTCTTCCAAAGGTAGTGGAACATCGAAGGTCCAGGATTCTTCTTCAGAGCGTCGTCCAGGGGTATCTAGTTTGCAATGCACAGGTTCCCCCTCTTATACTAAAAGAAAGGGAGGGACTAGCTCTATGACCCCACCTATGGGAGGGTCAGGGGAGTGGGTGGTACACCTACTTCCCTTTGTCCAGTTTCACGCCAGAGCAGGGGCCGGTAGCCCCTGAGCCGGTTTGAACTGGGGTATGCACAGAGGAGCCTTCTGCTCCCCCAGTGCAGGACTTCAAAGCACTCTAAGAGTGCACCCACCCAGCCCCAATACACTAAACCCTATCTGGGAGGTGGTCACACCCCCTTGGGACAGGATATCTAATGTCGGGCTTCCTCCAGTGCGAGTGTTGGTCATCAGCAGGAGGGCAGCCCAGTGTCTGTGACTGGTGGCATCCATTTTGTGATGCCAGGGCTCTGCAGGATTCTACCGCGTTTCCACAGTAGGTACATGTCTATCCCTCTAGAAGGGTGGAATGCTACCCCCGCCGCCAGGACTGGCGGGGGGGTAGTATTCCAAGATGTTTGACACCAAACACGACATGTTTTGATGCAGCCATTCCAAAATTAGCATTCTACCGCAAGGATATAATGCACTTAAAAGTATATGGTTTAACCGCATCCACAAACAGCCCCAGAGAATGGACTCTGAGAGCTGCAGAGGGGCCCTGCTCAGGCAGAGGCACCCCCTCACATGGAAACTAAGCACCCTGCCCTCAGGATTGATAGGACCTGCTTTAGGGGTGACTGATAAGTCTCAATGTGTGTGCAGGAGAGATATAGGGGACCAATATCTCAGTGAGGGGTGCTAGCACTTCCTCACCCAGGCTGCAGTAGCAGGCCTGTGGTGTCAGATTTAGTCTGCTTCCCAGGGGTGGCATAATACATGCTTCAGCCCCTGGTAGGCCTGTGAAGTACTTATGCCCTTGGTACCTAAGGTACCATATACTAGGGACTCATAAGGTACCACAGTATCCAATCACTAGTGCACCTAGAGTGCACTCCAAGTCATTTAGAGAGAACAGAGAGGCTGGGGCCCTGATTAGCAGGGACCCAGCCAGACTATAGCCAGAAACCAGTGTAAACATCAGAAAAAAAGTGGGGGCAACATAAGAGGCAGATCCTACTCTCCTACATTTACTCAAAGAGATTCAATACTGATTTGGCCCAGAGATCCAACCATGAATGAGCCCTGATAAGAGAAAATGTTTACTGCTTGGCCACAATATCAAAGTTGCTGATTTAATAAGGCAGGATTCTATGCAGCAATAGATTCATTGACTATACACACATCCCCTCACACTGAGATGAACAGAGGTCTGGGTGAAGACCTGGTAGAGCAGAACAAAAGGATCTCCTTTGAAGACCCCATAGCAGACCTTGGAGTTAAAGGACTCCCTCTTTGTTTGTTTTCTCCCACCCCCCGCCCTTCCATTCTGGAGCATTAGCTGATCAGAAGTTCTTCCTTGGATAGACACTGTTTTAGAGGTGAGTGGAGGTCCAACACTGTCACCATGGACAAGTACTCCAGGTGAGTGGCGTGACAAACATCTTACCTCCTGCTTCACTTGATACATTTCAATAAGGGTAACAAGTTTTTATCATTTGTTTGTGTTCCATATTGCAATTAGCATTATATTCCAACTGATCTCATTTTGAGCAGGAGCTCAGGTCGGTCGACATGACAATTGGCTTTTGATGACTTACCATGCTACTCGCTATTTGTGCTTTAAACGTGTTAGACTGTTCGGCTTGCCAATAAAAAGTTGTGGTTTGTTTTATCACTACCATCCATCAAAAGTGGTCATCAGATGTATGAAGCACTATATAAATGCAATTGCAAAATAATACAATAAAATAAGTAGTTTATTCAGGTTTGCATAATAGGCACATGAGTAAAATATGGGTAAGTGTGAAGAAGTGGTTTTCTCAGAGCTGTAACCATGAAAATGGTGAAAGTGGTTTAGAAAGTGTATCCCATAAAGATAACACTAACAGTAGTGTACATCAGGTACATTCACACACATTTTGTAGAGCACATACTACAGTTGTGTGAGTTCTACCTAGTTGTACCTGGCATGTGTATGGTCACATATTTGGTGAAATGCACCAATTAAGCAAAAAATACAGAAGGGTGTATATTATAGGAAATGTGCTTGGTTAAGTAAAATGTTGAAACTAATAGAAATAAAGTTAACATTTTGCAATTGTTCAACACTACACATGACCAGGTTATTCTATAACTGATGCAAGCAGGTGTCCATTCAAAAACGCATTTTGTAGCACTTTTTTGGAGTACTACAAAACATACCACAAAATGCTATTCACAAACCTACCTGCTGAGTTTACACCCCCCTCTCCCATATTTTTAGTGCAGAGATTTCCACCTTAATGCTGAGTCTCAGCACATATGAGTACACATTTTAGCTGTAAATGTGGGAATGATGGGGTGGGATGAAAATAGGGAAAACTTACTAGTATGGAGGGGTGAGGGGAGGGTTGTTGTAGTACCCATGCACAAAAAAGTAAGCACATTGCTATTCAGAAACTGTACTTCTAAAGTTACTACAGTCAAAAAGAGACCCAACACTGTAGTATATTACTCTAGCTTAGAACTGAAGCAAGTCCAGCACCACACGTGGTCAACCACCAGTATTGCAAAACCCTTCTATTGAAATTAATGGACTTAGGGACTTAAACTAAAAAGATATGGGCGATAATGTTAAATTAAAATAAACAATTTGAAAATAGCTAACAATATAAAAAATTATAATATGATATTAAAAAACACATTTTATTTGCATATAAAAATTTTAATAATCTTTTTCCATTTTAATATTTTTCCATTTTGATATTAATGGAACAATAAATTGTATTAAACATACTTAAATTACTTTTAATCAGTTCGATACATTACTTTTACTAATTTGTAATGCATTAGAAAATCCTTTTTTAGTTTAGGTGGATTTTGTTTTTTAAATTTAACTTGAGAAAATAAGTTTAATGTAGTTGAAATTATTTACATGAAATATTTATTTCAACATTTATTTATTTGTGCTTGAGCACTTTCTTCTTTAGTTATACATCTAAAATGAATATAAACAAATAATTTACATTAACACTTAACATAAAACAATTTTTACAAACTTTTCCAAGTCTAATACATTTGTGATATATAGAATAATGAAAAGAAATGTAAGTATATTTAATACAATTTATTCTATTCTATTCTATGAACATTTGTAGAGCGCATGGCTATCCTAGGGCATCCCAGTGGTAGCATCTGCAACACAGACTGACCATACTACACTTTAGGGGTTAGTTGTTAAACAGCCAGGTTAGTTTTTAGGTGTTTCCAGAAAATCAATTCATTATCAGTGAGCCAAAATGTATAGGGGAGGGAGCTCCACAGTGTTCCCGTATTAAAGTAAAGCTAAAGGAGCGACCTCCGCTTCTCATTCTTCGAATATGGGGAACTGTAGCCAATGGAGCCTTAGTTGATCTAAGGGTTCTGCCCAGGGTGTAGGGTGAAATCAGAGGCAGAAGTAGAGGGGGGCCTTTTGTTTGAAGTGCCCTGTTTGCTATTCATAAAGCTTTGAATTTCACCCTCTGATCTACCGGAAGCCAATGGAGAGTGACCTAGGCCTGTCGGGCTGATTTATATCTGGGGGCATTGAGCAGGATACGGGTTGCCGTGTTCTGCACAACTTGAAGATTCTTGGTTATGGATTTAGGCACTCCCAAATAGAGCGAATTCCCGTAGTCCAGCTGAGAGAGATTTAGTGCCTGGACTATGAGCCTTCTGGATAAAAGGAGGAGCAAGTATAAACCTTTACGCAATATTCAAAGTAGGACATAGCAGCTGGCCAAAGGTTTTGTTGCCTGGGCATCCATTGACAGGGATTTGTCCAGCTAAAACCCCAGGTTTTTTCTGAACATCTCGGGGGCAGGAGGCATGCCTAAGCAGTCCAGCCAGCCTAGCCTCAGGTGCGGGTTTGTGCTGATACCTAGTATCATAAGCTCTGTTGTCTCCCTGTTCAGCTTGAGGCGGGACCTGGCCATCCAGCTTGCTACCTACTCCATGCAAGGTCCCAAAGAGGAGGTTCGGGTCCCGTATTTGGGGACATGAGAAAACACCAATTGTGTGTCAGCAGCATATGACACTATCGATATCGAGGGCACATGTATAAATTGAACACTTCATGGGGAATGTATCCGAAGAACAGGATTTGTCAAAGACCTGAAAAGTCCTGTCCTTCAGAAATGAGGTGAGCCATTTCAAGGCTACTCCTGTGACTCCTGCATTGTTGGTTCTTTAAATGAGGATGTCATGATTTACAGTGTTGAATGCTGTACTTAGGTCAAGGGGTATGATGACTGCCATACCTCCCTGACCTAACAGCAATTTCAGCTCCTCCACTACTCCCAGGAGGGCGGTTTCTGTACTATGCTTTGGTCGAAAACCCATCTGGGTTGGGTGCAGGACATTATTTGCTTCTATGAACCCAGATAGATGCTGGTTCACATGTTTCTCCCTTAACAAACTCAGTCGTGGGAGCAGCAAGATAGGTCTGTAGTTCCCTGGGCAGAGGGAGTCCAGGTTGGGTCTTTTCAAAATGGCTTTTATCACTGCATGTTTCCATGCAGGTTGTACCGTTACCTTTGCTAATGAAAGATTTGCCATTTCTAGTAATACTTAAAAGATGTACTCTGCTGCTTTTGAGAGAGTGATTGGCAGAGTGGGATCAAGCGGGGATCCTAATTTCACTTTGTTGAATAATGCTGCAAAGCTATCCGGAGTGATGCTAGTGAAGTCTGAGATGATGAATTTCTTTATTTATTTATTTAGAATTTATTGGTACATTTTTTTATAATGGAAATGGTTATTAAAATATGTTATAATTAAATAGAAAAGATGTACTATTTTTATATAGCTTATATTTTAATTTTAAATAAACAATAATTATTTATTTGTTTAAGTAATGTAAATAATTTTATTTAAATTAACATTATTTCCTATTGAGTTTTCATTTAACATTATCTCCATTATTTCCTAACAATCATTCAATCAAGGACATTTGTACAGTGCACAGCTGCTTCATCAGAAGCGTCTCGGTGCTTATGACGTAGGGAGACTGACTTCAAGTGGCATCCATCATTGAAGACTAATATTTATCAAAAATAAATGTTTTTAATTCTTTTTCAAAGGGAGAGACCAAAGGATCCCTATGAAGGTTGCCTGTGAGAGAGTTCCAATGTTTAGCCGCCAGAAACATAAAGGAACTGCCTCCCGGTCTAACCTTGGAAATTTTAGGACCTGTTTTAAATGGAGATTGTTAGACCTGAGTGATCTGTGTTGCTTATAGGGGCAAGGTCTGTTTCTCAGATAAGATGAACCTTCACCTGCAAAAGTTTTAAATGCAAAAGTGAGGGCCTTAAATGTGATGTACTTAGTAACTGGCAATCAATGTAGCAGCTTCAGATGGGGGGGCAATAGACTGCCGAAGATGAATTCCCCAGATAAGTCTTGCTGCTGCATTTTAGAAGATCTGAAGTCTTGGAATTTGAAAGGCAGGCAGGACCAAATAAAGACTGGTGGCATAGTCTAAGCGGCAGGTCACCAAAGTACGAACCACTGTTTTACCCATAGCCTCAGTTACTAGGTGAAACAGCTGCTTTAAAGATTAAAGTTTGGTGAAGCAGACAGATGATATTGTCCTAATTTAAGTTGAAAAGGAGAGGACTGAGTTAAATACCTCACCCAAATTTCTAGCAGAGAAGGCGGTAACAGGAGTGGGATTTAGTTCTTCAGGCCACCAGAGGCGGGGTGGACCCCTGGGGCCAAAGAAAAGAACTTCAGTTTTATCATAATTAAGTTTGAGGAAGTTAGCATCCATCCAGCCAGCGACTTCCTCAAGGCACTCTTTAAGCTTGAGGAGGGCATCATCCGAATGTTTCTGAAAGGACAATAAGAGCTAAGTGTTGTCTGCACGTTACCACCTTCATACCCAGGAGTCAATCAAACCAACCGAAGGAGCTAGATATAAATTAAAAAGAGTGGGGCTCAAAGATGAGCCCTGTAGAACTCCATATAAAAGGGATTTAGGGAGAGACGAGACAGGATGGAGATGAGCCCATTGAAATTTGTCCTCCAAGAAGGATTTCATCCATGAGACGTCCCTTCCTTGAATGCCTTCCCATTTAATTCTATCTATAAAGGGCGGCATGTGAAATTGTATCAAGCAAGCAAAACCATCATAGCTGAGCTTCCACCATCCAAGTTCTATCTAATGTACTCCATGACTGCTGGTAGAGCAGATTCAGTGCTGAAGACTGACTGTAAGTCAGATTACGAGTCATGAAGTAGGCAATTAGTTTCCACAAAGGAAGATAACTGTCAAGTTTCCAGTTTCTCTAAGATTTTAGCAGGCGCCGGCAGAAGGGAGATGGGTCTTTAATTACTCAGCATGGTGTGATCTGTATTAGTTGTCTTAAGAAGGGATAAAAGGAAAGCTTGTTTCCAATCAGAGGGAAAAAGACCTACTTCCAAGAAGGTGTTCCAAATTTTATTAAGCACTGCGTTAATGGTATGGGAGATCATCCTAATGATTTGCGGTGGGCAAGGATCTGCAGTCAAATCTGAATAACATTTCTCCAGTTCTTTAAAAAAAACTCCCTCTGCGATCATGAAAAAGTGAGTGAGAAGATGATTTTGAGGTTGTAAGGAAATTACCTGCACCACTGGTTCGGTTACTGAGGGGAAAGTAGCATACAATTTCTGAATTTCCGCATAGATAATGGAGGATAAATCATTGCAAAGTTCATGGAAAGGACTAAAATTTCTTTGTGTGACTTTATGGGAAAGGAATGACTTAACAGTTTTTGAAAATTCATGTGAAGTATTTGTAGCTGCTGCTATACAAGAGGAAAAATACTCCCTCAGCGCTCTTGGAGTTAATTTGCAAATTTTGCTGAGTGCCGTTATATATTTGGTCTTAGGCTCATGGCAATAAGACTTTCTCCAGATACGTTCCAATTTCTTACATTGGCTCTTCTCTTCCCTTAAGGAAAGGGAAAACCAAGGGGCCGTGTGCTTAGTCCATTTTGCCACATGCGTTTTCAGTGGTGCCATTCGAAGAGTGTTGCAGTACCAGTTGTTGCCCGTGTGTAGTGGTAGATTTATTACTGTGTTTTTCAAGGCTAACAAATACTTGTAAATTAGGCTGCACCCCTCTTTTCATTGTAGATGTACACATGTAATTTACTCACTAGTGTAAGATACCTAAGTGAATAGCCGGATAAAGAGTAAAGTACACATATGTACAGTTATAGAATAGGCTTGTTAATTTACTTTGAGAAAGCCCATGATTCCCATCAGTACTTATGCATATGCCAAAATTCATTTCTGAATTATGCACTACTGAAAAGATTTGTGAAATAGCAAAATTCTAATATATGTATTTATTTATTTATCCTACTGCTGCAACTAATAGACTAATACAGGCCAAAGGGTAAAAAGAGTGCTTCGCAAGAAACAACAACAGATAACATCTTTTTTAAGTTTGAAAATGGCTTTATTTGATAAAAATAAATATGACATTGTACAATAAATAATAAAGCATATCATAGAATAAAAGAAGGCAATGCTAAAAACTAAAAAGGGGAAGGGAAAAGGAGAAAGCGGCATCAGTTTGGGAAACCGAGATCCAGCGAGTCCACAGGGACCCCTTTAAGTTGAACCCTGCTCGGAAAAAGCCTAGGAAAATTCTAGTATACATCCAATCCTATCTTCTTAAGGAGCAATTACTGGGGGCGGCCCTCAAACTTAAGACAATACAGGTTCATGATGCCTCCTTCAGAATTCGATCCGATATCTCTCGGGTCACAGAAGATAGGAGATGGGAACTGGGTAAGCGGATGGACGCATCAAGGGACCAGGGAGCTCAAGTCCAGCTGCGATTTCCTGCTTTCTTAAAAGTTGTTTGGACAAATAAAATGTATAATTTCAGGTTTCCGGAGGAAGTAGATAGCTTCTTGGCACAAACTAAATCCAGCTTATAGTTTATGGATTAAGGGAATTCAGCATTTATTGTTATTTTGATTTCTTTATCTACGTTGGAGGCTAGGGGGCTCTGGCTCGAAAGGCAATATTCTATTGCCAATGGGTAGTCAGGGAGGGTTCCCGTGGGTGGGTTGGGGGGGTTTGGGGGGGTTGGGGGGTAGTGGGGATTTTCACGTTTGTTGGTGGGGAGCATTGGAATTTTTTTTTTTTGAAGTAATTATAATTTCATGTGACATAACAACCTCCAGTAGTTACAGCAGAGGGTGGAGTCAGGATAATGGTGGGGGATAGACCTGTTTGGGGAGGGAATCGATATCTTGAAATTTTAAGTTGGAATGTTAACGGCTTAAGGGTTAAAGGAAGACAGCGCCTGATTCTTCAATACTTAAAAAATAGTTCAGCTAGGATCCTTATGATCCAGGGGACCCACCTTCTACAAGCAGAATGTAAGGCACTATTTGGAAAACAAAGATGGGTTGATAAGATTATAGCTTCTGACCAGCAATGCTGCTCAAAGGGGGTTGCCGTTATACTAAAAGTGAATTCAGGAGCTGAGCTTATCAAGTCACAGGTAGATGACAGAGGACGTTGGGTTATAGCGGAAATTAAATGTCAGGAGCCTAAATATACATTAGCTAGCTATTATGGGCCTAATGAGGACAATACTATACCTCTGAACAATCTCTGTCTTGTCTTGGCCGATTATGAGGCTCCTCTGATATTGGGAGGAGATTTCAATGTGCTCTTAAATAACAAGCTAGATTTATTTTTATTTATTTATTTATTTAGGGCCTTTTCTCGAAAGCAGATAGCAGTTCCGCGCGTTAAAGCCCATCTTTTGAATATTTTAAAAATCTTAACCTCTGTGATGTATGGCGGAAAAAAATGGAAGAGAGTAGGGAGTACTCCTTTTATAGCAAGAAGAATTCCCATTACTCTAGAATCGATTACATATTTATGGAGCATTCAAATCTTGATAAAGTTAGCTTAATCAAATATTTGCCTATACATTTATCTGATCATGGTGCAGTAGCTCTTAACCTGGAACTCCCTCTAGAGCTCACTCTGAGGAGATGGACATTAAATAGGAGATTTCTTTTGCAACCTTCAACTCCTGGTTTTTAGAAGTTTGAAATTGCTACTTTCTTCCAAAACAACGTAGGGTCTGCCCCCCTGTATATTGTCTGGGATACCTTTAAGGCCTGGATGAGAGGGTTACTAAAAGGGGCTGTTGTGGGCTGGGCTAGGGCAGAGAGGAAAGAACTGGCCGATTTAGAATTACAGATAGCACGGGCAGAAACAGATTTAAAGGCGAGCTGTCCTCTTGAAGCAGAGAACGATACCTTAATAAAGAGAATTGAGGAGCTCCAGCTGAAGTTCAGACTTAAGTCTGAAGAGATCTTACTTCAAAAATGGGAGGCAAGCAAAATGAGGGACTTTGACCAAGGGGAGAACTGTGGAAAGCTTCTTGCCATGAAGAGCAGGGTCGATAGAGCTAACAATTATATTAGTAAAATTAAAATGGGTACACAACTCACAGAGGATAAAGGGAATATAGAACAGGCTTTCGCGCACTTTTTTCAGAAGCTATATCGAGAAGACCTTCAGGGTGTAGAGGAACATATTGATAGGTGGCTTAAAGAGAAACAGCTTCCAAAAATAACTGAGGCTAGTCAAGAAATTCTCTCACTAGAAATAACAGGGAGTGAGATATTATCTGTTTTAGATTAGGGGTGGGCAATGAACTGCGCTCCGCTAGCGGAGTTTGCAGAGAATTGTTAACTACGCATTTCATTAAATCCACAGAATTCAAGCAAAAACTCTGTTCCGCCGCGTAGTGGAATCAGCTACTAAACTGCATCCACAAATGCTTTGATAAAGCAACTTTACTTGCTAAAAAGCATATAACCAATTCACAAAAGTGAACTTTGCAATAAAAATATCAGCCAATGAGAGAGGTGATGATTTTGGAATCCCCCCTAACATAGGGGGAGGACCAAGCAGATGCCTTGAACACAAAGAGCACATCATGCTGAACGATTCAGTGGTGGTCCCATCCTGTTAGGACCACCCCAAGCACAGTCATGGGCAAGAATACAATCCCAACCAAAGGCCCTGCAAAGCATTATGGGATGAGATTAGCAGTGGGCAGTGAATATTATAGTATCCAATATCAAAATAATTCTACAAAGAGCTGCAGTTCAACTCCTCGTTACTAGGTGTCCCTCACGAGTCAAATGCAAAAGCATTGAAATGATTACATCAAGCTGCAGTTCCACTAGTCGTTACTAGATGTCCCTCACGAGTCAAATGCAAAAGCATTGAAACCCTTTCATGAAGCTGCAGTTCCACTAGTCGTTACTAGGTGTCCCTCACAAGTCAAATGCAAAAGCATTGAAACCCTGAGCTGAGAGCTAATACTATAAATTCTACAAAGAGCTGAACTGCAGCTTCATGAAAGGGTTTCAATGCTTTTGCATTTGACTCGTGAGGGACATCTAGTAACGACTAGTGGAACTGCAGCTTGAAGTAATAATTTCAATGCTTTTGCATTTGACTCGTGAGGGACACCTAGTACCGACAAGTTGAACTGCAGCTCTTTGTAGAATTATTTTGATATTGGATACTATAATATTCACTGCCCACTGCTAATCTCGTCCCATCATGCTTTGCAGGGCCTTTGGTTGGGATTGTATTTTTGCCCATAACTGTGCTTGGGGTGATCCTAAGAGGATGGGACCACCGCCGAATCGTTCAGCAAGATGTGCTCTTTGTTTTCAAGGTATCTGCTTGGTTTTCTCCCTAGGTTAGGGAGGATCTCAAAATCATCACCTCTCTCACTGCTTGCTAGTTTTTCATTTTCACTTTTGTGAAATGATTATATGTATTTTAGCATGTAAAGACAAAGATACTTGTTATTTTACCAAAAGTATATGAGGTGTCTGTTTTATTAAGTGTGAAGCGTTGCGGAATTCACTGAGTTTCTGTTCAACTTTGTGGAGTTCCGCGTAGTAGTACTCTGCCAACTACGCCAACCCTTATTTTAGATACAGCTAAATAAGGGAAAGCGGCAGGCCCCGATGCGATCCTGATTGAGGTTTATTTCATGTTGAGGGAGGAAATTATCCCGGTCTGGTTGAAATTGTATAATGAGATCTTAAACGGACGCAGTTATCACTTTGATTCTGAAGCCTGGTAAGGATCCAACCCAGTGCCATTCATATCGGCCAATTTCATTATTAAATGTCGATTATAAGGTCTTTGCTGGGATTTTAAATAATCGGCTTTGCAAGATCATAGGGCCAATAATTCACGAGGATCAAAAGGGCTTTCTCCCGGGCAGGCAGATGTCAGAACTGGTACACACTTTAATTGGGGCGGTGGATCTGGCGTCATCTCAGGGTCTCCCTCTTTCAATCATTACTGTCGACGCAGTCAAAGCCTTCGATCGTGTGAATTGGCATTTCCTGGATAGGACCCTGAAGGTCTTTGGCTTTGCCGACGGTTTTAGAGAAGTTATTAAAAAAATATATAAATCACCTCGGGCTCGGGATCCTGGTCCATGGTACCCTTTCTCCTGTTGTTAATATAGGGCGTGGTACCAGGCAGGGTTGCCCATTGTCCCCTATTCTATTCGATATATACATTGAACCTTTAGCCCAGAGTTTAAGACTAAATAAGATCGCTCCTTTTGAAGTAAATGGGTTTGTGAGGAAACTAGCACTCTATGCGGATGATTTAATTTTATTATCCTCTAATGTCGACACTACACTCCCGGAGCTTTTTGTTGAAGCCCAGATTTTTGGGAAATTCTCTGGCTATGAAATAAACAATGACAAAACTGAGATTATGGCATGGAACATCACTGATCAGGAAGGGATTTTCGCTAGGGAGCTTAGATATCTCAGAGTTATAATAACTCAGGACCTTAGAGAAATTCCAAAAACTAATCTAGTTAGAGTTTCGAAAGAGGTTGATGTTCTATTAAAAAGATGGCAGAATATTCCACTCTCCCACTATGGTCGGGTTAACTTGATCAAAATGTGTGTCCTTCCGAAATACACCTATCGCTTCAATAATATTCCACTAGAATTTGCAAAAGCTAACATTTTTAAAATTCAGGGCAAGATATCCTCCTTTATCTGGGCAGGTAAAGGGATCAGGCTGTCCTGGAAAAAACTTAGGCACAAATTAACGCAAGGGGGCATGGGCTTACCAGACCTCCAGCTCTATTGTTGGGCTTACCAATTAAAAAATTGTAGGATGTTATTGCTTACCCCAGATGACTCGTTGATTGGTAGCATGTTTAAAGCTATGCTAGACGGTGTAGTGGAGTTAGAATTCATGTACAAATTCAGCTCCCCTAAGTTTAAATAAAAAATCCGTCTGAAGACGTTGCGTATGGCGGCCAAGCTATGGTCGGATTGTCGAGACTGCCTGGGACTTTCCTATTATAGCGATTGGGCACCAGTGTGGGGCTCTCCTGGAACACCGGAGTGTCTTTTGGACGCTCTAGCTCAGCCACTAAAAGAGGCCGGAGTCTCACACTGGAAGGACGTCGTAGTGGGTAATAAATGTCATCCTTGGGACTTTTGGTGCCATATTACGAGTGGAGCTCTGTCTAGGTTCAAGTTTTACCAGCTCTTATCTTGGTGTAAGAGTCAACGCCGGTCCCTTTTGGAAGATAATCCTGTGGAAAACGAATTACAAGATCTGGCCCGGAGGAAGAAAGAAGTGGCTCAATGGTATAACCATCTTCTGGCTGCAGTAGATAGAAAGATGGAAAAACCATACCGGGTCTGGGAGAACTACTTGCTGAGTGAAGAGCTGAAAGATTTATGGCAAGTATCTATAGACATTCTTTACCCACTGATTAAATCTGCTCCACTCAGAAGAAACCACTTTTTCACACTCCACAGGATATACTGGTCCCCTCTTAAAATATCCAGAATAAAGGGCGGTGGAGAAGCTAGTTGTCTGAGATGTGGTTTCCAGAATGCAGATGACGTCCACGTATTTGCCTCCTGCCCCAAGATACAAGAATTTTGGAGAGACGTGGGTAAGACTATCTCTAGGGCCCTGGGTACTGATGTGGAGGTAAGCCCACTTCTTATTTTATTTGGCATTGTATCTATGTCGGGTGGGGTGCGAGACCCGATAGGGTTGCAACATAAATTAGTGTTTTACTTGATCTTGTTGGCCTGGAGAGAGATTTGTAAATTGTGGCGTCAGATGGTTCCTCCTACCTGGAATGCCTGGTGGAATTCTGTAAGATATTTTAGAGCTTTAGATCAGAGGGTACATGTATATAGAGAAAGGCCAGATACTGGGATATTTTGGAACTTGTTGGATGATCCATCTTTCGATTAGATCAGATTGGATTAAGGTATAGGATAAGTTCCAATGATTAAAACCTCTGGGTCAGCTCAGGTTGTGTATAATACGGGCGTTCCCCGTAAAGAACACCAGCTGAGATTGGAACCACCAAGTTATATGCACCAGAGGTGGACCAGGTCGAGAGGTTGCTATAGCTACGGAGGTCATATGAGGAAAAGAAAAAAAAAAAAATTAATTTAAAACACAATAATAATAAATAAATAACTGTTCCTAATACAATAGGATAATATGTAACAATAGAATATAATTAAGTAAACAACAATATTTATAACCTTCAAGGTGGTTTGGGTACTTCTTCAATATAGGGATTATGAAGAGTTGTCTTATTAGCTGATGCATCCAAAAAGTCTGTGATAGGCAACCCAAGGAGATCTCTTTTAATTGCAAGTGAGATGGGATATACGTAAGCTCTATCTAACCTATGATTATAGCAGACTCCATACCACCATGCCTGGAACGATAGAGCAGAGGTGTCCTTCCATGCCTTAGTAATCTGTTGAAAAGCAACAGCAAGGAGTAGATCGATGATCTGTGCCTCGGTGGATTTGGACGACCAAACCTCAGAAACACTTCCCAAAAAGATATGGATAAGAGAGAAAGGGACATGTGTGTGAAAAATGGCGTTGATTTGTTGCGAAACTCGGACCCAAAATGCATGAGTAAGCGGACATTCGAATAACATGTGTTTAAGGTCTGCTGGTGAAACAGTACAAGACCAACAAATAGAGGATGTGTCAGGATTAATCTTATGTAGTTTAGCCGGAGTGATTAGGAGTCTATTGCAGATAAAAAACAAGGTTTGAGTAGTGTTCGCTGCTCTAGAAGACTTCCTTATTTTAGACCAGATTTTATTTCATAATGGAATAGAAAAAGAGTTACCCAGATCACTTTCCCAATTACATTCTATTTCTGATTTATCTCGAACAACAGGAATATCTGTTAAGTGCTTATAAATTTGAGATGCAGAGGGGTTGTTACATAAAATCGTTTTTATAGAAGAGGGAGAGGAAACAAGTGAACAATTAGAGGATAAAACATTATAAGAAGATTGAGCCACTGCAATTAGAGATATGTACTTGGGGGGGGCGCTAGAGGGCGCCAAGCAAGATGGACGCACTGATGTGAGGCTCCTGCAGTTCGGGGACATAATCCGCTACTAATCCGCATTATCCCGGTATATTATGCGACGGTGACCACCCCCCAAGCTCCGTCAACGTCCACGCCATGTCCTGAGCCCATTATAACACCTGGCTGCGCCCTACAGGCAACGAAAATCATCGCCGACCGTCCCTGACCACGCTTCTGGTAATGGTGACGAGCCGCGCGGCCTGGACTGACTCGCACGTAAGAGGAGCTGGCTGCTGAGAACGGGTGCCTGTGGCTACACAGCGACGAGAATCGCACGCATCACCTACTTCGCTGACCCCTGGGAAGCGCCTGGACGCTGCCGTTTGCTGGCTGAAGACTCGCTGAGACGTGGACCTCGGGGGAAGAGAGGCTCGACCAGAGCGAGGCGCTTGGAGCGGATCGAAGGAGCCCTCTCGGCGGAGGTGAGTGTTGCTGCAGCCCCTGCACGCATCGCCCAGCTCCGCTGCTCCGATGCGAGGAGAGCGGCGCGCAAAGCCCGAGGCCCTGTCCGGGAGCTCCGAGACTCGCAACTGAGGCCCTCCGCGGAGACCAACGGCCCCAGGGCTACACATATGCGGTGGCGCGCAGAGCACTACGGAGCTGCCCGACCCCTGCTGGCCCTGCTCCGATAAGACAGCGCCGCGTGAGCGCTAAACAACCCTAACTTTTTTCGCCACGCTCCCGGATACATCTGGGGCCCCTGCTGACTCCGGAGGGGTGTAGAGTAACTTTGCCTCCCGCGCTAGAGGGAAAACCCGAGCTGCTGCTTCTCCCTGCTAGATCCAACCTCCCTGCGGCCTAGTCGAAGAGCAGGAGGTGCCTGCACCAAACCTGCTTAATATTCAAGAAACGCTCTAACCAGGAAAAAACTACGTGGGACACCACAATACGCCTGTAAGCTAGCACTCACTGGAAGCTCATACACCCCCGCGACTCTGCTACTGAAGACACCGTGAGCACGAATATAGGAGCAGCGGCTGGTGGAGCATTGTGAGGACCCAGCGGGCTGTGGTACGCCCGGTGACGTACCGGGGAAGCCGCCCCTACGACCCGCATTCCGCGCACTGTCACTGCCGGATGGCAGCTACCCCCTGCTGCGAGGAGGATTTATCGCATTGCCCACACAGAGCCTGCACCGCTGGGGTTGTACGCGGGGAGCACCGCCAGAAGAACGCGAGACCTACCTCCCCCAACTGGCGAACCGAGCGATGCTCCTGCCTCGCGCCATAACCTCTGCGACACCTCCACCTGGGGCGCGGCGCAAACCTCCTTCGACCTCGGCTCAGTCGGGGACTACGCAACCTGTCGACCATGGGTAAACCTGACGGAAGACAACCTAAAATAACCTTTGATACCCGGAAGACCTCCCGCTCTCAATCAGAGCCAGATGAGGACCGCGCGGAGGCTCCAACAACTTCAACAGCGGATCTGAAAGAACTGTTGCTTGTAATGCAGTCAAGCCTCATGTCGATAGAGTCCAAAATGGACTCTATGTCATCCAGAATGGATGGCCTTACACAAAGAGTTGAAAAACATGACGACCGTCTCGCTGAGGCTGAAAGACGTATATCCGACCTTGAGGACACGGTCAGCGCCACCACCAGCCACACCCTTGATATGGACAAAGTACTGAAAGTCATAGCTGCCAAAAATGAAGAATTGGAGTCCCGTTCGAGGAGGAACAACCTCCGAATCCTGGGAGTGGCAGAATCCACGGCCACTGGAAGGATGGAGACATACGTGGAAAGCCTGCTCATCACCCTATTCGGCAGAGAAGCATTCTCAGCAATCCTTGTGGTGGAAAGGGCGCATCGCTCGCTGGCGGGCTGCCCTCCTCCGGGGGCCCCTCGCGACCCATCATAGCTAGGATATTAAATTACCGCGACAGGGACACGGCCCTCCGGCTCTCCAGGGAAAAAGGACGTCTCAACTATCAGGGGATGGAGAGCTCTATCTTTCCCGATTTCACCATGGCCGTGCAGGAGCAAAGGCGGAAGTTCCTCCAAGTCAAGAAGAAACTCCAACAGTTCAACATCCCATACGCTATGCTATTCCCGGCCCGGTTAAAAATAACCTTTCAGGAACGTCCACACTTCTTTACCAATCCTCAACACGCTCTGGACTTCATAAAAACTATACCTAAATCACAGGAAGACCGCTCATCCCCGAGAAACCGGGTGGATGAACAGGGAGGCGCGTCCGACATTGAATAGCCTTGCACAATATGACAGCGAGAACTCCTGTCTCTGCCACTGGGTCTTCTGCTGACCCTGCGATATTCCTACACTGCTAAGACGGAATGTCGGATCTCGCCGCCTCATACACACATGCCGGCGACTCATCTACATTGGCTCCTTTTCAGCTCGACACCATGCTACCTCCCCGTGCTCACCACACTGGGTAGCTCTTACAATGCACTAACATTGACACGACATAGCGGATTAGACGCTAGCACATTTATCCTCATCCGACTGCAACTTCCGGACGGTAGAATTTGCAGGAAGGGAGAGCCTGAATGGAACTCTCTCTCATGGAGCAATGTCGGAGAAGCTGGCAGAAGATACTCAACATCTGCAATTCTGCGAGAAGCCTGCCCCCCTTTCGTGGGCCAACATTGACTATAACGATGGCCTATACCGAACTCTTACCATGCCGGATCACCATCACTATCCCCGAACACCCTCGCTCCTGCGAGGAGCACCTGGTCGCCCTCTGGCCGCTGCCCACCAGGTGAACCCTACACTTTACTGAAATGGGATTTAGTCTATTGCAAAGTCCCCTGTTGGGACTAAACCGTTTGAAATGGGAGGGGCGGGGGGGTAATTGTCACGGCAGGATGGGTTTGCTGTTGTGGGTGGAGGGCGGGATTGGGAAAAGTTGTTATGTTTTTGTTAAGAATTGTTCTACGCTATTGCGATAAGATGCTGATGCGACACACAATGACACACGCCGGTACGCACGACCACTTTACTCTACTGACTGCACGATGGAATCCCGTCCTAACATACTCAAATATAACTTCTTGACTTGGAATGTGCGCGGGTTGGGGGATCCCCGCAAACGCCGCCACATTCTTGCGTATTTGGACCGACACGACGTCCATTGTGCCATGCTTCAAGAGACCCACTTGCCTCCTCACACCTCCCCCTCTTTTGCTGCCCGATGGGCAAGCCACAGAGGCTTCTCATGCTACTCCTCCTATTTGCGTGGAACTGCGATCCTTATAAAACGTACACTCCCGTACACCCCACTTGGCTCGTACGCAGACCCACAGGGCCGATACACTCTCTTATGGGGTAGACTCTTAGCACAAACTATTACGCTGGCGTCTTGCTATGGCCCGAACACAGACGTTCCGGATTTCTATCGGGTATTATGGGGTAAAATCCAGGACATTGGCACTACATACTTGAAATGGGGGGGAGACTTTAACATCACTATCTACCCGCATCTAGATAGAGCACACCCACAACCACACCATTACACTGCTGCACACCTAGCTCTGAAAAACATTGTTGAAGATCAGGATCTGGTAGACCCCTGGAGAGCACAATGCCCACTTGAACGTCAGGGGTCTTGTTACTCCACTGCTCACTCCTCCTGGTCACGTATTGACTACTGGTTGGTGGATAGGGGTTTGATGACCTGGGAATCACATACCTCGTATCTTCCTCACACCTACTCCGATCACTCCCCGGTCCTATTGTCTCTCAGCCCACCACAGACGGAACCCCCATGCCTTTCCTGGTGCCTCAATCCGCAATCGCTTTTCGATCCAGTTTTTAAAGCTGAGATAGAGCAAGAGATAACTGATTTCTTCCTCCGAAACGAAGGCTCTGTCTCGCAATATTCTACCATATGGGAGGCTTTCAAAGTCACCTTGCAGGGAATCTGTATGGCCAAGAGTGGAGGAGTACTCAAAGATATCCGCAATACACTTCGTAAATTGGAGGCAGATATAAAACAGACCAAATTAAATATACAAGCTACACCCTCCCCTGCACTGCGGGCACAATTGTGCGCGCTACTCACGGAGTATCAGCAAACAGCGGAGCGCGAATGTAAATTCAGAGGGAAATATTACACAGCTCGCAGATATGGCAAAGGGGATAGACCGGGGCGGGCCCTGGCTTCCACTATTCGACCCCCTCGATTTGCTAACACAGTGCTTGCTATTGAAGACGAGGATGGACAGACGCACACAAACTCTTCCGACATACTCGCCGCATTCAGAAGGTTTTATAAAACACTGTACACCTCTAACCGACAGACCCCGGCAGATTTTGATCCCTTTTTTGAAGACACTGCCATAACCTGGTTGGGAACTGGCCAAAGAGAGTTTCTCTTGGCACATCACGAAGACGAAGAGATCACTACTGCAATTATGCAGTTACAATCAGGAAAGGCTCCCGGCCCAGACGGCCTCCCAGCCGAATTTTATAAAACATACCGGCACTTATTACTTCCGAAACTGAGATATGTATTCGAGGAAGCCCGAGAGAATGGCGCTCTTCCCCCATCCATGCGAGCAGCGCTCATAATTTCTCTGCCCAAGCCCGGTAAACCACCCACGCACTTAGATTTGTATCGGCCCCTATCCCTTATAAATACGGATGCTAAAATCCTAGCTAAACTCATCGCTAACCGCATTCACCCCCTGATGCCGGTGCTGGTCCTCCCGGACCAGTCAGGCTTTGTTCCCACCAGAAGTACAGCCCACAACCTGCGAACCCTGTTTGCACTGCTACATGACATTGACCCGGACACTAATGTGGCTGCTATATTCCTAGATGCCACCAAGGCATTCGACTCCCTAGAATGGGACTATCTCTTCTATGTCCTGGTGCGCATGGGATTTCCGACCCCCTTTCTGGATTGGATCACCCTGCTATATACCGGCCTACGTGCCACTGTAATGGTGAATGGGCTCCGATCTCCCTCCTTTCCACTAGGTAGGGGCACCAGGCAGGGGTGTCCGCTATCCCCCCTCCTTTTTGCCCTAGCAGTAGAACCCCTGGCTGCCAAAATCCGACAACACTACCGCGAACATGCCATAATTTATCCGAAACAGCAAATACTAATATCCTTATACGCAGACGACATCACGCTATACCTGCGTAACCCTGAGACGAGCTTAAATCCTATTCTTCGCCTGTTTCTGTTGTTTGGGCAACTGGCTGGAGTTAACATCAACTGGAAAAAGTCCCAGATTTATCCCCTTACTGCTGCCACACAAAAGTTCCATCCGGATTTCCCTCTCGACTGGAGCGCTGACACTCTCACTTACTTGGGGATAATCATTTCCCGCAGCTGCAAAGAACTCATGCGGGCTAACTATGGACGGGCACTGGACTCTATCACTGACAAAATAACATGATGGATCGCGATGCCCCTATCTATGGCGGGCAGAACGGCTATAATTAAAATGGTGATTTTACCTAAACTTTTATACCTCTTTGTGAATATCCCATACGCTCCCAGCCGACATTTCTTCTCCGCGATAACGACTCAACTCATCAGACTCACATGGGGGAGAAAACAGGCCAGGCTTCGGTGGGACATACTTACACGGCCATTCGATGCCAGAGGATTCGCTATTCCAGACATTGAATTATACTTTAGTTGCACACAGGCACACTATGCCGCATACTGGATGAAACCCCCTCCCTTCATGCCACATCTTGCAATAGAAGACGGATATATGAATCCCACCCCAAGCACTGCATATCTTAGTACCCCAACAGTCCCACGCCACCTGGCCTCCACCACCGTCCAGTGCACCGTCAGCGCATGGCACGATCTTGCCAAAGCTACACAAACTACACTAATGTACTCTCCGCTTCTGCCCCTTGCTGGGCGGAAAGACATCCCGGTCATGGAGGAAGGTGGCTGCCGTCGACTCTTTCGTAAACTCTCCATTCACACCTGGGGCCATTTATATACCAAGGGAACATTTAGCACCTCTGAAGAATTCTTTAAGGATGTAAATCCCACCCCCCTGGAACGTTTCTACTATATACGGCTCCGTCAAAACATAAGGTCCCTTACGTCCACCTTTCCCCTAGAGCCTCCACCCATGCTCCCGCTACATGCGTTACTGCAACAGGACACCCCCGCACATGTGTTGTCACTTCTATATCGCACGGCCCAGAATGCTAGGGAATATGGTACCCCCTGGCTCGTCAGCGGTGGGAGGAGGAATTGAGACACCCCCTAACTGACGAACAATGGACCTTTTGCTGTAGACAAACGGGCGGAATATCCGCTAGCAGTATATTCCGCATTATACACTATAAATACGTACACCGCCTGTATTACACTCCCGCACGCATGCATCGACTGAAGCTACGAGATAATGCTCGATGTGAACGCTGCGGGAGCGAGGGAGCGGACTTTATGCACTTGGCCTGGGATTGTCCTCCTGTACGGGGCTTCTGGACGGCGGTCCTGACTGCACTGGACCACATGACGGGAATCCATATCCCTACTGATCCCCTAACTGTCCTGTTAGGCTACACTAAACCCCTAGCACTTACAATACGCAGATACGCCTGCCTTGCGCTCCTACTAGCTAAACGGAGGGTTGCTTGCAGATGGGGCAGGGGACGGGCGCCGAAATTTAAAGACTGGATGCACGATTTCATCTACTGCCAAGAACAACTGCATACATATGCAGACCTTCAACCCCCTTCATCGCGACCAAGAGACATCTGGGGTTCACTACACACTTATCTATTAGAACATACAGCAGACGAAGACGACACGACGTCACATTAGACACATGGCACCCCCTTGACGGTACTAGCGCCCTCGCCCTTGCACGTACCCTCTAATGACTGTGACGGGACACCAAGGCAGTCACTCCGACTACACTAAACAACTAAACCCGGCCAGAATCTATGTCTCACATTTGATGACCTCTGTATATTGGTGTATGCATCTTTTTCCATTGCTCTTATTGTCTTAATGTAATCATTCCGCTAGAATTCTACGCAGCCTGAGTATACCGCACTTGCTGTCTACATACCCTCATTATCCTCACAACGCGGCCGGCCCGAGAGGGTTGTAGGCGGCTTGCTGTGTATTTCCCCACCCTACTCAGATATCGCCTACATACAGACGCTACTATAATGCCGGCCATAATGCGGATGTAGGCAGATTGCTGTGTATTAAGCCTTATTTTGTCTTCTTTTACCTTTTCTTGCCTCAATAAAGGTTTTTGAAACTTAAAAAAAAAAAAAAGAGATATGTACTTGGACTGATATGAAGACAGAAGCGAAAGATTAGATTGAATTATTGAAAAGGGAAAACAAATACCATCATGAAAAAGTTGATGAGTCCATTTAAGGCCGGAGATTAACCAATCCTTCCAAAAAATGAATTTATTGTTAAGTTTAATGTGTTTATTATACCAAATTGCTGAATTTAAGAATTGCTCACGTTCATTGCGCGAAGACGAAAAAATTGGTTGGAAAACTTTACGAGCATTTTTAAGAATTGGGAGAGACAATGACGAGGGGATATGAGAGAGAGAAATATATTCTTCAAAAGAAAACGGATGGTAAAAAGATTTTTCAACTTGTACCCATAGGGGATATAGAATAGAGTCATTACATTTATCCGATAACAAAAAAGAAGATTGTTTAAGAAAAAATGCAGTGTGATAGGATTGGAAATCAGGAAAATTAACTCCTCCCAAATGCTTAGGTTTTTAAGGTTACAAAGAGACATTTTAGCCTTTTTATTATGCCACAAAAATTTTGATAGAATACTATACAACTTTTTGTAGCAAGATTGGGGAATATTAATCGGAATATTGGATAAATAAAACAGTATTACAGGGACTAGCATCATTTTTATAGTGTCCAGACGACCCCACCATGATAAAAATAGGGGGTGCCATCTCGAAGTAGATGAGGATAATATTGATTGTAGCTCTTTCAGATTTAAAGCAACAGTGTCTTTAATAGATGCCTTGAACCATATCCCAAGATATTTAATTTCATGTGTATTCCAATGAAATGAGGAAGATGAAAAGTCTGCATGAAAGCACAGTTTATTCAGAGGAAGAGTTTCACATTTATCAGCATTTAATTTATAACCAGAGACAACGGCAAAATCATCCACTTCTAATAGAAAAGCTGGCAACGAAGTCTGGGGGTTTGAAATAAATAATAAGATGTCGTCTGCATAAACTGAAAGTTTTAAATGCTTGTCACCATACGAGTATTCTTTAATGGCTTTATTTATTCTGATTTTTATTAAAAACGGTTCCAGGGCAAGAATAAATAATAAAGAGATAACGGACATCCTTGCCGGACTCCTCTATCAATCAATCAATCAATCAAGCATTTGTATAGCGCGCTACTCACCCGGAGGGTCTCAAGGCGCTTGGGGGAGGGGTCCGCTACTGTTCGAACAGCCAGGTCTTGAGTTGCTTCCTGAAGGAGAGGTGGTCTTGGGTAAGGCGGAGGTGGATGGGTAGGGAGTTCCACGTCTTGGCAGCCAGGTAGGAGAAGGATCTTCCTCCCGTTGTGGCTCTTCGGATGCGGGGGACGGCGGCGAGGGCGTGGTTGGTCGATCGTAGCTGGCGGGTGGGAGTGTAGCAGGTCAGACGGTCGTTGAGGTATCTGGGGCCTTGGTTGTGGAGAGCTTTGTGTGCGTGGGTGAGGAGTCGGAACGTGATTCTCTTGCTGACGGGGAGACAGTGCAGGTCTCTCAGGTGTCCGGCGATGTGGCTGTGTCGGGGGATGTCCAGGATGAGTCGAGCTGAGGCGTTCTGGATGCGTTGGAGTCTTTTTGAAGTTTGGCTGTGGTTCCGGCGTAGAGGGAGTTGCCGTAGTCCAGTCGGCTGGTGACGAGGGCCTGGGTGACCGTCTTCCTGGTTTCGGTGGGGATCCACCGGAAGATCTTGCGCAGCATGCGTAGGATGTTGAAGCAAGACGAGGAGACGGCGTTGATTTGTCGGGTCATTGAGAGGGAGGAGTCCAGGATGAAGCCCAGGTTGCGTGCGTGGTCCGTTGGTTTGGGTGCGTTGCCCAGGGCAGGGGGCCACCAGGAGTCGTCCCAGGCGGAGGGTGATGATCCTAGGTTGAGGACTTCCGTTTTATCTGAGTTCAGTTTCAGGCGGCTGTTCCTCATCCACTCGGCTACGTCCTTCATCCCTTCATGTAGGTTGGTTCTGGCGGTTGTGGGGTCGTTGGTGAGGGAGAGGATCAGCTGGGTGTCGTCGGCGTAGGAGATGATGTTGAGGTTGTGTTGGCGTGCGATGGCTGCGAGGGGCTCATGTAGACGTTGAAGAGGGTGGGGCTGAGTGATGATCCTTGTGGTACGCCGCAGATGACTTCGGTGGCCTCGGAACTGAACGGGGGGAGGCGGACTCTCTGGGTTCTTCCGGCGAGGAAGGAGATGATCCACTCCAGTGCCTTCTCTTGGATTCCGCCGTTGTTCAGGCGTTGCACTAGGGTGCGGTGGCAGACTGTGTCGAACGCTGCGGAGAGGTCCAGGAGGAAGAGGGCCGCTGTTTCCCCGTTGTCGAGCAGGGCTCGGATGTCGTCGGTAGCTGCGATGAGGGCGGTCTCGGTGCTGTGGTTGGCCCGGAAGCCGGACTGCGAGTGGTCGAGGGATCCATTCGTCTCGAGGAAGGCGGCCAGTTGTCTGTTGACGGTCTTCTCGATGACTTTGGCAGGAAAAGGAAGGAGCGAGATGGGGCGGTAGTTTTTGAGGTCGGTGGGGTCTGCTGACGGTTTCTTCAGTAGGGCGCTGAGTTCGGCGTGCTTCCAGCTCTCTGGGAAGGTGGCGGTGACGAAGGAGGTGTTGATGATGTCCCGGAGGTGGGGTGCGATGACGGCGTCGGCCTTGTTGAAGACGTGGTGAGGGCAGGGGTCGGTTGGTGATCCGGAGTGGATGGAGTTCATCGTGCGGATAGTGTCTTCGGTGTTGATAGGGGTCCAGGCTCGGAGGGTGGAGGTGGGGGCGTTGGAACGGTCGTAGGGTACGTCGGCTGTGTGCTGAAACTGTAGTGTATGTCTGCGATCTTGCTGTGGAAGAACGAGGCGAGCGAGTTGCAGAGGTCTTGCGAGGGAGTGATGTCGTTGTTTCCGGCGCTGGGGTTCGAGAGTTCTTTGACGATGATGAAGAGTTCCTTGCTGTTGTGGGCGTTGTTGTCCAGTCGTTCCTTGAATGCGGTTTTCTTGGTGGTGTGGTTCAGCTGGTGGTGTTTTCGGGTGGCGTGCTTGAGGGTGGTCATGTTGTCTGCAGTCGGGTCTCTGCGCCATGCTTTCTCGAGGGCCCGGCAGTTCTTCTTGGATATCTTGAGTTCGTCGGTGAACCAGGATGCTTTCTTGAAGTGGGAATGATGTCCATTAGCTAAAATAAAGGATCTGGGAGAGGAATACAATAGAGAAACATAATTAATGAATTTTGGACCAAACTCAAACCAAGCAAGCGTAGAAAAAATAAAGGGCCAACTAAGGGGCCGATTCCGATTTCGGCCGGAAGGGCACCGAACGATGGTTGGAGCCCTTCCGACCGAGCTCGGAACGTGCCGGCCGGATTCCTTTCCGACCGAGCCATTCAGATGGGCTCGGTCGGAAAGGAATTCGACTTCGGATTTCCGGATGGCTTACGACGGGCTCGGAGAGCCCGTCCGCCGTCCGGAAATCCTTCAGTACTCCCCGGCCGCCTCTTCACGACCGAGGGAGTACGATGGCAGTATTCCACTGCCTTTTCGTGCCGGTCTTTCCGGCACGAAAAGGCAGTCGGTAATGTCTTTGGGGGCCCCAGTAGGGCCCCCATGGGTGCGAGGCCGCCGAATGGCGGCCTGGGGGCACCTATGGTGCCCCTCTGTTGATCCCTGCACCCGGTGGCAGGCACCTTGGGGTGCCGGCCACAGGAGTGCAGGGATGAACTGCACCCCTGCTTTTCACAATGCAAGCATGCATTCCGCTCGGAATGCATGCTCCCATTGTGCAGTATACGAGTGCGACCGAACAGGGTTCGGTCGCATCGTACTTACAGGGCCGTAACCGACGACAGCAGGTCGGTCGGTTACGGCTCCTGGACGATGTCGGACGGACCTGAGTCCGTCCGACATCAGAATCGGCCCCTAAGTCTATCAAATGCTTTTTCAGCATCTAATGAAATTGCTGCTAATGAATTTTTATATGATGTAGATTTGCTTAAGACATTAAAAAACAATTGAGTGTTATCAGATAAATGTCGTCCTTTAATGAAGCCGCATTGTTCCTTCCCAATCAAATGGGGCAGTAGAGAATCTAAACGAAGAGCAAGTATTTTCGCAAATATTTTATAATCTAAAGTGATCAAGGAAATGGGCCTATAATTTTTGCACATAGTATGATCTTTGTTTTCTTTAGGGAGTAGACATATTAAAGCTTCCTGAAAAGATCCTCCCGAGTGCTGGATAGAAATAAAATATTGAAATAATTGATGCAATTTAGGAAGAAGAATTTTGGAGAAATGTATATAAAATTCAATAGGAAAACCATCAGGTCCTGGAGCTTTACCTTTTTTAATAGACTGAATGGCAGTTAGAATATCGTTAGTTTGAATATCCTCCTCTAAGGAAGAAAAATCCACTGTGGGAGAAGAAGGAGGATTAATAGGGGACAAGTAATGAAGAATATCATTTTGTTGAGAAGGAGATTCAGGGGTATAAAGAGATCTATAGAAATTGGTAAATTTCTTGAGAATGTCTTCATTTTTATGAACCATAGTGTTGTCTGAAGTTAAGATTGAATCTATTTTAGTTCGTTCTTTTTTAATTTTAAGATAATTGTCAAGAAGTTTTCCAGCCTTATTTTGAGCACCATAATATTTAGCACTGGATTTGAGCAAAAATAAATTAGCGGATTCAGTTGAAAGTTTATTAAATGTAAATTTAGTTTTGACAAGTTCATCCAAAACCGATTGAGATTTAGTCGTATAAAATGAATGTTCCAGTTGTTTAATACGCAAATTAAGTGACTGAATATTTTTATAAGAAGACTTCCGTTTCTGGGCTACAAAAGAAATAATGAAGTCTCTAGAGGCAGCTTTGAAAGTGTCCCAAATAAGCTGTGGGGAGGTATTAGAGGACTCATGTTCCAGAAAAAATGTAGTTGCAAAATTCTGAAAAGCTGGAGTAAACTTAGGGTCTAATAAAAGGGAGTTATTGAATATCCATCTTTTAGTTCCTTCAATAGGGGGGAGTAAATCTAGATCTAAAGAGACAGGAGCATGGTCTGAGATTAATATAGATCCTATATCTGAATGTAACATATGCTGTGTAAGGGGTTTCGAAATAAACAAATAATCTATACGGGATTGGGAAGAATGAGCAGGAGAGAAAAAGGTATACTCTTGAAGAGTGGGATGACTTAGTCTCCAAGCATCAACTAGGGATCTTTGAGATATAGTAGACATGAATTGAGAGTGAGCATATGAAGGAAGAAATTTAGAATGTGATTTCCTATCAATAAAGGGGTCAACAACCATATTGCAATCTCCACCAACTATCAAATACTGATCACTGTAAATCATTAATTTAGATAAAATCTGGGACCAAAAAAGTTTATCAGGGTTAGTAGGAGCATATAAGTTAAATATAATCAAAGGAATCTTGTTGATAAACAAAGAAATTGCAACCCATCGACCTTCAGTATCCATCTCTTGATTTCCAACTTGGATGTCTAAACGCTTATGACAAAGAACTGCTACACCATTACGTTTCCCGGAACCAGGAGAAGCAAAAACCTGACCCACCCATTGACGTTGAAGCTTGGATATTTCTTTATGACTTACATGAATTTCCTGTAACAGAACAATATCACCTTTCAACCCAGCAATATGTGACAAAACACTTTGGCGTTTTATAGGTGATCCCAAACCTTTAAAATTCCACGATATAACTCTTAACGACATTTAAATATGTAAAGCAATTTAAGAAATTTTGATATAACTGACTGCATTTCACGAAATGTGATAATTGTAAAAGAAAGAATAGTTACTAATAAGAAAGAAATAATAGAGCAACAGTATGAAAGAATATAATATGGAAGAGGAACATAACTACAGAAGACTAGGAAGTAAGTAATGAGGAAATGAGGAAGGAAAGGCTAGGAAGAGGAAAAGGAAGAGGGAAAGAGAAAGAGAAAGAAAGAAAAAGGTAAGAAATATCTGAAAAAATAAGAGAAAATATACCAGAGAGGGACAGAACAAAAAGAGAATAAACAAAGAAAACAAAAACATACCACAAACATACAATGAACACGGGGGTGGTGGAGCCACATAAGGAAGACGGCACAGCCAACTGGGAAACTCCAGGACGAAGACAGGAAAGGGAGACATCATCCAGGTTGAGTGAAAATTATATATCTGGGAACCACGAAAACCATACCTGACAGTAAGAAAGAAGAGAATGTGTTATATAGAAACACAACTGAACGATTATAAAACATGACAAAATAATAAGAATAAATCAGTAACAACAACGATAACTAAACAGTTAAATAATCGATGAGCGGGCAATTACCATGTCCTCCTCCTTACAGGTATCCAAGAATTGCTGCAAAAGGACCGGATCTTCATAGTTAGTGGTTTTATTTTTATAAGTCACTTTGAAGAGGCACGGATGAAACAAACCATATCTGGCATTCAAACTTCGAAGTGCAGGTCTCATGTCCAAAAACCTCTTTCGTTGATCCGCTGTTGCTTTTGCATAATCTTGTGCAAAGAAAAGAGTAGAGCCTTGCCAAGAAATGTTCTCTTTAAGTTTGGCAGCTTGTAAGACTTTAAGAAAATCAGTATATTCCAAAAAGTATAAAATAACACCTCTTGGTTTAGTAGACGAGGACAGTGATCGTGGACTATGCCCTAAACGATGTGCTTGTTGGATATTCAATGATGGAGTATCAGAAAAAGCAAGAAGCTTTGGGCAAAACGTTTGAAAGAAAACAAGAGGATCAGAACCTTCAAGTCCTTCCGCAAGGCCATAAATGCGTAGGTTGTTACGCCTATTGCGGTTTTCAAGATTTTCGACTTGTTGTTTTAGGTGTAAAATCTCCATATGCATAGCAGGTACTTGGTTGATAACGGTTTGAACAGAGTCCATTCGGTTTTCCAGGTGGATGACTTTTTGTTCCGTGTGTGACCAGTTATCCTCGATACTTTGGAGGCGAACATTTGTTTCTGCCATATAAGGTTTCAGAGCGCGCAATTCTTCAAGGATTAACTCCATAGAAATAGGTGATGAAGAACTGGTCGGAGAAGGAGGGTCCTTCTTGATTCGCTTACCAGATGCAGTAGTAGAAGCAGAGGGTAGTTTAGATATTGGTTTAGGCATGTTACGAGAGGTGTTGGATGACGCACCCCCTGTGACAGAAGAAGAAGAAAGCCCAGACTCCAGATCCTCCATAGTATCTTGCAGAATATTGAAAGGGTTGTAATCTGCCAATGAAGTAGGGTCAGGGGTTTTAATGCCACCACGAGCAGAACGTAATTTTGCCATACACCATAAGGTATCCTTGAAAAAAGGTTAAACTGAACAGTATTGACAGAGGCAAGTACTTAAAATTGTTTGCGTGGTGATTAATAAAGTCATTTATGACAAAAGGACATCATGAAGGCAGCAAAAAGCATTTAGTATTGTCAAAATGAAGCCAAAAAAGCATTAAGGTAATGATTAGAGCGTCGCATTGAGGCAGTATTGAAATAATGAGCTGAGGAGCTCCTGAGGTGATCGAGCGGTAAAACGCTCAAAAAGCACAAAATGGCGGCCGCTAAAATCCGATGAGGTAAAGCGCCAGCATGAAATGGGACGAAGAGCTCACCCCAAACGTTCGTAGGCCTTGCAACATGTGCACTGGAACCTCATCTCCACTCGGTGAGGAGTTGGAGGCCAAACAACGGGTGGTGCCGGTTGAAGGTCTCCCGTTCGCCGATACCGCCACGGAGCTTCACATGAAGGCGGCCATCTTCTTAGGCGCCGAAGCCACGCCCCCAACAACAGATAACATCTTAAGATATGACTTTACAACATAAGGGAAAGGGGAAGAATTGTGAATACAGATATCAGCAAATAAAGAAGTAAAAGTATAAAAATGGTAGAGGGAGAGTAAAAGCCATGACAAAGGGGAAACACCAACATTAATAATTAAAGTACTTGCTGAGAGGAAAGTTGATGGTTTCAAAAGGGCACGACTGAGAGAAGAATATACATGTCTGGCTGTAGGAAGCTCCATAACCTGACAGATGCAACAGGAAATGGTTGAGTTACAGTCTGCTTGGGTTAATATTTGGGGGTCTTCTGACCCCTTATGGTTGTTGTTGGGAATTGTTGTGTTACAGACCATTGTTGCCATTCAGATTATATCCTCTTTAAATGTTCTACTATAATGTTTGGGAAAATAAAAGTGTCAGAACTCCTTTCAGAAGGACACAGGGCATGCAAGAACTACTGGGCCCAACTGTGGGGGTTGAGACTGTTTACTCCTGTAGTATGGGGTCCTGAGCAACTGGGCCAGGTATTTCCCCATCCAGGACTTGACTTTCAGAGGTAGCGTGGGTTGAGCAGTGAAAGGCTCACTGAGGTATACACAGGCTCATAACTCAAAACATGAACAGTTGCAGCAGTAGGATAATTGACTAGTAAAATACCAGCTTTTTTGTGAAAAAAGAAAAAAAAAATGTAAACACGCCAAGCATGTACAACACACTAAATAATCCACACAGCCCTCTGAAGGTAAGCACGCTAGCAGTATCCGGGTAGGATCCTTGAGTCCCTCCCAACTAGATGACCCCGACCCCATCTAGTTGGGGTGTTTATTACCCATTTGACTCCAGCAGCAATCAGTAATTGCTCTCTAAAACATCCTTGGCATGACAAACCAGGGCAAAGGCCCTTTCACCACTGTGGCCCCCACGAGGCACACCGGGGTAACCAACTCCAGCTCCTTCACGGATGATGGCTTGTCTTCGCTGTGGATCCTGCTGGCACATGGGGTCACCAATCACAGCATTCCCATGGGTGACAGTATACTCTTCAGGGTAGCCCCTTCTGGCACACAGGGTCACCGACTGCAGTGCTCCCACAGGCAAGAGCCCAGATCTCATAGTGGCCCCCTCTTGCACATGGGGTCACCAACCACAGCACTTCCACAGGTGACAGTCTGCACTTCCGCAGGATCGGGCAGATAACCCTCATGCCTGGAATGGTCCCAACCAGACATCTCACACTTCACCCACCGGGATCCACTGAACAGGCTTCGCCACTGGGCCTTGCTCCCTCCAGGCACTCTCTTCCTCCTCACAGGGCTCCCTGGTCTTGGCAGGCAGGTAGACTCCAGGCACTCTCCTCCTTAGAGGTTACTCTGTTCTTGGCAGGCAAGCAGACACTTGGGGGCTTATTTACAAGCCCCATGCGCCACCGGAGCATCACTTTTTATGATGCTTCGGCAGCGCAGAGTGCAGACCCAAATCTACGAGGCCACACAAAACCACTGTGCATGGCTTTTCATAGCCTCGTAGATATGATGTAAGGCAATGTGACTTTCTGGGCTGTTCTGCATCAAAAACCGATAAATGAGGGCCTCAGTATTTCTCCTCCTCACAAGTGTCTCTGGTCTTGGCAGGCTGGCAGAAGGCTGGTGTTCCAGGCTCAGGACAAGTGTCTTGACTTTCTGGGTAATGGCCACTCACTCAACAGGGAGACTAGCAGACCTTGGTCCTCAGTCCTGCTTCAACCAGCATGTATTCTTGCCATTCTTCCCTTTTCTGATGAGATGGCGCGGTTCAAGAAAGGATAGGGCTCATGCTCCCAACTTTATAGTCCAAATCCAAACACATATGTGATTTAGTGTATGGCCTTTGAAATTTGTAATAGAGGTGTCAGCTCCTTTGAAATGCTCTCTCTCCTCTGCACTGCCCTTTGTCAAAGGAGCAGTGTGCCACAGCAAGAGTGGCTCCAAACCTGAGTGACCCACAACACATGCCAAGGAAGTAACCAGGGATCACACCTGGATGACAACCTCGAATAAATATGCTCCATAAAGGTTGAAAAGTGTATGCCTTCCTCTCTTATCAGATTCCCTCATGGTGCCGAGCTTCTGAGTCCCACCATGTCCCTGACAATGTGCCTGCGCCCCATTGACCAGTAACTCCTACGGAACTCAAAGAGCACTTTGATATGTGCAGAGGATGCTCTGCTTCTCTATCTTCAGTGTATGTGTTCCACCTCAGTCCTCACGAATTGTAGCAATACAAATCTCCTGTCTGGGGGGTTACAGTCCTCACCTCTCCAGGCCCTGGACTTCCATAATGGAACCCACAGACCTCCATGTTATATACCATCCACAGGCACATACACGCAAACCAGTACACACACGCAAGTATCAGGCGCTGTCCGGCTCTACTCGCATTCCATGCAGTCTAATGGTGAGTGCACAGCCAATAAACTTTACACAAGTGGGTCAATAGACCCCACACCAGTGGTACAGGTAAAAAGAGCTGTTCACATTACTGATTCTACCGAACACAAAACGGGTATGCTGCCACAACTCTGCTCACATCATTTAACTCCAGGTAAGGGCAGTAGTTCTCTAACTTCACAAGGGTATCGCTTGCTGTGGCCCTCCTGGTCCAAGCAGACCACATTACCATGAGACAGGCCTAAGCCATGGCGCAAACACAACATCCCTGTTCACCTATGACCAAAATTTCGTACAATGGATCCAGATATGCATGCAACTGGGGGACTCTGGGTAAAGGGGCATGCCCATCAACAGGCAGGGGACCTTTCTGTCCCAAAAGCAGGGTTAACTGTTATTATCGAATATACTTTTAGATATTTTGTAAGAATCTCAGGCAGCTATTTGGAAGAATAATTCTTAAGGACAGTTTGTGGCTAGACAGGATTCTTACTGTGTGCATTAGCATTTCAATAGGGGTGTGTGAAATTATTATTTTGCTGAAAGCTGTTGTGGAGACGGCAAAGGTCTCAAAGTGGCAAATGATTTTACCTTAAGAAGCTTTGCCTGCTTCACCTTTCCAAATTTTCGTCTGTAGATAAACATTCTAGTATACTAGGTTTTAGGGGAAAATAATCTGCAGAAGCTTTTAGGCAAAAACATTCTCCCACTAATTTTGCTCTGTTTTTTTTACGTTAAACCTACTGTTGCATGATTATTACCTGAAATCTTTTTTTTTTAACTTGGCAAAAATTAATTCACGATATTTGCGGAGGAAAAACGTTGCATTTGCTCAAACGTTTTGTGCTATAAGAACATTTTATTTAATGGTATTTTGTGAAGCACTCACTCTGCTAAAAAAGTAACTCGGAATCACTGAAACTGCCACATATAAAAGTGGAAAAAGGGGCTGTATAAAAAGGAGTTTTGCGAAAATAATTAGTACATAAATTAGCATAAATAAAAAATTTGTAAGTAAATTAAAAGAAGAGGGGGAAACGCTAGTTTGTTTTAAAGGGGAATGCTATTTAGTAGTATTTTGTGCAATACTTGCTGTTGAGATGGTTATAGGTTTTCTTGAGAACTCAGAATTCCTGAATCTGTGTCATTCACAAAAGATGAAATGAGGCTGTAGGCAGAGAGGCTTTTGAGAAAATAATTAAAAAATAAATTAGAGAAATTGAAGAATTTGCAAATAATATGAAAGAAGTAGGGGAAAACTCTAGAAAATATATCAAAGTTCTCTTAGAACAGTTAAACCATATAAAACCGTATAAAAAATGCATTCATAAAACACTCATAATTACCATTCCATTTCGCATTCCCTTTTTTGTTCCTCAGAAATTTAAAGCAAACTTAGAGCATGCAACCCACCTTCCGGTATAACAATGTTCGAATTGATTTCGTAGCAGGAAATTCAATCCAATGAAAATAGCCAAAGCGAATTTTTGCCATAATTCTTGGTAAAGTCTGACACCTTGTGGCCAACCTTATTTTCAATGGTATGGCATGTTAGGAAGTGAAACTAACAGTTAAACTTCAGATGTTAAGCGAAGGCAGTTAACAACAGTAGAAGTTGGAAAATGCTGCAAGTGACAAAAATATGTTCCCATTTATTGCCGGAATCTAAACCTAACGATACATTTAATGTTCTATCAATTATCTTTAGCATTTCTTAAGTTTAAAGTACTCCCCCGAAATGGCCTTCATTCAATATCCCTAGAAAACCATGCAATTTATTTGGATTGCTTGTTTATTCGATTTGCATTGTTAGGTTTGTAATGGCTGATTTCTTACCTCACCCTTTGTTTTCCTAAAGTTGAGGTACCTACTTATTCCATAATCCTTTTTATATGCAGCCGAAGGAGACAGGGAATCTTCTTTCGAATTAGTGATCATGCTACCCAATCTATAAACTTACAATCTTTTAATTGTACAATCGCTCTAATTGATGTTATGATTTTAACAAAATGATGACCATCTCGTATAGACTGTGGAGTAGATTTATGAACATTCTGCACTGGGTTTGGGTCACAAAAGTGACGCAAACCAGCTAAAAATATTTTTGGGGGTTATTTAATTTCCAGCACAAAACTTGTTTTGTGCTGGAAAGTTGCCTAAAAGTAACGCAAATCAGAGCTTAGCTCTGGTTTGTGTTACTTAGGGGCATATTAACAAGGCGGCGTTAATGAATTATCGCCGCTTTAGCGTCCGTTTTCGGACGAAAAGCGGCGATAATTTTATCGCCGAATTAACAAGGACACGCTAGCGCGTGATTCCTGACTTAGCGTCCGTTTTCTGCACGCCTCCCATCGCATCGCTAATGAGATGCAAAGGGGCGTGCCTGTGAAAACAACAGGGGGAAATATCGCTAACCCAGGTATCGCCATATTAGCAACGTGGGTTAGCGATATTTTAAATTGCGTTAAGTATGCCTTAACGCAGGAATTTAACGTCTGCTAAATTCCTGACTAAGGCATACCTAACATGGGGGTGGATTGTGTGGCTAAGACCACAGGCCCTATCGCCAAGTATATCGCCGTTTTCCATGGGACATCGCTGGAAAACCAGCGATGTTCCATGGAAAACATCGCTATCACTGGAAAATTATCGCCTTTGCGCTAAGCGTTGTTAATACAGCGCTAGCATGGCGATAATTTCCAGCGATAGCCGGCGATAGGATTCCTCACGCTAAGCACGGCCAGCGATAATTATCGCTGGCCGTTGTTAATATGCCCCTTGGTGCCAAGGGGGCATTCCAAAGGGTGGTACATGGGCACTCCAATGCAACCATCCATGGTTTTTGACTCAAAACTCGATATCCCAAAAAGTTTAGACTGAGTTTTGCATCAAAAAATAGCGCCATTTGAAATCCGCACTAGAAGGAGAAATTTTTTAATTTCTCCTCTTTTTTCCGACTTTACATGTGTGCTGCACTGTACAGCACACATTCAAAGCAGCAACATTTTTAAATGTGTTTTAAGCAAAGCATTTTGTACTGCAAGGCCACTCTTCCAGTAGAAAACCTATGCTAGGCACATGCAAAAACACTTGCAATATGGCGCTAAGCAGGGCTGGACTGTCCGTAGCGGGCACCGGGCGTTTCCCTGGTGGGCCGCTAGGGTGGGGGCCGGTTTTGGACCCCTGGGAGGCCGTTATTGTTACCGGGGGTCGGCAATATCGGCCCCCTGTAGCAAAATCGGCCGAAACCGGCCCTCGCAAACTGCTCGGCTGCACCCCCCCTCACCCCAGGGGGGGCCAGCCGAGCAGTTTGCCAGGGCCGGTTTCGGTTCCCAGTCCGGCCCTGGCGCTAAGATGAGTGAGTGGCGCTCAGCAGCAAAATTCAGTGCCGGTGCTAGGGAGATGGGAGGAGAGAGCAATATCTCTGTTGATATGGCGCTCTACTGCTTCCTCTCTGTCGTGCAACACAGCACAGCATTTTTGGTTGTTGCACTGCGGCATAATTTGGTAAATCTGGCTCTGTCCCTCAGGAACGTTCTCCTCTTGTAAATTCTTAATGGAGTTTATCTTTCCAAATAGGAAGGTATTTTTAATTTCGTTTAACTTGTACAACAACCAATTAAAGCATGAAAACACAGCTTTAGAAAACAGTTAATGGCAGCAGTCTCTTCTAGGACGATTTCTTTTTGATATTGACCTTGACCTCCGGTCTGGGCCACTCTCTCCCCAGCAGCTCCGCAGTGCCATCGCCGCGCCGCAGTAGCGAGACCTCCTCCCGTTGAGGGTTCGCGCCTGCTGCCAGATTCCTGCCTCTGCGCTGCTCCAGCCTTCAGCTGCCTGGCGATACTGCATTTCTCTGCCCCGCTTGGTGACTCTTGCTTTCAACTAACTTTATTTTAATTTTAATTTTCACCTAAGTTTATCTTAATTTTAATTTCCGACCGCATTTCGGCCGGTTTTCCCACCGCTGCTGCCCTTGCGGCCCCTGGACAGCCCCCGCTCCCAGCACCTCGTCCCGCCCCTATTTTATGGCGGCCGCTGCGTGGTCACGCAGCGGGCATGCCAAAGGCGCGCCTAAGGCAAGCCCGTCTGCGCCCGTCCGCGACCCGACCGCGGCCAGGAACCCTGGATCTACGACCCCCCCCACCGATACACCTCCGCCGCCCTCCTCGCACTCAACACCGGAAGAGACAACATGTGCCAGAGATCGATGCCAAACACCACCCACGGCCAGTTCTCATGCCGACACTGCCGACATTCCTTCACAATCAACAGCCCCCCCACGGCCGCGGAACCCAGGCCCAACGCCTGGACCACTGAAACCCTGATGTGCCTCCTCCTCAACGTGCGCTCCCTCCACAAACACGCCACGGAGATCTGGGACCTGCTCGACACCCTCTCGCCAGACGTCGCCTTCTTCACGGAAACATGGACCAACGCCACCTCCGCCCCCGACATCGCCACCGCCATCCCCGACGGATACAAGATTCAGAGGAGGGACCGCCCCCACCGCCCAGGAGGAGGACTCGCCATCGCACACAAGAGATCCCTCCGACTCTCCACCTCCAGCACGAACAACCCCCTCTCCAACACAGAGCACCTCCACTTCCAGGTCCAAACCAGCCCCAGAACCACGCTGCGCAGGACCCTTGTCTACAGACCCCCCGGGCCTCGCGCCTCCTCCGCCACTTCCATTGCCGACCTCGTTGCACCCCACGCCATCGCCTCCACGGACTACATTCTCCTCGGAGACCTAAACTTCCACCTCGACAACCGCAACGACCCGACTCCACCACCCTCCTTGACAACCTCGCCAACCTCAGACTGAAGCAGCTCATCCCCACCCCCACCCACAGAGCCGGACACACCCTCGACTCCATCTTCGCAGGAGGGACTAACATCAACTTCAGTCACACCACTGAGCCCCTCTGGACAGACCAACTGCGTACACTTCACTTTTAACACCACCACTGCACCCAAACCCGCCCTGCGCCCGGCACGAAGGAACTGGAGCAAGATCACAGAGGAACACCTCAACACCACCCTCCTCCTCGACCCCCCCGCCACGACCGATGCCAACTCCGCAGCCAAAGAACTACACCGCTGGATCGCCAGCTGAGCTGACAAGCTTGCATCCCTCCGCCTCCCCATCAAACAACGCCCCCTGAAAGCCGCCTGGTTCACCACTGGCCTCCAAGAAGCCAGGCGCTCCTGCAGATGCCTTGAGAAACTCTGGCGGAACAGGAAAGCCACCAAAGACCAGAACAACTACAGGAACGCCATGAATGAATACCACCAGCGCATAAAAGCCCCCAAACAGACCTTTATCAAGAACAAAATCCACACCAACGCAAGTAACGCAAAAGAACTCTTCAACGTCATACAGCAGTTCACCAAACCCCCCAGCGAAGCCATGGACGTCACACCCTCTCAGGACCTCTGCAACAAGCTCAGCGCCTACTTCCACCTGAAAATCAAGGCCCTCTACGACAACTTCAGCGAACAGACGTCGGACCCAACCCCCTCTCCACCACCAACAACCAGCAGATCATCACCACTTGGAAGCCTGCCACCACTGAAGACACCACCACGACCATGAAGAACACCCACGGACCCCTGCCCACCGCACATCTACCACAGAGCATCCGCCGCCATAGCACCTGAACTAGGCTGGACCATCAATGCCTCACTCCATTCTGGCATCTTCCCCGACGACTGGAAGCGGGCAGAGGTCAAGCCCCTCCTCAAGAAACCCTCGGCCGAACCGACGGACCTGAAAAACTACCGGCCCATCTCTTTCCTTCCCGTCGCAGCCAAAGTCACTGAGAGATTCATCAACGCCCAGCTAACCACCTTTATCGAAGAGAACTCCATCCTCGACTCCTCCCAGTCCGGATTCCGCAGCAACCACAGCACCGAGACAGCCCTCCTCGCCGCCACCGATGACATCCGCATGCTACTCGACCAGGCCACACTGCGGCCCTCATCCTTCTAGACCTCTCCGCAGCCTTCAACACCGTCTCACACCGCACTCTCGCAGCCAGACTTCACAGCGCCGGTATACGAGGAACCGCCCTCAACTGGATCTGCTCCTTTCTCTCTGGCAGAACCCAAAGGATCAGACTCCCTCTCTTCCTCTCCGAACCTACAGAGATCAACTGTGGAGTACCTCAGGGATCCTCGCTCAGCCCCATGCTCTTCAACATCTACATGGCCCCCCTCGCCGCCATCATCAGACAGCATGGACTCAGCATGTATCTTACGCTGACGACACCCAGCTCATCCTCTCTCTCACAAAAAACCCCGAAGACACCAGACTCAGCTTCCAAGAAGGAATGAAAGACGTCACAGCCTTTATGAGCGACAGCTGCCTAAAACTGAATTCGGAGAAGACAGAGGTCCTCGTCCTTGGACCCTCCCCCACTGCATGGGACTGCTCATGGTGGCCCCCTGCCCCCGGAAACCCACCAACCCCGACGGACCACGCCCGGAACCTCGGCATCATTCTAGACTCCTCCCTCACCTTGACCTGCCAGATCAACGCCGTCGCCTCCACCTGCTTCAACTCCCTCCGCATCCTCCGCAAGACCTTCAAGTGGATCCCCCCTGAATGTAGAAATACCGTCACCCACGCACTCATAACCAGCAGACTGGACTACGGTACCGCCCTCTATGCCGGAATCAACAAAACCCTGCTACACAAGCTCCAAACCATCCAGAACACCGCAGTCAGACTCGTCCTCGGAACCCCACGACACGAACACATGACCCAGCACCTACGAGACCTCCATTGGCTCCCCATCGACAAGAGAGTAACCTTCAAGCTACTCACCCACGCCTATAAATCCCTCCACAACATCGGACCCAAATACCTCAACGAAAGAGTCTCCTTCCATGCACCCAAGAGGAGCCTCCGCTCCGCAGACCTGGCCCTGGCAGAGACCCCACACATACGTAGAACCAGAGCAGGTGGAAGAGCCTTCTCCTACGTCGCAGCAAAGACCTGGAACGAGCTCCCAGTCAACATCAAACGCTCTCCCCCTCTACACACCTTCAGGAAAAGCCTCAAGACTTGGCTCTTCGACTGATCCGATATTCTCACTACTTGTGTGATGTATAGATTAACAATGGTCATTGTGCCTGCATAAATGACACTAGAGTGATTGTTTTATTTTTCTAATTCGATCCAATAAAAGTTGCCATTAAATATATACATCCTTTTTTACTTCATTACTTTCATCAGGAGGCGGGCAGATGTTAATAAAAATTAAATTTCCCTCTTTTATAGTACCTCCATCTAACAATAAAATAAAAATAGTGTAAATTCTCATTTGAAGTGGTGTAATTTACACTTAATTTGGTGGTTATTAATGTGAGGATCTGCCTGGATCACTCAATTCCATTCTTTAGCTCCGGCATCAGCTGAGAACTTTTGATCTATCTACCTACCTATCTCTCTAGATATAGATATTTGTTTCCACCCACTACAGCATACAACATCGGGCAATGGGTCAACCAACTTCAGCCACTGGCTAACCTCACTGTGAGTGACAGCATTCTGCTCTTTCACAATGATCACATGTGCACACAAAGTAATTCCATTCATGTCCAAGGGCTAGCATGGCAATGTGTTCCATTTGAGACCAAAAGATTTTTGGGATTTTAGCCAATTTTATTTAATATTGGCAAGGGCACAGTAGGTCCTCTCAACAATAAAGTTTTTCAAAAACCATGGCAAAACAGAACAAGCACTTGACATAAGCAAAAGGCTGGCAGTCAACGCCAGCCCTATTGGCATCGTCAATAGTTGATAATTACATGGCATTATCACACGTATGATAGCCTGATATAACACTGCCAATCGAATCTTGGTCACACCCAGTAATTTCCCTTGGGCACCAGCAGCAGCGCAAGTATACCAGCTTGCAACATGGAGCATAGCAAAGGGCAGGTGTTCCGTGACCCCTCCCATTCTAATCTGGAAAGGATACAAGTTAGGAACTGACAAACCTGCCAGAGACAACAGGTATATTTTTCTGTGTTATCCGTTCTTAGAGTTAGCACACACAACATATATTCCTTGTGTCTGGTTTGCCGCTCTGCCTACCTGCTGCTTCTCCAGTCCGAGGGGGCTGCCACGGGCGATTTTGCCGCTCCTGCCCGCACCTGAATTCCTGCAACGGTCCGAGGGGACCGCAACATCCAGCATTCCCTGTGTGGCGCACGGCCACGAACGTCATCAAGAAGCACCAGGAGGCGCTCCAAAAGCACCTGCGCGCTCCCGCAGCGTGGGACGCGCCCGGGCCAAGGGCGGGCCCATCCGTGCCTGACCGAGACCGGAGGAGACTGGGCTGGGCCCCCCCTCTGAGATCGGCACTAACAGAAGGTATAGTGGATGGTTTTTGCTACATTTTTATAAACCGAAAGCCGAATGGGACATTGACACTGATACTTTGTATGTTAGATCTCTGCCATAGTACCCCAATAACGAGATGAATAAGCGAGAGGGAAAGGGAAAGGGTGTGCAACCAGGTGGAAGCATCGTGGGGACACTTGATCAATTTTTGATAAGGGCAACCTCTGTACTTGAACATGAGATAGAAAGGATGTAGCGACGCCTATCCCTAGAGCCTTTGCCTCATAAAAGATCCTCCCTGGGGGGTATGGCACCCCACATTAATCCTTACTGGTGATCGAGCCCAGACAAAGTGATTGAAATAGTATCAGACATAGTTCCTGAAACACTAACAGGACCGATACCTTGTGAGCCTGAGCCAAACTGTTCTACACAAAGAGCATCAACCAGGGTGACAGGACTGATAAAATCTTCAGGATTGGAATTGTCCCCTGACCCAGCTGTGAAGAGAAAGAGGGGGTGGGGGGCCACAGAGACCTAAACTTGCAAAAGCACCAAGGCTGAACAAAAGAGGGGGGGACAAATTAGACATAGAAACAAGAGCCTTAAGTAATGTGGAAATGCCGAATCCTGACACTCCTCACGCCCTTTTACGGCAACGAACGAGGCCATGTGGCAGAGACTGGAAACTTTGGTCTCCACTATGTTAAATCCCATCATACTGAGATTGAGCCGGATGGAAGAAAAAATAAATGGTCTCGAATCTCAGGCTAAGTCTAATTTTCGTGTAATGGAGGCACAAATAGTTAGAACCAGGCCAATGCCTCTGCCAAACGGAAAACCTCAGACCACCCAAGAGATAAGCAAATCAGCCCTAATTGTAAAATCAACAAAACCAACAATGATGAAGCCTGTATCCCAAAGTCTGGTACTCCCCACAGCCACTGACTCGGCTAATAGTACGGATGAGAATAATATTATGAAAGCCGATATATCAAGCGAATTTGCCCAAACCTACACGAGTCCATCTTGCGCCAAAGAATTGAATAAAGAGGGTGTTGAAATCAATCCATTAACGAACAATACTAATTATGTAACAAACGGGCTGAGTAGAATACCATCAGGGAAGAGTGGCCTTGGAGACAACAGAAAGTACGAAAGACCGGAACGTGGATCATCAAAGGCTGGATTTCAGACCTTACATTTGCCTCCTGCGGCTGCTCCCCTGGTGGTGGTACTGGGAAATGTGCCATCACTGAGGGATGGACAGGCAGAATCTACAGATCAATTAATGACCAAAGCTATGCATTGGGTGGATCAAAAACTGAAGGGGGCGAGGGTTCCGGATGGGGACATACAAAGTCAAATGATTATGGCTAGAAGAGTTGCTTGGATAGGGCCCACAAGAAAAGAAATGGGGGAGAGTGTGTGGTACTAAATTTTAACAATAGCTTCATCGTCAGATTCATTTTGGATAATCTGGGAAACAATTTAGATAGAAATCCCAGCAAAATTATTGTGCTACCTTTCTATCGATCACCCTTTCCGCAAATAATAGGGAGCCGCCCCCAACGTATGGAGAGTCAGACATGGGTGGCACGAAGAGGCTTAACTGGGTTAACCGACTTAAGACTCGAAAATAGATTTGCCCCTTTCTCTGACTTAGAAGCTTGCGATTGACTACAATCAGTATATCCAAATCATATTGAGAGTAGTGAAAGCTGGCCGACACTGGTCCCTGATATTGATGATAGTTTACAGTCAGTGCAATTAAACCAAACAGAGAGCAGTGAGAACCAGCCCATGCCGGCCCCTGTTAACGGTGATAGTTCACAGTTACTAATAAGACAACAGGTGATGCAAAAAGCTGGTTTCAAGCTAGCTTCTTGGCATACAGTGGGTAATGTCCCCAAACACTGCGACAATAATTGGCCAAATATATGGCAAGAACACGAAAGCCTAGTGTCGGTTTCCCTGCGGACGCTGCCTGGGGAGGTCGAAGTAAAGGGGATGGAAATAACTTACTCACCTGCCCATCAGGAAATTAGTAATCAGGTGGACATTGATTCCCCCACCGGGGAGCCGGCAACCCCCGTTATTAGCTATTGCATCTTGGAATATTGCTGGTTTACAATCTAAGATTGCGTCCACACATTGGTCATCATTTATAGAGGGGCATGATATTTGGGCCTTTCAGGAAACATGGACACTGAATTCTATTTTCCGCCCTGGTTACCTGAATTTTGTAAAACCTGCCATTGCCGGATTGAAAGGGACACCCTATGGGGGGCTTACTATCTGGGTAAGGCAACATCCAGGATATCGAGTTGAAGAGATACCAACGGATAGCCCCGACATCTTGGCCATCATACTACGTTTTAAACACGACCTAGACATAATAGTGATTAATGTATATGCGAGAGGGATGGCAGGTGGGAAACTTTCACACACTGTCTCCCTACTAGACACCTTCATTGAGAATCACAGGGGGAAAAACTATATGGTAATTGCTGGGGATTTTAATTGCACCTTTGAGCCCCTAGGTTACGAAGATGGCGGCCTCAGCAGCGATGAAGATTCGTTTTGGGGTATCCCATTGTTAACATTACCCCCGATAAAAAAATGGACAGAGGCTGCACTTCAGCTAAAAAGCTGGTGCCTGGAGCGGGGTATTAGGGCTGTAAATGGGAGGACACCAACTGACAGCGAGGGCCAGCATACCTATAATAATGGGGTAAGAAGCACTCGAATTGACTACTTTCTTATTAATTTGGAGCTGTGGTCCCAATTAATCGATATGTCGATCCAACAGAGAACCGAGAGTGACCATAACCCTCTATTACTAACCCTACAGATAAAGGGGCTGGATATACAGTCGGAAGTGACCGAGATAGTGACTGCAGATGTAATCATGACAAATGACATGAGAAGGGTAAAATGGGTAACACTAATGGAAAATGAAAACACTTTAGAGCAGATGAAAAATGCAGTGGAAAATACACTAACAGCTATTTCAAACCTAGACACTCAGGATGACTTAGATGCTGTGATCTCAAAGGCACATGTAGAGCTGTTTGCAAAGCTTAAATGCTTTTTTATCAAGACTAATAAACCCAGCAGTCGAGAAGTTCAAAAGTCAGCCAACTGGTATAACAAGGATTGTAGAGTTGCGTATAAGCATCTGTCACAAGCCATTAGGGAAAAAACATTAGAGGAGGTCAAAGTTGCACGGACTGCGTATAAAAAAGCCCAATATATAGCTAAAAAGGAGTTTGATGAACAAAGATGGAATGAACTTCTGCAAGCAAGTAATGGGAAAAATATGCAGAAATTCTGGCAGACAGTAAAATGGGGTAGTGGTGAAGTTAGGCAAGCCCCGGTCAACAACGTAGCACCAGAACGGTGGGTTTCCTACTTCCAGGCACAATTTGCAGCCACGCCAGATAGTCTTGGCAATCATTTTGAAATAGTTTCTGACTCCACGCTGACTTTTGGGATTGGGGAGATTGAAATTGCCCTGGATGCGATCCCAATGGGAAAGGCTCCTGGCCCGGACTGTATTCCGGCCGATTTATTCAGATACGATAGGGCCAACTGGCTTAAATATATTCATATATTAGCTAATGCTATAGCCAGAGGGGCCCCAATCCCAGAATCTTGGCGTGGTGCCGAAATTATACCAATATATAAAAAAGGGGACCGCACTTGTCCAAGTAATTATAGGCCAATAAGCTTAATAGACACAATGCAAAAGATCTTGGCCAGGCTTGTACTGAGTAGAATTAAAATGTGGATAGCCGAATATGATATTTTATCAACATTACATGCTGGTTTCCGCCCCCATGTTAGTACTATCGATCAAGTTTTTAGGTTTATGCTGGTCTATTGGAGTACCGTAATTATAGCAGGAGGAACAATTTACGCAGCTTTTATAGATTTAAAGTCTGCGTTTGATTTAGTCCCCCGCAATAAACTATGGGAATCATTAAAGGAATCGGGGATGCCTTCTGAACTTTTATTCTTAATTGTTAAACTGCATGAGTCAAACTATGCTCAGGTCCGCTGGGGATCGCAAGGAAAGGTAACGGACCGTTTCCCTGTAAACAAAGGGGTTCGACAAGGGTGCGTCTTGGCTCCCACTCTTTTTTCATTAATTATTAATAGGGTTGTTACTTATTTTTCTACATATCCAACAGACACACCTACACTTGCCGGCTCAAAGATACCACTACTAATGTTTGCGGATGATACCCTAATTCTATACAAGACACAAATAGGACTGCAACGAGCTTTGGATAGATTTACGGTCTTCTGCAACGATCATGACTTAGTGGTTAATGTAGACAAAACGAAATTTATGGTCTTACATAGACATAAAACAGTGAAAGGGAAAGTAGTTATGGATAATGCTCTGTTGGAACAAACTGACATTTTCACTTATCTGGGGGTCACCCTGGGAAAGAGGTTAAACTGGAAACCCCAGATAGACTTATTGGCCCTGAGGCACGCTCAACTTGCAGGTGCCTTATTAAAAGAGCACCGACTTTCACAAACTAAGCCGGTAGGCCCTGCAATAACGATTTATAATGCTAAGACCAGGGCCTCAATATTATATGGCGCAGAGCTCTGGGGCTTTGAAAATGTAACACCTTTAGTCATAGCCCAAAATAAGTTTATGGGATCCCTAACAGGTCTCCCACAATCCACCCCTCTTAAACCCCTCTTCTTAGATTTGGGTTGTACTGCATTAGAGGAGATAGCTCGATTTAGGCCTATAGCATATTGGAGAAGGCTCTGGACTACACCGGAACTGTTACCCTATGCCAACGCGTTAAAATATGTAAGAAAAATTGACTCAGCATGTAAAATTAAATGGTTGCAAAAGGTCAGGTGTACATTGGTTGATATGGGGCTTAGCCATCTGTGGGAGGATCCAGTAGGTAGTTTGTTTCCATCAAAAAAAGATTATAAGGAAGCATATTGGAATATGGTTAATGTAGGAAGGTGGAATCTGACTATATGGTTGCCCCCACTTTTTTTATGGTGTTTTGCTGGTTTATGACTTACTTGGACTGGGATCCTGCTATTCAGGGCCCCAGTCTATCTGCTTTCTCTGTAAAAAGGTTTCCATGTGCCTTAGGCACATCTCTGATTGGAATCTGGAGTGCCCTTATAAGTCCCTAGTATATGGTATACTATGTACCAAGGGCATAGGTACCTCAGAGGCCTGCCAGGGGCTGCAGCATGTATTATGCCCCCCTGGAAGGCCATCCAAACTGACACCACAGGTCTGCTACTGCAGCCTGGGTAAGGTGGTGCATGCACCTCTTACTGTGATATAGGTTACCTATATCACTAAATACATACACACATATAAACCTATAAGTCACTCCTAAGGCAGGCCTTATCGATCCTAAAGGCAGAGTGCATGGTTCCTATGTGAGAGGGTGCCCCTGCATGAGCAGGGCCCCTCTGCAGCGTTCGGAGACCATCTCTGATGCTGTTTGTAGTGCAGCCTGACCATGTACTCTTAAGCGCATTATATCCTCGCGGTAAAATGCTAACTTTGGACTGGCTGCACCTAAACATGTCGTGTTTGGTGTCAAACATCTTGGAATACTACCCCCCCCGCCAATCCTGGTGGCAGGGGTAGCATTCCACCCTTCTAGAGGGAAAGACATGTTAACTCTGGCTTACCCGGTAACTTTTTTCTGAAGCCCTGGCATCACAAAATGGATGCTGCTGCCACAGACACAAGTCTGGCCTCCTGCTGCTGGACGAAACTCCGGCAGGGGAGGCCTGGACAATAGGTTTCCTGTTGCAGGGAGGTGTGACCACCTCCCCAGACAGGATAATGTGTATTGGGGCTGGGTGGGTGCACTCTTAGATTGCTTTGAAGTCCTGCACTGGGGGAGCAAAAGGCTCCTCTGTGCATATGCCAGTTCAAACCAGCTCAGGGGCTACCTGCCCCTGCTCTGGCGCGAAACTGGACAAAGGGAAGTGGGTGTAGCCACCCCTCCCTTGACCCTCCCATAGGTGGGGTCATAGAGTTAGTCCCTCCCTGTTTTACTGGTTAAAATGGGGAACCCTTGCCACAGCAAGATTAGATTATCCCTGGACGAAACTCTGAAACTGAATCCTGGACCTTCGACGCTCTACTCACGATTAGAGGACTGAAGAATCTCCCTTGGGGTCAAGGAGTGACTCCCCTGCTTGGCAGGCACCAAAGAAGCATCTGTCCGGTTCGCATTTCTGAAGCTCCCGTCGGACGCCGAAGTCATCGCATCACCAGATGTGGATTCTCAGACTTCCCCGAGGCTACCCTGAGTCCCCAGCAAAGCTGAGGCCCGTGGCTATCGTGGGTGACTTGAGACCGTGACCGCTGGACACCGAGCACATTTGCAAGTGCATCCTCTTCTGGGTCTCCCAAGAAGTCGTGCTTTGGGCTCCGAGTAGCCCTAGCCTCCAGCACCACCTGCACTGAAGATCACTGGCCCCCACTCCACGAGTGTCCTGTAAGCCAGATCCACGTGCGGCATCACGAGGCTCCTTCGCGGTCGCTAGCCCGTTGGCTAGTAGCCCTTAATGAAGGCCAATCCTTTTCTTACTTGGAATCCTGGTTGCTCCAGGCATGCCCTCATTTACCCTTGCTGGGTGAGTTCCACAGACCTTGTTGGTCTGCACCATCAACAATCTACATCTTCACCGAGACTTGCCGTTACCAAGGCTTGTTGGGTCCAATCTGGTCGCCGACACCTCAGCACTCGACAGACATCATCTACCAGCCCGAATCCTGCTCCTGGTTGCCGACAACGCCTCCTGGACCTCGTGGCTGAAGAGTCAAGATGACCGTCAACGCACCTGAAGCACTCGACATCGGTGGGCATCTGTCCATCGCCTTCCTGGTCACTGGCTAGTGACCCAGACTCTGTCCCCTTTGCTTTCAGGTTCTTCAGAACTCCGATCCACTCTTGGATCCACCCGGACACTTTTCTCTTGGCCGCCAGCAGCACTTTGCAGCAGATCGCCATTCGAATCGACGACGAAACCCGACCCCGAAAGGCACCTATGCACCCGGCTTCCTGGGTGAGGTAACACGAGTACTCCGGTGCTCCCATGGGTAGAGACTCTTCAAAGTCCTAGATCTCAAAGGGTTTTGTCCTAGTCATCTTTTAAGTGTCCCTTTTCTCTATTTTCCCGATCCCGACTTTCTCCATAGAAGTCAACGGCGTATCGCGGTTGTGTATTTACACTGCACGCGTCTCCCGTAGGTCCCCTGTGTCACTACCTTGGGTGGTTCCTTGTGGTCCAAGCATTTCTAGAGGCTCTAGGCCTAGTGTCTAGTTCAGTCGTGGTTCGCATACCACTTTATTGGTATATGGTTTGGTACGCCCCTAGGGCCCAAACGTGTATTTGTGCTATTACTGTGAATTAATAACTTATAACTTATGTACTTCGAACTCTAGCCTCATAAAGAGACTAGAGGGGTGTGTTTAGCAATAAATACATATATTTTGAATATATACCTGTTGTGGTGCTCTTTCATTTGGTCACTCAAGAGATTATAGACTGGTAAAACAAGCTGCTTTACATTCCTTCAAGACTTAGCCTGAAGGCTGCTCTCCATAGCTACCACTAGGATAGCTTTCAATAAGGTTGTCTTTAACCTATCTCCAATAAGGGGTTGTTTGGACTGGTGCAAGGTGCCCACTATAATTAGTGGACAGCATATACCAGGCCAACTTCTCACATTGGTGTGCAGCGTGTGGGATTCCAGCTTGCTATTGGTTTACCAGATAATCTCAATTGAATTGATCAACTGAAAACCACTAAAGGTACCTAAGGTACATATAATTTAAGCTTAGAATACAGTAAGTTCTACTGAACTTAGAGTTGTGTGTTAAGGGATAGCACAACCCTTTCTACAACTCAAGAGAGTTTAGTAGGCCACACTAGAGTAGGTAGTGCATACACCACACCACACTAGTAATGTCTTTAAGGGCAGGATCCAAAGAATCCTTGCAGGAAGCCATTGAGCTTCCACCCTCCAAGTATGATACACTCCCATTCTTGGAATTGAGAGCTTTATGTAACTTGAGAAAAATAAGGACAGGCCAAAGCCCCACCACCCAACACCTCAAGGAGTTGTTGGTGGCTTATGACCTTAGTAAGCCTGTAGGGACTGAAGGGGTAGGAGCTGAGGGTGGGGCAGAAGAAGAGGACGAGGCCAGGGGTACCAATACCCCCAGCCCCCCCTCTGAAACTGGCCAGGAGGGTGACAATGACCCTGACCTGGATAACCCAATCCCTCCTGTGGACGATGATGAGGATGATCAGGATGATGCCCTCTTTGTCCCCCCAGGAAGGATTAAGAGTGTGCCCAGGAAGTCTAGATCTCCTTCTCAGGAGTCTAACCACTCTGGCACCCCTATAGGGAGCTCTGTCTCCTCTCACAGGAGGGAATCCTCTCATGAGAGGAGAACCAGACTGGTCCAGTATGAGGAAACTCAGCTGGAAATCAGAAAAAAGCAATTGGCTTTAGATAGGGAATCCCTAGATCTCCTTAGAGAGAGAAGAAAGTTGGGACTAGAGTCCCATGGTGGCAGCAATATCCCTAGAGATAGGGAAAGGTCTTATGAGCATAGAAACCTAAACAAGATTGTCCCTCCCTACCAGAGTGGGGATGACATCCACAAATGGATAACTGCACTGGAGAGGGCCTGTAAAGTTCAGAAGGTCCCCCAGAGGCAGTGGGCAGCAATCTTGTGGCTCTCCTTTGCAGACAAAGGTAGAGACAAGCTCCTCACTGTAAGAGAAGAGGATGCTGACAATTACACAGTCTTGAAGAGTGCTCTGATAGATGGGTTTGGCCTAACCACTGAACAGTATAGGTTGAAGTTCAGAGACACCCAAAAAGCTCAGACTCAAGACTGGGTTGATTTTGTAGATTGTGCTACAAAGGCTCTGGAAGGTTGGATACATGGCAACAAAGTGCATGACTTTTTAGGATTGTACAATTTGATTATGAGGGAGCAGATCCTTAATAATTGTCAAAACCAGCTTTTGCACCAGTATCTGGTGGACTCTGATCTGACCTCTCCCCAAGAATTGGGAAAGAAGGCAGACAAATGGGTCAGAACCAGAGTAAAAACTAGAAATCAGGGCGGTGACCAGAAGAAAGATTCTACTAAGTCCCAAGAGAAAGGTGGGGATAAATCTAAGGATAAGTCCCCTACAGGGCCCCAAAATTCCTCTTCTGGGGGTGGGTCCCAAACTCCTTCCTCTCCTGAAAAGAAACCATATTGCCATGTCTGTAAAAAGCCTGGGCACTGGAAAACTGATCCCAGTTGCCCCAGGATTGGCAATAAAGAAAATGTTCCTCCCACAACTACTACCACCCCTCCTGGTACTACCAGTAGTAATCCTCCAGTTGGGAGTAGTGCACCCAAAAAGTTAGGTGCTTTTGCCAGAGGAACAGAGGTGGGCCCTATTTTAGACAGGGACCCCTCAACAGACTCCTCTGACTCTGATGGTGGTATAGGATTTGCCACCTTTACCATGGGTCCCATAGCATTGGGCAGGTACAGATTGGAGCCAATAATTAATGGTCAGAAAGCTGTGGCATTTAGGGACACAGGGGCTAGTGTCACCATGGTGGCAAGGAAACTAGTCCCCCCTCACCTGCTTTTACCTGAGTTTAAATACCAGGTGACCAACATTGATGGTGTCAGAACAGATCACCCCATGGCCATAGTCAATCTCAGCTGGGAGGGGGTCACAGGCCCAAAAAGAGTGGCAGTGTCCCCAACCCTACCTGTAGATTGCCTGATGGGCAATGATTTGGAAATTTCAGCCTGGGCTGAAGTTGAACACCAAACCCATCTTAGGATGTTGGGCGTCCCTGCAGAGGTTAGTGGGGCTGTGATGGCCACAGCCCCAGCCCAAGAATTTGGAGAGATGGAGCCTGAAAGAATGGCCCACTCTCCCCCAAAAGAGAGCACAAGGGTCGAAGAAAAGTCTTCTTCCCTCCAGACAGTAGGTAAGGGTCAGCCTCCTCAGGGAACTGACCCTACCCCTAGTGAAGGAACTGCCCCAGAGGTAGTCAGGCCTGGCCTGGCCACACCCCTGATGGCAGAGGACCCTTCCAAGGTGGTACCCAGTCTGGAGCAGGTAACCTGCCCCTCTCTACCCTGCCTCAGTCAGCCCAGGGCTGCAGAGGTCAGGGAGGTCAGCGGACCCCCAGGGCCCCCTGTCCAGAGGAAGCCCCCATCAGCAGATTAGGGGCACCCAGTCTAGTAGCCCTAGCCAGGTGAAAATTCCTCTACACACTGAGGGATCCCCCATACCTTTATGTAGGGACCTCCCCAGAAGGACTCTGGTAGGCAAGGGCAAACCTGGGACCAGAAGGTTCCAACCCTGCCATGTCCCTCCAGTGTTCCATCCAAAGGGACCCAACCCCCAGCTGTAGGCAGCCAAAGGTTGACCCTTAGAGTAAAGTGCAACTCAGTCATGGAAAGACAGGCATACATGGTGACCAGTGATCTGAGGAAGCTGAGGCCAACATTCCTAGGGCCTCACTTCCCTACTCAGACACCTCACCAGCCTTGTACTTTACCTAAGCACACCAGAGGTAGTGATTCCCCATGGTGGAGACCCTCTCATACCCTTAGGGTGAGGGATTGCTTAGTGGACCATAACATAGGGGGCAACCATGCTAGTGCAGGTGCTTCCTTATATGGCCACTTAGTCAATATAGGCTCAACTGGCCAAGGTTAGCCTTATCTCCTTTCGTTTGGGGGGGTTATGTAGGAAGGTGGAATCTGACTATATGGTTGCCCCCACTTTTTTTATGGTGTTTTGCTGGTTTATGACTTAGTTGGACTGGGATCCTGCTATTCAGGGCCCCAGTCTATCTGCTTTCTCTGTAAAAGGTTTCCATGTGCCTTAGGCACATCTCTGATTGGAATCTGGAGTGCCCTTATAAGTCCCTAGTATATGGTATACTATGTACCAAGGGCATAGGTACCTCAGAGGCCTGCCAGGGGCTGCAGCATGTATTATGCCCCCCCTGGAAGGCCATCCAAACTGACACCACAGGTCTGCTACTGCAGCCTGGGTAAGGTGGTGCATGCACCCCTTACTGTGAAAAAAGGTTACCTATATCACTAAATACATACACACATATAAACCTATAAGTCACTCCTAAGGCAGGCCTTATCGATCCTAAAGGCAGAGTGCATGGTTCCTATGTGAGAGGGTGCCCCTGCATGAGCAGGGCCCCTCTGCAGCATTCGGAGACCATCTCTGATGCTGTTTGTAGTGCAGCCTGACCATGTACTCTTAAGCGCATTATATCCTCGCGGTAAAATGCTAACTTTGGACTGGCTGCACCTAAACATGTCGTGTTTGGTGTCAAACATCTTGGAATACTACCCCCCCCGCCAATCCTGGCGGCGGGGGTAGCATTCCACCCTTCTAGAGGGAAAGACATGTTAACTCTGGCTTACCCGGTAACTTCTTTCTGAAGCCCTGGCATCACAAAATGGATGCTGCTGCCACAGACACAAGTCTGGCCTCCTGCTGCTGGACAAAACTCCGGCAGGGGAGGCCTGGACAATAGGTTTCCTGTTGCAGGGAGGTGTGACCACCTCCCCAGACAGGATAATGTGTATTGGGGCTGGGTGGGTGCACTCTTAGAGTGCTTTGAAGTCCTGCACTGGGGGAGCAAAAGGCTCCTCTGTGCATATGCCAGTTCAAACCAGCTCAGGGGCTACCTGCCCCTGCTCTGGCGCAAAACTGGACAAAGGGAAGTGGGTGTAGCCACCCCTCCCTTGACCCTCCCATAGGTGGGGTCATAGAGTTAGTCCCTCCCTGTTTTACTGGTTAAAATGGGGAACCCTTGCCACAGCAAGATTAGATTATCCCTGGACGAAACTCTGAAACTGAATCCTGGACCTTCGACGCTCTACTCACGATTAGAGGACTGAAGAATCTCCCTTGGGGTCAAGGAGTGACTCCCCTGCTTGGCAGGCACCAAAGAAGCATCTGTCCGGTTCGCATTTCTGAAGCTCCCGTCGGACGCCGAAGTCATCGCATCACCAGAGGTGGATTCTCAGACTTCCCCGAGGCTACCCTGAGTCCCCAGCAAAGCTGAGGCCCGTGGCTATCGTGGGTGACTTGAGACCGTGACCCCTGGACACCAAGCACATTTGCAAGTGCATCCTCTTCTGGGTCTCCCAAGAAGTCGTGCTTTGGGCTCCGAGTATCCCTAGCCTCCAGCACCACATGCACCGAAGATCACTGGCCCCCACTTTACGAGTGTCCTGTAAGCTAGATCCACGTGCGGCGTCACGAGGCTCCTTCGCGGTCGCTAGCCCGTTGGCTAGTAGCCCTTAACGAAGGCCAATCCTGTTCTTCCTTGGCATCCTGATTGCTCCAGGCCTGCCCTCACTTACCCTCGCTGGGTGAGTTCCACAGACCTTGCTGGTCTGCACCATCGACGATCTACATCTTCACCGAGACTTGCCGTTGCCAAGGCTTGTTGGGTCCAATCCGGTCGCCGCACCTCAGCACTCGACAAACATTGTGTACCAGCCAGAATCCTGCTCCTGGTCACTGACAACGCCTCCCGGACCTCGTGGCTGAAGAGTCAAGACGACCGTCAACGCACCTGAAGCACTCGACATCGGTGGGCATCTGTCCATCGCCTTCCTGGTCACTGGCTAGTGACCCAGACTCTGTCCCCTCTGCTTTCAGGTTCTTCAGAACTCCGATCCACTCTTGGATCCACCCGGACACTTTTCTCTTGGCCGCCAGCAGCATTTTGCAGCAGATCGCCATTCGAATCGACGACGAAACCCGACCCCGAAAGGCACCTATGCACCCGGCTTCTCTGGGTGAGGTAACATGAGTACTCCGGTGCTCCCGTGGGTAGAGACTCTTCAAAGTCCTAGATCTCAAAGGGTTTTGTCCTAGTCATCTTTTAAGTGTCCCTTTTCTCTATTTTCCCGATCCCGACTTTCTCCATAGAAGTCAACGGCGTATCGCGGTTGTGTATTTACACTGCACGCGTCTCCCGTAGGTCCCCTGTGTCACTACCTTGGGTGGTTCCTTGTGGTCCAAGCATTTCTAGAGGCTCTAGGCCTAGTGTCTAGTTCAGTCGTGTTTCGCATACCACTTTATTGGTATATGGTTTGGTACGCCCCTAGGGCCCAAACGTGTATTTGTGCTATTACTGTGAATTAATAACTTATAACTTATGTACTTCGAACTCTAGCCTCATAAAGAGACTAGAGGGGTGTGTTTAGCAATAAATACATATATTTTGAATATATACCTGGTGTGGTGCTCTTTCATTTGGTCACTCAAGAGATTATAGACTGGTAAAACAAGCTGCTTTACATTCCTTCAAGACTTAGCCTGAAGGCTGCTCTCCATAGCTACCACTAGGATAGCTTTCAATAAGGTTGTCTTTAACCTATCTCCAATAAGGGGTTGTTTGGACTGGTGCAAGGTGCCCACTCTAATTAGTGGACAGCATATACCAGGCCAACTTCTCACAGTTAACATCAAATCCATGTCATTTATCCAAAACACTTCCCTTACTGGTATTTTTCTGGAGCACAAGTTTGATCCAAGGTTTGAAGCATACTGGAACTTTATTTCTAGACCATGTGATAGGAAGCTGTACCATCAGTTTAGAGTAGGCTCTATCCCTATAAAAACGTTTATGTTAAAATGGCAAAATGTAATAGATATTAAATGTCCTTCATGCCAAATGATGGATGAGTTTATTATGCATATACTGTTCGTATGCTCAGCATACAAGTGCCCCAGAGATAAATGGTTAAAGCCGATTTGCTCCAATCTTGGCACAAGATCAAGTAAAATTGCATATCGTATATTGATAACAAAATTGAATGAAGATATAGTAATAGCAATGGCCAAGTTTTTGAGCTGGATGTGGGACATACGAAGGAATAACATAAAGAAATTAGGTGCCTCGAATGTCAACCCTGATTTTAATAATTCTTAACAGTTTTTACATACTGTCATCTGGGGACTGAAAAACTGTATAAACAAGGCTGCTAAATTTAAACTAGAGATTATATGTGTAATATCATTAAATATTAAATGCTTTTTAACTTTTTAACATTATTTAGTACTTCATAATTCAATTAACTCAATTTTTTAATTACTTGTAATATTTTAGTATGTTTTAATGAAAATTTATGTTTTGTATTGTATTGTTTTATTGTGTCTTTAATGATTGGAAATATCAAAATAAAAATTGAATTGGTGTCATTAGAGCTTTTTTATTATAAGCCAGGCAAATGCAGAACATTCGCAAAATAATTGGAGCAGTATAGAAACTAAATAAAGTAAACCTAATGACGAACAATAACATGATATTTCCAGTATTTCTCTTTTCTACTAAGGGGCCGATTACAATGTCGTTCGGAAAGGCTCTGAATGGCATTCAGTCTTGCAGAATCTGATTCGGAACCCTTGTTTCCAAACTAATCGTACATATTTCCAAATGACCGATTATGATGCCCGGAAACCGTTCGAGCAGTCTGAATCAGTTCAGAAAGGCATTCAGACAGCCTGAGTCTTACAGAGCTGATTCGTACAGCTCTATGAACACGGTTTCCGGATGAGCGATTACGATGACCGATTCAGACAGCAGTTCCCATTCGGTCTGCCCGACATGAAACGGCTGTTGGAATTGGTCTTTGGAGGCCCGCTGCGGGTCCCTCTTCACCCAGAGGCGTACACATGGGGCTTGTGGGGGTACCCAAGGGACCCCTCTTTCCAACCATGCACAATGTGGCAGGCACCATGGGGTGCCCACCACAGGGTGCAAAGTTTTCCCCACCCACACCTTTTTTCAATTGGAGCCGGTGTTCTCGTTCAGAAGACAGGCTCCCATTGAAGTCAGTGAGAGTCCGACCGAACGATGTTGGGAAGCATCGTAATCGGTCATCAGGACTCGCAGGACCCGATTAGTTTTGAAATGAGTCAGAGACCGATTTGTTCGGAACAGTTTCCTAACGACATGGTAATCGGGCCCTAAGTCTGTACTTTTAAGAATTTGCAGCTAAAAGATCTGCAGAGGTGGAATACATTAATAGCATACCTACTTTGCCAGGAGTGGACCACCCTCACTCACACAGTCAATTCCATGGCATACTGACCGTATTATCAGCCAGAGTGTACCTGGAGACCTATATTCCTGGAAGAAAGAAGGCTACCCTCTGTCTCAGAGAGACCATGGCATCCTAATTACAGTGTTTCTAAGTGAGGCCCATGAGAAGGAGTCCTTGTGATGAGACCATGTGAAAACGTTCATGGGAATTCTTCCTAACTGATATATGTTGATAGGTGTAAAATATAGCGTAAGCAAAACACTTTACCACATTAGTATCATTACATATGTGGGTTTATGAATGAAATGCACACTACTAAAACCTATAAAACATGAGCAACACACTGGTACTCATATATAAGTGCAAAGGCCACAGGTTAATGGTGGCAATCATTCACACTAATTAATGTGTGTACTCATGTTTCAAGAATCATCACAATAAATAAATTATATAAACCTTTTCCAGTAAGGTACACATACTTATGCATATTCCAGGATACTACGGATTGGTATGTGTCCCTTTCAGTTTTACAAATTGTCTGCGAAGTCTATCACTGATTTACAGGTCTTCTTTTACCACTGAATGAATAGATCCCCTCTATATTCAAAATGGCCTAGTTTTCTTAGTTAATGCTAGTGTAGCTTCTCTGTAATAAATACTCTTTTTCTTTTTTACTGCTCTGTACGTGATGTATTCTTCACACATTGCTCATTTGTAGGACTACTAGATTTACTATTTTCTTGAAGTATAAGGGAATCCTATTAATTGACATTTTCTTTATTTAATTCAAACTTAGGGCCTGATTACGATCTTGGTGGACAGGGTGTCACAAACGTGACGGATATACCTGCCGCTGCATTACAATTCCATTATATCCTATGGAACTTGTAATACGGTGGATAGGATATCCGTCACATTCGTGCGGGAGTATTCCATCCGCTAAGATCGTAATCAGGCACAGAGTCAGAAGTCTGAGTGTCGATTTCAGATTTTCAGTGCAGGCCTTCATCAATATTGCTCGTCTAAAGTTCCTGGAGCAATGTATTCAGAATGGTACTGCTTATAATCTGTTGTTTTATAAAATGTTGGCAGAAGGACTGTGTGGCTGGTTTGGGCAGTTAGAGAGAGAGGGCTTAGCAAAAAGTAGGCTGCTCCTGGTGGGGCGCTCTATCGTGTAACCTGTATCTAAGCATTCACTAAAAACTGAAACCTATTACCATACATGACCAAAAGTTAGCCTCAATTCTAAAAGATATGTTTGGCTTTTTACTCTTTTGGAGACCACAAAATAGATTTCAGCGCACCATGTAATTCATGCTGCGGTAACAGCATTGCCAAACTTTAGAGAAATTAAACATAGTAAAATGCTGAATGTATAATGCTGGTTATCAGAGGATACATCCACAACCACAGCTGTGCATGTGCCCTCCTCACCTGCGTATAAAATCAGGCCTCATTTACAAAAAATTGGCATAGGGCAGAGCCATGAGTGTTTTTGCTTCTCTGTCCTATGCTAATTTGAAAGGGCAAGACCGCACCGTATTTACAAGATACATAGGGGCACCTTCCTGCACAAAAACAATCCAGAGAGGCATTTTCCTCATTCTATGTGTGCTGCAAAATGCAGCACACATGGAAAGAGGAAAAAACAAGGAGAAATGAAAACATTTCTCCTCGTTACGCCTGCTCTGGGGAGGTGTAAGGTTTTGGCACTGCCCCAGGTTTACGTGATTTTGTAAATCTGGGACAGCATTAAAATCCATGTGTGTTGCATGGGAACACCCACTGCAATGCCCATGGAACGCCTCCTTGAGGCAGAATAAGGCAACTCAACGCTTTGCACTGCCTTGCTTTACTCCATATCTATAAGGTCATGCAAAACCACGCAGGTTGGCTTTGCGTTGCCTCGTAGATATGATTGAAAGGCCTGTGCCACTGGAGCCTCAAAAAAGTGAAGCTCCAGCGGCGCAGGCCTCTTTTAAATAAGCCCCTTAATTCATGAAGGATCTTCATGGATCTTCACCATTCAGCACTAGATGTTGGAAGGATATTGCTTGACACCTTGTTAGACCCCCCACCTTACCACAGCTCAAGCCGGAAAGCTTAAAATGGTCACACTTAAAATTGGATATATTATGTATAGAAAAATGGCAGCAGAAGTCCCCCAGCAAAAAAAGCACTGACAATATTTTAAGGATGCAGCAGCTAAAAAAGCCCAATCCAACACAACAGGCTCTTTTTAAGACTGGGACAACAGAATCTCCTGTGTGTGTAAGTTAAGACTTTGCTGGGATGACATGCCTACCGGAAAAAAAGAGGAGTACTTGCCGGGTGGGCAAAACCCTATGGGCCCTATTACAGTTCGTCGAGCGTACGACCGACACCGTAGCGGGATGGATTCTGCCTATCAGCGGTTCCACCTGCAGTATTAGGATGCAACTGCCCTATGGGCGTTTGGAAACATCCATTTTTCTATTGCAGTTTGTGCGGCGGCCGTAAATTGGAGCCGCAGCACAAGTTGCAATAGAAAAATTGATGTTTTCAAATATCCCGGCACAGTGTGGCAGGCACCATGCAGTGCCAGCCACGTGGTGAAAAGATGTTTAGGGTGGCACCATAGCAGAGGGCCAGGGGGGAAGGGAGCCCTGCTGGGGGCCCCCAAAATCACTTTCTGCCTGCCTTTTCATGGCGGTCGGACTGCCATGAAAGGGCAGGCAGAAAGCGATATTGTAATCCTAACGGCAGAGCAGAGGCTGGCTCCCCTGCCATTTTGGGATTACGATTCCCTCCACCACCCCGACGGGCTCCGTGAGCCTGTCGGAAGCAGAGTGGAATTCCTGTGTGGGTTTCCCTCCATCCGCCAGTATCATAGTACGGTGGGATGGAAACCTATGATGTCGGGCGAAAAACATCTGCCGAGCTGTCAGATGGCTTTCCGCCCGACATCATAATGAGAGCCTATATCTTTAGTAGATGGTTATTGTTCAAGCAAAATGAAAGTAGCAGCCCAAGTAAAAACAAATTTCACTCAGTAACATTCTCCTCTTCTAAATTCAATTAGAAATGAAGCACCTGATTTAATTTTAAGTGACAAGGATGCTCCGTCACAATGGTGACGGAGTATACTTTAGGCTAAGAATATGGTCTGCCCACCAAATTTAGACGAAGGTAGACCCTTGGTTTAATCATGGGGGAGATGACTTAATCTCTGCCTTGATGAACCCCTCTGATGGCTTTGTGGAGCAAGGGCTTTCAGAGACAGACCTGTAATTCCCCCCACCTGATTTAGATGGGTGGAATTAGAGGTCCTTTCTTCACTGCCCATCACCGCCAGGAAAGCCCTAGAAGAAAGGGGAAGAGAAAACTGCTGATGACCTGGTGATAAAGGATAGAGCCAAGGTTGGTTTGCAAAGTAACCTAAATGTTTTTCGCCAATATTGCTTATAAAACTGTTTAAACCATACACTTGGATAAAACAAAAATCTTGGGGGCATATTATCAAGGCGGCGTTAATGAATTATCGCCGCTTTAGCGTCCGTTTTTGGACGAAAAGCGGCGATAATTTTATCGCCTAATTAACAAGGACACGCTAGCGCGTGATTCCTGCATTAGCGTCCGTTTTCTGCACGCCTCCCATCGCATCGCTAATGAGATGCAAAGGAGGCGTGCCTGTGAAAACAACATGGGGAAATATCGCTAACCCAGGTATTGCCATATCAACAACGTAGGTTAGCGATATTTTCAATCGCGTTAAGTATGCCTTAACGCAGGAATTTAACGTCTGCTAAATTCCTGACTAAGGCATACCTAACATGGGGGGTGGATTGTGTGGCTAAGACCACAGGCCCTATCACCAAGGATATCGCCGTTTTCCATGGGACATCGCTGGAAAACCAGCGATGTTCCATGGAAAACATCGCTATCACTGGAAAATTATCGCCTTTGCGCTAAGCGTTGTTAATACAGCGCTAGCATGGCGATAATTTCCAGCGATAGCCGGCGATAGGATTCCTCGCGCTAACAGCGGCCAGCGATAATTATCGCTGCCGCTTGATAATATGCCCCTTGGTTTTCAGTTGCAATAGTTGTACGTTTACATGGTACATGATTGAATCTAAAATCGAGGGTATATGAGCATATTAATACTTGGGGATAATTTATTAGAAAAACTGAAAATGGATGGCCCACCAGAAAAGCATTCATGTGAAATATATGAGCCTAATCTCCAATATCAGAGTTTTCTTAAGAGTCTTTTAAATGGATATAAGTCCAAGGTCCTCCCACATGAAATGTATGGAGTAGAAATACTAAATCTAGACAGTAAAACCTACTGGGAGTATTTAGAGAAGCAATGCTTGAAACACTCGTTGATATGTCCGAAATCAGCAATGATACCATTGACCAGGTTAAAATTGTAGTCAATGCCTTAGACTTTGCCTTAACCTTAGTGCGACCTGCCATCACTACAGTTCTTGCAGTACTAAAATAAATTGTTGCCATCTTTGTACAAGTAGATAGCATTATTTGGCTGCAAAGATTTCTTAAAAGGTGAACTTCAATAGACATAAGTTGTGAAACAAAGTATGTATGCAGTATGGGGAACATGCTGTCTTAGAAATGATAACCTCGAGGCCCCCATTGATATGCCCTAAGGCTGAATTTACAAAGATAATTAGAAATGGTTCAATAAAAAGGGATCGCCGGCATTTTGAGTTAACATTGTCAGGCAAAACATTTAGTCATGCTTTGGTTGAAGAGGGTAAATTTCTCTACATAGGTATTTTTGTAATGGTGGTACATATAGGGAAATGTATATTTTAAGCTGTTGATTTTTAATGATTGTTATTTTATATGAATTTTAGAGATGTTATGTGTGTTTTGTTTAATAGACTAGGGGGCATATTAGCAAGACCGGCGATAAAATTATCGCCGTTTTAGCGGCAGGAAACTGCCTCTAAAACGGCGATAATGGGCTTGCTAATATGCGTTATAGAATTCAATAGAAGCCCAGGTTAGATGTGCAGGACATCTAACCTGGGCTTCTATTGGAATTCTATAACGCATATTAGCAAGCCCATTATCGCCGTTTTAGCGGCAGTTTCCTGCCGCTAAAACGGCGATAATTTTATCGCCGGTCTTGCTAATATGCCCCTATGTTCTTAAATAAACTATTATTTATTTATCATCACAGCAGCGTTAGGCTTATTACAACTACTAGATCCACAAGCAAACATGCATTTGCATAGTCAATAGGTCTCGCCTTTTGGACCTTATGTGTTTAGACATGCAGCATTTTATCCTGGGTCTCTTGCTTACCTTAACTAACTCATGCTGGATCACACAGGCGAATAGACAGACGTAATGTTAAATTACACTAAACGTGTTGGAACTAAGGGCCATATGTATTATTATTAGACTTAGTGATTACCTAATTGTGATTTTCTGGGAATCGTAATTAGGTAATTGCTATTTGAATGTATGAAACTCCATGAGTTTCATAGTGTTTCCTAATGGGTTGCAAATCGACCTGCCTCGTTAATATTCATGAGGCAGTTCGCAATTTGAGGAAACGCAAAAATCACTGTGATTGTTTTTAAATAAAGCAGTCCTTTTTTTTTTTTTATATGCAGTCCATTTTCCTTAAAGGAAAACGGGATAGGTTTAAAAAAAAAAAAAGATAGCTAATATTTTCACTTTTTAGGAGTAGACAGTGGTCCTGGGGACCACTGCCGGCTCTGAAAAAAGGCTTTCGCTACCATTGACAAAGGGGAAGGGGTCTCTTGGGGTAACTTGAAATAGGTAGTGATGTAAATGTTTTGCGACCGCATTTCAGTCAGAAAACATTCCTATATACCACTGCGATTCGGTATGAGAAAGGGATGCCCTGAACATGCCCCTTCCTAATAAAGAATTAGTACGTATTCACGATTCCAAATTGCGATTCGATAACATGTTACCGAATCGCAAATTGGAATTCATACATACTAAAATGCATTTTTGCGGTTGTAAATGGCCCGATCGGGGCATTTAAAACTGCAAAAATATGTGATACATATGACCTTTACCTATGACAGGTTGCCTGCTTTCAATAATGACTGTTTTTGATGTCATGGGCCAGGTGGAAGGACCGGAATGTACAATATGCACTGTTAACTGACATCTCCTAATGAGACACAGTCATGTCAATGTGTCAGTAAATGGAAAAAAGAACTATAGCTCATAGGGCTGTTGCAAAGACTTTCTTTAGCATCTCAAAGGAGCAGAGCCCGGCAGAGTCTCACAGTCTGGGCGGACTCAGAATGTGCAAAATGCCCACCATGTGCACAATGCACAGATGGCCGTTTTCACAACAACAGCTGTGCAGCATGTGATGTTTGTGTGATGGTCAGTGCAGGAAGCAAAGACGACAGGGGGAAGCAAAAGAATTAAATAAAATGTTGGGAAAACAGGTTCAAGTCTCGGCATCGGCTCAATAGTCCATGATTCTGGGCAAAGCACTTAAACTCCCTATGCTTTAAAAAGTTAATGTAACGCTGTGTAATCTAACCGGTGTTAAAGAAAAGTGCTCCAATTACATTGGTCGAGTCTGCGCTGTTAAACTGCAAAAACTGAACTGTCAACAAAGTGAGCTTCTCTAATCAAGATACAGCAACCTGCAATACGTAAGTATCAATTATTGGCAAATGTGTTTCTAGACATGCTTTAAGTAAATTAAAAAGTGCTATGATGCGGTCAATGTTGACAGTGTTATAGCGCTTTTTTAAAATATGAACTGCTGTGGTATATTGAAAAAATAGCTGGGGTGTGGCACACGCTGACGAACACCAGGCAAGCATGAGCAGTAAACAAAGAACAGGCATGCAGCGACATGGGAGGAGGTGGGTGGGGCGAATGTTGCAATAAACCGCCCTGACTCTGGGAATGTGTCCGTACGGAGACTCGGAACAGATCCTGGGGGCCATCCAGTTCGAAACACTGATAAGAACGATTCGTGGGACATCAAAGGCCAATGGGGGTACGAAAAGGCCAAAAAAATGTAAGCAGCGATGGGCGCCGCAAAGGAGTTCATGATGCCTTTAAGCTGCCACAATGAAGATCCTCTCCTTGCCCAACCCCTGAAGTGGCGGGGCTATCCCATCCTAGAGAGAAGCTATAGGACGGGCGCAACTCATGGGAAAAGGGGTGTTGGGCGATTAAATGAATGGAGTATGATACACTTCAGTAAACAGGAGAGTTGCCTTGTAACACTGGAAAAACATGTTAAGCCAGAGGATGTGTACTAAACGACAATTTTCCATCATTAGTTTTGGAAAGAATGGAAGTAGCAGCTACACTTGAAGAAAGAAACATCCCTCGCTTTTCCGGATATTATGGTACAGTCCACTCTACTTCATGTCGTTCTTTAAGACGGCTCAGGAAAAGATGGAGCGCTAGCTAGTAAAAATAACAAGCAGCAATGGGCGGGAGGTGGTGGGGGGGACAACACAGGGAGATTAAGTGAACTATGCAATAAAATGCAAGCTGCGACGGGCGACACAAAGCAGATTCACGATGCCTTTAAGCTGCCTTGAGTAACCCACCAAAGGAAAGCTGAAACAAAGATGAGCAGGAATGAATGAAAAAAAAAGTCGCAGACACAAACAGAAAAGCACTAAAATGAAAAGATAGCAGTAGTTAGGCGCTGCTCCATGGGAGGGAACAAATGACAACATGGAGGGACAAAAAGGACAGTTTAACCACAAATAGAAAGGCAATGGGTGGGCTGTAAGCCCACAAAGTATATACAACATGTCTCAAAGAGACAGCGCAAGCGCTGCCTAGGCTCGACCTAAAAAGCACCTCAAGAGATTTAGATGAGAAAGATTTATAAGTAGAATTTAGAGACTCTGTGTGGCAGTTACTGTGGCATATCACTATTGATCATTCTGACTTCAAAAGATGGAGATGCCATACCAGCACATACATCCTTTTCTTTTTCAACCATAGAATTAGACAGAAAATCTCTCTTGGGGGAATGTATGACGTTACTACGCATACTAATACCACGTGTGCCATTACAACGTGGGGATTGCTATGCTAGTACACTTACAATGACCTACCATTACAATGCATACTTTACCACAAATATACATTTACCACGCATGCCATTACAATGCAAAGGCATGCGTGGTAAAGTCATACACTTGGTAAAAGTGTGTAAGGTAAGAACACTACCCTGCCCTACTCTAAACCCTAAATCCCTACCCCTGCACGACCCCCCCACCCCCAATCCTTTCCCTATTCTAAACCCTAAATTACTACCCCTGCACGACCCCTGACCCCCAATCCTTTCCCTACCCTAAACCCTAAAACACTACCCCTGCATGACCCCCGACTCCCAGTCCTCTACCTACCGTAAACCCTAAAACACTACCCCTGCTCAGCCCCTGACTCCCAGTCCTCTCCCTATCCTAAAACACTACCCCTGCACAACCCCCAGTCCTCTCCCTACCCTAAACCCTAAATCACTACCCTTGCACGACCCCCTCGACCCAAAATCCTTTCCCTATCCTAAAACATAAGACACTACCCCTGCACAACCCTCTCCCCTGACCCCCAGTCCTCTCCCTACCCTAAACCCTAAAGCACTACCCCTGCAAGACCCTCCCCCGACCCCCAATCGTCTTCCTATCCTAAACCTTAAAACACTACCCCTGCATGACTCTCCCCCAACCCCCAGTCCTCTCCCTACCCTAAACCCTAAAACATTACCCCTGCATGACCCTCCCCCTGACCCCCAGTCCTCTCCCTACCCTAAAACACTACCCTGCATGACCCCCGACCCCCAATCCTTTCCCTACCCCAAACCACTACCCCTACACGCCCCCCCCACCGAACCCCTTTTACACTAAAATAGTAACCCCCACACCAAGCCCAATCCCCCTTACCTCTCTCTCTCCTCGTGGTTCCTCTCTGTCCTCATGGTTCCTGGTTCCCTCTGGTCGTCTAAGGGGTGGTGCACGTCATTGTGAGTAAGTGGAAGAGCCTCTGTTTCCTCACAACAACGTGGACCGCCTATATTTTTTTACAACCTATGTGCTTTTACCATACATATAGAATTCGTTGTAAAGCAATGCGTGGTAATAGCACATGCATTGTAAAAAAATGTGTAATTAGGACTATGCGTTGTTACAAGCATTTGTGGTAACGCTTGCATTGTAATGGCATGCGGGTTAACAGCCGCGTTGTAATGGCAGTTATCTCTCTTGGGGTCTCCTTCCAGTGGAGTTTTAGAAACTTATGAGTCAGAAGAGTTTATACCTATATTAGATCCAAGTAACAGTGTTTCACCGTGAACCTTTTCATGGTGAAACACCATGCTCTGCCCTGTTATACTTACTTTTCTACTAAAGTGCAGTTTTACCTTTGCTATTCACGTTCTAGATTTTACTGGTGATGTATCTATCCTTGGGCTAGCCTGTCTCAACATACTTGCGCAAATCTGAGGGTTCCCATGGACTAAGATCTCATTTAAGCAGCAGATTTTAATAACAACCCTGTGTTTACTTCTGTGGTGCATATCCCAGTTAGCAGGGAGGCTCTGAAAAGCAGTTACAGATAATCACAGTTAGACTACATCTAAGTAATCTGCTAGTATCAAATATAGATCAATATAACAAAGATACAATGAGCATTACTTGGGCCCATATTTATCAAAGTTTTGTGTTGCCATTGCACCACGGAAGGTACCGCAAGGGTGACGCAAAACCTAGATGAGATTTACCAAGCCACACAAGACCACCTTGCGTGGCCCTGTGTGGCTCGCTAGATCTGGAGCAATGAAAAGCAGCACAAGTCTCTGCTTTGCATTACTCTGCCCCAGGGAGGTGTTCCATGGGTGGTGCGTGGGTATTCCCATGCATCCACCCAAGGATTCTGAAGCATTCCCATATTTACCAAGACTAGTAAAACTGAGAATGCGTCAGAATGTTACGCCTTCCCAGAGAGGCGTAACGAGGAGAAATATGTTTATTTCTCCTTGTTTCTTTCCTCTTTCGAGTGTGCTGCATTCTGCAGCACACATAGCAAGAGAAAACAAGCCTCCAAGGATTGTTTTTGTGCAGGCAGGTGTCCCTTTCTGCACAAAAACAATACTGTCTGTATCACAGGCACCCTTGCACCATTGGTGCAATGTTGCCTGTGTTGGCAATAGGCAGCAGTTTGGGCAACAGTGCAGGCAGAGACCAAGAATGTGCCATATCTTGATAGATATTGCGCATTCCTACCCTCTCCCATTCACGCATTGAAGTAAGGTGTCTTGCTGCATTGTATTGAGTGAAATAATGATAAGTATTGCCCATAGTTTATAAATATTTTCATTTTATATATACCTATAGCACACAAATAATCACAGCGCATTAACATAATAAGACAATCAAATTTAGGCACAGATATATTTGTAAAAGCCAACTACTTTTTTCTATTCGACAATTAATAAATGTAGAAGAAAATGTACTCCCTTAGTAAACGTATAGAGCGTTGGTAGATCAATGCAATATATGCAGCAATACTTCCCTATAATTATAGATGAGTATATGTGAAAAATGGGCAGTTTTTCAGACATTCACGTTGCCTGTAACCTATCTATAATTGTATATTATGAACGGCACTCTGAAATTCTGTTCCCCTGCTCCTATGAGAAGCACAGGGGTGAAGGATTCATCAGGGAGCCATACACAGGATAAAGGAGTCAGGGAGTCATACATAATCTGGTCTTCTGCCAACAAAGCCTGCCACCTTGGCATTAGGCTTCTCTCTCGCATTTGAATGTAAAAGCAATGACCCGATGCCCTGATACCCACCCTGTTTATCCTTGACAATATCTTTCTCTGAGCAAACCAAATATAACAAAATAAGGGGCATATTATCAAGAACGGCGCTAAAATTAACGCCGCTTTAGCGGCAGAAAACTGCTGCTAAAGCGGCGATAATATGCTTGATAATATGCCCTGGAGAATTCCAATAGAAGCCCATGTTCACACCAGAACATGGACTTCTATTGGAATTCTCAAGGGCATATTATCAAGCCCATTATCGCCGCTTTAGCGGCAGTTTTCTGCCGCTAAAGCGGCGATAATTTTTAACGCCGTTCTTGATAATATGCCCCCAAGTACCTGCCATCCTGCTACCCTCCCAATCCACATTTTGATATATACGCTTCCTACCCAAAGCACAGCAGTCCTACGTGACACCCTCCCACACAACCCTCAGTACATTCCCTCCTCTCACTCTTCCTTCATAGAAAAATAAACGCTAACTGGTCTCCAAGATCCTCCCGCGCCAACCTCTGACCATCGCCACTCGCTCTCTCCTGTCTCACTCAGGTCTGTGAAGATTCAAGAGAGGCAGGAGAATTAGGGTCAGACAGAAGACAAAGTCCACCACTCTGTGCCCTGTTTGGGTCTTTGGTGGCCTAGCTAGTCCATTTCATTAAGGGGAAACTCTTTGTTACTGTTGCGGATTCTTCATGCATTTTAGGAATACTGATGATGTCAAGCTTCCTGAGGAATACATGCTTCTCTCGTTTGTGCTATTAACATCCCCAACCCTATTACATTACTAGGCGAAAGATTGCATGCAAAGAAACACGTACCACTAAATAATTGTGTTTAGCACCCAAGAGAACAAATAAAATAGCAGTACATCAAATTTGATTTGAAATTCAATTATTTAGATGGAAGGTAAGAAATCAATTCTAGAAATGTGAAAAAGTCAAGCACTGCTATATTTGCTCCAAGCCTTCCCTGCGTTTTCACATAATACTGCACATGAATGGTTAGAAATTACTGGGCCTATTTATGAGCCAGTTTATGTCGCTCTTGCACCACACTGACACAAACCTTACATGTGATTTATGAGGCCACGCAAGGCCACTTAGCATGGCCCATAGTGGCTCGATAACAATGGAGTAAGGCAATGCGGAGCAAATCGCTGCACTGCGTTAGTCAGCCCTGGGAAGGAGTTCCATGGCATTGTGTGGGTGTTCCCACGCAACTCCCTTTGTTTTTGATGCATTCCCAGATTTACCAGAACTGGTAGACCTGGGAATGCACCAAAAAGATAAGCCTTCTCAGGTGAGCCGTAATTAGGAGAATCTTTATTTCTCCTCCTTACTTCCTCTTTCTACGTGTGCTGCATTCTAGAAAGAGGAATATGCCATGCCTCTCAGTATTGCTTCTTTCTGTGCAGGAACGTATCCCTTCTTGCACAAAACAATCCTGCATGCAACGCAGGCACCCTTGCATCATAGTAAAAGAGTGCCTGAGTTGGCGCTAGGCTGCCAAAAGGGCGCCATTGCAGGGAAAAAGGCAGGAATGTGCTGTATTGCCTTAAATACGGTGCATTCCTGCCCTTTCCCTGTCATGCAGTGCAGCACAGCAAGGTGACTTGCTGCACTGTACTTAGTGACATTCTCGTAAATTAGGGCCAGGCCACATTTTGCTGGTGCGCAGTTAGTGTTGCATTTGGGCCGGTGGTTGTGGGTAGAGCATGCCAGCACTCATTTTTAGGGACCAGAACTTATTTTGACCAAGAACAAGAGAGAGGAGAACGCAAAAGATTGCAAAAAGAGGAAGAGAAAGATGGAAAAAACTGTGACAAAGAAAGAAAGCATGGATCAAAAAGAAACTGAATTGAAAGTGTAACATTGAGTATTAGTGAGTGTCTCGTGGTGAATTAAAGAAGCATGAGATGGCATCACGATTTGCTAATCTTGCAATTCGATCACATGATTTGCCGAGGATTCTTCACCTGCAAATCGAAAGAGCAAACACCAGCAATTTTCGGTCCAATCATGATCGTTGCACAAGCAGGAAGGGACACCAGCATTCACCGCTATTATCATGAGATGACTCTCCATTAAAATGTTTAGGTGGATGTTATGTTAATGAAACTTTGGAAAGCAGTCACATTGCCTAGTCTTGTCAGTAAAAAAAAACCTTCTATTTAAAATAACTCTTGCAGGTTAAAGTGCTTTAGGTAAAAGAATGTTGATCAGTAGCGACATCACGTGGTCAGTAATGGTAAGCACAGGCACAACAACAGGATGAAAGCCGCCTTTCGCGTTTGGATTCTCGTAGTCTAATCAGGAGAGGTCTAAGTCATGCAGACATGGTTTGAGTGAAAATGTAAATTTACGAAATAATTTGCAAAGCTTTTAATTTGATGCGTATAGAGCACCCGGTACAAAATGTGCATGTCCGGGCGACCTGCACCTCAAATAAAGGTCAAGCCCGAGTAACTTGGTCATGACCAGTGTAGGACAGGGACAGAAAATAGGCCCGGGCACCAAAACAAAAGCGGCCCATATTGCTGTATTAGAAAGCTAAAAAAGTGGCCCATGTTTGTGAATACGGCAATTTTTAACTTGTAAAGACACGCTGTAAAAAGTGTTTACAACCTATGGGGGAATGCATGGATTTGTACTTGCTGTACGCCATATCTGTGGTAAAAAATCAGGTAAATCAATAGTGAAAACTGGGCCAGCAGACATTAAAACCGGCCCACAAACCTCCAAAATCTGGCTCACAAATTCAAGTATCAGACCAGCCTATCGGGCACCGCCTGATTGCCCTATAGGCCAGTCCAGGCCCTTGACTAACTCTCACAAAGAAAAGATCGGTTCCAGCCCTGCAGATACACAATGGTTGATTCACCAGCAGATAAGGTCATCCTCGATTAGGAAAGAACTAAGTGGAAAGTGGTTTCTCCCTAATTATCTAGTTCAACCTACAAGAGGTTGGAACTGAACCTGGAATTGCATTTGTAGAATTTGTTTACAGCGTTTAAAATGAAACCTTTATTTGACTTGCCCGTTCAAAGCATCCCACTGACATGCCCATTTTCATATGCACTTAGGGGCAGATTTACAAGCCCCTTACGCCACTTTTGCGCCGCCGCTGCGTCACTTTTGTGACGCAGCGGCTGCGCAAATCATGCGCCATGCTGCGGGGGATTTACAACGTGACGCATCTAGGGAGATGCGTCACGTTGTAAAGCCCTGCGCCACATGAAACCTGCGTCAGGTTTCATGTGGGCGTGCCGGCGCAGGGGGGGTCGTTCCTGCGCAAGGAAGCCCCGTAAAAGTGACGCAGTGAAATCTACAAGATTTCACGGAGTCACTTTTACGTCCCTGCTGCGTCAAATCCTTACGCCTGCTTCAAGCAGGAGTAAGGAGTGACGCAGCATGTTAGGTATAGGGCACCCCTGAGCAGTACTGGAGTTACGTTGCACTTGCGACACAACTCCAGTACTGCGCCACCCTTCCGCCGACAGATGCGTCACGCATCTGTTTATCCTTGCGCCATGATGCGCCGCATTGTAAATGCGGCGCATCTGTGGTGGCGCAAGGGTAAACTTGAGTCACGCATCTTCCCTGGCGCATCCCTGCTGATTTGCAGGTATGCGCATGGGAACGTAAATCTGCCCCAAAATATGCTTTTTCAGCACAAATCTACTTTCTGCTTGTCAGAAAGTGGTTCATAAATTAGAGTAGGAATGACGCCTATTAAGTTAATAAACACAATTAGATGAGACCAAAACATAATTCTTAGAAAATCTCTGCTTAATCCCTGGTAAGTTTTTTCATAAACAGCAGGCAATCCCAGAGAAGCATGTGTTGATTTCAAGCAGTACCCACCATTTTAAAGTCAGGAATGAGACACAGTAAAACTCCCAAACCAATTTACAAAAGGACAGAAAAATTACATAAGCAAAAAGAAGCAAAAAGATTCAAATTAGGTAAAGGGAAGCAGAGATATCAATTTGTTGGAATTTGCCCTTCTCGCAGTCATCCCCAGACTTTTTTCCTTCACTCTTCCATTTTTGATAAATTCGTTTTTGTTGAGCTTAGGACTTTACCACTGCTCACCGGGGTTAAAGTGCTTGTGCTTTCTCCTTAAAACATGGTAGAAGTGGCTTACACTCAATTAGCATATTTACTTTACTTATAGGTCCCTAGGAACGTAGCACTACATGTGCCCAGGGCCTGTAAATTAAATGCTAATATTGGGCCTGCGTCAAATCAATAAAGGGTTTTGGTCCTTAATCAGTAAGGCTGGACCAATCTATACTAACCATACCACAACAACTGCCAATACTGATATCTTTTCACACTTCATTCATATCAATCACTCGTGACACTCATAGTGATTGTAAAACAAATAAATGTTTATTACCTTTTTAAGTTTTTTGTTTTTAAAGAATTAATTGGGAAAGAACAAGTTCATGTTATTATTATCGCGAACATTCCTGATACTTGAGGGACCACAGAACAATACAATCATACTAAACAAATCACAAAAATGACATTGCATTACATTTCATATTTAAAAACTTTTAAGACATGAGAAAGCTCAGATTCCGAAAAAATGAAACAATAAAGAATAAAAATAAAATAAAACAAAGAAAAAGTTGGAAAAGAAGCCCAAGGGAAAGGTAAGAGAGATATGCTGATAGATCTCGTATATATGAGAAAACCTCAAACCCAGGGGGACAGTAAACCAAACAGTCTTGTATTCAGGTCAACAAGAAAAATCAAATTCATTAATTAGCACAATCAACTGTGGACCCGATACTCAAATCATTTTGCAGAACACTTGTTTGGTCACAAAAAACAGTCTACGCGTTTCAAACCCCATTAATTTATTTGCGGGGTTATCCTCAGGACCTGGAAAATGAGCTAAAAACAAAAAGAAAAAGTGCACGTGTTACCACCACTTCAGTCTTCTAACACTCCGACTAGCTTCTACTATCTAATACGTTTCACTGATTTACCTTGTGTGGACCTTGTCCTGGCACCAACTGTGCCACCTTGCGATATCAAGAATACCAATTACAATATCACTGTCACTGTCTGCACCAAAAACAAGGAGAGAGAAAGCTTTCAGTATTTTTAATATTTTAACCTAAGCCCCCTCGAGGCAAATGCAAAACGCCGACTATGACTTACTTGGATATTAGACATGAATCTTTCATTAAATACGGCCAGGGCGAACTCAAGCGAAACGACCTTAAAAACAAGCAAAAAATGCAAACCTTAGAGATAGAACAACGTCCGACATTAGTTGCCTACCAATAAAAGTATCGAATCACCCACATACCTTCAAGAAGTGCCGTGGTTGCCCAGGATTCATTCCTTAGCTTTTTACACCGTCACGCTGCCATACGCGATTGTCAGTCTAGGTGCCAAAAAGATAAAGTTCAAATGTAAGCGCCTTCGAACGCTTGCTATCTAGTGTGGTTTCAAACTAATGTTGGTCTAATAGCCAGTCTTTAATCTTACCTCGCGTTGGTATTATCAGACGCAGCTAGTCATCTGTTCGTTTTGCGGCCAGCAGCTCCTTATTACCCGGCAGCGCCTTTCTATGATCAAAGCAATGGCATGACTGTCGCGATGACGTATTGTTTGAAAAAAACTTTATTGTAAACCGCCGATTTTGACAAAGCGTCTGTATTAGCAAAAGTCAGCCTAGCATATCGTTAAAACATCCTTTTATGGGGATGGCAATTATCTTATAACATTTGGCATTGCGTAGATAATGACAAAGTCGTCCTTCCATTGTGAACCATAATGTTTATTGAGGACGGTAATATCCTGGAGGTTGGACAACACCAGTGCATTCTGGAGGTTGTGTCCGGCAACTAGTTGTTATGTAGCTTGCTTGCGACGCACACAACGGTCGCGTTGCATCCAAATTTGGGGCATATCAGCAGTCGAAAAATTGTGCAGCTTATCCACACCACTATCTAAAATATACTGCGATATAAATTGAGCAATCCATGATGTAATTTATCTGAGCGCCCGAATTGCAATTATTACAATAAACCTTGTAATATACAAGCAAAAGGTGTCCAGTGCCTCAGCACATAATATAGGACGGTTATGTTACAAATTGTAGATTTCTGAAAGTTCATTCAGACCGTCGACGGCTGTGTTGTACTTCACTATGAGCATAGCTTCTCTTTGTAGTAATGCTCTCTCTACATCACCACCTTGTGGATTTTTTTCAATTTTTGAAAGAATTGTCCATTTTAAATCATTCACAGTATGATTTTTTGACATCCAGTGATTCACCAAGGGCGCATTGGCAGTTTGTTTTCGAATACGAGACATATGTTATATTATACGTTGGCGAGCTTCTTGGTTCGTTTTTCCAATGTATAATTTTGGACATGGGCATAAGATGCCGTAGACAACGTTCTTGCTTTTACAGTTGGTAATCAAGTCATGTTTCCACTTGATATTGTTGAAACTGAAAAGTGAGCCTTCAATTGTTTGTGAACAACATACACACGTCCCACATTTGTGATGTCCAACAATCGGGGGTAAATTCAATTGGGACCTCAAGTTGCTTTTATTTGGTGGTTTGTATCCTGCAGCTCGTACTATAAGGTTTCCTACACTGTTATCCTTTTTTAGAGCAAACAATGGTTTGCTACAGTTAGTGTGTACCTTTTGTACCAAATGCCAATTTTGGTTAATCACCTTTTTGAGGAAATTGGTGCGTGAACAAAATGTCGTCACACATACCAAGCGTTCAGTAGGTTCTTCTTTTTTTGTAGCAGAACTTCCCTGGGTGTCCACCATGCTCGTTTCATTGCATTCTTGAGAAGTTTGCGAGGATATCCTCGCTGCTTCAATTTTTCAAGAAGATTATTTGCATGAAACATATAATCATCCTTTGTAGAGCAGTTACGTTTCACTCTTAGAAACTGCCCAACTGGGAGGTTATCACGCAAACTGCGTGGGTGATGGCTTGTGTAATGAAGGGCCTTATTTCTATCAGTGGATTTTATGTGCAGTGAGGTCATCAAAGTGCCATGCGAACTGTAAACTTCTACATCTAGAAATGTTATAGTGTTAGGGCTCGAATTAACACTGAACTGTATGTCTGGTGTCCGTTGATTCAACCAAGTGTGAAATGCCATTAGTTCAGTTTTCGTTCCATTTCAGACTAGAAAGATGTCATCGATATATCGGACATATGTCGATATTTGGTTCTAAAAGGGGTTGTTGTTATAGACAAAACATTCTTCATATTGTGCCATGAAAAGAACCGCAAATTCCGGCACAAAGGGACTGCCCATGGCGGTCCCTTTGGTCTGGAAAAAATAGCAGTGTTCAAAGTTAAAATAGTTCTTTTTAAGGGCAAACTTGGCCAATTGCATTATAAACTCACTTGGTACTCTCACAGGTCTGGGTCTCTGTTCAAGATAAATCTCGATTGCATCAAGTCCTTCTTCTTGTGGTATCTGTGTGTATAGAGACACCACATCTAGTGTCACTAATAGTTGATTTTCAGGTGAGAATTCCAATGCTTCAATTCTGTTCAAGAAGTCTGTTGTATCCTGTAGGTGAGACGGTACCTTTGCTAGAAAGGGTTTTTAGAAAAAGTCCACGTATTTTGATATTGGCTCTAGTATAGATCCACATCCGGACACAATTGGACGGCCCGGAGGATGTGTTTCGTTTTTGTGGATTTTAGGGAGAACGTATAACAAAGGGACCCTTGGATGCTTTTTATTCAAAAAAACAAATTCTTTTTTTGCCAATAATCCCTATATCCAGAGCGTTCTGTAGAATAGAAAAAAGTTCGCCTTGAATTTCTAATGTTGGATCCATAGAGATTTTTCGATAGCATTGTAAATCCTGGAGTTGTCGTAGGACCTCTGTCTGGTACCCAACCGTACTCATAACCACTATTGAGCCGCCTTTATCCACCGGTTTTATTGTTATTGAATTATCAAATTTTAGTGCCGTCATTGCTTCTTTTTCACCTTTTGTGATGTTGTATTTTACAAAATCCTTTTTATTTTCAATTTGTGTAATTGCCGACAATACTGTGCGTTCAAAGGTTATAATCTCTTTTGGTACTTTGTTCGCAGGTGGACAAAACGTGGATTTTTCGCGGAAGCTGGTAGCCTCCATGTTGGCCGGATACTCATTTTCAAGAAAGAATGACTTTAATCGTATTTTTCTACAAAATTCAATGACTTCCATTTTCATTTTAACAAGATCAGTGGTTCTAGTAGGGACAAAGGAGAGGCCCTTTTTCAGGATGGACTGTTCTGCATCTGAAAGGACCCGATCAGATAAATTAAAAATGTACGACGGTATTATGTTTTGTAGTATTGCCGCCTGGTTGTCATTTCCCATGACTGGTTTTGGTATTTGTTCCGTCCCCGTGGTTGCGGTTGGCCTCTGCCTAAAAAAGACTGTTGTTGGTTGTTTTTTCGTCGATTAGGCTGTTGATTTCTATCACAGGTGTCAGTCTCACCGCCCGAAGATGAAGATGTATCCAAGAAGGAAATTAACTTGTTCCTAGATCATCCTTGGAAATCTGTGAGGTATCTTCGTGAATCTGGACGTGAATAAAAGTCCGTTTGCAAATAAGGGTAAGTTGTTTCCAGAGAAAAGTTTTTTTGTCTTTTTCAAATTTAGTCCCCTTTTGGTTGATAGTGAAATCCTTAAACTCAGCTATTTCCTTTTCGACTTTAGCTAGTAAGGTTTTAGCGTCTGTAACTGATTGGTTATCTTTTATTTCTTGCTCCAAGGTAGAAATTTCAAGAAGTTGTTGCTGTGACAACCTTTGGGCTGTCTCTACCGTTAATACCATAAGATCTCTGCTGCACTTTGTTTCGATGTAGCTGTAGCCTTTCTTATAAATAGGATCTTCCGTAAAAATCACTGGAATGTTTCGGATTTGGAGTCCTATCGGGATTGTCCCCGCCTTCAGGTGTTCCAATAAAAAATGACCATGCAGGTCAGTCCGTATTTGTTTTTTCTTTAATCTGATAAGTTTGTCCGATTCGTTTTGCTGTTTTGCCGAGGTGCTCAAGGAAACCGAAGCAAAGAGGGAGGGAGCATTTATACGTTTTTGAATATGGTCCTCTGTGTAGGCAAAAGTGTCCTGATCCGACATATTCGACTGCTGATATGCCCCAAATTTGGATGCAACGCAACCGTTGTGTGCGTCGCAAGCAAGCTACATAACAACTAGTTGCCGGACACAACCTCCAGAATGCACTGGTGTTGTCCAACCTCCAGGATATTACCGTCCTCAATAAACATTATGGTCCACAACGGAAGGACGACTTTGTCATTATCTACGCAATGCCAAATGTTATAAGATAATTGCCATCCCCATAAAAGGATGTTTTAACGATATGCTAGGCTGACTTTTGCTAATACAGACGCTTTGTCAAAATCGGCGGTTTACAATAAAGTTTTTTTCAAACAATACGTCATCGCGACGGTCATGCCGTTGCTTTGATCATAAAAAGGTGCTGCCGGGTAATAAGGAGCTGCTGGCCGCAAAACGAACAGATGATTAGCTGCGTCTGATAATACCAACGCGAGGTAAGATTAAAGACTGGCTATTAGACCAACATTAGTTTGAAACCACGCTAGATAGCAAGTGTTCGAAGGCGCTTACATTTGAACTTTATCTTTTTGGCACCTAGACTGACAATCGCGTATGGCAGCGTGACGGTGTAAAAAGCTATGGAATGAATCCTGGGCAACCACGGCACTTCTTGAAGGTATGTGGGTGATTCGATACTTTTATTGGTAGGCAACTAATGTCGGACGTTGTTCTATCTCTAAGGTTTGCATTTTTTGCTTGTTTTTAAGGTTGTTTCGCTTGAGTTCGCCCTGGCCGTATTTAATGAAAGATTCATGTCTAATATCCAAGTAAGTCATAGTCGGCGTTTTGCATTTGCCTCGAGGGGGCTTAGGTTAAAAGATTAAAAATACTGAAAGCTTTCTCTCTCCTTGTTTTTGGTGCAGACAGTGACAGTGATATTGTAATTGGTATTCTTGATATCGCAAGGTGGCACAGTTGGTGCCAGAACAAGGTCCACACAAGGTAAATCAGTGAAACGTATTAGAGAGTAGAAGCTAGTCGGAGTGTTAGAAGACTGAAGTGGTGCTAACACGTGCACTTTTTCTTTTTGTTTTTTAGCTCATTTTCCAGGTCCTGAGGATAACCCCGCAAATACATTAATGGGGTTTGAAACGCGTAGACCGTTTTTTGTGACCAAACAAGTGTTCTGCAAAATGATTTGAGTATCGGGTCCACAGTTGATTGTGCTAATTAATGAATTTGATTTTTCTTGTTGACCTGAATACAAGACTGTTTGGTTTACTGTCCCCCTGGGTTTGAGGTTTTCTCATATATTCGAGATCTATCAGCATATCTCTCTTACCTTTCCCTTGGGCTTCTTTGCCAACTTTTTCTTTGTTTTATTTTATTTTTATTCTTTATTGTTTCATTTTTTCGGAATATAAGCTTTCTCATGTCTTAAATGTTTTTAAATATGAAATGTAATTTTTGTGATTTGTTTAGTATGATTGTATTGTTCTGTGGTCCTACAAGTATCAGGAATGTTCACGATAATAATAACATGAACTTGTTCTTTCCCAATTAATTCTTTAAAAACAAAAAACTTAAAAAGGAAATAAACATTTATTTGTTTTACAATCACTATGAGTGTCACGAGTGATTGATATGAATGAAGTGTGAAAAGATATCAGTATTGGCAGTTGTTGTGGTATGGTTAATATTGGGCCTGCAGCACTAATTGTGCCAATCACTTAAGTAACCCTTTAAACATTCCTCAGGCATGCCATTGCAGCCTGTGTGTGCAGTTATAAACTGCCATGTCGACATGGCAACATAAACCTTTTGCCAGGCCCAAACCTTCCTTTTTAATACATATAATTCACCCCAAGGGTAGGCCCTGGACAGCCCAGAGGGCAGAGTGCACTGTATTTAAAAAGTAGGAGATGTATTTTTATGTTTTACATATCTCTGTAGTGAAAAACTCTTAAATTTGTTTTTCACTGCTCTAAGGTCTATCTCTCCCATAGGATAACATTGGAGTTGGCTTATTACATTTCCAAATGGAAAGAGATGACCAGTTCATGTTTGGTGTCTCTGGAATCACAGTTAAAAATCCTAACTGATGGTGAAGTCGGATTTTAAATTGCAATTCTGAAAATGGCACATTTAGAAAGTTGGCATTTTCTAGCTTTAGTCATTTGATGCCTGCAGCCTATCTCTGAGTCACATGACTGGGTGTAGTTGGCAGGTGTGCTTTGTATATTCCTCCTAGACAGCCACAGAAAATGAGAGAGTAGTTGTGGCTGGATGAGCCATCAATGGAAGGGTGGGTGTGAGGAGCAGGGACCAGTCCCACTTACACTTGAATAGGCTCTGTCCTGTCTCCACACAAAGGGCTTCAAACCCCCTGTAGTTAGTCTGAAGCCAAGGAAAGGAAGCCAGGACATATGTGCACTTCAAAGTCATTCGTCTAGAAGTTTCTCCCACCTTCCAGAAGAAGGGCTTCAGGGAAAAAATAGGACCTTCAGACCCACTCTTCAGTACACTTCTGAACCTGTGGAAACTCTGCCAGAAAAAAGGACTGCTGTGCTGCTGCAAGGATTCCCAATCTGCTTGAATGCTGCTCTAAAGGAGCTGCTGCCCTGCTGTGCTGACCTGCTGCCTGCTGCCCTCTTGCCTTGGGAAGAAAAACGGGACCTACAACTCCATCTTGAACCCAGGACCCCAGAGTGACTCAAAGGGCTAGTCTGCTGGCCTCCTAATCTGAGCCTCTGGGACATAAGAGGCCACCCAACAGCTCATGGATCCAGCTGCAGCAAGTCCCTGATCTCCAAGTTGTGCCTCTCAGGTCCTGGCCCTTAGTGGGGCTCATGAGCTCTTAAAATTGAGCTTTTGGGCTTTTCGCGAGCAGGAACAGGCTTGCTCGCACCAGAACCATGCCTCCCACACTGAAATCCAGCATGAGCAGCAGCCAGTCTGTCTCTTCGCACAGCAGCATTGACAGCCCGTGGAGGACGCCAGCGCAAAGCTCCAGCCCACCCATCAGCAACACCTGCCCTGCTCTTCACACCATGCCTACTCTTGGCACTAAGCTTGAGAAGGTAAAACGTAAGCAGGACTAATCTGGGACTATATTCGCCACGCTCCATCGTGGCCAGCCTGAACTTTTGACTTAGAACCGGTTCAGTCTGACCAGATAGTTGTGGTTCTTTGTTTTTTGCATTTAGGTGGTATTTTTCACTTTATTCTTTCAAAATTCATAACTTCGGTTCTACTGATTGGACTTCTGTCATTTTGGTCTTGTTTTATTTATTACATTAAGCTCTATTTTTCTAATCTGATGTGGGATCCTTTTTGCGTGGTGTTTTTACTGTTTTACTGTTTGAAGTGTTGCACAAATACTTGACACATTGCCTCTAAGTTAAGCCTGACTACCACGGGGTTCAGCACAGGTTAATTTAAGGTTTGCTTGTGCCTTACCCTCACAAGGATTGTGATTAATGCTTAAACAGGGCTCACAGTCCAGTCAACCCACAACCCAATTTCGTACCCAATTTTAAGGTAAAAAGTGCCTAGAAAAAGTAAACCACCTTTGAAAAATTGTAGTTGAACTGAACTTAGGTATGATGTCAGGCTGACCATGATTGAAAGGCGGTTGTATGCTCCAAGTTGTCCATCCTGGTAAATGGTTTTAATTTCTGACTCAGGGGCTTCCTTGGAGATCTGTCCTTGGTGAGGGTGGTGGACATCATTACGTCCGCCACGCTGACTGACAGAAGACCACTATATTTTGAGTTCACCACTGGCCTGATTTTTATTGTATTTTATTTATTTGAAAAGTTTTGTAGAGTGCGAACAAGACCCCAAAGGGGTATCAGAGTGCTGTACAGCGTTGTCATCAGCAATTATACAGAACATAGAGAAGGTGAGTGAGATTACAATCTAAGGGAAAACATTCACGAATAAGGAGTAGGGTGTATCAGAGGTGCACTAGAGCGCTCCGAGTAAAAACATCATACACATAGAAAGAACCAAGATGTGCGATGGATATCCCGGAATAGCAAAAATCAGCAGTTAATGCAGTTAAAGGAGCTATCAAGGACTAGAACAAAAAGATGGTGAGAACATATCATACAACATCAGTGAAAATATTTCACGTTTTAGGTTATTAACAGAACATATGAGAATGATCAGCGCATTAGCGTTCGTTCATTAGTAGTCTTTTGACCAGTTTTTTAAAGGAGGTAGTGGAAGGATTTGATCTGATCTCGGTTGGCAAGGAGTTCCAGATTCTAGGAGCAAGACCGGTGAACGCATGGTTGTACGATCTTTTCTTTTTGAATCTTGGAGGTTTCAAGAGAAGGGTGGAAGTACTTCTGAAATTCCGGCTGGAGCCCGATAGCTCAAGTTTGCTTGCTAGATAGTGTGGGGTATTGTGGTGTATGGCTTTATGAGTCAATTCAATTCAATTCAAAATAACTTTATTCGGTTACAGACAATGTAAACCATAAAAGCACATTTCATATCAAACACATAAGATAATATGAGAACAAATTTAAGAACACTTGGACAGTTTATACAGGAGACCACTAAAAAGAAATATTATATTACAATTGATTTACGTAATTTAAAAACATTTCTTAAAAAAGCATTGACTGAGGCAATAATAAATTCATTATCTAAAAATTGAAGGGCCAAGAATGCGGGGCAGCACTGCCTCAATCCCAGCTTCATCAGAACTGGTTTAATCCATCTTTTCCTAGCAGCAGAATAAAAAGTACAGAAAAACAGAATATGATTCGTCGATTGCACAGAAATATCGTCACACGGACACTTACAGAGAATTTTGGACCAATCATTTTGTTCGGGAAACTCAAAGTCCTATGTAAGATATTTAATCTAAACCGGGTTAGCAAAAATCGATCGTAATCACCAGTTACTAGCAGGAGATATGATTGCGCATATGTAGTGGCCAGAGTTTGGTAATGCATTTGGACTGTCGTTTTTTTCATTTCAGCCATATTTCTGATGTCACACAAAAACTGCAAACATACACTCTTTAGATCCTTTCTTGACACATTAGACAGGGTATGGGGATTGTTATAGTATTCTTGATGGCCTAATTGAGATAAAAAAAAATTAACGTATTCAAGCCATCTTATGCAGCTGGCCCCTTCCAACCCCATAGCATCCTTCATTATGTGTCTGTTAAAAGCTGATTCCTCCGTACTCCAAACCCTGTGCCACAAAAGCACAGGCTGCAATTTAATCACAACCTCCAAGTAAGGCATACCCCATTCAGTGTGACAGATAAAATTTGACGTGCTATCAGGTACTGCCAAGAGATACCTAAAAAACAAATTTTCTGCCAGCTGGAGTGATTTAACATTAGCAACGCCCCAAATTCCAGCTCCGTAAGTGGCGATACTAACACATTTAGCTTTATAGATTTGCAGTCAGACAAGCTATCTTGAGTCAGATTCTAGCTTCAATAGATAACCAGTTTAACTGTACAAGGTCCGGTGAAATGTGATCAAATTTCCTAGAACCCGTTAAAAGCCTGGCCGATGCATTCAGGTTAGCTCTGAGTGGGGCTAGGCTGGCTTTGGGAAGTCCTGCGAGGGTCACCAACCCATATTCCAATCTTGGGATAATCAGGGATTAAACCGCCAGTCTGAGATCTTCGGGGGGGGAGGAATGGTTTGATTTTCTTCAGTGTGTTGAGTTGGAAATTGGCTCCCCTAATAGTAGCACTGATGTGTGCCTGCATGTTTAGGTGTTTATCCAGGGTGATACCTAAAGATTTGGCAGAGCCTACAACATGAGGCGTGCAGTTCAGAGCAGTTAGTTGTTTAATCCAGTCGAGGGTAGGAGCTGAGTGATTAGGTGGGGTGATCAAAAGAAATTCCGTTTTGGGAGTATTTAGTAGGAGATGGTTCTGAGCTAGCCATTGTTGAGTTTGGGCTAGTGCAACATTTAAAGTTTTTATGTCCTCTTGCGAGGATATCTTCAGGTACAATTGCGTGTCATCCGCATACATGTGGTATTGGATGTTGGCTCTGTTCAGAATGACCGCAAGAGGCTCCATGAATAGGTTAAAGAAAGTGGGCGAGAGCGCAGAACCTTGGGGGACTCCAATCAGGACAGGGGTGCTGGACGCCAGGGTATGATTAACTTTGATCCTTTGCGTGCGTTTGTGAAGGAAGGAGGCAAACCAATTTAGGACCGGGCCCGAGATCCCATCCTATGTTGTAGGAGATCAATCAAGTTTTCATGTTTGATGGTATCGAAGGCTGAGGACAGGTCTAAAAGGATCGGGAGACAAGGGACATTTTGGTCGAGGGCTCTCACGGCGTCATCCACAATGTGAGTTAGTGCCATTTCAGTGCTGTGCCCTGCTCTGAATCCTGATTGATGAGGATCCAGGGGTTGATATTTTTCAATATGTTTACAGAGCTGCGAGTGAACGCATTTTTCAAGCAATTTCGCTAGAGTCATGCTGCTGGTAATAGGTCGGAAGTTGTTTGGATCTGATAGGTCCGCATTGGGCTTCTTAGGAATGGGAGTAACTTGCCCAACTTTTAGGCAGTCCGGAATCTTTCCCTGTGAGAGGGATTCATGAATGATCCTGGACCAGAGAGGTAGAACGGCTGAGATTAAATCTTCATATAGCTTGGCGGGTAGAGGATCACCAAAGTGGTTGGAGGGTTTGATGGATGTCATGTTGCTAAGTATCTCAGTGCAGTCTGGTAGGAGAAAACTGCTCCAAGAGGCGTTGTTTTTAAGTCCCAGAGGTGAGTGCATTGTCGTGGATTCTGCCGCCCTTCCCTAATCCTGAGGGCTGAATCTTGGATAGCAGAGTTGGGGTGGTGGGTAATAGCTCCAGCTCTATTTTCATTGTTTTTTCAGCGAAGTGAGCTGTAAAATCATCACCACTAGGGAGCAGGGATAATGGAGTAGAGCTTTGGTTAGAAGATTGGTTAGATTGTTCTTTAATGATTTTGAAGAGTTTTTTTGGTCTATTTTTGGCTCCATCCAGTTGAAGTCTGAAGTGTTCGATTTTTGCCAGGCGTATGTGCTTATTGTAAATGCTTCTCATTTTCCTCAGTTGAGAGAGTTTTGAGGTGGAAGGCGAGTTTCTCCAGAGTCTCTCAGAGAGTATTAGATTACGCCGTTCGTCATTTAGGGCACCATTAAACCATGGTTTAGAAAGTTTGACTGGGATCCTTTTGAGATGTTTCGGAGCAACCGAGTCAAGAATGTTGGAAAAGGTGTTAATGTAATGCTCAGAAAGATCGTCACGGTTGGTCAAATTAGGGGGGGGCTGTAATTTATTTTTGGTGATTGAGGTTATCATGTTAATGTCGAGGTCTCTCATGTTGCGAGTCATTTGTTTTGCTTTAAGGGGTTGACCCTGACGACCCAGTCCCTTATCTAAGATGACGAAGGGAATTTGAAAGTGATCGGACCAGTCACAGGGTAGGATTTCTCCTATTTGTATGAGGTTGTCTTTGGCAATGATGAGGTCTATAGTGGCGCCTTTATTGTGAGTAGGTCCTTTACAGAGCTGTGAGAAATTGAGGTCAGAGAGGAAAGTCTTAAAGGAGTGGACAATTGGTGATCATGATCATTGTGCATTCACAGGAGCACACAATACACAAAAAGCCCTCGGGTCCCGAAAAACGGAGTGACGTCACAGATGGGAAACAAACTGACTTACAGGGGGGCGGTGTCCCTTTTAAGGACGGTTTCCCTCACACACCAAAGGTGTCATGCTTCATCATGGGGAATCCTCCTCACATCATGAAGCCTAGTCATGATGTGGGCTACAACCCCCTCGCAGCAAGGGAGGAGCTCAGGGATGTTTTCAGATGTACAGGGTATTCCTAAAACCCAATGAGAGCAAGTGGAGTGATGGGAAAGGTGCAGTGCAAGGAAGTGAGTAAGTAAAACTAGCTACCGGGTTAGCCTGATGAGTTTTATTCTTGCTACCCTGTGCCAGGATTAAAAACAGAAGACAAAAAGTGCAGCTGCAAACATTAGATGCAGGCGCACTGAGTAGTGATCGACATGTTTCAGCCTAAGACCTAGGAAGTGTTGTGGCTTTCATCAGGATCTTTATTATAGCTACTGCTGTGTGAAAAAAGAGAATCAGCAAAACATAATTATAACAACGCATCGGATTGTTGAGATTTAAGATACTAGACCAGTGATCCAAGAAATTCGAATGAACAGATTCACCGGTTTGACCTGTAAATGAGAAATAAACAACAAACCATGCAGTTACATCAGTTTGAAAATGTACTACACATTTTCCCCACAATTGACATACCAAAGTAAGCAAGATAAACAATTCAAAACGTTTCATCAACATCAATTTGTTAGAGAAATAATCACAAATTTATCATTTCACAAAAAGATGTGTGGTTTTTACAGACATGCTGTGCCCTTTTGGCAAATGCCTGCGAATGGTGTCACTCACCTGCAAAAGTCAGGTAGAGTGACACATCTGTCCTGGGCTGTTTGCCATAGGTGCACACGCTGCTCCAACCTGTAGAGTTAAGGTTGTGGCGCTAAAAAGGGAGTGTTGCCCAGTAATGAAGAATTTGACAAGCTCAAAGAGATAAATGGAGACCGAGTCAGACTGTTGCGCAAGAGAGTGCACGTATAAATAGATGGAGTAGTAGAGCTGTTGATCTCTTCCACCATGGCAGTGGTAACGTGGTGGCATATCTACGTTGTACATGATTGCAGTTGAAGACAGCTGTTAATGTGACTATACTAGATCATGATCAACGAGTCACGATGTCTATGTGCAGGGTCATAGAGCGACCTAAGATGGACTGACCCCCAGCACCTAACACCGATCCACAGGCAGTGTGCCTCAAAGTCCCAGGAGTTTTACCAGCTCAATGGCAGCGCTGTCTAAAGGGAATAAACTAGTGCTTCTCCAAAGTGGAGACCGCGCTCAGTGTCCAAGGCTAACTTGCAGAAGTAGCCACTTCTGCAGGTAATAATCCAATTAGGGGATTGAAGGTGGATTTATTGCAGAGATTGGTATTGGTTGCAGTCAATTCAGTGGTGTTCGGAATTTTGTCAGGAAAGAAGAAATGTAGTCTCACTTTTTGGAAAAATTGGTGGATCTCTTGATGTAGTTGAAACAGGTCCCCAGTAAAAAAAGGACAGTCTTTTTTCCAGCCACCTCCGCCAGGCTTCAACCAGTCTTTTTTAGGACAGGGCCGCGGACGATCGAGAGGAAGGAGACAACAGCAAGTGCACTGGAGCCTGCCGTCATCGCCACGCAACACAAGGAGAATGACGAAGATACTACAACAACCAGGGTCGAGCAGAGACCCAACCTAGTAGTCAACCTAAGCCAACAGATGCTGACAGATGATAAAGAACATGTACTTAACCGTGGACTTGGTTTTGTACCCACGTTTACTAGGGACCTGTTTCAACTACTTCAAGAGATCCACCAATTTTTCCGAAAGTGAGACTACATTTCTTCTTTTCTGACAAAATTCTGAACACCACTGAATTGACTGCAACCAACACCAATCTCTGCAATAGATCCACCTGCAATCCCGCAAATGGATTATTACCCGCAGAAGTGGCTACTTTTGAGAAAGCCGTTCTCAACGAAATGGGATCCAAACTGAGCACCCTCCCTCCAGCCTATCACAACCTCCCCAAGAAGGAACAACAGGCACTACGAGCTCTGAGCGAAGATTAATCCATTACTATAAGGCCAGCTGACAAAGGCGGGGTGACAGTGATAATGGACACCTCAGCATATAGATCCGAATGCCTATGGCAACTGGGGACCATGACCTCCTACCTCCCACTACAGCTCGATCCGACCAACAGGATCATGGATACTATCACAAAGATGGTGACTGAAGCACTAGATAATGATTGGATAACACCCAAGGAAGCTGACTTTCTGAGAACAAAAGAACCCATTACTCCCTACTTTTATATACTTCTAAACATCCACAAAACCCAGAGACCACCACCAGGGAGACCAATCATATCGGGTATCGGCTCTGCCCTTGAACCACTCTCACAGTTCGTTGATTTCTTTTGGAGACCTCTGGTCACACTCGTGCCAACCTACCTTCAGGATACTACAGACTCCCTGTGCTTACTGAGGGATACCATCTTTAACAGCGAGACTGACTTTCTGGTGTCTTTTGACGTTGAATCATTATATACGTGCATTCCACAGGACCAAACTCCCACCACCGTCGAGAGCCTCTTGAACCTGAACAAACCTGACACGATTACACCTATTTCCTTCATCATGAAATGCGCCACCTTGGCCATGAAAGAAAATTTCTTCCAGTTCGAAGACCAACTGTACTTACAAGTGTCCGGCACTTCAATGGGTAGTACCTTTGCCCCCAGTCTGGCGAATTTGTATATGCACATCTTTGAGGAAGAAAAGTTGCTCTCAGAAAACAACCCCTACCGGTTCCACCTTGTGGTATGGAAGAGGTATATCGATGACATCCTGGTGGTTTGGCGGGGTGATTCTACCTCTATCGTAGTGTTCTATCAGTGGCTCAACACACAAAACATACACCTACGCTTCACATGCGAATACAGTAAAGAACGCCTTCCATTCCTTGACCTTCTCATTATCCCATGCGATGGTCATCTCGAAACTGAGCTGTACCAGAAACCGATGGCAAGAAATGCTCTTCTGCAATACAACAGTCACCATCCGAAACCCCTTTGTGACAACCTCCCCTTTGGGCAGTTTCTTAGACTCAGGCGTAACTGCTCCAGCATAAAGAAATATAAAGTACATGCTGCCAAATTGTGCAACAATCTCCTGGACAGACACTGCCCTGCATCTCTGATAAAGAAATCAGCCAAACTACCTCTTTATAACAACAGAGATGCCCTACTGGACACTACTCCAAACAAAGAAACACAAAAAAGACTGTGTAAACACTTTCAGTACTATGTCCAACCAAGTTAAAAAATCGATCAACAAAAACTGGCACATCTTGAATAAAGGGAAACTCTTGAGAAACCCCTCTTCACCTTTAAATGGAGTCGGAATCTCAAAGACAGCCTAATACACACCAGACCGCGTCCAACACCTCCTACGAGGCACAATACGCTTTGGGGTCTTCCACAGTCCTGAGACACTATCCCTGTGCCACATGCTCGGTCTGCTCCCAGACAACTGCAACCAAGATCATTGATATCAGCACTGACAAACCCTGGGAATTTAGACAGCACACTAATTGCAATAGTGAACGAGTGATATATCTTATCACGTGTCCCTGCGGACTCAGATACGTAGGCATGACCACCCGAAAAGTGAGAATCTGAATTCTCGAACACAAAACCACCATCAGATGTGAGAAGCAGGCTACCAAACTCACTAAACACTTCTTGGAGATGAACCACCAGGCAGACACCGTGAAATGGACAGTCTTAGACAAACCTAATCTGCCGCCCACCACACCTAATATCACCAAGAGACTACTCAGGATAGAACAGAAATGAGTATTCAGGCTGGGCACCTCAGAAAGTGGACTTAACAATGACATTCCGTGGTTAGCTCTGACCTAGATACTCCCTATCTTGCGCATAAAGGTATCGACAACTTGGCCTGGTAGCCTCATGCATGACTTGCTCTCCATTGCATGCCTTTAGACCCCAACTCAGGGACATCCTTATGAGAATCTATGGCTAGCCCATGCTCTGATTTTAGCACATACCCCACGCAGATAGGTATGAGACACGCACTTGTAGTCATGCCCGGACTCAGTGACTCTTTCAGAGATGCGAGCCCACTAGGTTGCCTGGGATGGGACCCTGGGTGCCCGCAGGCTGCATGCTCAGGCAGTGTTCTAATTACCCCCATGGTTCACACTCTCCCGGGTCTCCAATTATTCTTTATGGTTTGACCTTCACCACTATCGGCTTTCCAGAGGCCTGGAATCATCATTATGATGTTGCACTTCTTAACAGACAGTGTTGAGGTCTCTGATTACCCTCAGAGCTCACACACCGTTGCAAGATTCCCTTATGGTTCTTTACCTCCACCGCGTTGGGTCAAAACTACACTTCCTGGCATGCCTGTGGCCTCCAGGAAGTTTTTGCGAGTCCCCGCCCTGTTATTAAAGCACAAGATCATGCTCTCCTTTGACAAGGATACCTGTCTGGACACACTACGGCACCCACGCTATTGTAAGCTGTGAGTCACAGGCTTGTTTCTGTATGCTTTTACTCTGTTCTAATGATAGCGCCTCGCGTGCTGTCGGGACAGACCCACCCCCTCCGACTACCGAGACGCCATGTGTTTGTTAATATTTCATCCATTCCGGGGATCTCTGTAACTTAGATTTTCAGCACGAGATCGCCCTCGCTCGGCGAGTCACTGCCTCCATTTATCGGGTTCACCTTCCTTGAGGTCACAAGTCCGTTCACACACTGCGGCACCCATGAGGCTGCGAGCGGTGAGTGACAGGTTTACTCCACCGCTCTCTACTGAGAGCGCGCCGCGCAATGATGGGGCATTTCTACCGACACACCTCTTTTTTGTCACGCACAGTGATTGCCTGCACCTGGATGTAGATCCCATCTACGGGTCTCTCAAAGCCACTTGGGGTACACAGGGGCACACAGACCACAAGCGATATGTAGGCCCCTGGTTACGTCAGGATACTTGATGGCCTGCATCGCATTACAAGTTCTTTAGCCTTGGACACTGTGCGCGGTCTCCACTTTGGAGATGTGTTAGTTTATTTCCTTTAGACAGTGCTGCCATTGAGATGGTAAAACTTCTGGGATTTTGTGGCACACTGCCTGCGGATCGGTGTTAGGTGCTGGGGGTCAGTCCATCTTAGGTCGCTCTATGACCTTGCACATAGACATCGTGACTCGTTGATCACGATCTAGTATAGTCACATTAACAGCTATCTTCAAATACAATCATGTACAGCGTAGATATGCCACCACTTTACCACTGCCATGGTGGAAGAGATCAACAGCTCCACTACACCATATATTTATATGTGCACCCTCTTGCGCAACAGAGTCTGACTCGGTCTCCATTTCTCTCCTTGAGCTTGTCAAATTCTTCAATACTGGACAACACTCCCTTTTTAACGCCACAGCCTTAAATCTACAGGATGGAACAGCGTGTGCACCTATGGCAAACAGCCCAGGACAGATGTGTCACTCTACCTGACTCTTGCATGTGAGTGACACCATTCGCAGGCATTTCGCCACAAGGGCACAGCATGTCTTTAAAACCACACATCTTTTTGTGAAATGATACATTTGCGATTATTTCTCTAACAAATTGATGCTGATGAAATGTTTTGAATTGTTTATCTTGCTTACTTTGGTACGTCAATTTTGGGGAAAATATATAGTACATTTTCAAACTGATGCAACTGCACAGTTTGTTTATTTCTCATTCACAGGTCAAACCGGTGAATCCGTTCATTCGAATTTCTTGGGTCACTGGTTTAGTATCTTAAATCTCAACAATCCGATGCGTTGTTATAATTATGTTTTGTTGATTCACTTTTTTCACACAGCAGTAGCTATAATAGAGATCCTGATGAAAGCCACGACACTTCCTAGGTCTTAGGCTGAAACATGTCGATCACTACTCAGTGCGCCTGCATCAAATGTTTGCAGCTGCAGTTTTTGTCTTCTGTTTTTAACCCTGTCACAGGGTAGCAAGAATAAAACTCATAAGGCTAACCGTGTAACTAGTTTTACTTATTCACTTCCTTTTACTGCACCTTTCCCATCACTCCACTTGCTCTCATTGGGTTTTAGGAATACCCCGTACATCTGAAAACATCCCTGAGCTCCTCCCTCGCAGTGAGGGGGTTGTAGCCTGCATCATGACTAGTCTTCACGATGCGAGGAGGATTCCCCATGATGAAGCATGACACCTTTGGTGTGTGAGGGAAACCGTCCTTAGAAGGGACCCCCCCTGTAAGTCAGTTTGTTTCCCATCTGTGACATCACTTAGTTTTTCCGGACACGAGGGCTTTTTGTGTATTGAGTTATTGACTGGGGAGCTTGCCCTCGCTGGTCCCTCTTCTCTCCTCAGGCCCTTCTTGTGTGTATACCCATTCACTGGAGCAGCCATGGTGATACCTGTGAAGGCACTGAAAATCTGGAGTGTGGCCACTGTCTTGTAGGTGCTGTGCACCAAACGTTTTTGTTTTTCAGGGACAAACTCTCATTGTGGGAGTTTGTTTCTGAAAAACAAAAAAAAATGTGTGGCCCTTACATGTTGGAGATTTCATTGCAGGATGTGAGGGGCATTTTTGTTTCTGCTCATGACCATCTGGTGGACGCAAACCGAAAGAATGGACGCCAGACTATCCACTCTAAATAGGGCAGTAGGTCTGAGGCGCTAACTCTGAAGGCCCCAACTGCAAGGGCAGGGCCTTAAGTGGACCGGGTCCTGTGGATCTCAGACCTAGTAGTAATTAAAAACGGACATTGAAACTGGCCATATTTGGACCCTGCATTCATGTTCTTAACTTTATAGGCAAAAACACTGATTGATTTCTGAAAAATGAGTGTAAAAACCAGTAAGGTAATCCATGTCATTCCTGTTTTTATTTCACATGCTTTGCAAAATCTTGCATTCCCTAAGAATGTTTGCTTTTCCAGGATGTTGTATTGTGTATTTGTTTTATAGGCATCCTAATACTCTTGAATAGTGCATACTTTGAATGGGGCACAGCTGTGCAGGGGTCATAAAGGTGTTCAGAATGCATTCAAAATACATGGTCTTCCACTGCACAGAGCAACAGTCACGTATGCCAGTTTCAGTTGTGATTTTATGCAAATGTATTAGTAGTGTGGTACTCTCAGGGAATTTTAGTTTAAATGTATAAGCCACACCCTTAATTATTGAGCAATGCCTCATTCAGGGACCCCCTACTTTTTTCATCCCACTTAACTCCCTGTCCATCGGAGTAAGCTCTCTGATGGTGGAGCCATCAAGGCCACCTTCTTTGGAAAACTGATGGATCACATGAGTCAAAATAGATTAGGGGGACTGAGGGTTTAGACGGCAGGGTACTCCGCCATGCTTGTGATGGATTATCCTGTCAGCCAAACTCTAAATCAGGCCCTTAGTCTACTATTTGAAAGTATTTGAAGAGGGCATGGTCCGAGGCTAAATCTGGCAAGGGTCCCTCGAAGTCAGACACATTGATAATGAATTGCCAATTAAGTCATATGTTTTGGTTCAAAAAGCTTTGAGAGGGACAAAGCTGGATTTCACAGCAGCCTAGGTCCTTCACCACAGGGATAAATCTATAGGTGCTCGTTGGTCCAAGGTTGTACTTTTGGGCTTAGTCACTATTTTGTTGGTCAAAACTTTTTAGTGAGGAAAGGGAAGAAGCAGCAGCTGGGCAGTGCTTCATGAGGCCAAATACTTTTATCATGAGGTCCAGATGAAACCATTTTCAGTTGGGGTAAATCTCTGAGAGGGCATAGTCTGCATTTCTTGCCCGCCTTGGGTGTGACCTCCCTGGGCAAACCCCAGCACCTTGTACCTGTACTATTCAGGTTCAAAAAAGTCCCATGTTTCTACAACTGCTGGGAAAGTTCATCCTCTGCTTTCCTATAGCCTTCAGGTCTTGAGGGCAGGCTTTCATGCATTAGATACCTTTCCAGCAAGGGCTCCTGGAGGGTCACTGGTCAACTCGGCCTTCTGGGAGTCAGGAGTCCTTCTCCGCTCTGTGTCCCAAAGGTGGCAAATGGGAGGTCAGACACTTTACCCTCAGAGAGAAGTTACAGTTCATGAGGTCAAGTAGTAGCCAGGAATACGTGAGACTTCTTTTTTCCATCAGGGCCTTCTCATTCAGATTTTCATAGGTCCAGGAATGTTCTGATGATGTAGTAGTGAGGTACTAGTCTTAGCCTGTGAAATAGCCAGTGATTGGTAATTTTTTCCTTCTCAATACTGTTTTCTTGTCCTAACACCATCTTCTTTTGTAGCTTTTTTATTCTGCTTAATGTATAAATTCTCAGAAGCCCTAAATCCAAGATGACATGTCCCTTCACCCATCAGAAGGGGCTTGTGCTCACCCTCAACCACTCTCCTTAACAGATTAAGTCCCCTTCCTTTGTTAGGGTCCATAACTGGCTTTCTTCTTGCTAGGGTGGAGATTTAGAGCCGTGAATGGAGGCAGATCCTGTAAGCCCTATTTGACATCTCAAAGTCAAAAGAGGTAGTATTAAGGTTGACCTTTGTTTTGCCAGTGGCCTCTGTCCCCCTCCTAAATGCCTTATCCTTGTTAAGTGGGCAGTTGTTGATAACCTTCATGCCTTTCTGGGCAAAGAGGCGAAGCCACTATCATCTGAAAAGCAGGGCCAGTAATTCTGTAGGGCCTGACACCCTTGGGTGGTAGTCCCCAAAACATTTTGCCTTCACCTCTCCTTTTTTGCTGAATTAGCTTTTGTTGCCTTTTTTGAGGAAAGAAGGTAGAACAGCGCCAGAAAGGTCCCAGCAGTCAACGGGGATCGGAACTTCCTATTTCAGAAGCCATTTTCTTACATTAATTAGGTGTATGATCAGAGGAGGTGGGCATCTGTCAAATGTTTTTTTTAAACATGTTTTTTGTTGTGATGTATAGTACAGGGGCATATCACATCATCACAGTCTTCAAAATCGTAACCAGCATATCATCAAATACAGCACTGTGGTATATGGTATTAGAGTGAAAGAGACTGCCAGTTTTAGCATTGTATGGAAGAGAAAACAATGAAGGAGAGTAATACATGCTCATAAAGCATCTCCGAGTGTCGGATCCCATTTTTAGAATACAATTAAACAAAAAAAAATGTGCAGAATCATCAAACTGTGTTTTCCCAATTGTGGCATAGTGAATTTTACTTTATAGGTAGTTACTCGTATCTAGTAGTATTTCCAAGTGTCATGGAACCTGAATGGGGAGGTGTGGGGGGGATTAGGGCTTGTGTGTGGGGGGGGTATAGTGTAGTGATCATGTCGTGGGGAATCAATATAAGTCCGCGGGAAAGACGGACTGAGTAGGAAGGCGGGATGGTGCAGTGTGTGGTGTGTGACGGCATGTTAAGTCATTCTTGCTCTGAATTTGTTGGGAAGAATCTGTTCCTGATAATAAATAACTATGGAGGGGCTGCCATATACCTTTTGTTCGGAAAGAGGGAAGCTGGAGGAAGGAATATAGCTCACTGGTGGTTCTCAGTAAGCCAAACTAGTGAGCCAGTCTTTGACAGTGAGGGGGGATGTTTCCTCCCCCAGTGAAGAGCAATATCCCGCCTAGGAAGTAGGAGCGCCATCGACGTATATCGGCGGATGCCTTTTGGGAGATCTTGCATTTAACCCAGCAAGGCCAGGAGGGGGGCTGGATCAGGATCCATCCCCAATATTAGGGCCAAGCAGGAGAAGATCTCCATCCAGAAGTGTGCAATATGTCTACCAGTCCAAGTCATATGTAGGAAGTTACATCCCATGTCATGGCATTTGGGGCATTCAGGGGATATGGTGTGATCAAACCTGTGATGGTTTACTGGAGTGATATATGTGCTGCTTAAAAACTTGAAATGAATAAGTGTATGGCAACGATTAGGGGAGAAGGAGCATGTCTGCAAACAGTGCACATTTTATCTGTTGATTGGCAAACTAAATTGTGTTGCCAAAAGCTGCGGCGTTTCTGATTGAGTGTGGGTAATAGAGCCAGTCATGCGTGATACAGCTTGGACACCAACCGAGAGCCATCATCGTCATCTATCAAAAGTGTGGGTGCTGTGAACTCCTCAGGTGCCAAATGACAGAACGGGATCTGCGTGCGAAGCATGCTGTGAAGGCGTTGCATCACAAAGTGATCCATACCTGTTGCAGTGTCGAAGCAAACATCCATAGAATGGGAGAGAACATGTCCATCAGGGAAAAGATCGCCAAATGTGTGAATGTTATAGTGTGTTAAAGTATGTTTAACCAAGGTCTCACAGGTGATATGAAGCCATGGGTTGTCAGCTAAGATCAAGGAGGGAGAGTGTTAGAAATGGGGGTCTCTAGTTGGCAATGGTTTGCACCTTTGTCCAAGTAGAGACCCTTCTTCTTAGTCAGGCTAAGGGGGATACACTTCTAAAATAACCCCTGCTCACCCCCTTGGTAGCTTGGCACGAACAGACAGGCTTATCTCAGAGGCAGTGTGTAAAGCATTTGTGCACACATACAGTAACAGAGTGAAAACACCACAAATGGACACCATACCAGTTTAGAAAAATAAGCAAAACTTTATCTAAACCAACAAGACCAAACCACAAAAATCCACCATACAATACTGTAAAAATAGTTACTTTGCAAGATAACCTTCAATTTGCAAGAATAGTTAAAAAACACAGGGGCATATTATCAAGCCCATTATCGCCGCTTTAGCGGCAGTTTTTGCCGCTAAAGCGGTGATAATTATATCGCCCTATCAGCAAGCTGTCGCTAACAGGCGTTAGCGACAGCTTTCTGGCGATAGCGGCCGGTTTTCACATCGCCTTGCATGCCAGCGATAATTATCGCTAATGACATGCAAGGTAGGCGTTCCCCACTAAAAGCGACTGTAAACAGTCGCTAAAACAACTACCCCCTATTAGCAAGGCAGGCGAAGCGATAATATAATTCGTGCTAAGCGCGTTTATTGCTAGATTTTTACACCTGCTACTGAGGGTGACTTACCTGTTTGTAGCATAGGGGGTGGATTGTTAGGCTAAATCCACCATAGCGTTAATGCGAGAATATCGCTGGTTTTCCAGCGATATTTTCGCATTTTGCCGCTATCGCTGGAAATATTATTGCTATGGAGATAAACCTTACTAATAGGGTGTTATCTCAGCGATAATTTCCGGCGATAGGCGGCGTTAAAAAAAAAAGCGCTAAGCGCGCTTAGCGATAAATATCGCACTTCCTTGATAATATGCCCCACAGTTCTTCCGAGTCGGTAGCTCCGTCCGCGGCTACCGGAATGCTGAAAATGACAGAGTCTAACAATTGCAGCCGACCGCGTCGGTACGGGTAAAATAAAGCATCAACAGACTCATAGACACTACCTTTCTTGTTGTGGCTGACAAGTTGCTGCGGGCCGGTCGGGGCAACCAACGTGGTTGCGATGTGAAGTGGAAGTGGTGCAGCGTGCGGTGCCCTCACTAACCCTGGGCGGAGTTCGCGGAGTTGCACTACGTGGAACACCGTGAAGTGCATAAAAAACTCAGTCGCACTACGCAGAGCTCCGCGAGCGGTGGATTATGATAGAAAAATGCCGTTCGCGGTGATTGCACAGTGCCGGATGCTTGTCCGCACTGTGCAATCATTGCGAACGGCACCATGCACACCACAAACTTTCCTTTTCTGCCGCTCGAGTAGATTTTTACTTGAGCGGCAGCTTTCTCAACGCGAACGGGCAGTTTCTCAACGTGAGCGGTCGCGAGCATACGCGACCACTCGCAATGAGAAACCTGACACCCCCCCGCGTTGAGAAATCTCACTGAGATGTTGATTTTTCACGCTCGTGCTCGCCAACTTGATGTTGACGATCGCGAACGAGGAAAAATCTCGCCGGGAGGTTGATATTCCTCGCTCGCGGTCGCCAACTTGACGTTGACGAATGCGAGCGAGGAAAAAAACTCCGCTCCGCACCGTGAAGTGGAGTATTTCGGAACTCCGCAATCTCCGTGTAACGCGGAGTGCAGAAAACTCTGCAAACTCCGCGAGCGGAGCGGAGTTCACCGCCCAGGCCTAGCCCTCACGACGTGGTGCAGGCAGTGGCTCGGTAACAGTCATCCAATGGCGTTAGTGAGGCCAAGGCTTATGATGTGGAGTGAGGCAGTGCTCAATGCAGTGCTGGCAGGTCACAGTGCAGGTGATGGAGCCGGTCAATGTTCAGGTCGGGCAGCTACGGTGTTGGTGACGTCTGGGCAGAGTGAAGCGAGGTGGTGCGGAGTGTGGTGCCCACAGGATGCGGTGCAAGCAGCAAATTGGTGACGGTCGACCAGCGGCATCGGTGAGACCAGGGATGTGGTGCGAAGTGCGGCTGTGACTTCTGCGGTGCCTTCAGGACATGGAACCAGCGACGGACTCGGTGACAGAGTCGGTTGCTCTTCTCCTCTGCGGCGACTGAAACTAGCGGTTCCAGAGATGGTGCCAAGAAGGATGGTGAAGTCTTTGCTGTTCCTGAGACTTCTTGAACATGGGGCAAGCTCTACCTCAAGCCCTTGGAAATACTTTGTCACGCAGGATACACACACAGTTCTTCTCCTTAGCAGAAACAGCTACTGCAGGCCACCTCCAGACAGCACACAGCAAAGGGGCAGTGTTTCTCCTCCAGCTTCTTCCAGTTCTTCTCCGTGGCAGAGGTTCCTCTTGAATTCCAAAAGTGATCTTAAGTTCAGGGGTCTAGGCCCTACATTTTATTGTACAAAATCCTTTGTTCTCTGGAGGCAGAGAGTGTCTGTGCTCAGCAAAATCCAGTTCTGTCCTCTCTGGCCCAGCTTCGTGGCAGGAGGTGGAGACAGCATTGTCCAAGGCAGACCAGGCCAATTCAGGTGTGAAAGAAATCTCCTCCCCCTACTCTGAATGCAGCCAGGTCTATTCAGTACAGCCCTGACCCTGGAAAGGCAAGACACACCTCACTCCCCCAAGTGGCTGTCTGAACAGAATGCACATCCCGAGCCCCTGTCACTCCAAAGCCAGACAGTGAATCCACAAACCTAGCAGAGGCCCACCGGATGGCTAAGCAAGAAAATACCTACTTTCTAAAAGTGGTATTTTCAAATTCAGAATGAAAAAATCATCCTTACTAAAGGACGCATCTTTGAATTCTGAGTTTAGGCATATCAAAATTAATTTTCCTATCATGTTCCAATGGCCAGTAATACTTATAAAATGGTATAAATAAACTCCCCATTCTAACCTATGGGACAGATGGCCTTTCAATAGGGAAAAACAAAATTGGCAGTATATCACTATCAGGACATGCCACACACATCAGGACATGTCCTACCTTTCACATACACTGCACCCTGCCCACAGGGGTACATTGGGCCTACCTTAGGGGTGACTCACATTTAAGAAAAGGGAAGATTAGGGCCTGGAAAGTGGGTGCACTTGCCAGGTCGACACGGCAGTACTAAACTGCACACAGACACTGCAATGGCAGGCCTGAGACCAATTTGCAAGGCTGCTTGTGTGGGTGGCACAATCAGTGCTGCAAGCCCACTAGCAGCATTTGGTTTACAGGCCCTGGGCACACACAGTGCTCTGTACTAGGGACTTAACAGTAAACCATATAAGCCAATTATGGAAACAACAATTTACAGTGGGAGCACTTGCACTTTGGCACTGAACAGCAGTGGCAAAGTGCCCATAGCATCTAGACCAGCAAAAACAAAGTCCAACACACAGTAAAAACACAGGAGGCAAAGGTAAAAATACTGGGGAAACCCATACCAAGGATGCTAGGTCTAACAGAGAGTATATTGTGGCCTTGAACTGGTGTTGGAGGTTGCCAAGAGTACCTTGGCATATTGGCCATGTGGTGCTAGGTAATATAGGTAGAAGTGTGGCACCCCAAACCCCCCCTCTCATATGGGAGGACCAGCATGTCCCAGTTAATGTGGGGACGCTTTCCAGCCCAGATGAGTTTCAATAGTAGCCCTCAAAATGTGGCGAAAAATAATTAGTCAAGGGAATCGGGATGTTTTGAAATACATATAAAATTCAGGGAAGGACCACTTTTTAGTAATCGCAATATGTCCCGCTATGGAACGTGTTAGACGTATCCCGCGTTCCACCTGCGTAGTCAAGGTCTCAACAACAGGGCCATAGAGCAATTGCATTACCTGTTCTTTGTCGCAATGCAAGTGGATGCCTTGATACTTAACCAAGCCATCACATCAGGTTAATAGAAAGTCATACTTAAAAGGGATAGTGGAGGCGGTCAGGGGAAAAAGTTCAGATTCCAATTAGTTGATCATTAGCCCGGAATGGCCCCTGAAGCACAACACCTCATGAAGAATGGGTGTTGGGTTTTCTTCCGGGTGCCGGATAAACAGCAGCACATCATCTGCAAAGAGCGATATGAGTAACAGTCCGGGCGAAATTGTAGGCTGCTGTGCATGTGATCCCGTTGTAAGTGTCTGACCAGAGGATCCATTGCTATGATAAATAGCAAAGAGGATAAAGGGCAGCCCTGCCGTGTGCCCCAAGTAACAGGGAATGGTTGGGTTAAGGAAGAGTTGACTTTGAGATGTGCCACTGGTGCTGAGTATAGGGATTTATCAAGGAGGAGAATCCATAAGGGACACCTAGTTTATGCAGGGTGGTGTGGAGGAACGGCCATTCTAGTGACTCAAAAGCCTTCTCTGCATCGAGAAGAGCTACCATGGCCGGTACCTCAGGGAAAATCCTATTGAGGACTGAGAAGACTGTGTGCAGATTTAAGGAGGTTGAGGGATGCGAGACAAACTCAGATTTTGCAGGAGATATTATTTGGTCCATTAGGAGGATGAGTCAATTAGGGAGTACCTTGGTGAGTATTGTATTGTTAAAATGTAATACCGAGAGGGGTCTATATGACACGCAATGTCGTGGGTCTTTGCCAAAGTTGAGAAGCAGGGTAATGACCGCTTCCTGCAGTGATAGGGGGAGTGCCCCAGTGTTTACAGACTCCATGTACATGGCCAAATGCCGCGGCGCTAGGATATGTTTAAAATGTTAATAGAATTCCCTGGTGAAACCACCCAGGTCTGGGGCATTTGATCCATCCATGGAATCTATAGCTTGAACAATCTCATCACAGGTGAGGGGCTCACTGAGGAGCTGCTGTTGTGCTGTTGTGAGCCACACCATGGCTATCTCATCGAGGTATGCGATTTGGGCCAATACATCATCAGAGAGTCTAGTGGTGTATAGGAGTCTGTAATACTAGAGAAGGGTGTTTAGTACGTTGTCACTGGAAGTTACCTGTGAACCCGAATCCTTGTGCAATTCAGCGATATAGGAGGTGCCCCTTGGGGGGAAAATTATCCTTGCCAATGTGCGTAGGTTGTTGTTGCTACACTTAGCCTCCAGGTCTTCATTCTTTATGGCCACAGATTTTAGCAGCTTCTCTAATTTCTCCAAGTGTTTAGTGGTTTGAGTGCCCCGTCTTCAAGGCCCGAGACCCTCTCCTCGGCTGCGTTCAACAGGGTGGTGTGTCTATCGAGACGTTCATTCAGGGTGTTGAGGTGACCAGCAAGGGCATCAAATCTGCCATCAATGGCTTGGATGCCGGCTCTCCATTCTGCCATTATGGAGTCTGTTCCGGGTAAATGTTCGGGGTCCAAGCCTCCAGCAGCACCCTGTTTCACCATGGACACGGGTTCCTGGCTATTAGATGGCCTGGGCAAGCTTCCGCTGCCTAGGATCGCCTCAAGCCATAACTGGTGTGAGACGGTGAGGAGTGGTATCACACTACGAGGTGACCCGAGTGGACGTGCAGGCACTCGAGGTCTGGAATGTTGAACACTAGGGGTGGCTTGCTGGTGGAAGAGCGTGCAGGAGATTCTGGTTTGCTGTGGTTTAGTGAGGGGTCAAGCCACAGGACCAATATGGGACCAGAAGAACAAGGTGGGCAGCAGAGCAGCATCAACAGGAGCCCCCCCTATGGTGCCACGAGGACCGGTGCACAGTGTCCCGCAGGGGGAAATTGACTGATCAGTTAGAATTGTGCAGGAGGTTATCCGCAGGTTGTTAGGATGGTGTGGGCTCGAGGAGAGGGGCAAGAGTTACCCTGCACCAAAGTGCTGCCTGCAGTAGTGTTCGACTAGCTACTGCCCACTGTAGGTCTCAGGCAAGTGGGGGTAATGAGAGGATGCAAACTGAATAGGCAGCAGCCACACAACACCAGGGCACTCACCAAACGTCTCTCATTGGTGCAAAGGGGCACTCCAGGGGGAGGCACATGATCCCCAGGTACTAGGTGCACATAACGGTGCTTGGGAAGGAGATGGCCTCCCCGCTGTACTCTAGCAGAGAGGAGTGTTCAGTCGGAAGGTGTGGGCTCCTGCACGATGGCCGAGCCATCCACCGCAATGATCCAGGGGGAGGGGAGGAGGGCTGCACCCCATCCCAGGCAATATGGGGCAATCCAGGGGCAAGCAGCACACCCACACCTGAGGGGGGGACCCCATGAACGGAAGCGGCAAGATGGTGATGGGCCCCCAAGGTTCCCCACCACAGCCGTGGCACACACCAAGGCCTAGTCCAAGCAGTGCAGTCCCCCCGGCACCATGATTGTAAGAGTAGTCACAGCTGGGCCCACTAGGCCACTCCAGTGGAAAGGTGCAGGGAGGGTCGATAGGTCCACTTGGCGACAGTCACCTGCAGTGTGGCAACTGCGGAAGCAAGCATCTCAGGCATCAGAGAGGATATGGGGGCCTAGGCGGAGGAGGCCCACCCATACTTGGAGGCACACAAGGCAGGCGCGGTGATCCTCAGGAAAGCAGTTGCAGTGCTGCACCATCGGTGGAGTTGGGATGCAGGAGGGCCCCCGGAGGTAGTAGCTGGTTGCGCTGCTTTCACATGACGGGGGAGAAACGTGGCAATCCGGCAGGGCCCAGTGGCCCTGGAACCTCAGACTCACCTGTGGCCCCGGTCACAGCAGGCCTCTGAGGTTAGGCTTGGATTGCCCGTCAACTCACCATGCTCCAGTGCCTGGATCTCTCATCACCACTCCGCCTGCATCATGTAGAGCATTAGGGTGTCACTGATGCATTCATACAGAAGTGAATCATGCTGGATGCTGTCACATTTCTGCATCTTCCCCAAGTTAAGCCACAGATCTTCAGTATCGCATGGTCATCTTGGTCAGCAGCCAGGCCATGTCCCATCTGTCAGAAGTTAAATTGGAAAGGAGCACGGCCAATAATGTCAAAATGTGGTTCTTCCTCTATTAATAAAGTTTAATAGCAATCTGTGTTTTTCACCATAAATATAGCTTACTCTAGGCAGGGACTGTTAATCGCTGAAATTCTCCTTTGGAATGTTGTGCTCTTTTATCGTTCATTAAAGCCAAAAACTGAAAGAAAATATTTTTCATACATTGTAAAGTACAGTGGGGGCTTATTTACAAGCCCCTTGCGCCACCCGTACGTCACTTTTCCCATGTTAAAAATGACGCAAAAGTGGCGCAAGGGGCTTGTAAATAAGCCCCAGTGTATTTACTATCATGGGGTAGAATTGTGTATTTTTTGCTTTGGGGCCCTGTTCGAGTCACGTTGTCATAAAATCAAACAATGTGAATTGATATATAGAAATACCAATTTAAAGAAACTTTGAATGTCTGAAGTGAAATTTTTCAGACAAAAAAGACATATTTTTCTTCCATTTATCACTGACGGTGAAGCAGGCAGACACTTCGGTCTGTTCTTTTCTCTGATCTCCCAGTTACAGAATGGCGGCTATGCCAGTTAAAATAGAACTACCTAGGTTATTACATGGGGCTGACCTTCTATCGCTATTCTGCCTTATAGAAATAGAGAAGAAATACACAACGTCAACCAAGTAAGGCACACATTGCAGAAGATACTGTGCAGATTAGCAACTAGAAGACCTAAGGGCAACTAACTTCATTTTTTTGCAGAAACAGAATTATTATCTTTAAAGATATTGCAAAAATGTTTCTAAACCCAAGAGGGAACGTCTCAACAATGTCTAATCCTTTTTAAATGGTGGACTTGCTTAATGCTATCTTGCGAATGAGTGAATTAGATAATATTCACTTAACATATCAAAAGCATCAAAATATTTAGTTTAGTTTTGCTGCACAGGGAGACGAATATTCAAATTGCTACATGCTGTTTACAACGAAGTGCTTTATAATAAGGGACCCTACTCATAAAGGCATTTTCAAGTAATGGAACTAGTACCCCTATAGTATTTTTTACGTACTCTTACACACCTTTGAGAATTGTCTCAAAAACATTTAAAATGGGAACATTCAGGGAAGATTCCTATACAAGTAGTACAAACAGAAAATACTCTGCCCTTGTTGCACATTTAATGATCTGGAGTTGGAATTTTTGGGGCCTATTTATAAAAGGTTAAATAAGTGTACATAAAATAGTACTTAAGTAGTACTCCTTTCCTCACTCATAAAAGTGAATAGCTAATTGCCTCCACGATATGTATAAAATTATTAGACGTTAACATGAAATTGGAAGATTAGAATGCGGAATAGAGAAGATCATTTAATGTAATTTTTAGCAAATGGAGGATATTTTTCCAGCTGTATTCGTAAAGGTAAATACTAGCCTATTATCAGAAGACATAGCAAATTGGTCAATGCCCTTTTACAATGAGACCACTTTCCTCAGCTTTTAAAGATTGCGATATTGACCCAGTTGGTGAAGAAAAAACACTCTGGACACCAAAATGAATGTGAATGAATCATACATTCACCCCCAGTCAAGAAATCTAGGTTAAATCCATAATTCATTTGCTCACTACGCCACCTCAGTTTGGACTCAGCCTAATGCAAATCAGTCTTGACCCTGCTCCTCATGGGAACTGTCCAGCCCGAACTTCCAAGCTGGGTCCTCCCTGGACCGGAAACAACCAACCTGGGACTGCTTTCGGGGTAACACCCCTCATCATCCAGGCTAGCTTGAATCCAGTGGCACAGTGAGCAAGGGACCCACGTCTGGGCATACCCATCTCGCTTAGGGCGAAAAGTGCTGTGGGAATAAATGATGGACGGAAGGCTGAATGAATCAAACACTAACCCCAGTCAAGAGATCTGGGTTAAATCTCTCATTCTTTTGCTCACTACACGACTCCAGTTTGGACCCAGACATATGCAAATCAGTCTTGAACCATCCAAAGTTAATGCACAATTTCACTTCCACAACCTGGTCGATAGTGGGGTCAGAGACCCAGTACTTATACCCAAAGGTGCCTTTGAAGTGAGGGAGACTTCAAAGAGTGGCTTTGAAGTCCAGCAGTATTCCTTTCAACCCAGTCGTGTCTGCCAGGCCACTACCTATTGAAGTGTAAGTGTTAGCCTCTTCCTCCCTTGTTGCACAGAAAGGGCCATCAGAATGCAGATGTATGTGGATGGGTACTCAGCCATACCTAGCCTTCCTGTGTTTGTGGCTGTCTGGAGAGAATACACAAAGTGTAACTGTCACACATCCCAGACATGTATTAGAGACAGGCTGCAAGGCAAACAGAGCAGTAAGAGCAGAGAATGTCCATTTCTAAAAGTGGCATTTCCTAAATATTAATGTTCAATCAGACTTTACCAGTAAAGAAGATTTATCATTACCATTCCAAAGATAAGAAACATGATGCAGCTGCTCCTTTCTAATCAGGAATTACAGCTTGAAGGTATGCTAAGGAATTCCCAATTTTAGCCTATGAGAGGAGTAGGCCTCACAGTAGTGAAAAACTAATGTACTGTTTGTCACTACCAGGACATGTAAAACTTAAAAATACATGTCCTATCTTTTACTTACACCACACCCTGCACTATGGGCTACCTAGATCCTACCTTAGGGGTGACTTATGTAATAGAACGGGGGTTTAAGGCTTGGCAAGTAGTTTTAAAAGTGGCAGGCATGAGACTTGGTTAAAAGGCTACTTAGGTGGGTGGCACAAGCAGTGCTGCAGTCCCACTAGTAGCATTTAATTTACAGGCCCTGGGCACATGTAGTGCACCTTATCAGCGACTTATAGGTAAATTAAATATGCCAATTGGGTGTGAGCCAATGTTACCATTATGGAGAGAGCACATGCACTTTAGCACTGTTTAGCAGTGGTAAAGTGTGCAGACTCCTAAAGCTAGCAAAAACAAGTACAGAAAAATGGAGGGAGGCAGGCAAATAGTTGGGGGAAGACCACCCTCAGGCTGTCAAGTCTAACAATGCCGATGTTCAACTCTAGCTTCTAATTGATTGAACAGTGAGTTAAGGCAGAAATTCACTAACAAATTAAGAAGGAGAGAATCTACAGAACAAAAACCCTTTAAGGTTATCATAGCATCTAGCCCCAAAGTAGTTGGTTACTAATATCTCATTTTTGGAGTTAAATGTGCTCATACACTTAAACAACAAAATCACAACAACTGTGGATGTATGTTTTGTCTCAGACTCTCATATGTTCTGATGCTCTGCTCATTAGTACTGTTTTTTTCCAGTAAATGCAACCACGGGTGCTATAGAATGAAAAAGACCTTTTCCATTTGATGCAGAGCTGTCAAACGTATTGGGGGAGAAATACATGAGTTGCATTTTACAAGTTGCCACCTCCCAGAGTCATGTCGTTTAAGGTGAGGGCTCCAGGTGCTGATTCCTGGCATACAGTTGGAATCAAACAGCTCCACATTCTTCGACAAACCATTTGAGATATGTGCTGCTTCTTAGGTTTGGATCGAAACGGAGGCATTTGGTCATCTAGTGAGCATACTCCCTCTCTTCTATGGTGCAGTTCATCATGGGGTCCTTCACAGCTGAAGAGAGTGTTGGTAGCTGGTCACTGCTCTATAAATATGACTGATTGTACACAGTACCAAGGGTAGACCTGCCTCAGGTGGACATCTTGAATTGGAGCTGAGTCGTCTGTGAAGGGACAACTGACAAACTTAATAAGATAGCGAGCAAACAAATCATATGTTTTTTAAATGGTGTTGGCTCAAAAAGTGCAAGCATGATGGAAGGGAACCATTTATACCTTGATTTACAAACAGTCTTTTATTGAATAATGTATGAATGTTAAAATGAACCACAACTCTTGTATGAAAACCCTTCTGTTGCACTCTTCATACTGTAGATATAGGTCACTTACAAATAAATTGCATTGGAATGTTTCTATGGTCTTGTACACACTGCCCTGGGTTCTAGTGACTCTTTTTGTATACTAATAATATAATATTTATTGACAGTTAATTTAAACCATTCAATATAAAAGAAAGTAAAAGGAGATCGCAGCTATGTAAAATAAGAAATAAATAGCAATCCCTAAAATTCATAGTTAAAACATACAATCGAGTGTCCCATCGGGGGTAGAGGTCACAGCTGATGGTTGCCAAATTAGAGGTGCTGAACACTGTCCCAATTCATGCTATTCCAATGCATTTAAAACAGAAAAGAATCATTGAATAAATAACATTCCCTACATTCAGAAAATAGATTGCAGCTATATTTAAAAAGGAATGACTAGCAGTCTCCACAATCACATTTAAAACATGTGTGTTTCTGTCACGACTTACAGTTGCCGAATTAGAACTGTTGGACATTGCCCCAATTCCTGATATTTCAATGCATTTCAAAACAGAGACGAATAATTGAGAAAATAACACTTCCTAGATTTTTTTTTAATCTACTATTAGGCAGAGAACTTGTGCATAATCGCCACTGTGACTTCAGGGTGAATAGGAATTATTCTGCACAATTGTAGGCGTGTTATACAGAATCAGAAATAAAGCTGTTACTGCATGCTTAATTCGTCCTATATCTGATAATTGGTCAATTGACTAGTCTCTCCCTTCTAATATGAACAGGACTTGACGTTAGCATGTGCCCACAGTCAAAAGTACAGTTTTCTCAAACACACTTTTAATGTCTGCATTTAACACGTATCCATTGCAGGTTCATACTATTCTCACCCAACATAAGAGTGATGTGATTTTTAAAAGCCCCACAATGAGACTTCAAGGGCCTGATTACAAGTGTCCGGAGGAGTAGCTGGAGCTGGTATTTATTGAACCTGATGAAAACTGGACACCCTGAGGTTAGGAATTTTTCAGGTCTGATAAATAGCCATTGTTCCGAGTTGTTTTCTTGGTAATGGGGAATAACATGTAGATGAGCACTAAAAAACGCACGTCCCAGCTAGATATTTTTCCCTGTCAAATTCCAACAAGTTTGGCCTGCCAGAATTTACTAGGGGGTTTATCTTATCGGGAATTTATCAGCTACAATAAACATTGCACGACTTATAATAGCTATCCCTGCACAAACAGGTCTTTGCACAGGGATCACAATTCATTGGGACACTTGTAAGTAGGCCCCAAGGACTCTCTCTGTTGAGGGGAAACTGGTGATACGCCATTGAACTTCACATGAATGCTTCTGTGAATACTGACAAAGGCTAGTAGACTCAAGAAAATGTATGTTTGCCATCTACAGGAACCAAAAAGGCTACAATTGATTCACTCTATCCTACTTAATTATCACCTAGGATTTGTTTTCACAGCCATTGTTATGTGTATTTGTAAAGTGAAGAAGAAGAAGAAGAAGATAGCCTTTATTGTTGATGAATTAAAATCATTACAAACAGGAGTAATATAAAAACATTAAATTGTGCATGAACACAACAAAACATTGTAACTTGGAAACTAATTTCGAAGATACACCACGTTTCAGTACAGTAATCACAACATATTTTAACAGCATTTTGAGTATTTTTCCTCCAGTTCCTAATTTAAAGTGCCATTACTAAGGTGCTCATGTATGTAAACAATAGGAGAGTGCCAACCTTCTCGGGTTGATGTTCTATTTCTAATATTAGAAGTCAGATGTTTCACACAAATCACAAATAACTATGCTACATTATATATAAAACTAATAATTAAAATATCTAAAAAGTTTTGTGAGCATTGCCTCCACCACCCCATATTGTAGAATATAAAGATTAAAAAAAACATAATTAAAATGCCATAATTAAGTGCCATTGTACAATTCCTTTTAAAAGGAGCCTTTCACAAAGTCTTCTAAGAATTGCATACACTGCCCCCTTTTTTAATATCAGTATATAAAATGCCATAAATAAATGCCGTAGTTAAAGTGCCACTATGCAAATCCTTTCAAAGAATCCGTTCTTACGTCAGTCAACAATCTAAACAGTTGTCAGATTAAGTTATAGTTGACAACAGCGTCTTTGGGGCAGCATCGTTGAACGAGCCGATTATTGGTTATCACAAGTCCCTAACCTCAAGTGGCACACTCAACGGTTAACTTTTTTTCTGCAATGAGAATAAACTTTACAAACTGTGTGGTCAGATGAGCCGATTTCCCAGAGAGGCAAGTTATAATTGCTTGGCGACATGTCCTCACCCAATTTTCTTTAAGGATGGATTTTAATAGGGCTTGCCTCTCTTCTAACAGTTGAGGACAAATAGATAAAATATCAGGGGTGGGCGGAATTTGCGGAGTTGCGTTCCGCAAAATTCCGCGAAACGGCAAGAAATCTCCGCGAGCACGCGGAATTTCGCGTGCTCGCGGAGATTTTGCTGCGCCCGTTTATATCTGTAAGTGCTTCCTGTTGAGGTTTAATTTTTGTGACAGGAGCATCGTGCCAGAATGAATCCTGCCCTGCATATTTATCCACGAAGATGCCACCATTTTGTGCACTACCTCAACTCAACTGGAGTACTTTCTACTGGCTAATCAGTAAGTGCTACCTCGTTGGGTAAATGTATAGTGCCTTTCCTACACTGCAGCTGCGTAAAGGACCAGAAGAATTGTCTCCAGTGTCCTCGTGTGTCTGTAACTTTGCCACCGCGCCGGTAAGGCGCGGGGGTCCTTTGAGTAAGCTGTCCATCATAGTGGGGAAAGGGCGGGAAGACGTTGCATACCGCTAGTGTATGTGGGGTGGGGCAAAACGGGCGGGGCATCCATACGAGTTCACATGCATCTCGTTTATAAAGGGTCAGAGCACGATCTGAGCAGCAGATGAGGAGAAAGAACCTCCTGGCCACTGGACCTACACGGGGATTGCGCTCGAGAAAATCAAGGATGCAAAGACCTCCATCAGGGATTACAGCTAATGTTTGGTGGTAGATCTGGGCAGAAAGCACTCCTGCTTAGCCTCGACCTTGCTCACGAATGTTTTGTGCTGAATAATGCGTTACAGAATTTGAGCTTCAACTCGGGCACCTGCTTTATTTATATCTGTAAGTGCTTCCTGTTGAGGTTTAATTTTTGTGACAGGAGCATCGTGCCAGAATGAATCCTGCCCTGCATATTTATGCATGAAGATGCCACCGTTTTGTGCACTACCTCTACTCAACTGGAGTACTTTCTACTGGCTAATCAGTAAGTGCTACCTCGTTGGGTAAATGTATAGTGCCTTTCCTACACTGCAGCTGCGTAAAGGACCAGAAGAATTGTGTCCAGTGACCTTGTGTGTCTGTAACTTTGCCACCGCGCCGGAAAGGCGCGGGGGTCCTTTGAGTAAGCTGTCCATCATAGTGGGGAAAGGGCGGGAAGACGTTGCATACCGCTAGTGTATGTGGGGTGGGGCAAAACGGGTGGGGCAAAACGGGCGGGGCATGCATGCGAGTTCACATGCATCTCGTTTATAAAGGGTCAGAGCACGATCTGAGCAGCAGATGAGGAGAAAGAACCTCCTGGCCACTGGACCTACACGGGGATTGCGCTCGAGAAAATCAAGGATGCAAAGACCTCCATCAGGGATTACAGCTAATGTTTGGCGGTAGATCTGGGCAGAAAGCACTCCTGCTTAGCCTCGACCTTGCTCACGAATGTTTTGTGCTGAATAATGCGTTACAGAATTTGAGCTTCAACTCGGGCACCTGCTTTATTTATATCTGTAAGTGCTTCATGATGCACCCGAATTCCGTACCGCCGCGGATCGCGGAAGTTTCAACATTTCCGCGTTCTGCGCGGAACGCGGAAATGCCGAAATTTCGCAAGTTCCGCGAGCGGAACGGAATTTGCTGCCCACCCCTATAAAATATGCAATAGTGATTCATTATGAAAACCGCATATCCTACAGCTATTTGAGGGCCATTTTGTACCCATGGAGGGGTTCCATCCTTTGTGGGATATCTCCCAAGTCGTAGCAGCAAAAGTTTGTCTCTTATAAATGGTTTTAAGTGGGAAATAAGATAAAATTGTGGCTCCAATTTAGTAAATGAATTGATAACCGACCATGCATGACTTTTTTGGGAAAACACGTCCTTATCCAATAAAATCGTTAGGAAATTAGCCAATTGGTTTAGTGTCTGTCTGAACATGGCTTTATTTCTAGCTACATCTTCGAAAGGCGGAGACTTAAAATTATTAAGGCTCTCCATTAGATATGATCTCCAACCCTCAGCATGCTCATACCCCATTATTTCCAGCCAGCAAAAATTTGCCAGTGTGCCTGGGTCTGAACAAAAGAAGGAGTATAAAGATTTTAGAAATGCAGATTGTCTTACTAAAGACTGTCTTTTCAAGCCAAATTCCAATCTAACGTTGGCATGCCCGATGTTCTTTGGAACTCTAAAGACTGATTTAAAAACTTTTATCTGTAGATTATCGAGAATTTTTGAGTCTTTCCCTTGAAGGATTACTGACCCATAGTCCAGAGAGGGAATCAGCTTAGGTTTCATTACTTTAAGTAAGTGCTCATGGTCCGGACATTCCAACGTGTCTCTCAGCTTTCTAAAAGCAAAAGACAGGGCCGTAGCTTTCGCTTTTAAATTAAGAAAATGCTGTTTAAAAGACAATTTGTCGTCAAATGTAATACCTAAATATTTATAAAATTTTACAGTTTCAATCTTTAAACCATTGATGTTCTAAACTCTCATGTCTGATTTAATTGAAGCAATCGTCATTATTTTTGTTTTTTTGGTGTTCATCTGTAAGCCGTTGGCTAATATATAGGTATTAAAAGAATGTTTTAGTCGTCGTAAACCTATGGGAGTATGGCTTAACAATATGGTATCATCTGCGTACTGTAGATATTTTATATTATGTCCAGCTAGATTAGGTGAATGAGCATTAACATTTTTAACGTGTGAATGTAGATCGGCCATAAAAAGATTAAAAAGACAAGGTGCTAAGACACAACCTTGTTTAAGACCACCAAACGTTTTAATTTGCTGAGTTGTACAGCTACCATCCCCCACCTTAACCTGGACCCACGTATTAGAATATAGCAATATAATCATAATTAATAATTGGTTTGGAATGCCCCATGCAGATAGCTTTGCCCAAAGTAAATTGCGGGGGACAGAATCAAAAGGTCAACAAAACAAATATATAGCTTTTGCTTTTTATGCTTTGCTTTTTCAGATAATAAAGTCAGTAAGGTCAAGTTCGTAATCGTTAATTCGCCTATTCGAAAACCAGTTTGAAATATTGGAATGATTCCTTCTTTAGTGGCCCATTCTTCAAGATCGTTGAGCAGACAGCCTGAGAAACTTTTTGCCTCCACGTCTGTTAGGGCAATCAGCCTGTAGTTAGCTGGATCGTCTAGTGGGCCACTTTTATGAATTGGCTGGATTATACTTCCCTGCCATGAATCCGGGACCGACTTGAATTTTACGACGTCATTGAACAAAGGTGTCAGGATTTCTGACCACATATCTGTCTTAGCCTTGAAGACCGAGTTCGGAATCCCGCTGGGCCCTGGCGCACCATTTGATCTAATCCTGCTTATTTCCATTTTGACTTGATGTACCTTCTGTTGTGGGGATTCTGCACATATACAGAGCTATGCACAGGAAAATAGGACCTCGTGTATAGCGGTGTACCATCCATGCACCTTAGTACCCACAATCCCAATCCGACTAGCTTTAGCGTCTCATTCGTTCTCCGTACTACAGCAAAGCTACCAATGATTAGACATCCCAGAACACGGACTCTCTCAGGAATCGCGGGAGCAAGAACACTCTTTCACAACTCACTCATACTTGTCCACAACGTGCGTAATAAGAGACACAGTATAGTTTAAAAATTTTATTTCAACTATCGTGCTCTAAGATAAAGTACACGTGCCAGTACTGTCAGCATAATGCATAACGATAAAATAATAAGCATGGTTACAATTCCATAGAATACAAACGGGGACAGCATTTTATAAAGACAGTGGATATAGGGCTAAATTGCCTTACCACCCTCCCCATGCTAAGAACTAGTTTATTATAAAAATAGAAGACCTCTGTGCTTTGTCAGGCGGACCCCCATACCTCAATATCTAGATGCAAGGTTTACATCATCAGACAAGCACAGCTCTTCTCGCTGGAAAGGTTTTTCTCCAAGTGCACCAAAAGGGAGATCACAATATTAAATGCACACAAATTTCTCCAGTGCAGCTGTATTTCGTGTTATGTCTAAGTGCGAGGGTCTGACCAGATCAGCAATAACAAGGGACATTGTTTTTCGACCTTGTACATGGTGTGCAGACGAACCCCACAGGGAACATGAGAAAAGGTGAAAGGCAAAAAAGGCAGACAGTTCTAATATAGCCGGGCACAAGCCACAGAGTAACGTGTGCAAAAAAAGGCATCATGGCAGCCAGGCCTAAGATAACTTAGCAATGTAGACAATGAGGCCACAAACCACACTACACCCTCCCCTGGTCAGTCCATAGGCCAAGACATAGGACGAAAACAGAGTTCAAATAGATGGAGCAGAATGTAAACGTCTATTTACGAAAAGTCCCCATGAAGGACAGTGAATGAGAAAAAAGAAAAGTCCCGGACAAAAAAATTTCAGATAGGGCCAGGAATCCGGGCACTAAAAGAATCAAAAAATCCAGAAATGCAGTTCGCTGAAAGCGAAGGCCCCTAATCCAATAGAGTGTATGTGCAGAAAACTGCCACACCTTCCAAGAGGACATCATTGGCATCGTCTGAAAAAAGAGATGCCATCCAGTTCAACAAATCAAAACTGCAGTCATGTTCCTCATAATAGGGAGCAGTGATCAGCATTGCGGGACAACTTGCTTGATACTCAATATAACTTTGTTGTAGGAGATTCTGAGCAGCCGCCCAGATATCCCATTGTGCCAAAACTCCAAGTGCAGCCGCACGCGCCATCAATCCAGTGCCGGAACAGTCCCGTTCATGGGCCACTAAGGGGCCCATCAACTGGCCAAAATCCGGGTCCGACGGAGACGTATTGGAGAGGCAAACATCCAAGGACCAAGAGAAAGGACATCATAAGCAAGACATCACAGGTTGCACGCAAGTGAAATACGCAAAGCGAAAAGATAGTCTATAGGACACACCGAGTATCGCCAATGGTAGGATGCCGAAGCTGATGAGCATGCGTTCACGGAGCATCCGAAGTCGACCTTGGTCAAGTAGGCCCCCAGGAAGTGCACCCATTGCTCAGCAAACAAATTAAAAGTAATATTCCAGCAGCTAAGGCTCGGAGCAATGGGAAGCCGCCAAAGACGATGGAAAAAATAGAATGAATAAAAGCCGGAATTACACCAAATATAGTTTGAAAGGAGGTAACAAGGCCAGAGCCCACAACTTTAAAAAAGTGCACAAGACCTTCGATATTTGAAACATTGAAAATGCGGTGAATCAGTTCACCGAAATGTTGTGGGAGGTTAGTGTTCAAAAGAGCCTGTATCTCACTGTGGGTACTAGCCACCTGGAGGACGAAGGTCTCCCGTGCAGAAGTGAGCATAACCTCCTGGTTTAATAATAGCGCCTTTATTCTGCTCAATTTATTGAAATCCGCCTTCAACGTGGGTATGGAAGGCCAAATGGAACTATCTATCATGTCTTGCGGGGGTGGAAAAAGCACATTTTTGCAGCACACAACACAGTGGGAAACTGTTACAATGTAGGGGATGCCTGCCTGCATTCCACAGCAGTCTTGATTATTCAGAAGCAGATAGCTACCATTTGCAAGCACAGTGAAAGTAGGTGATATAACAGGAGCCGGAATGCCCTTTAAAACAGAAGCAAGATTCGGAGCAGAAACATTACAAGCCCCGTGCAATTTAATGTTTTTACAAATTAGGGAATGACCCACTGTAGAATCGCAAGACTCTCCTGTGAGAAAGACCTCCTTTCCGTCCCTAAGGCATCTGTACATAAAAGGCAGGGACCAAAGTTCATGCAAGAAGGCACTGCCTAAAGGTTGAAAACGACCAACAGGATAATGTTTCATGCACGAACTGAACTCAAACAAAGAAAAAGGCAAAGCGATAACCCTGTGAACTAACCAAACCGCAGAGTCAGTCTCCGCCACAGAGAATGGTAACGGCTCTATATTTTCGAAATGTAAGAGAGTGTATGTTGCATCTTTCATGGACATGAATTGCTGTTTGTCAGTTAAATTAAATGGCAAGAACAAGGCAGATGTGTTTAAAAAATGCCATGGAACCTTGCCCATTTTCAATGTTTGCAACGTCCACGCAAACTGCATTACTGAACGCAATTGATTCTGACCATGATATAACACAGACACATCATCCTGTACGATATCAACAACAGAGGAAACAATATTTTCTAATGTGTAAATGCGTGAAGACAGGGTATTAATACTATTGTCAACCACAGCAAGCACTTTTTCTAGATTTGCCTGATCGATTTCCCGTAAACGGGAAGCAGCTTCAATTGTTTGGAAGTAGCCAAACCCCAACAGGTTGTTTGATAGATCGTACTATTTAAAAATAAAAGTTGGGCTAGGATTAGGCAAGCACGGTGTAAGGCTTCTGTACCGCGTACCTGCCATGATTTGGTGCCCCAAATAGATTTTAAGTCAATGGTGTCCTGCCAGTGCTCATAACCACCCACGGCTAATGCGTTAAAAAAGAACCCGAAATTAGCAATTTGGTGTGGGTCAACATGACCTTCTGAGTGGAGGAAGTGTTCAATTTAAAATAATAGGACCCAGGGTTTGATCTATCTGTAAAGTAAGTAAATTTACTTTTAAGTGTTTGGGAGCTACGTGGCAGAGGGGTCGGACAATGTTCCCATTGTGTGTAATTAAAAGTACCCCGAAGTGTACTTGGTTTATGGAGAAAATGGTTGCCCCAATGCTGGTAACAATATAAATCAGCATAACTTGCAGAATTTAAGTACAAATCTTCAGCATTAAAAGCAGCATAATATTTCAAATCAGAGAATAACGATTCAACGGCATGCACATCCCAATCGTCAGAATGAACATTACTTTTCACCACATCACCCATGGAAACACGGAGGACATTCAGTACATTAATAATCTCGGTTGGTCCATGAATTTGGAAATTTACCGCAACCCATACGATGCCATCAGCGACTGGGAAAGCTGAAATGTTCACAAATGTGTGGTCACGCTTCATGATGTGAGAGGAAGAATGCGGAGCCAAAGTTCCAGCGACACAGTTCACCGCAGAGCGTTCTGGTAAATAGTGACCATTGATGAGCAAGAAAAAAACTGTCACAAAGCCAATGGACATGAACAGGAAAATCAGGAATAGTACCAACCAGATGTATGTCCATGGTGGGACTAAAAAATTGTCTCTGAACCAGGATATAAAAATACTGAAGCTGGACGGGATAAGTGATGAGGTGGAAGCTGAATCAAAGGAAAAACGGGTTGGGCTCAGTGGTGATGTAGGTAAATGAGCCACCGACTCGTTGGCGGGGTATGCATACTCAGTCTCCTCATTGCAGGAGGAAGCCGAGAAGTTGAGCAGGCGATCAGGCAAATCGACCATCTCAATGGCAACATCAGTGTCTGTGTAAGGTGGAGGGCCACATACAGGAGTCCTTGAAATGGCTGGACATGATACCGCAGGTGTCACGCTATTCAGGATCGGCCAGATGTTGTAGCTTGACATTGTCCACTGAGATGTACCTGTTGTCTCTGCAACCAGGAAGCGGTGGTAAGATGACAGTACGAGTACCCTTCAAGCCAAGGACAGGAACCGGTGCACAATAAGAGGGGCCAAATTCTTTTTTGTTCTCCACCTTCTCTCGGACCAGATCTTCAACTTTCGGAAGCCAGCCGGCAACCGGAATCTGCAGCGCAGCATCAGTGGCTGAAGGCAAGTGTTCGTTAGCAAGTTTGTCACGGGTCTCTTGTAAGTCCTGCAACATAGTAGAATGATTATCTACGTCAAAGATTGCGGCATTCGCCGCCATGTCTAGACCATCAACGTCTGGCACAAACATTTGTATGCCAAAGAGCATTTTGTATGGGGTCCGCCCACCCAGAGATCTTCTAGGGAGATTATTAAGTGCACGTTGCACGCTATACAAGTGGGCCAGCCAGTTCCTTCCAGTACCTAAGACTCTAGCTGTCAAAGATTGCTTTAAGTCACGGTTCATTCACTCCACAATCGAATTGCCCTCAGGTCTATATGGAGACGAAAATTGCACCCACACCCCCAGTGACCTCATTGCGTCCTTGTACGCCTTAGAGGCGAACGCTGGACCTTGGTCGGAATGGAAGGTGCCACAGGCAAAAATTCCCACAAAGACACGCAAATCCCTTATGACATTTCGAGCATCAGCACTTCGTTGTGGCCAAACCCAGATGAAATGTGTGCATGAATCTACTGCAACTAAGATGTATTTATATGCAGTGTCAGAAGAAAATGGACCGCAGTGATCAAGGTAAACACACCCAAAAGGTTTGTTAGAAATGCAGAGCTGTGTTTGTGGTGGTTGCGTAACCGTCGAAGGCTTAATTTGCTGACAAATGTCACAAGAAAGCACATAAGTACGGGTCTGTTTATATAAACCACGCCACCAGTAACGCTGCTGCAAGATGGAAACAGTCGCAGACGCGCCAGCATGGGCTGAAGCCAAGCCTTCGTGTGCAGTCATTATCAAGGAAGTTCTGCGGTCCGTGTTGGGAATCAGCCGATCACCAACGTCTGGAATTCTTACGTAAGGAACATGTTCGGGACTTAAGTGATAAGAGTACTTGGAAGGGAAACCCCGTGGGTAATTAGCACCTTCCTTTGTTGCAGCAATAGCTGCCAAAATCTCATTATCTATTTTTGTCATGGATCTTGTAACTGCTGCTACTGAGCATGTGGCTACTGCTGATTTGGAAGCTTCATCTGCCAAACTGTTACCGACCGCGTGTGCGCCCACACGCTGGTGGCCAAGAGTGTGAATCACCTGTGTGAGAGGCAGACGTTGTTTAAGATCTGCCACTCGAACCCAAAGCATTTTATGCTTAATTGTGCTGCCTTTAGCATCTCTATAGTCGTTTTGAGACCACAAGAATAGGTTGTCATTAAAAGATTGAACACAGTAGTAAGAATCACATACAATAAGTGTCGTCACATCTGGATTTGCGAACTCAAGTGCGAGCACCAAAGCACGCAGCTCAGCCAATTGTGCAGTACTGTCTCTTAGTGCCTGCGTGTGCACCACACTCGATTTGAACTCACCGTTCACTATAGTCCCTGCAACAATAGCACATGCTGCGGAATAAGCATGCTTAGAACCCGTGGCCGGTTGCGCCGAACCATCGGTGTAAATGATACATTTGTACTCCTCAAGCGGCAGCAAAGACAGAGAAGGAGGATGAACAAATTCATACTGTAAGAACTCCTGTGTCTGAAGAGAGGAATCAAAAATAAAAGTGACATCCGGGGACGTCAGAGATGTAGCCCATTGTATTCAACGGGGGTGCAAAGCCTTTGAGTTGGGAACACTTGCCTTCGTCACTGCCTCAAGGGCAGGATATGGTGTTACCACCAAAATGCGTTTTCCCTGTGCCAGTGCGCGTTCCTTAAGAATCGCCATTTGCACTGCATTCAAAACTTTCTCCACAGTGGAAAAACGCAACTCCGCTGAAGTGTAAAGATGCGACTTGTATGCAATAGGTACTGTGTCACCTTCGTTAAACGTTAAGTACGTGAAACCCACTGACCCTGGCACAATTCTAATCACCAGGTTTGTGTGGTTATCACGAGTCAACAAGAACTTAGATTCAAGTAGATCAGACTGCAAAGAGTGCAGTATAGAGGAATGCTCAGGAAGCCAGCATGACTTCAAAAAGTTAGGTTGTATCAAGGCATAAAGAGGCTTGATACGCTGGGCATATTCAGGAATGTAAGAACGCCCGAAATTTAAAAATCCTAGTAATGACTGAAGTTTCTTCAGGGTGGTTGGAGGGCGCAAAAGTGCGCACTTCTCCTAGAAATGGGGAGCTAAGCCCCTACCTTCATTGTTGAGCTCATAGCCCAAAAACAGAACAGTTAATTCTGCGATGTGAGATTTGGCAAAATTAAATTTGTATCCTAAGACGCAAATTCAAGAATAATGCGGTCCACGCGGGAAAGATGCGGCCATAATTCGTCATCTGTCAGATAGATATCGTCGACGTACGAATACGCATCTGGGTCTATGCTGTCCAACAAAGAGACAACACGGGCGGCGAAGACTCCCGGGCTGTTCTTGAAGCCCATGGGCAAACGCCAAAATTTTAATTGTTTTCCACCGGAAGTGAAAGCACTCCATTGGCTGCACTCCGGGGACAAATTGTGCGTGTAAAATCCATTGGATAGGTCAAGTGTCGTTTTATACTTTTTGCGAACAAGACTGTCTACTAGCGCAGAACTGTGGGTATTTTGTACCGCAAAGGTCCGACAATGAGAGTTCAAATGTCGGTAATCCAAAACTAAACGGTACGACCCATCGGGTTTAGAAACCGCAAAAAGGGGATTATTCATTGGTGATACGCATGTTTCAATTACTCCTTGATATTCTAACTGTGTCAGAACATCAGAAACGGGACCCTTAGGTTCCCGCCGGAGGGGATATTGGGGTTGGGGCTGCTGTGGCAGAGACCGCAATGGTATATCATGGGGTGGAGAATCCTCATTCCAGCCCACGTGGTTACGGTATAGCGCCAGAGCCAGGGCCCCAGCCCATTCAGCTGCGAGAGCCTCCGCTTTGTCCTTGGGGACATGCCGAGAAAAGCTCGGAAGGATGACCTCCTCCCCTCTATGAGCAGCAAGTACGAATGGGGGCGGCCAATCCGCCTCTGCTAACAAAATGTCGTAAGAAGAGGTCAGATTTTCCCAAAAAATCCCTTTAATAACACGCTCAATGTCACCTTCAATTTGAATGACAATATTAAATAGTCTGTCAGGGGGTGCCACTCGGGTGTCAGCTGTCTCGACAGTAATGAATGTATCAGTTGCTGTCGCCTCCACATGAGGACGCAGTGCCTCCCGCACTATGGTAACTTCCGCGGCGCTGTCTAGTAGTGTCACTGCCCACGTCCAATTCAGGAGTCTCGTTCTCACCGTCTGTGGCATACCTCGCTGTTAATGCTGCAACTTTTTTCTTCTGAAACTGTGGGCGTGAACGTGGAAATTCTTCTGGTTTCCCTCAGCCTGGTTGTCGAGGTTGGTCTCGTCCCTGTGGGGCCTCACGACCCCTGCCTCTATCCTGGCGATCTCCTCCACCAGTCTGGGAGGTCGATGGTGCCTGTGAAGAACGAGGAGAACGCGGGTCAGGGACTTGAAATCTATCTGGAGATTTAATTCTTGCTCTGTCGCGCAAATCATACGTGCGTTCAGAAGATATGGAAACCGGGGATGCGGCACGCGACCCTGGTTTTGATTGTTGCTTACCCTGTTTCTTCAACTTCCAGTTCTTTTTAGTAAAGAACGGTTTCTCTTCTTTCTCAGACTGTGTTTTTTGTTGTGGGTGTGATTGAGTCTGCGTTTTAGCAAAAGACTTAACCCCAAACTATTGCGGCCAATGGTTTTATAAGCCTGTGCAATAATTTTCGGTAATTCGCGTGGCTTGTCCGGCTCCGAGACCAAAGCCAATTCATTAGCTACTTGAAAGTTGACTGCATCACCCTTGACATTCGCAAGGATTAGATCAGCCACCACATCGAACACTCCCACCAGTCTCATCCCCAATTCCACAGCCGTTTCAGGGCCATGTTCATCTTGCACTCGTTTAATTACAGAGGGGAGAACCGTCATGGAAGGAGTGCCGAAACACTTCGCATACACCGCTGCGAATACCTTGCCCCAATTGTTGCATTCTGTCAACTCAGGAATTAAGTCTTTCGGCAAAATAATCGTCAAAATCCTGTATTTGTCCACAGGAGAAGTAATCGGAAAAACAGCCTCCAGCTGGTCAAATTTTTCTGCAAGCCAATAAGGCAAATCATCCTTATTCTGTGGGTGCTTGCCCATCACCGAATTAACCAAGACGGGCCTTATGGTTACACCGCCCGGTCCAGCTGGATGCGCCGCAACTCCAGGAGGGGCCCCCTGGACGTTGCCTGTAACATATTGTACCAAAGCTCTGTGCACGCGGATTAAAGACGTATGCATCACGCGCAGTTCATCAACCGGAACTGCTAAATGCCGTGGATGTGGGGTATACCCGGCCAAGACTGGCCAAGTGGCCCCCTCAATGGATAAGGGGCCTAAATGAACCGGGGTGACCGGATGTGGGAGGGCACCATTAAACCAAATACGGTGTTGCCATGCCGTAAGTGGTACTTCAAGAGCCTGATAAGGCCGATAAGCATTGGGTAGGGCAGTGGGAGCGTAAACATGAAACAAATTGTCAGCTCCTTCCACCGCCGGAAAAGTGACTCAAGAGTAAAACACCTCAAAGTGGTGAGCCGGATCAGCCTGCACCACAAAGATGAGAGCGACACCCACGTCAGGCACTCCATAAGCCAGTAAATGAGCCCGGAGCGCAGCGCGGCTATGTGCCGGGATATTTACATTCACAGCCATTGAGACCAGGAATGATCGACAACCTAATGTGAGGCAGCGCAATATAGGGTTAACATAAAAGAAAACAACTTTTAATAACTTCAAGCTTGAAAGAACCTATAAAAACATCAATATAGGAGGTATCACCCTCACATACGTTTCCGGAAGCGTATGCAAAGGTTATTGTGGACAAGCACAAGCACTACTCAAGCGTCTCGCAGATAAGAAGCCCACCACGTTGGTGGCGCCATGTTGTGGGGATTCTGCACATATACAGAGCTACGTACAGGAAAATAGGACCTCGGTGTATAGCGGTGTACCATACATGCACCTTAGTACCCACAATCCCAATACGACTAGCTTTAGCATCTCATTCGTTCTCCGTACTACAGCGAAGCTACCAATGATTAGACATCCCAGAACACGGACTCTCTCAGGAATCGCGGGAGCAAGAACACTCTTTCACAACTCACTCATACTTGTCCACAACGTGCGTAATAAGAGACACAGTATCGTTTAAAATTTGTATTTCAACTATCGTGCTCTAAGATAAAGTACACGTGCCAGTACTATCAGCATAATGCATAACGATAAAATAATAAGCATGGTTACAATTCCATAGAGTACAAACGGGGACAGCATTTTATAAAGACAGTGGATATAGGGCTAAATTGCCTTACCACCCTCCCCGTGCTAAGAACTAGTTTATTATAAACATAGAAGACCTCTGGGCTTTGTCAGGCGGACCCCCATACCTCAATATCTAGATGCAAGGTTTACATCATCAGACAAGCACAGCTCTTCTCCCTGGAAAGGTTTTTCTCCAAGTGCCACCAAAAGGAGATCACAATATTAAATGCACACGAATTTCTCCAGTGCAGCTGTATTTCGTGTTATGTCTAAGTGCGAGGGGCTGACCAGATCAGCAATAACAAGGGACGTTGTTTTTCGACCTTGTACATGGTGTGCAGACGAAACCCACAGGGAACATGAGAAAAGGTGAAAGGCAAAAAAGGCAGACAGTTCTAATATAGCCGGGCACAAGCAGAGTCTAGAAAAATAAAGTCACAGAGTAACGTGTGCAAAAAAAGGCATCATGGCAGCCAGGCCTAAGCTAACTTAGCAATGTAGACAATGAGGCCACAAACCACACTACACTTCCATGTTTCCATAGCTAACCATTTGGCTCCGTTGAGCTTTCGGTCACTTCTTATAGCTCTGCTATTTTCATTGCTCAATGTACTTAGCATGGGGTAATTGATGGTATTGCCCAGGGCTTTGTCTGTAGGGGCCCCATATAAACTGTGGATAAGGGCTGCCCAGCGTTTTTCAGGAATATTGGCGCTGTTGGCTATTCTACTACCGTTTTCAAGGTTGTTTATTAATCCCCAAAACGTTTTCGGATTTTTTGTTTTACTGGCAAAGTGCAACTTAGCCCATATTCCCTCATAATGTGTATGTTTGGCTTTCCATATTTCATTTTTGTATTTTCTTCTCAGGAGTTTTAAACTGCACAATTGCGAGGAATTTAGGGCACAATTTGGTCGCCTGAGGATTGCTTGTGTAGCTTTATTAAGTTCCCTTTTTTGCTGGTGTAACCTAGTTGTGTACCATCCTGATATTTTTGGCCTTGTAGGGTATCCTCTTGTTGTTTTTGTCGAGGGGAAACGATCTAATAGGGAAGCACAGAAACACTGCCAGATTTCAACCATTGTCTTCCCTTGACATTTCTCGGTTAGCGCTTTGGCAATTGCATGTTCTATAAATGCCCATATTTCCATCTGATTTGACGAATCCCACACTAGCCTTTTCAAATTGTAGGCCGTTGGCCTGGTTACCATAGACCTTGACTCAGGCAGATGATGAACCGATATGACCAGTGACATTACTTGTGGGTTATGGTCACTTTCTACTCTTGGGATCACCTGATAGTCATGAAGAGACGGTGCAAGATCCTTTGAGATGATGGTATAGTCGATAGTGGAGTGTTGCCGTGAATTTTTAAATGTTGGAACGCTCTTAGTACTATTTTGTACGTCTTCTTGTATTAACATGAGATTATATTTGTTAAGCATGGAATGGCACATCTGCATTAAAGCTCTGCTTGGTTTGTTGGCTCTGTGTTTGGAGAGCAAATGCATGTTAAAGTCTCGTGAGATGATTAACATAGTTGTCGGATATTGATATTTCCAAATTTTGACTACTTCCCAGAGCGCAGTAAGTTGGGAAATCCTAACAGAACTTTTTGTGCTAAAGTAAATATTTTAAAATATTATTGGTTGTTTTAGATTAATTTTAATACATAGAAGCCATGCTAGCTGAAAATCAATTTCATGGTGCTTAATATCCAGGGCCAATGACACGTAGGTGGATAGTCCACCACTTGCACGACCATAGACAGACGAGTGAGATGCAAAGTTTGCATACTCATAATATCAAATAAGCGGAGCTTTAGACATATTCCACGTTTCCTGGAACATTAGTACTTCAAAGTTCTTTATGAAGGTTGCCATGTCTTGGTCCTCAAGTAAGGTTGTTAGGCCATGGGTGTTCCATGAGCAAATATAAAAAGGTTTAATTGTGTTGATATAGCTATTTGGGCATCAGTTGTTCACTCCAACTTTCCCTGTAGTGAGAATCTTCGGGAGCCAACCCCAATCATCACTTGGTACTGGATTTTTCTTAAGCTCCTCACAAACTCGTAAGCCCGAGACACAACTTGTAACTTTGATCCCAGAGGACAATGCCAGAGTAGATAGAGGGCCTATGGCTCCCTTTAAAACCCTAATATGGCCCCCGGATGATTACCTTGTCGCAGAATTTGACAAAGTGCACTATCACCCACATGGCTATCCTGGTGCTGAGCAGGTGAGTGTGGCTAACCCTGCCCTGGGTAGGCTAGTTAAAATGAAAAGCCAAGTCTTCAGCTTCCTGCAGAATTCAGGAAGAGAGGAGGAGGCTCTGATTTGGAGTGGGAGCTCGTTCCACACTTTAAGAGTGATGCAAGAAAAAGCCCGTCCTGCGATATGGTGCTGTGTATGCATCAGATGTGTGTGAGTAGGAGTCCTGTAGAGCTGAGCTGAGATATCTGGGAAACTGTTGGAAGTAGATGTGACTGTTTAGGTAGGCGGGGCCTAAGTTATGTAGTGCCTTGAATGTGTGTGTGTGAGGAGTTTGAAATGAGTGCATTTGTGTTTTGGGAATCAGTGGAGCTTCCAGAGGTGTGGTGAGATGTGATGTGAGTTCTGTGTGGAAAATTAAGGATGAGTCTAGTTGCTGAGTTTTGGATAGTTTGTAGTCTTCTGGTGAGTTGCTTGGTGAGCGTAGAGGATGTTCCGTAGTTCAACTTTCTGGTGATTAGGGCTTGAGGGATGGTTTTTCTGGTGTTGCATGGGAGCCACTTGAAGATCTTCCTCAGCATCTTCAGAGCATGAAAGCAGGATGTCCATTTTGCTGTTGATGATGACTTAGAGGTTCCTGGCATGGTGCTGGGTGTGGATCCAAGTTCAGGCAGCCACTGTTAGATTGTGGTTTATTAGTAGGTGTTGGTAGGTTCCCTACCACTAGTAATAAGGCCACAACCACAATATAAGGTCCAGTCAAGGTCTCAATAAATGATTCCCTTGGTCAACACTTGGTAGCTGGCTGCGAGCACACAGACTTAACTTAGAAGACAGGTGTGTAAATTATTTTAAAACCCCCAATACATTAAATAAGTAAGATACAACACGCAATAAAAATCTATCACAAATTTATAACAATAGAAAATATTTTCATGACTAAAGTGATACAAAAATGACAAAAATCCAATGTAGGGAACATGAGATACAATTTTGTAAAGAATAAACACTTTCTAGTGCATAAAAGCCAAAAGCGCAACTTTGGGACATCTGGTCGTGCTTGACTGGGACAAGGTCAAAGTTTCAGGCTGACCGCGATGGAGCGTGGGTCGGATACACTTAGCAGTAGGGCCTGGTCAAGTTTTTACCGTATGAATTAGTCACTTTTTGGAGCCTTTTCTCTCGACTTAGAGCTTTGATGATGGCGGCTTGGCTCAGCGCGATGCCTCTATTAACTTCTGGAAGTCTCATCAGTGATAAAAATCTCAGGAGTTTCAGTGGGGCAAACCTGAATCTCTAACCGAGTTGTGGTTCAACATCACCGGCTTGACTCTCGACGGTGGATTGGTCACCTTATAGTGCTTTTTGACAAAAATTCTCCAAATCTTCTCAAACTTCTGGATAGTTTTCCAGAAGGTCCTTTTGGGGGTTCAAAGTGTCCACAACACCAATCCAAGGTTCAAGAGGCTCTGAGTTGCTCCTTGGGATGTTGGGACTATGTCTCCCACAATGCACCTTGCCAAATCCATTAAAGTCCAGCTGAAGGTGGTCAGCTGGTTTCTTATTGCTGGAGATGATGAAGGTGGAGCTCTTTTAACCTGTTTCTGTCAGGGAGTCCACTCCTTCACATTTCAAAGCAAGATAAAGTCCTTAGAGCTGTAGTTCCAAAGTATGCAGCTGGTGCAGTCATTTAGAGTGCAATCCTCTTCGTGCAGGCCAGGGTTCCAGCAGGGCAGTCCTTCTTCTTCTTGCAGTTTCAGGCAGGGATCAGAGTTGCTGGGTGTCTCTCCCATATTTATCCAGTGTTCTTGGATGACAAGCAGGGGGGACTCCTGACTAATGGGGTACAGGATGCCACCCAGAAGTATGACAGCTTCCTCCAAATTGTGGTATATTCTAGTCCCAGAAAACACTTTTCTTTTAAAATTTGATATGGAGAAACTCTCTCCTAGAGGATAAGATCTGGCTAAGTCAACCCACTGGTGTAGCTAAGTTTCCCCAACACTCTCCTTCCAACCCCTCTGCTAATAAAATTACTGGGGCTCCTGTTTGGCTGGGGCGCAGGCTTTTGGGGTGAGCCTGTGTCAAGTCCTAACTGTCATTCCCTCTTTGAAGACCAGTTTGACTACTCCACTCCCATCCTGCCTTTTGCTCTGCAGATCTCCTCCTACTAAATGTCCTTTGTCTCTATGCAGGCCACTTCACACCTCATCAGAGCAGTTTGACTCAGCCTGTCAAAGGCTGGCAAATCAGGAGAGGCTGCTGGGAGGCTGGATTTTGGTTAATCAGAAGAGTGAATTCTATAACTTCTTTTCTGTGATAGTAATAATAAGTCTAACCATGGCAAGTTGTTGCATTTATTCTATCATTTTAATACTTTAAGTATATTTTTAGCTCAACTCTTGTCAATAGTTATACTTTATTAAAGTATTCCAATGTTATATTCCAATGGGGAGAGGAGTTGGCCTAACGGCTAGAGCGGTCGACCTCGAATCTGGGGAACTGGGTTCGAGTCTCAGCAATGACGCTGAACATCCTGTGATTCTGGGCAAATCACTTAATCTTCCCGTGCCTAACAAAAATGAATGTGTCCTCATGTAACACAACTGGTGCAATGTAAAGTGCTCTGATACCCGATACATTCGGGTCAAGTTCGCGCTATATAAAACTCCATAATAATGTTAGCCTATGGAGCCAATGTGCTACAATGGGTAAAAACAATATTGGCAGTTTGTCCCTCACCAGGGCATATACCGCATCTTTCAAAATGTCCCTGCTTATAGTTACAATGCATCCTACCTCTGGGGCACTTAGGGGAGACCTTAGGGGTGACATGTGTAAAAATAAAGTAGTTTAAGACTTTGGAAGTACCTTTAATTCCAAAGTAGAGTTTAAATATAATTTAATTTTAGAAGCAGCCTGCAAAGCAGGGCTGCCTGCCGTTAAAATGAGAGCAGGCAACACAGCAGTGCACACCTAAGTGCATTAAATCTGCTGGGCCTCTAAACCTATAGGCCTTGCCAGATTCTAGGGGCTTAAAGGTAGGTTGTCATACCAATTGTAATTGCACCTAATTACCGTATACTGTTTGCACAGAGCATTGGCCCTGGGTCTGGTTAGCAGAGCTCAGGGCACAATCAGAGTCAGTTACCACCAGTATCAGTCAAACAATTGGGGTGATCAGGGCAAAAAGGATGACTTTCTCACACAACCCTCCCCCACCCGACAAAAGGTGATGGGTAACTAACCAAAACCCTGGTAGTCCTCATCAGCACAGAGGAAAAACCTGGAAAATCCATCTGGATTGTCATGGGCAGTCCCAGGTCTGTGTTTTACTGTGAAATTCATCCCCTGTACGGGAATGGACCACCACAACAGTTTAGGATTCTCCGCCCTTATCTGCATGAGCCATCCTAGAGGTTTGTGGTCAGTTTGAACATGGAAGTGAGTACCAAACAGGTATGGCCTCAACTTCTTCAGGCACCAGACCACAGCAAAGGCTTCCCTCTCAATGGCACTCCATCTTTGTTCTCTGAGGAGAAGCTGCTGCTAATGAAGGCAACTGGCTGATCCAGGCCCTCCTCGTTTTCATGTGCCAACACTGTCCCAATCCCTTGTTCTGAGGCATCTGTCTGAACCACGGACAGGGTAGTCAGGGGCTAGTAACACTGGTGCTGAACACATAGCCTCTTTCAGATTGTCAAAGACCTTCCAACACTCTGAGGTCCAAATGACTGTCTTGGGCTGCTTTTTATAAGTGAGTTCTGTCAGGGGAGTCACAATGGTCCCATAGTTCTGAATAAACTTCTATAGTCCCCAGTCAGACCACGGAATGCCCTGACCTGTGTCTGGGTTGTAGGAGCAACCCAATCCAAAATGGTTTGAATTTTGGGCTGGAAAGATTGTACATGGCCTCCACCTACAAGGTGGCCCAGGTAATCCACTGAACACTGCCCTATCTGGCTCTTACTGGCCTTGATAGTCAGGCCCGCCTGTTGTAGGGCCTGAAACACTCCCTTTAGGTGTCCAGGTGATCCTCCCAGGTGGAACTGTACACAGCTATATCATATAGATAAGCTTCACTGTGCTGCCCCAACCAAGACAGGACCCTGTTCACCAACCTTTGGAAGTTGGCAGGTGCATTCTTTAAGCCAAAGGGGATTACTTTGAATTGGTAGTGCCCCTCTGGTGTGGAGAATGATGACCCCTCCTTTGCTCCTTGACTGAGGGCAATCTGCCAGTAGCCTGAAGTTAAAACAAATGTACTCAGGTACGTTGCAGCCCCTAACCTATCAATGAGCTCATAAGCTCTAGGTATAGGGTGAGCATCAGTCTTAGTGACTGCATTAAATACTCCATAGTCCACACAGAACCTTAACTCCTTCCTTCCCCTTGGAAATTAGGTTTGGGTAGCAGCACCACTGGGCTGGCCCATGGACTATCAGAGGGCTCTATTACCCCCAACTACAGCATCATGGCTACTTTACCCTTGATGCTGGTTCTGGCATGGTCAGACAACCTGTACAGCTTATTTTTGACAGGTAGGCTGTCACCATTGCCAATGTCATGTATACACCAGTTGGAGATACCTGGGGTCAATGAGAACAAACCAGTAAACTGCTCCAGAACCTTCTTGCAGTCTCTGTGCTGCTGATCTGGAAACTTTTGGAGAGAGTACAACTCACTCCAGCCACACATTTTGCATATTGGTAGAGCGAAGATCTGACAATGGCTCAGTCTCTTCCTCTCCTCCTTCATCTGTGACCATCAACATGGTCACGTCTGCCCTGTCTTAGTGGGGTTTCAACCTATTGACATGCAGGACCCTGTGGGGATTCCTGGGGTTGTTAAGATCTACCAGGTAGGTAACCTCATCCTTCTTCTCTTGGATTGTGTAGGGCCCAGTTCAATTGTCGTGGAGGACCCTGGGAGCTACAGGCTCTAACACCCACACAAATTATCCTGGAGTGTACTCAGGCATAGTAGCTTTTTGGTCATACCAGAGCTTCATGACCTCATGCCTGGCCTCCGGTTTTCTGCTTCCTTTGCACATGCACTCTGCCATGCGACATTTGAAGCCTAGTACATAGTCTAGCACATTGTCCTTGGATTCCTTTTTTTTATATATTTTTTTATTGAACAGAAACATAGATTAAAAACAGTGGTCTATGATCCAAAATTTCACAATGGACACCAGTGCCTTGAACCTTAAAAGCAACTTTAACAGAAATATATAATATTCTCAATAAATTATTTTTCTAAAGTGTAATATGCAAACTACCATCTTCTATATACAGTAGTAGAAATGAATCAAACAACTTCAAATAGAGTTTGATAAAGTGCTGTGCAATCAAATCCCAAATAAAGTGCATTCCTTTTTTTTTCCTTTCCCTCCCTACCTGAAGCTTAAATAAAGTGCATCAACTTGTATTTCATTTCCATAATACAGATTTATAAAACACAAATAGAATTTAATAAAGTGCAGTGCATCCAAGTCCCATAAAGTGCTTTTTTTTTTTTAACCTAAAAACCAAGTGCAATTAGACTGGGATACATTGACATTTCATTTTCCCTCCTACATTTATCGGTTTTCCACCTGTTCCATATATCTCCATACAGTGGTATATCTTTTCATAGCGCCAACTCTTTTAGCATAGGCCTCTTCGAATTTTCGTGTTCGATTCATCTTATTATGCCATTCTAAATAAGCTAGTACTTTGGTAGTCCTCCAATTCTGAAGAATCAGAGAACGCGCCACTAAAGAGGCAATCATCACGAATGTCTCTTCCCCTCTAGTCATTGATAGGGTTTGTCTCTGGCTGGCAAGGCCAAAAAGTGCTATTGCTGCCTCAGGAACCAATCTTTTCTGTATACCAAGGCTAAGAGCGGCAAAGACTCTCTCCCAAAATTGTCCTAGCATCGGGGCATGTGAAGAAAGTATGAAGCCAGCCTCCCTCACCCACTAGCTGACAGCAAAAACATCTATTCTCTATTTCTGGATGCATCTTATGAAGTACTTTGGGAGTTTAGTACGCCATCCAGCATGATAGAAAAGGCATTCTTTTAAAATTGGCTGCTCTTAAAGCCTTGCCACCCAGCTGAGAGATGACTTGCCACTACAAATCTGAAAAAGTACATTGCGTTTCCTGGGTAACCTTTTCTAGAAATATATTAACAATTAGGGACTCTCCTTGGGTCCATAGAAGGTGATACCAGTTTCCCACCCCCCTTAATTTTGTTCTGAAGAGAGCAACCGTAACCGGTGAGGGACCTGTACTAAATGGAAAGCAATAATTATTTAACAGATGCAAAATCTGGAGATACCCAAAAAAGAAAAGCTTGCTCTGATCTCCACACCAAGCTTGGACCTCTTGCCAATTAATACATCTCCCACTGACTATAAAATGACCCAGCTCTTTAAAACCATTGGCTTCCCAAAATCGTAAATGGCTGTTCTGGATTTGGAGGCCCAGGCTTTTACATTCTGCAAGCTGCAAGTACTCAAACCCTGTGCAATGATCCTTCATAGAATAAAGTGCCTGGAGTCTGGTACGATGTTCCTGCAATGTCTTGTATCTTGTTTTCTTTGGAAATTTTGCTGTTTTTAGAAAGACCGGGATCTGAGACTCGGCTTGCTGAATCATCTTGTCAAGAAAGAAATTATCGACAGACCCCTTGCAGTCAATTATGCACACTAATATATCTAAAAAGGCTGCTTCATAGTACGTTCGAACCTGTGGAAGTGCAAGCCCACCATGATTAATGTCAAGTTGAAGCACAGGAAACTTTACCCTCAAAGCCTTTTTGTTCCAAATAAACTGCCAAAAGTTTTTTTCCAGTTCTTTAAGATATACCACATTAATTTTAATGGGGACATTTGTAAAAAGGAAAACCAATTAAGGTAAGATTGACATTTTGATAAGGGCGACACGGCCGATCAATGTAGGAGGAAGAAATGATCATTTATCAAGTTGATTTTAATTTTTTCAACATGGCTTCGTATTTCAAGTTATAGTTTTCCGATTACTGATTGGTGACATATATCCCTATATATAGAATCGGATCAGAAGAGAGAGCTTGCCGTTTGAGATTGTCGGGGAGGAAATCGGTGACAGTGTTAATTATTAAAATTTCAGTCTTGTTACGATTGATTTTATACGCTCCAATTAATTCAAATTGCGCAAATTCTGCCAGTGTTGTTTCGATATTCTGCCTTTCTGGTTTCAGATATAGGATAATATCGTCAGCAAATAGCTTTAATTTTGACATCCCTAATATAGGTGTTTTTATCTCTAAATTATTTCAGATCCTGATAGCCAAGGGTTCGATAAAAAAGGTAAAAAGTACAGGGGACAGAGGACAGCCTTGCCTAGTTCCCCGATTTATATTGACTGCCCCGGCCAGTTGTTGCATTAATAAAGACTTGAGCCTGCGCCCCTTGATAAATATTCCGTAGCATATTGATAACCTTGGGAGGAATCCCAACCCCTCCAAGACCATAAAAAAGTGCGTCCCAGTTCACCAAGCTGAACGCTTTTTCACGTCGACCATCATAATAAGCGCTGGCATTTGATTAATATTAAAAAAATCAAGTCCTTGGACTAAAAACCCAGTATTTGATGCCATTAATCTCATGGCCACAAACCCAGTCTGGTCCTTATGAATCACACTTTGTGCAACTGGCATAAAGCGATTCGCCCAGACTTTCATTAAAATTTTATAATCAGAATTAAATAAGCTGATTGGCTTGTATGAGTTGATGTCCCTGGGGTTCTTCCCTTTCTTTACAAAACTTACAATGATAGATTCTTTAAAACTTGAAGGAACCGCGCCACCAGCTTTAACATAGTTCAAAAGCTTGACCAAAAATGGAGTTAACTCCTCGGCAAACACTTTATAAAATTCTGTTGGAAGCCCTTCATTTCCACAGGCCTTTCCTCCAGGCATTGTGCCAAGGGCTTGCTAAATTTCAGCTACTGAAATATCTGCTTCCATCTCCTCTACCTGAGTATTTTATAATTGCAGAAGGTTTATATTGTGAAAATATTGCTGTATTGCTTCTTGCGAAGCAATATATTTAGTCGCATATAGCTCATTATAATGGTCTAAACAGATTTTTGCGATCTTTTCCTTATCGATCACCACAGCCCTTGTCCCTGGCTCATCTAGCTCAGTAATGAATGCCTCCTCCTGCTTTACCTTGGTTGACCATGCTAAAAATGTACCCACCATTTGACTTTCCTCGTAAACATGCTCCTGAAATGTCTGTGAACTATTTATTTCTTCTATGATAAAGAACTCTCTTAGCTCTTGTTTTGCCTTGTTGAGCTGCCTCTCCACTAAATCCCCCCCCCACCTGAAGAGGCATTCTTTCTCAATAGGGCAGTGTCCACTGCCAGCTGAAGTTCGCCTATTTCTGTCCTTCTGATTTTTGATTGTGCAGCCATAAAGGCCACCATCTGTCCCCGTACTGAGGCCTTGAAGGCCCCCCAAATGGCAAACAGTGTCGCTGTGCCCATATTGTCCTGAAAAAACTATTTTATCCATTTTCTTGTGCTGGTTACCCATCCTGGGCTTTCTTGAGAGGTTTTTCCCCAAGACAAGACTCTCTCACCAGACACAATGGCCCTCTTACAGGGTGCCCGAACAACAATTCAAAGGGGCTGAAGCCAACTCCCTTTTATTGCCCCCCCCCCAGTAGGCATAGGAGGAGAATCTCCCATCTCCTCCTTAGGTTGTCAGACAAACCATAATTATGCCCTTCGAGGTCTTATTGAACCTTTCTACCAGACCATTAGTCTGGGGATGATTTGGGGTGGTGAACTTGTAGGTAACACCACATTCTTCCCACATCACCTTCAGATAGCTGGATATGAAATTTGTGCCACTATCTGAGATTACCTCCTTTGGGAAACCAATCGGGGGACCACACCAAGTAGGGCCCTAGCCACAGAAGGAGCAGTGACTGTTCTAAGAGGTATTGCTTCAGGATCTATTGTGGCATGGTCCACTACCACCAAGATATATCTGTTCTCTGAAGCAGTTGGTGGGTCTAGGGGACCAACAATGTCCACCTCACCCACCAAAGGGAGTCCCAACCACTGGCAGTGGTATCAAGGGAGCCTTTGGCTTGCCTCCTGTCTTGTGACTGGCCTGACAGGTTGCATAGGAGCTGCAAAACCCCTACACTTTGGCAGACATGTTGGGCCAATAGAAGTAGTTAACCAACCTACTCCATGTCTGACCCAAATCACTTGCCATGGGGATATTGTGGCTCAATGTGAGGAGGAATTCTCTATACTTTTGGGAGACCACCAACCCCCTGGTGTCTACTTTCTTGAGGTCTCTGGCCTGAGCATATAGGACTCCCTCATCCCAGTAGACCTTGTGGAAACCACTCACATCATCCTTCTATTGCCTGGAGGCGGTCTGCCTCATGCTGTCAAGAATGGAAACTCTCTCTCTGTTCCTTATACAACTCCTCTCTGTTGGGCCCACCAGCTACTGACAATTCTGCCAAGTCAGACAGATCTTGCAGGGGTATAATCCCTACATCAGAGGTCAGATCTTCCCCCTCAGGCTCAGATTCCTCCTGCACATCTAGAGTTCTTTGGGCTTGCTCACCAGACCCTGTGCCCTTTCCTTTGTCATTGGATGCTTGGCCCATTGTTCAAAGGCCCAAGGATCCAGCATTTCCCTTCTGTGCAGTCTGTGACCTGGTCACAGCACATACCCACTCCGGGAGATCCAGCATCCTTGCATGGACCATCCCCTCCACCCTTGACCAGTGAGATGCTTCAAGATCATTTCCCAGTAGACACTCTACTGGTAGTGCAGGAGACACAAGTACCTTCTTAAGGCCTGTCACTCCTCTCAATTCCAAACTCACCATTGCCATGGGATGGAGTTTGGCTCTGCAGGCTGCATATGTTACATGGTGATACACACCAGGTGTGATCTGCCCTGGGGAAACCAGTTTCACTATGACCATAGTCACACTGGCTCCTGTATCCCTCAGAGCCTCAACTTCAGTTCCTTTGATTTTAGACCTCTGCCTGTACCTGTCCATATGGACGGCAAGGTGGCCAGGGTTGCTATCCATGGCTCTGCCCTGACTTACTCCTGGATATACTCATGCTTTTTTAACAGTTTTCTAACTTACATTTTCAGTAGACAATGCCCCTCAATTGACAAAGCCATGCAAAATACTTGCCGTGCCAAAACAATATCTGCTGAAACTTGGCCCTGCTTAGTGTCTTGGCATAAAGCCATTAAATTAAATTCTCAGGGTTTCTTGGAGTCTTGCAGCAGGTCTTTTACAAAGACCTCACAACTTGAGTTAGCAAACTTCCCTACAAATCTTATTCAGAGAAACTGGATCAACATCGATAATCCAGACTTTAAATCCCAGCCTTCTGGCAAATGGTGCAGTATCATGACTCCAACACTGCTGAAAAGGCAGTGATAACTCATACTGCTATTCATTTGTGACTGCCTTCACCGAAGAGAATTTTCTGTCCTTATAGCTAGGATGAAAACCTGTAACCTGAGTTCTTGATCACTAAATCAAAAACAAATATATTCCTAGTTCTATGTTAATACTGTGTTTAATTATTTTACACTCACATTATTTTAATTTTTTTTTAAAAAGAATAATACACTTTAAAAAAAATTCCTAGGGTGGTCTCCACATGGTAGCAGCTCACCACCTACCTGTGAAAATGTACTAGTAGTAACTTTACACTCATAAATGTCTCCACCCTCAGAACTGAGGAGATAGAGACATGTGAGTTTAAACTTATGTATAAACCTGCATTCAGAATTGGTAAATAGCAAAACTGTGTAGAATTACACCTAGGTGCAGGAGTAGATTTACACATGAGTAGATTTACCTTTGTGAATAGGACTCCAACTGTCTTCAAAGTCCTTCACTGACATTGGTTCCAATTTCTGAAAATCAGTGCTTAATTTGAGCCGCTGGTTGCAGATGGGGCACACAATTTTGGGGACCATCACTTATTTTTCCTCATCATACTTTGACACAGAGCAAGACAGAGAAAAGCACTTAAAGGAGGAAAGAAGGAGAAAGAGGAAGAAACACTCTAAGAAATAAAGAAAAACAGACAAAGAGAGAAAGCAGAGATAAAAAAGAACCTGCAAGTGTGAAAAAAAAGTAGCAGGAAGTGTTTGGTGATGGAAGAAAAAGGCATGCAGTGGAATCAAGACTATAGAAGTTGTCAATTGGGACTTTGGGCTTCTAAACAAACCTTTGGGCCCCAGCACTTATTCCTTTATAAATTAAGCACTGCTAAAAATTGTGTTGTGGGTGTAAATACTCTTAAGCACTGCTCGCATCCAGGGTACTATAAGAAGTTGCTCCTCACTCATGACAGATATACCATTGCTGAATAAGGCATAAACACACATTTCTGGCTAAACAAACTGTGTTTATAGTTATAAAATGACCAATTAGAATCAAATTTCAGCTGCAATTAATAGTGTTTTACCACCATATGAAACGTTTTAAACACACCACTACTTGTCTGCATTATTGAGTCTGCAAATATGCCTTTGATAGGATGCTATCCTGACCCTCGATGTTAGTTGCATCTCATAGGTCGACATGTCATGTGCTAACCATCTCTGGAACATTGTCATATCAGCATCAAACAGGGTCATAACTGGTCACGAGTCACATTTTTGTGAGTTCATGAAATTGCTTTGAGGACCTGTTTTAGTCTGATGATTTTGTCAGTATATCTCCCATTTTCTCTTAATCCTTTTCCCACTAGGCTTAGAGTGCTCTGTATGAGGAGCACAGGTTTTCTTTGCATATTCCTATCAATCATCAATGAATCATCCTGCAATGTTCTTCAATTTCATCCCATTCTCTGAAACTTTAAGGGAGTCTGGTGCGAGTTGTGCAGTACTTTAAATCAAGGATGCCTTAGTTTAATGTCTATACTTGCATCATTATGAGTCTTCATGCTTATCTTCCATAGGGAATCATCAAACTATGCCTCTACCTTTTCCCACTTCCTTCGGAGTGCCTCAGATATCAATTTTTAGAAGACGAAATCTAGTAATCTAATGAAGAACATGTTTACCTATCTCCTTTGTGTCACATGCATTTGGGGAGGGGATTCTTGGGCTTACATTTTCACCACATATTTCTCCAAACAGTACGAGCATTACATGTCCATCCATAACTGAGACTCCCTCATATCTTGTTTCTACTGTAAATTTTCAAAGACAGTCACATTCCCATAATCCTATATATATTTCACAGGTTCCGTTCATGGGTCTGACCATTACCTTCAGCCAGTCATATTTGTTCCTATCGTATTCTTAGCATCCAGCCAAATCAGAAGTTCAGTGTGTAAATCGCTGTGAACCCTCAACAACTGATGATCTCTCTTTCAAAACATAGTCACAGATTTTGAGAACCGGATGGTACCTCTTTATTTAATGCTGCTTTCCCCTGCTCCCATAAAGGATATATGATCTCAGTTCAGTAACCTATTGTCTAAAGTGTTGCCTTGTACCTTGTTGATTGCTGGAAAAGAAGTGTGCTCATTGCAAACCTTTATGTCTAAATTCTTCATCTTTAACCTTAGCCTAAGAATATCCATTACAATGCACTCCATTCCCAGCATGATCATTCAGAAATCACTTGTTTCATCTTAAATGGTATCCTACAGATTATTAGTTGAATTTGGATAAAACTACCTACTTAACAATCTAAACATTGTTCCACAATAATGTTCATTAGGCAGCTTGTCACATATACCCTCAGATTTATCAAAAACTATACAGCAATACCTTATTTTATGTGTGTTCCTATGTATATGGATCCCTGTGTGAACCAAAAGAATTTACCTTCCCAAGCATGAATTTGCAGTGCCCTTATTTAAAATAGGGACATCTGATTGGTCCCTATTAATTTGCCTCCCTCATGGATATCATTAAGTTCTCATGGTCCACCAGCAAATCTCCATGTAAGAGAAGGGTTTATGGTTACCTTTAATTTCACAACTCTTCATTATGGTCAAGAACATGGTTATAATGCTGGTATCAACATCAATTAGAATAGAGGCATTCTTCACTCTTTCCAGTAAAGAAGTCAGAGGGGAAGCAACCAGTGTTCACTTTACCTGCTGGATTGACATGCACTCAGTTCTATGCAGGAAGCCCTACCCTAGCCTAAACTTTCCATCATCCTGAAGATATATGCCACTCGACTCCATTAAGCACCTTTGTAGCATAAAGTAACCAGACTTACAGATCCTTGGTATAAATCTTCTGCCACACATGTTTTCATTTGCAAATTTCTTACGATCCCTCATGACCTGCATGTTGAGAGCATATTAAAATGTAACTTTGTTCAATATATTTCCAAGACAGTATGCTTGAAGTGATGTCGCAAAAGTGCCAAGGTCCCTAATGCAAACAAAAGAAATAGGATCCCTACAACGGTTCTTGGTACGAAAACGGAGCGATAACTGAGGGACAAACAGCCACTCACATCTCTCGTCCTCAGTGACATTGTATCTACTGCACACATGATGGCTAGTTTCAAGCTTATTTATTTGAACATATTAAAACAGATACATTCATATAAAAACATTCAAATGCTAAAAGAAGCTGATTATTTAAGGTAAAAATGGGTTAATTATACAATACACTACATGTGAAAAAAAATAGACTGTAGGAATTCTCATTGTTTCAGACTCAGGGCCAGATGTACAACCCTTTCATTTAGCGCCTCGCAATTCGCGACGCATTGCGAGTCGCAAATTGTGAGGCGCAAAATGAAATGTACAACAGTGTTATTACACTGTTTTGCGATTCCCAATGGGGTCGCAAATTTCGAGGCTCATTAATATTGATCCAGCGCTAATCCAATATTTATCAGGGATCAATACTCAATACATCATGATACAATGGCCCATACACATTCACCCAGAATCCCTGATGCGCTGGGGTCAAATTATATGCTCGATCAATTCTTTTCCTTTCTGGGTTAAATTATGACATCATAACAAACATTATCAACTTTCCCGCTACTTGGTCGATGGACCAATTAGTTGAATAGTTGATGGCAATGATTAACTTCTTACCAACCATTTAAAAAAAATCTAAATGATCACAGACTCTCGAAAAAGTTTATAATGAATTTTATCTCAAGAAATGAAAGATTATGCTCAACTGCATTTGGTCACAAAATACAAACACTGAATCTCACATGAGGAGAAAATTTACACATGCAGTACAACTGGAAACGTAAACTCATCTAAACATAGAAATGACTTTATGCAATGAAGGAGTGGATAGAGTAAGAGACAAAAGTTTCAGCAAAAATGTGTATGCGAAACATCATATACCTAACGGAGGGGATAGATGAAGAGACAATAGTTTCATCTAAAAATTCATATCATTGACGGAGTGGATAGGTGGAGAGACAAAAGATTCAGGTACAAAAATACATCTATAAGATAAATTCTGAGAACAAGTTAAACTAAATATAAACCTATTGGTCTGTAAGAAAACCAACCCCGCAACATAGGGAATGATGGGCGTTCCCCGACATAGGATCAGGAAACGAAGGATAAGAAGAAACAGGATCGGGACAGGTCAGGATCAGCTAGGCCTCTCTGCAAACCGACGAACAGCTACGCGTTCCCCCTCTTTCTCTCCTGCCAGCCTAAGCTCTAACCACACCCCTAAAGGTACCCCAATTATACCCTTAAACTAACATGTCCATCCCACAATTGTTGCAAATAATTTTTCATCTTGCAAAGGGATTGGTGGGTTTGGGAGGTGGCGTTGTCACACCACTGTGACTTCACCCTTCTTTCAACTATGCTTTTGTTCATTTTCATTCCCAGGGTATGTTTCTCAGCTTGTTCTCACTTTATTACATATAATACAAAATGTATCAATTTCATTCATTTCTTTAACATCATCCGCAGTCTGTTTCTCTGATCCCATGCTTGGGCACTGGTTTTGGCAGTCGTTCGACATTCTGGCCTTCACCCTCCTCATGTCATCTGTGGTGTACTGCACGTCTGCCTTGCTTCTGACAGAGCGAACTCACTTCTCGTGTTTTCCCCCTCCCTTTTTTTGCCAACTTTAGAAAGATGGCTGCTTCAACTAGCACACTAAAACAAACGAAAATGAACATTTATTAATTATATGATAATGAAACCTTCACTGTTTACCACCCACCTTGTACTGTTCCCTATTAATGTTACCTAGCATAAGCTTTGTGCCAAATTAGTATTGTTTATGAGTTCAAAACAGAATACAACATGCAGATTACTGAAGCATATGCGGCCTATTTATCCAACGCTTCTTGCTTTTCTTAAATCACAATTATTATTACAATATTATTTTGTTTACATTTTAATTCAGACATGCTCAAAGCAATTTCCCTTGTGTTCGTGTTGGGTGTACATTAGTTTTTTCAACAACTAATTACTGTTAGTACGTATTATAGGGGTATCAGATCCGAGCAGGTTTCATTTTTGCGAAACCCTGCTCCATCAATTCCCCCCTCTGATGGCTTAAAGAAGCCATCATAAAATACCTACCATATTGTGTGCCATCTTTAATCATTTATATCTCTGTATTCTTCTCTCTTTTTATGGCACCCTCATCCAAATCTTTCATCAAGTCATAGTACTCCCCTCGCATTTCTTCTAATTTTATTTCTTCTCTTTTTCTCTTTCTTGCTCTTAGTTTGTTCTTTGATTCTATCATTTCTTTTCTTTTGTTCTTACTCTTACAACACTTATATGTTGTTATTATTACTAAGATTATTACTGCTACTAAAACCATTGGTATTATTATTCTTCCTAATATACTACTTCCAAAGGTAGAAAACCATTTACCTATAGTGGAAAAACTTTTACTCAGTCTCTCCCAAACACCATCAACCTCCAGTTGGGTCAAATCTTCATGTAATTTCGAAATATTCTTTATATATCCCTCGATTCCTTTGCTTTTATCAGGAATATATGTGCAGCAATGTTGGACTTTCAACATTCCACAGACTCCACCCTCTTTTGCCAATAATATAACAAGGGCAAGTCGATTTTGCAAAACCATTGACCTGATTGCAACCATTTCAGTGTCAATCATCAAGAACCCACCTGCGGTATCTGTAGATAACCGATCAACCACTGTAGACAATTTTCTAATTCTATGTTAATTCAGAACGACTCCAACTGAGGCTATCAGTGCACCAAAAATATCTCCTACTATTTCTGAAAAACTTGCTCTTTTGTTACGTGTTATTCCTTGCTTTACTTCGTTCAGTTTATGACTGTTTCGATCCATGTGATAGACCTTGGGGAAGACAATAGCAAAATAACAACTACCATAACAATGTGCAGGCAACCTATAATACACTTTCTTACCACACACATAATAAATCCCTTGAAAAACAGGATCAGTTCCACCTTTCAATCCCCAACCTCGAGTGATTTGAAAAGTATGCTCACATTCACTAGAACCAATAAAATAATTATTATAGTTAGTCTTTGTTCCAAGCAAACAAATTTTGCCCTTCTGTGACCAGTCCAGGGACATTGCAGCATACCCTTCGCCTTTCTCATAACTTCCTTCCCTAAAATCCCATGGTGGTACTCATGACTTCTGGTCAGCAGCATTCTTTTTGAAACTTTCTCTTCTCTCTTCTACCATTTCTATGAAAATCTTCTCTTCTACCCGCAAGCTACAGGTTAAATTATTCTTATAAGCATATTCTATGTCTAAAGTTTTAGTTATATGGAACAATTCCCCCATATATCGCGCATTTTTAGCACTCAAAACCTTATTTAGTTCTTTAATAATAGGAATTTCAGAAAATAATAAATCTATATTGGAAAAATAGTATTTGAGCTTTCCCGTCACGTAAAACAGGCTTGTGAGTATACTGCAAGACACACCATAGCTTAACGGAAGTTGGTGATAAGTCACCCCCTCTGAGACAGACGAAGGTAATTGCATGCACACGTATCAATCACTTACATTCATTGTGTTAATATACTCAGTGAGTAATTTTGTAAAGACATTTAACAAGAAATCACTAATTGATTTATCATGATGGAGAGTACTTCCATCCAACGGTTCTAAGTTAGTATTAGGAATCTCATTAGTGACATCATTCATTCTTTCTTTTGTTACGTTATTAGTATTGTTTCCATTATTAGTTACCATTAAAATAGGTACAAGGACAGTTAATATTAACCATATAAATGTTAACATCAAGACACTACAGAAGCAAGCTTTAATACATCTACATTTTAGACTAGATTTTGGAAGTTCAGTCACTTCCACTTCAGCCATTTTTCTTAGGAAAAAATAAATAAAAATCTATCTAATCCTATAATATTCTAAGCTAAAAAAAATAAATATCTTAAAAATAGTAGTGTAATCCTGCACTTCAAGGCTTTTGTCCTTACCCCCTTCTTTTGTTCTTTTCTTCAGTTTTCTCTGAGTCTTTGTTTTGTTTTTCTTTTAATCAGCAAGGTTGCACCTTAGTTTTTGTCTCAGTTTCTTAAGGAGGTCTTAGTTTTCTTTCATAAACTTGCTCAGTGTCGGATTTATCTTTCTCTTCACTTCGACCTGAACTTTCAATTTCTTCTAGAATAACGTAGGTCCATTCAGGTGCTCTGAACTTCCTGTTGGGTACTCTCACTCTTCTTGTTTTTCATACTAATTCTTTTCCTGACTCTTCTTGTTCTGTCTGACTTGAGACCTCATTGCTTTGTTCTGGTCTTTTTCTTAACCTTCTTTTCACAAGAGTGTATTTTAGTCTCTTCACTCGGCCACTTTTCATCCTTTCTGGGTACTTTGCTTTGATCACTTGGTCATTTTCTGCATTTGTTTCACAAATTCTTTTATTTGCTCTTATTTCTGATTGTTCTTTTTTCTGAGTTTCAGCCTCTTGTGGTTCTTCTGATTCGGTAATAATTTCTCTTTCAACTGTAAACTCAATTTCTTCTGGATCAAGAACAATCTCATCTGTTTCAAGTTCTGCTGGGAGTTCACTTTCTTCTGGATCAACAGTAAACTAGCTTCTTTCTGGCTCAGAGGCAGTCTCTCGAACCCTGGAATCTTGTGCCCACTCTACTTGACTTGTGCTCGGCTGTTCACCATCTGGTTGTTCGTCAGAATGTATCACTCTAGATTCATCAGCCTCACACACTTCAAGCACTGGTCTTTGTTTTTCCTTCACCAGTTGTTGCTCCTTTGGTCTTTCAAGTGGATCTAGGGTTTGTTTGGTATGGCTTGCATGGATCCAATTTGGCAAGCCAGCACACTTCACTGCCGTTGTCATCACCAGTATCATTTGATAAGGTCCTTGCCACCTGGGTTCCAAACACGATTTTCTTACGAGCTTCTTGATAAAAACCCATTCACCAGGATTCAGATCATGGGCTTGATTTCGATGTATCGTTGTGGCTTCTTCTCCAACCTGGTGAGACACAGAACGTACCAGTTCATCCAATCCTCTGCAATAGTCAAGCACTAGATCATCAGATATACTCATCAGTTTGTTTGCTGGTATATATGCTTGTCAAATTGCTCTTCCCATGAGGATTTCATGAGGACTTAATCCAGTCTTTTTGTCAGGAATACTTCTTAGACTCATCAGAACAAGGGGTAAAGCATCAGGCCATTTCAGTGATGTGGATGCACACACTTTCCCTAATCTTGATTTTATTGTGCCATTCAATTGTTCAACTACTCCAGAGGCTTCAGGTCAATAGGCACAATGCAGCTTCTGCTCAATGTTAAATGCTGCACAAATTAGCCGAATTATCTCATTATTGAAGTGTGTCCCTCTATCTGTCTACAAAGTGACTGGAATTCCGAATCTAGGGATCAGCTCTCTCAAAAGTAATTTAGCCACTGTTAGACTATCGTTCCTTCTCGTGGGATAGGCTTCCACCCAGCGAGAGAACAAACAAACAATGACCAATACGTATCTCAGCCCATTACAGGGGGGAAGCTCAATGAAGTCAAGCTGAAGCCGGGTAAATGGACCTCCTGCTCTCCCAATGCATCCCCAACTTACAACTGTCTTTCTGCCTGGATTTTGCTGCTGACAGGTCACTCACCTCTGACAAAGGCTTTCTGCAATGACCCTGAACTTCGGATTATACCATGACTGCTTGAAGAGTCTGATCATTGCATCTCTTCCAACATGTACAATTCCATGGTAAGCTCTGGCCATATGAGAAAGTAAGGAATCTGGTAACACTGGTCTCCCATCAAGATAAACCCATAGGTCATCCTCTGTTCTTTTGCTATATCCTGTCTTGTTCCATCTTTCCTTTTCCTCATCACTTGCTTCTTCCTGCATCTGTCTAACTTCTTCCCATGTTTCAAATGTGGTTGTAAACAAAAGATGGCATTCAGTATTTCCCCTATAAATTGATCTGTTCAAAGCCATTGTATTTCGTGCACAGTAACGTGCTATTTGGTCGGCATATCTTTTGCCCTTCGTCACATAATCATCTCCTGATTTATGTGCGGCATATTTGACTACTGCAATTCTTTTGGGCAATTGCAAAGCATCCAATAGTTCTTTTACGGTTTTACCATTTCTAATGGGGGAACCTGAAGAGGTCAGGAATCCTCTTTGCATTCATAGTTGGCCGAAATCATGAACAATTCCGAATCCGTATTGGCTGTCTGTAAATATTGTTATTTTTAGGCTTTTGGCAATTTTACATGCTCTAATCAGAGCTATCAGCTCAGCTATTTGGGCGGAGTTTACTCCCCTCAAATAGGATGCTTCAAGAATTCCTTCTATGGTGCAAACAGCATAGGCAGTGCATAATTCACCTCTTTCATTTCTCAAACAGGATCCATCAACAAACATTTCACAATCTGATTCCTCCAAGGGACAATCTTCTATGTCTGGCCTAGGTTTGGTGCAATATTCAGTCACATCCAAACAATCATGATCAGCTTCCTCTCTCACTTCCTCACACCGAGAATTTGGCAACAAAGTTGCTGGATTCACAGTCGTGCATCTTACCACAGTCACGTTTTCAGAACCCAGAATCACTCTCTCGTATTTAGTCAGCCGACTAGATGTCAAATACTGTGTCCTGGTTCGAGTCAAAAGAATCTCAACAGACTGTGGCACATACACTTTTACTGGATATCCCATCACAATTGGTTCACTCTGCTCCAGACTCATACAAGTTGCTGCTAATGCTTTTAAGCATCCTGGCAATGCTGCAGCCACTGAATCCAAAGTAGCCGACAAATATGCTACTGGCCGTCGTGCCATTCCATGTTTCTGTGTTAAGACTGAGAGTGCACACCCATCTCTCTCACAACAGTACAATGCAAACTCTTTAGAATAATCTGACATTCCTAATGCAGGTGCATTACACAGACTACTTCTCAATTTTTCAAAAGCTTCCATACTTTCATCATCCAAGACAATCGGATCCTTCACATCTTTTCGTGTTAACCTCTGTAGAGGTTTTGCAATCATTGAGAAACCACAAATCCACTGACGACAATATCCAACCATTCCCAAGAACATTCGCACTTCTTTTTGTGTTTTAGGTGGACTCATTTGTTTGATCACGCTGATTCTTTCTGGAGTTTACTTTCTGACTCCCTTTTCTATTTTGTGTCCAAGGTACTGTACTTCCTGTTTACAAAATTGCAATTTTGCTTGCGACACTTTGTGTCCTTTTTCCGCCAAATGGTTCAATAAGGCAATTGTGTCTGTTACACATGCCTCTCGTGTCTTTGATGCCACCAATAGGTCATCAATATATTGAACCAAAACCGATTTACCTGGCATGACTAGAGTCTCCAGACATTTTTTCAAGATCTGATTAAAAATTGAGGGGCTTTCTGTCTACCCTTGAGGAACTCGGCACCATGCCAAAACACGGTCTTCGAACCGGAATGCAAACAAATATTGAATTTCCGGATGCAAAGGAATTGAGAAAAAGGCTTGGCACAAATCAATAACTGTGTACCATTCAGCATCACTTGGGATCTGATAAAGAATCACTGCCGGATTTGGTACTACTGGACAACAGGGTACAACAATTTTATTAATGTTTCGCAAATCCTGCACTATCCGGTATTTCCCACTGGGTTTTTTGATACCTATGATAGGTAAATTACAAGGATTGCTCATTATCTCTTTTAAAATTCCTTGTTCAATCATTTGGTCGATCACATGAGTGACTCCTGCAATTACCTCTGGACTCATTTTATACTGTGGTGTGTTTGGATATATAGCACCATCCTTTACTGTAATATGTATTGGGTCTATTTTTGTCATCAGGCCAATCTCTTTTCCTGAAAAATCCCACACATCCGATTTCACAGTACTTTTTAACTCTTCAGGCAAACTTTCTTCTGTGAGAAGTGAATATAATTCATCCACTTCTGCTCCCTGCTTTGCTAGCATCATTTTAAATTCAACATCCTCATCAGGGGTCTGAAATGCAATTCCACCTGGTGTACAATAGATGGTATGATTCATCTTGCATAGCAAATATCTTCCAAAGAGATTTACTGGGCTTGAGTCACATACCACAAACCGATGCATGTCTTTGAAGTTACCAATGTGAACTTCAATTGAATTTGTAAAAGGTGTTCTAGTGTGCTTATTTGAGACTCCTACAACTTGGATAGTTTCTCCCGAGAGGGGTAGGTTTGGAATTTCTGCTGCTCTCACAGTAGAACGGGTAGCACCAGTGTCCACTAAAAATGTAATGTCATTACCTTCCACCTTTCCGTCAACAAATGGACCTGACTGATCTACCGCCAAAGATGCGCCAAGTACGCACTCTTCCTCCCCCCTCAGGCATTGTCATTGAGATGAGTCTGAATCACTCCCATTGCACTGCACCCAATACTGCAGAATCACACCTTGATTCTTACCAACCTGGTCACCTCCGTGATATCCAGTGTTCACACTGTACCTCTGCACTTGAGCATTCACATTATTTGGCATGGGAGCTTCCGGCACCTGTAACTGTTGAGTAACTATCTGCTCCTGCTGCTGTTGATTTACACCCACCTCATTCTGCATCTGTGGAATTAAATTTTGATTTCCCCCAATAATCTTTTTAGCGGATCTACACTCATTCTTCCAATGTCCAAGCTTTCCGCACGCATGACAAGGAAATTTCTTCATAGCTTCTTCTTTACTCATTTTTCCCCTACCTTTGCCTCCACTGAAATTCTGTCCATTTTGATTCTGACCACTCATATGATTACTGGTTTGAGGATTATTATTTACTTCTTGTTGTTCTGCCACTTTCACCAGTGCCCACATCATTTTCTCTTTTAACTTTTTATGTCTTGATTCAATGTCGTCACTACAATCCTTTGCAAATCTCAAAATTTCATCTATTGTTTTACTCTGCCAGCAAATTAAATGCTGTTGAATCATATACTAATATCTGGTTTTAATCCGAACACAAAACGATACACGAAATGTCCCATACCTTTATCTCCAATATTTTCGAATCCACTATACTGTTTGAATACCTGCAACAACATTTCATAATAGGCATGCACTGATTCTTTTGGTTCCTGTGTGGTCCTGTCAATTTTAACCCAATCTGTTTCCTTTGAGGAAATTTTCCCCTTCAGAAACGTGATTACCTGATTGTAATTTTTCATCACCTCCTCTGATGGTGCACCTGTTTTAGCATCCCTAGGATATTTATCCTTTGGCCAATCAACTGTGATCTTACACTCAGTCCATAAGTCTGCCGGAACAACAATTTCAAACAACCCATCTAAATCTTTTAACAAAACCTTCGAGACCTTCACAAACCTTTCTACCTGTTTGTACCATTCTACAGGTTTTCTTAGTCTAGGGAAATAATTTGTAAATGATAATATATCCTGTCTTGACCACGGAACATGAACATATCCACCACCTGGTACTTCTCTCATCGGACACGCCCTTTCAACCTGTTCTGTCTCCTTTAACGGGAACATAGACACTCCTTTACTTGCTGCTTCTTCCTTCTTTTTTACCCATCTATTTCTCCATCGATCTACATCTCCCCATTTCTTCAAAAGGTTTATCAGCTCTTTTATCTGTAACCGTTTTCCAGACGCATTCAAACTTTCCAAATCTTTTTCAGTAAATGCCAATCTGTATGATTTCTGCAATACTTTTGACTTTTCTATGTCTATTCCATACTCACTAGCAGCTTGAGATATTTTCTCATGTAGATTGTTCGCTCTCCAAGTAATACTTTTACACAAGAACAACAATTCATCATCTCGATAAGTCCCTAATCTATCTGGACTGATCGTACCAATAATCATTTCTTCAAAATCTACCTTCAATTGGCTCACATTTATACTCTTTTGATTTTCTTTCTTTTCCCTTTCCTTTATCCAATCATTCAATTCTTCTGATGAAAGACCTGCTGAACTCCCTGTCATTGGAGTGACATTTGTCTCTATTCTTCTTGGGCTCATTTGTATGTCTCTTCTAGGGGTTTCTATTATCATCTCGCAAACTGGGAGATCCAATAGTGTAACATTCGTGTCAGCCTGTCTTTTCTCATTGATTATCGTCTCCAATCTGCTCCTGACATTACCCATTGGAACTGTTAATGTATGTACTTTAGGTGTATTCGGGTTTTCTCCAAACAAAGGAACTACAGGACCTATTGTAACCGGTACCATCAACACCTCTGCATTTAAACTTAACTGGTTTATTTTCTGAATCTGCTCTACATTTGCCTTGTTTAGCATTTCAAACTCCTTTTCTCTCAGTATCCTAGCCATGTCTGCAATCTGTGGGATCAATGGATTTCCCATAAAAGGTGCATTCGGAGTCACTTCAACTGAATTCTCTTGATATGGCGGAGGTCTTTTGATCATAATATCTTCTAATAACTCATCATCAGAATCATTTACACCATCTCTTGCACTTAAGGTTTCTATATTCTTCTTTTTCTCTTTACATTTACTTCCTGTTTGCTCATCAACGGTTAAAACTGGATATAACCCTTCCTTCACCACAGCTCTCCTCCATCGTTTTAGCTTCTCTTCCCTATTCTCGAAAGGATATCTGAACATCACATTCCTGTGACCTCTGTTACCCATTCTATATTTTTCTCTCTGCAAACCGACGAACAGCGACACGTTCCCCCTCTTTCTCTCCTGCCAGCCTACGCTCTAACCACACCCCGTAAGGCACTCCAATTATACCCTTAAACTAACATATCCATCCCACAATTGTTGCAAATAATTTTTCATCTTGCAACTTCCCATTCTTCCAAGGGTTCGGTTCTAGTGAATCCATTCGATTTCTCAAATTCTGCAATATCCTTACATTAAATGTACCATACTGAGGAAAAGCTAGAACACCATCATTCTTTGTATACTCCACCCAATTTTACAACCACATACACATATGATAACCTCGCTCCAACATCATAAAGGAAGCAGGCGTCTTTGGAGGTGGAATTGGAATTCCCTCTCTAGTCACAATTGGTCTGTCCTTTTTAAAGAAATTCTTTATTTTCTGTATCAACTTCATTTTACACTAACGTATTTCAACAAAACAAACAAGGAAACTTTTCCGTGATTCTACTTATTCTATTCGTCAGCTCTTATCCTATACCAGCGCGACACACACCAACCAACCAATCAGAACACCACTACGTAAGCACAGTCTCAACCAATACTTGCGCGGCTCACACCATCCAACCAATCAAAGCTCAGTACACACCCGCTGTTTGTCCAATACCAGCCCGGCTTTTCTGACGTCAGTATTACTCCTTCTACTGACCCTCCCTTTACAAAATAATACGGCAATATTTTTCTAAGCACCCTTAATCCAAAAATTCGATTAGTAACAACATAAAACAATGCTACCTTGCCTTTTCCACTAAATAAAAGATAGTTTTAACTAAGAGATTTCCTCACTACGAGTCCTAATAAGGACCAGCACTATTTTACTCTTCAAACAAGTTCCAGGTGGACCTATTACTCTTCTAGGGATAAGGCCAAAGTTTCACAAGAGGACTTTTTGGTATGAAAAGAGGTCTTGGTACTCCCCTGGGGATAAGGATAGAGTTTCAGAAGTGGACCCTTCACTATTTCAGACACTCGACTCACATACAAAATTTTCCTAAATATAACACCTACAGCCCTCCGTAGCTTTTAGGTATTATTACAACAGACAAAGTACTTCTGCAGTGTGGCTTCTTTTCCACACTCTTCTTCTGCCTACTTCAGGCTAAATTCCATTCCCGGGATTCCTCAGGTATTTCCGTATCTGAACTTCTAGACAACATAGAACATGACACTAACTTTTCATGTTAAGTACATACAATCAATAATCAATAATCATTACCAAACTAATCAATAATTAAACCGTCCTCTGCTACCAAGAAACTGATCCAGCGCTAATCCAATATTTATCAGGGATCAATACTCAATACATCATGATACAATGGCCCATACATATTCACCCAGAATCCCTGATGCGCTGGGGTCAATTTATATGCTCGATCAATTCTTTTCCTTTCATGGGTTAAATTATGACATCATAACTAATGTTATCAACTTTCCCTCTACTTGGTCGATGGACCAATTAATTGAATAGTTGATGGCAATGATTAACTTGTAACCGACCATTTAAAAAAAATCTAAATGATCACAGACTCTCAATGAAGTTTATAATGAATTTTATCTCAAGAAATTAAAGATTATGCTCAACTGCATTTGGTCACAAAATACAAACACTGAATCTCACATGAGGAGAAATTTTACACATGCAGTACAACTGGAAACGTAAACTCATCTAAACATAGAAATGACTTTATGCAATGAAGGAGTGGATAGAGTAAGAGACAAAAGTTTCAGCAAAACAATGTATGCGAAACATCATATACCTAACGGAGGGGATAGATGAAGAGAAAATAGTTTCATCTAAAAATACATATAATTCACAGAGTGGATAGGTGGAGAGACAAAAGATTAAGGGCCAAAAATACATCTAAAAGATAAATTCTGAGAACAAGTTAAACTAAATACAACCCTATTGGTCTGTAAGAAAACCAACCCCGCAACCTAGGGGATAATGGGGTTTCCCCTACATAGGATCAGGAAACGAAGGATAAGAAGAAACAGGATCGGGACAGGTCAGGATCAGCTAGGCCTATCTGCAAACCGACGAACAGCGACACGTTCCCCCTCTTTCTCTCCTGCCAGCCTACGCTCTAACCACACCCCGTAAGGCACTCCAATTATACCCTTAAACTAACATATCCATCCCACAATTGTTGCAAATAATTTTTCATCTTGCAAAGGGATTGATGGGTTTGGGAGGTGGCGTTGTCACACCACTGTGACTTCACCCTTCTTTCAACTATCCTTTTGTTCATTTTCATTCCCAGGGTATGTTTCTCAGCTTGTTCTCACTTTATTACATATAATACAAAATTTATCAATTTCATTCATTTCGTTAACATCATCCGCAGTCTGTTTCTCCGGTCCCACGCTTGGGCACTGGTTTTGGCAGTCGTTCGACATTCTGGCCTTCACCCTCCTCATGTCATCTGTGGTGTACTGCGCGTCAGCCTTGCTTCTGACAGAGCGAACTCACTCCTTCTGTTTTCCCCCTCCCTTTTTTAGCCAACTTTAGAAAGATGGCTGCTTCAACTAGCACACTAAAACAAACAAAAATGAACATTTATTAATTATATGATAATGAAACCTTCACTGTTTACCACCCACCTTGTACTGTTCCCTATTAATGTTACCTAGCCTAAGCTTTGTGCCAAATCAGTATTGTTTATTAGTTCAAAACAGAATACAACATGCAGATTACTGAAGCATATGCGGCCTATTTATCCAACGCTTCTTGTTTTTCTTAAATCACAATTATTATTTTGTTTACATGTTAATTCAGACATGCGCAAAGCAATTTCCCTTGTGTTCGTGTTGAGTGTACATTAGTTTTTTCAACAACTAATTATTATTAGTACATATTATAGGGGTATCAGATCTGAGCAGGTTTCATTTTTGCGAAACCCTGGTCCATCAATATTAATGAGCCTCTTGCAATTTGTGAGCCCATTGTGAATGCCAACCCTCCCAGGGATGGTGGCCTTCCGGGCTCAGCAGACCACCATGTATGGGATTGCTTTTTAATAAAGTAACTTTTTTTTTAAATGCAGCCCGTTTTCCTTAAAGGAAAACGGGATGCATTTTAAAATAAAAATGAAAAGTTTTCATTTCATTTTTTAAGGGCAGGCAGTGGTCCCTGGGACCACTGCCTCCCCTTAAAATATTTTTAGAGACAGTCACAAAGTGGAAGGGGTCCCCTCTTGAAGAGGGTGGTAATTTGCGAGTGTTTTGCGACCGCAATTGCAGTCACAAAACATTCACACATAGCATTGCGGAAGCAATTAGGAAGGGAACGCCCCTTCCTAATTGCGACTCACAATTCCTAAATAGCGAGTCGCAAATAAATTGCAACTCGCTATTTAGGAATTGAACATGGCCAACAGTGATTTTGCATGCGCAAACGGGTTCGCAAACCCGTTTGCGCATGCAAAATCACGTCAGACAGCTTGCCCTCAGTGCTAAAATTGCACCACATAGGACTTAATGCCTAGTTTCTTCTCTGGTGGGCTGGTAAGCCGTAGGGAGTCTGCCCCCTTGACCGTACAAAAAGAGTCAATTTAAAGTGTGGAATGGACCGGTACTTAGTTCTACGAAAGTTTGCATCAAGGCGGCTGCAGTCAAAGTCTGGTGCAAAAGAGGTGGGCAGAGTGCCGGATCAAGTCAGAGTACTTTATCGCCTGCTAGGTGGTGGACTTTCAGTATGAGTCTTAGACAATAAAGTGGCAGTGCAAGCGAAGTCTTTGTCCAGGAAGGGGAGCGTCATGGCATTAGGAACCAACCCTAGTATCTCTTAAGCCTGCTAATATGCCGTGGAAAAGCTGCCCACTTGAGCTATCGAGAGTGTATAGTCCACTTAAAGTGATGGATAAGTACCTGCATGCCTGAATTGTCATTTTTACATTACTGAGGGAGATGGGGTGGTTGATCCTGCATTAACCATGCATCTCTTCCTACCTTGAGTATCACTATAAATAGAAATTCATTAAACCCTTCCCTGTGGGTGCTAGTTTTCTTCAATTGCCTGTACATTTTTTATTAAAAATATAAATCACTTGTTCTTCATTCCCTTGAAACTATATAAAGGGGGCATCTTCCCTTGGTGATCTTCCTGTGCTCTTTTTCTGGCTGGAGTATCTTTTTCCTCCTTTTGAAATGTGGTCCCTTAACATCAATCTGCCTTTCCAGTATAGCGTTTAAAGTACATATTTGAATGGGAATGTTGTCTGCTCTGCATACTACTTCTGAGCAATGTAGATTCCCATAACAGGTTGACACTCCAGGATAATTTCAGAGGAGATTAACTTCTCCAACCTCTTTCTAATGTAACAGCAATGCTTGTTGGGACGTCTTGCTGTGAGATTTGTGCTCCAAAAGATGAACTAACGCTCCATTTTGCTTATAAGTATTGAGAGCTGTTTTCCCTAGAGTCCAGCTAAATGTCTTGATGTCAACCTGTCCCCACTATCATCATTAGTCACAAGTTGTTTATTTCAACAAAGCATCATGCTAACATAAAGCAAAACATTAAAATACAGGAAAGAGTAAAACAAAGAAACCATGCGTAAGTCTTCTTGGTACAACCACAAAAAGGTAAAACACTAAATCCAAAATCTTAATAAACAACAGACAGAACATTTGAATTACCTCCCTACTAGTGACAGCAGCTGGCAACTAATAAAAACAACGGTTGAATTTAGAAACACAAAATTAAAAAGCTGATCTGAAGGATCTTCTACTGATCTAAATCAGCATTGGCAAAATACACCTCTTCTACAAGAAAAAAAATGAAAAGATGCACTTATCAGTAAATATTTTGCAAAGAAGCATGGACATAACGATACCATGGGCCTTCATTTACAGGACTCGTTTTCAATTGCTCATCTGATATGACAAGAGACCACCTTTGGTCAGAAGATTCTTATCATGACAGAGTACTTCTCACTCAGAGTTCACAATGGTATAAAACAAGACCTTTGCAAGCGATTTGTGAGAAGTCATTAAGGCAGCTGGAAAGTCTTCAATTCCCCTGCATCAAAGCCAGCACTTAGTTTCTTGAATATAATCATACCACACCTTTCCCTGATGAATGATATAATTAAAAATTGCCCTGTAAAATGTTCCAAAATAAATTGCCCAGAGAGCTAACAATTCCAATGAGGGCTATTAAATCCTGTCCTCAATATACATTATTACGCGTTCTACAATACGTACTGTTTGGACTGATTGCAATTTACAATGACTTGCACGGGGAAACAATTCTGCTTATAATCACAAAGCCTATTTAGTGTGACTATCATCTCAATTTGTGGATTTCACCACTTTTATCCTGGCTCAGGCTAGATACTTTTGTTGATGCAGTATGTCCAAACACAATGGGGCTGATTACGATGTTGGTCGGAAAGCCCCCAACCTCTAGATGGAAGCTTTCTGACCGTGGTTGGAGGCTTTCCGACCAACACGGTTGGTTTGCGGTCCGACCGCCGAAGTACGATGTCGGCGGTCAGAGCGTGAACAGGTTGGCCATTTCAACGCAGTTCCGACCGGCTCTCGGAGTCTTCTGGCCGGTCAGAACCGCACCGTAATCCCCTATGGATGGCGTTTCCGCTGTTGCGATTATGATGTCCGTTTCCCACAGCCTTTCCTTGTCTGCCTGTCCGACACGGAAAGGCTGTCAGAAAGCGACTTTGAGGGCCCCTAGCAGGGCCCTCTTGCCTCCGCAGCCTTCGGTTGGTGGTCGAGGGGGTACCTAGGGTGTCCCCCTGTAAATCCATGCACTCTGTGGCAGGCACCATGGGGTTTTACACACACCCCCATTTCTATATGGGAGCCTGTATTATGGCCGGTTTATGGCCGTAACACAGGCTCCCATAGAGAAATGAGATTATCCGACCGAACAGTGTTTGGTCGCATTATAATCTGGCTGTCAGAACCGCCGACCGAGGTCGGTCGGTCCTGAGACCGAAACGGTGTCGTCAGAGGCAACTCCAACCAACATCGTAATAATGGGGCTTATTACGATGTTGCCTCTGACTGACACCGTCTCGGGACAAACCGACCTTTGGTCGGCGGTTCTGACCACCTGATTATGATGTGACTGAACACTGTTCGGTCGGATACTCCAATTTATTTATGGGAAGACCCCGAAAGCCGGTTGGAACTGACCGCTTCATGCCACGACCAGCCACGACCGCCGACATCGTATTTCGGCGGTCAGACCGGAAACCGACTGTGTCAGTCAGAAAGCCTCCGACCGCGGTCAGAAAACTTCCGACTAGCAGTTGGAGGCTTTCCGACCGACATCGTAATCGGCCCCCATGTGTGTTTAAGTTTAGTCATCACAGTGAGAAAAAAAATAGGAGTGTGCAAAATTCACATCATTTTGTGTAGCATAATTACGAAAAATTAATCTTGCAGTCAAAAAATCACCCAAATGGTTCATTCAGGTAAAACTTCAACTTGAAAGTGTAATTGTTTGTTGATTTCCAGTCGCTTGAGTTTAAAAAAGTGCAGCTCACATTTGAAATTGAAGTTTTGTGCGTAAAAATTATCTATACGGTCCATTTGGCTAAAAAATTGACCTGAAATGTTTGTTGACTACCACTGTTCAACATATTGCTGCTCGTGTTCAAATTTGTAGTTTTACATTTAAACATATCCTATATTGTCCCCTTTGTTAAAAAGTCTACCTGAAATGTCATTTGCATTCAAAAACTACCCGAACTGTACATCTCAAATGAAAATTTCTCCCCAAAATATGCACTGTGGAATAATGGCATAATCTCAGTAATTTTGCATAAATTTTGCTACGCAAAATTATGCCAATTACAGTAAAATTTGGCCCAGACCTGGCAACAACGTGTGCAAAAAAAGATTAGTTAATGGAAAGGACATTGAAACCAACCCAGACTTAATATATATCGTGGCATAGAAAGTGTCCAGAAAATATACGTCCTGTTAGTCAGAAGGTCAAATTTACAGGGATTCAATGCTGACACCAATTGTTAAAGTTTTGATCCTGGTGTTTAAATGTGGTGGTCAACGACTAAATCAATGAATTGCAAAAATCATCAGGACACAAAAGTGGCACATACCACTGAGTGGCTAAAAGAAAGATATTAAAAATCACTCAGTCAATACTATAATGGCGGAAGTGAACATTTCCTAGGTGGATAGAAAATGAAAAAAATAATCACAAATGTGGAGGGAACAAGATATCAACTATTGGATTACTATGATTTTAACCATCGCTCTGTTCCTCTCCACTCTTTTTCTGCAAATGCATTGGATATTAAATTTCCTGACTTTCTATTGGCAATAAATATAGATTTTGTAAGGATATATAGCACTTACATGAGAAACAAACCTGAGAATGTCAAAGAGGAGAGGAATAAGCAGCATAAATGCTTTCCACAAATGCATAAATGACATGACATCATCATTTGGCTGAGCTATAGTTCCCTCAATTTTAATGGGGGGGATAAAACCGAGTTCTTATGTTGCTCAACAGATACTATTGCTCCCCCCCCCAAAAAAAATGTTGGGCCACTGTCGACCAGCGAAGAGCTGACAATATCAGACTTGGTTCGCAATTTGGGTGTTATGTTTGATAATAAACTGTCCATGGAGTGCCATATCAACAAAGTTACGGGCACATGCTTCTCGCTCCTTAGGGGACTTTGAAAGCTTCTCCATATGATACCTGCTACTGCTAAACCCCCGATCGTGCGCAGTGTAATTTTAAGTAGATAAGACTACTGTAATGCTCTTTTGATAGGTACTCTGGACTTTCTGCTAAACAGACAACACAGAGTTCAAGTCTGCGCTGCTAAACATGCACTGAATAGACCCAGGAGATCCTCTGCCTCAAATGCTATGAAGAAACTCCATTGGCTGCCTCTGTAACAGAGAATACCCTTCAAAACATTATGTATATCCATCAAACCTTTACAGGGCAAAGGCCCAGTGCAACTGCAAAACAGATTAAGATTCTCCAGGGAGATGTCTTTGCTCGGCTAAAGCAAATCTTATTTGAATTGCCAAATATCGGAAGACATGCCAAGGCGGGAAGCTTTCCTGGTTAGAGCAGCCCAGCATTGGAATAAGCTACCCACCTCCCTCAGATCTGCAGTTTATTTATTGCACTTTAGAAGAACCTTGAAAACTTGGCTTTTCCCCAAATAAGTCTATAGTGCTCCGGTTTTTTAGCTGCAGTTCTCTCTGTCCTGGTTCAGTTCCTTAGTGCCAGGTTACCAGTTTTGTGCACTTTATAAATGATACAAATAAATAAAAACACGTCCAACGGTGTATCATCGTGCATTATAGGTAGAGTCATCACTGCCACACCGCTCACCAGTAGTAGTTAACAATAGTAGATTCTCCATGAGGTTGTCAGGGCAGTGACCCACCAATTTGCGCCATCATGCACTGTGCATGCACTGTGCATATGTAACCAACCATAGTCAAGTGTTAACTCTGCATGTAATAATAAACTAGTAGTGATTTGGGAGAGAGAGCTGGGCCACTTTATTTGCTCGCCCTGTCAGGCACGCACCATTGCATAAGGTGAGACGTGGCCCTAATCATGGGGAGTTTAAAGTAAGCATGAAGGGCTGATCACTCTCTTGGCTCAGTCATTCCTGCATGTGCACTTTAAACCTTTAAGTCTGTACCCATACTGTGTGGAGATGGTCTTGACTGGAGCGCTAGTTTGCCTTGCCAAGCTAATCCTGACCATTATTTGATGTAATTTAATGTATTAAGTATCATGAAAGCAGGGCCAGCCTTGACCAGGCATAGGCTATTTGGTGTAAAGCAAACACTTCTGCTGGTGCATAGTGAAGACTGACAGACAGCACAGTGCAGGATGAAGAACCCAACAAGAGCAATCAATATATGCAGCATTCTTTTGAAGCTGCATAGTGACTGGCCATGTTTCAGAAGATCCTCCGTTGTGGTTTACTTCCAGTACTTAGCATAAGTGAGGGTACAGACTATGAGGAGCTCAGAGCTAAGTATCCATCACAGAGTATGTACGAAAGCCTTGCCTTGGTTATCCCTCCTGCCCTTGTTTGTCTTAGTGACAATTTAGATATTTGAAAAGAAATAAGGCACCTGTTACCACAATAACTGTTAGACGTGTGAGCCTTAAGGTGGTCTTCCCACAAACCTTTTGCCTTACTCCTCCATTTTCTTGCTGCTCTCGTTCTTGCTTGCCTTAGAAATCCAGCACAGGTTAGCAGTGGTAAAGTGCACAAAGTGCATTTGCTCATTCCCTAAAATATGGTAACATTAGGTTTACACCCAATTGGCACATTTAATTTACTCATATGTTCCAAGTAGTGGTACTGCATGTACCCAGGACATGTAAATTAAATGCTAGTAGTGGGCCTGCAGTACAAATTGTGCCATGCACTTAAGTAGCCTATCAAACGTATTTCAGGCCTGCCATTGCAGCCTGTGTCTGTAGCTTTAAACCGCCATTTCAACCTGTCAAAATAAACCTTTTCCAAACACACTGGTGCGTTGTCGCAAACCAAAGCCAAGACGCACAGCCATATGGACGTAAATCGAAAAAGTCAGAAGACCAGAATCCAATTTAATCCAGGTTATCCGTAGGTAATCCGGACACATTGTAAGTCTATTGCTTGGTTACATTTGGATATATTCTTAAGTTTGTGCTTTTCGCATATGGTGTTCTTTTACGCATGGAATAGCAGCATATTCACTCAGTATCAAACATTTCTCTGTATTTTGTTTTAGAACATTCATTGTTTAAAATGAGCGTGAAAGCAGTGACATAATTGTTTATAGTAGGTTTTGGTGATGGTTTAAGGACAACTTATTTCATGAACTGTATGCTATATTGTTTACTGGTTTACTTATGTTCATGATTATGAAATTATTTGATGGCTGTAGATGGGTCTTTCTTTATACTACAGTTAACCCTGACGAAGGGCTTTTGACCCGAAATGCATTGGGTGAATATTTACATGGGTACCTAGGATGAAAAGTGAATTGTGACATGCTACAGAAATACAGCTGGATTAGAATTTCTTTGGCCTTGAAAACTGGAATCATGTGGCCTCTGTTTGAACCTCGAAATGACTGAAGAAATTGGAATACAATGGATTTCTACGGATCACCTAGATTAAATTGGATTCTGGTCTTTTGATTGTTTCGACTTACGTCCATATGGCTGTGCATCTTGGGTTTGGTTTGCAACGGCATACCAGTGTGTTTGGGAATTGCTTACGTGCTACTAGGACAGAGCATTAGCCGAGTTTGCAGGCCAAAATTTTGTTTGCCTTGAGCGTGTTTAAAATGATGCTTATCAACACTACAATAAGATGTGCATTCTATCATACCGTCACAAAATAAACTGTTTGCCAGATCTGAACCTTCCTTTTTAATACATATGAGTCACCCCTAGGTCAGACGCTAAGTAGCCCATAGTGCAAGGTGCAGTATATTTAAAAAGTGAGACATCAAATTTTACATTTTACATGTCCTGGTAGTGAAAACTCAAATTAGTTTTTCACTACTGAATGGCCTACCTCTCCCATAGGATAACATTGGGTTACCTTATTGCATTTAGTAAGTGATAACTTTCAATCTGGAGCAGGTAGGAATATTGAGTTTGGAGTCTAAATAATTGCAATTTAAAACACCTATTAATGGAAAAGTTGGATTTTAAGTCACAGTTCTGAAAATGCCACTTTTAAGGAAGTTGGCATTTTCTTGTCCCCATTTGGTGCCTGTAGCCTGGGTCACATGGCTAGTTGCAGCTTGCAGTTGCTCTTTGTGTATTGCTCCGAAACAGTGAGATAAAGGGAAATAGGTATTGGCAGGATGGGCCATCTCTGACTTAACAGGGGAAGGAGCTTTCACCTATTACACTTGCACATCACAAATGTTCTGCCTTAGCACACTCACAAAGGGTTTCATGCTAATCTTTTTAACCCCCAGACAAGTTTGAGCAAGAGCAGGGAGGCAGCAAATTCCAAACACCTCTGGGGGTGGAAGCCTCCAGAACTTTCTCCTTCTTCAAAGCTGGCACCAGGTATAAATATTGGATCCTCAGACCAAACTCTTCAGTACGCCTCTAAACCTACAGAAGTCTCAGAAAGGAAGTTATGATGCTTTGCTGTAAGAAGGACTGCTACTCTGCTGCCTTGCTGCCAGAGTGAGAAGGACTGGGCCTGCATCTTGAACCCAGAACCACCAGAGTGAATCCAAGGGCTAGTTAACAGCCTCCTGTTAAGCACCTTAGGAACAGAAGATGCCACTCACCTTGAACCCAGCAACTGGATTTTGTCTGCTGTGAGACTTGCCTCTCAAGGTGTGCCACCCCAGTCCTCGACCTTTGGAAGTGGGCCTGAATATGCTCTGCCTGCCCAGCTGTGCTCCTTTGGGCAGAGCTGATGCAGCACAATGCATCTCCTTGCACCTCTGCATTTAAACGCCCGCTTCGCGACACATCTCTGATGCAGGACATCGCACCGCAGCCCACAGCTGCTCAGAATCACCACTGTGTGATGCATTGCATCGCAAGCCTCTGCTGACACATCCTCAATGACAATGCAGGACCTTGCATTGCAGCCCACAGCTTCGTCAGAGCTGCCGCTGCACAACGCATCCTTGATGTGGGATCTCACAACACTCTGCAACTAGCATTTAAGGTATTTGTTCAGTGGGCCTAACTTGGTCCCTGTATCCGGCCATGCTCCATTGTGGTCGGCCTGAACTTATGACTTTGTTCTAATCCGGTGTAACCAGATAACCACAGTTGCTGCTTTGTGCTACCAGGCACAATTTTAACAGAAATCTTTAAAATGGCATATTTCCGGTTCTTTTTATTGGATTTTTATTGTTTTGATGTCCAATGATTTAGTAAATGTTATTTTATTATCCTAAAAAGGTGTGGGATTTTTCTTGTGTTGTGTAGTTTCTTTATTACTGTTTGAAATGCTGCATAAATTATTTACACATTGCCTCTAGGTTAAGTCTGACTGCTTTGTACCAAGCTACCACAGGGTTAAGCACAGGTCAATTTAGTGTTTGCTTGTATTTCACCCTGACTGAATTATGGTTACTGCTTGAGTAGGGTGTCACCCCCTTAACCAGTAACCCAATTTCCTACAATAACAAATTGTAGGTATCATTTTTTTATTTTAAGTAGCCACGCTTTAGTTTGTTGACACATGAAAACAAGAAGAGCAGGACTGCAGTAGAAGAAATAATTTCAGCTCTTCAGAGTGATGAAGAGCTGTGAATTGGAGGACATGTGCACACTCTTAAAGTCCTTTGTCCCAGAGTTGATGCACCTCATCTTCAATGCACTGCTAGAGTTCCAGAGAGCATACAGAGAAGAATTGCAGGTGACCAACAAGTCAAATTTTCCAAGCCCCATTTTTGCCTTTTTCCTATGCCACCACCAGGCCCGCCAAGTATACTAGATGGAAAAGAAGCAGAATTTACTGATTTTCTATGAGATTAACAAAATCTATATTGTGACAAACTTCTCCTAGGAAACAAACTTGAAAATCAGAAAAACCCTTGCTCTAAGGCTGGTGCTCTGTAAATTGGACATTGAATATGACTGTAACCAGCCTCAATACTCCCCACCACTGATGAAAAAACAAGGAATTTCAAGACCAAAATTATTTGGAACAATTCCTGGATACATCTGTCATGAACAAACAAAGACCTCAGGAAGGGAACAAAAACAGTGCAGCTTAATAGCATGTTGCTGCAATGCAACCTGGGCATCACACAGAGAGCCTATGGTCTGAACAAGAATACCTAGAATTGGCCAAGAGTAAGTGGGCAAGCAAAGGCCGAACAAGTTCTTTTTTTAACACTTTATTTATCATTTTCTGACATATACATTGCGAAATATCGTATTTCACACTGATTCATTTACAAACGTTAACATTTATAACCGCATGAGACCATCGTGCCCAGCGCTGTACAGAATATGTAGCAAATCATAATAAAGCATACATTGTTCAACCACTTCATGATATTCCTCATTTAGCAAACCATCCTTCAATGCCCATGTCTGCATCCCCGTTCTCTGCCGGAAATATTTATACGTTTTATAGCATCTTACATTCAGCCCACTCTGGTCGGGACTATTCCTGCAGGTGTGTGTTTATGTGTGAGGGGCTCCAGGTCCTGCAAATATGTCTTTAGCGGACCCCATATGTCTTTGGGTCGGGACTTGGGTGGGAGCAACGTGGCGACCAATCCGCAGTTTGTGTTGCAGAAGGTAAGACTAGCAAGCCAAGCTTCTGTTGTAGGGAGAATTCTGTTGCCCCATCTAATAGAAATCTCGCGTTTAGCCAATAGCAGCGCCAGTGCGATGAACTTGCGCAGTTTCTTTGGCATATTGTAAACATATCCCAGGAGTGCAACCTCAGGTGTGGGGTCTATTTCCAACTGCGTCATTTGGGATATTGTTCTGAAAATGGCTGTCCAGAACGCCCCAATCTTGGGGCACGTCCACGTCAAGTGGGAAAAATCAGCATGTGGGCTGCTACACTTTCGGCAATTGTGGGGCTGGGCTGGGTCAATAGCGTGGAACTTGGCCGGCGTCATATACGCCCTCCATAAATATTTAAAATGTATCAGCTTATGCCTACTGTTAAGGGAGACCTCTCTGATTTGTGTACAGCAGAAAGCCCACTGGTCATCCAGGATGGGGTGCCCTAGGTCTCGCTCCCAGGCTGCTCGAATCGCAGCATCGTGGCTCAGCACAAGAGTCATGCTGGCCTTGTATAACCTCAAGATTAATTGATTCCCGTCAGCATTAGATATTAAAAGAGTTAAAGTAGCAAAGGACTGCGGTTCCAGTGGGTATTCCAATATTTTGGCTCGTAGTGCCCTGCGCAGTCGACTAAAAATGAACTGATCCATGAAGGTCGATCCGGCCCCTATGCCCCCCTCGGTACTATCAAATATATGCCCGTTCGGGAACAGGTCGCCAAACTTAGTCATAAAGTGGGATTTCAGTACTCGCAGAACTAATTTCTCTTCTGTGATAGAGAGCCATAGATTACTTGCGATGGGTATTTCCGAGGAATATAGGGAGCTGCTCCCAGTCACTCGCGAGAGTTTACGCCATGCCCAACTCGTAGTGGACATTGTCTGAATGTCCCCCGGGTCACGTGGAAATCCCTGAGGCAAAATAGCATGGAGAGGAGTCGGGAGCACCAAGTCCGCTTCAGGCTTACTGTAGGGAATACGTGCATCTGGATGATACCATGAGTGAGCAAATCTGCCCTACGCCACTAGGTAATACATTCTTAAATCCGGAGCCCACAGCCCTCCCCTTTCGTATGGCAGGGTCATGGTGTCCCATCGTATTCTAGGTCTTTTGACACCCCATGCAAGTCTGATGAGGTGTGATCTGATGGTATGGAAAAATCTATCTGGAAGTGGGATGGGGATGTTGTGGAACATATATAAGAACTTAGGGAGTATTATCATCTTCATTAGCGCAATTCTACCGGACATTGACAGCGGGAGCCTTATCCAACGTTCAATTTGCGCCTCTAGGTTGTGTATAGCCGAACCGTAGTTCAGCCTAACAATTTGCTCAGCGTCTCTATAAATCTGACTTCCCAAATACCTGACCGAGTCGTGGCACCACTTCAATGGGAATTCGCACGCCCATTTGGCAGTGCCAGTCGTCAAAGGGAGTAGCTCGGACTTGCTCCAATTTATACCCAATCCCGAATATCCACTAAAGCGGAGAATCTCTCTGATAAGGGGATCTAAATTTTCCTGCGGGCAGCGGACATATAGCACAAAATCATCCGCGTATAGCAAGATGAGGAGGGGGCCCGTATTGAATTGTATGCCTCTATGAAGGTGTTTTTCCTGAAAGTGTCTAACCAGCGGGTCAAGGGCCAGTATGAAAAGTAAAGGGGATAACGGACATCCTTGTCTGGTGCCACGTGTGAGAGCGAACGGGATGGACAGCGTGCCATTCAAGCGGAGTCGCGCGGTGGGAAAGGCGTAAAGCAATGCTGTGAGGTCGATGAAACCCTTAGGGATACCTAGCATTCTCATCACGGCCCATATGAAAGGCCATTCTAAGGAGTTGAATGCCTTTTCAGAGTCTAGCAGGACCGCCGCCGCTGGCACCTCTGGCGCAATTCTGTGTAACACAGTGAACAATGTGCGCAGATTTAGCGCCGTGGATCTGTGGGGAATGAAACCCGACTGCACCAGGGAAATAATGCGGTCTAGGAGTAATGCCAGTCTCAACGCTATCATTTTGGCCAGAATTTTATAGTCCAAATTCAAAAGCGATAATGGCCTATAAGAGCCGCAGCTTATTGGGTCCTTGCCAGGTTTGGGGAGCAAGACAATTACCGCCTCACGGAGTGTGGGAGGTAGAGACTTATTTTCTAGGGCTTCATTATATATCTCGAGGAGGTACGGGGCAAGTATGTCTTTGTAGTGCTTGAAAATATGCCTGTGAAGCCATTGAGCCCTGGCGCCGTAGTACCATTTACTCTATTGCGCTAACTATTTCATCTTCAGAGAATGGCTCCGATAAGAACATCTGCATATAGTCTTCTAGCCATACCATGGCTATCACATTCAGGTATTCCCTGCAATCTTCGTCATTGTACGCTGTGCGTGTGGTGTATAAGCTGGTGTAGTACTGTAGGAACTCCTCCCTGATCTCTGCTGTGTCAGTGTGTACCTGTCCGTCGTCAGAGCGGATGGAAGTAATGTAGGCTTTCCCCACGCAAGGTCTCAACAATTGTGCCAGTGTGCGACCCGGCCTGTCCCCCTCGCCATACCGCCTAGCGGTGGCGTATTTCTCCCAAAAATTTGTTTCGCTTTCAGCAGCTTCCCTGAACTTGGTCAGCAGCAACAGACGACGGGCCTGTCTAGCCGGGTCCGGGTGTTTGAGCTGCTCCTCATCTAATGCTTTTAATTGGTCCTCTATACGAGCAAAGGTGCCTCTCAACGACTTCAATACCCCGGCGTGCTTGGTGATGCATTCCCCCCTTATGTATGCTTTGAATGCCTCCCACAAGGTCGCCCATGTACTGACCGAGCCCTTGTTGAGATCAAAGTATGTCACTATTGCTTCCTGAATCTCTGCGGAAAATACTGCATCATTTAGAGCCTGCCCCGGAAATCTCCACTGTCTCTCACTACCCTCTGGTCTGGGGAGTCGGATTTGCATGACAACCGGCGAGTGGTCCGAATACGTTCTGGGCAGATGAAGCATAGACCGGTACCAGGGAGACATTGTGTGCGAGATCAGCCAGAAGTCCAGTCGCGTCCAAGTGTCGTGTGGCGCCGAATAATGAGTGTATGCAAGTTGGTTCGGGCCACGTGCACGCCATATATCCACCAGCCCAAGAGAATCGCAAATGTCTCCAAGCACTCGGCAGGCTCGGGGCTTTGCGGCTGGGGAATCTGCATTGCTATCCTTTTCTGGCAATAGAAGGAGATTGAAATCTCCCCCCAAGCAGATGTAATCTGCGCCCAAGGGGAGTAGCAGGGCATGTAGAATGTGGAAAAACTCCTGGTCATTCACATTAGGCGCATATACACACATTAGAGTGACTTTATATCCCATTAGTCTCCCAGTCACTAAAGTGAAGCGGACTGCCCTATCGTTATGTGCGCTGTGTAGTTGAAAGGGCAATCGTTTATGTATAAGGATGGCCATGCCCCTGGAGTATGTACTATAATTCGCAAAAAAGCGGTGCACTCCCCAACTAGAGGCAAATGTGTTAGGCGAGGTGGAGGGCAGGTGAGTTTCCTGCAGAAACACAATGTCGGCCTTGTGACGCTGCAAATAATTTAAAACATGCTTTCCCTTTCTGGTATTGTTCAAACCCCGCACATTCCATGTGAGGAAATTAATGTCTGAGACAGTGGACAGCCTACCCGCCATCATCACATGTGGTCTGACCTGTAAACTGCAGAAGTATGTCAATAGTAGCACATGGTGTGTAACAGTGAACCAATTGTGTCAGAAACAGATAATACCAAACTACGAAAGAAAGCCCCACACCCACCCATCCCCTCAACCTCGACCTAGGGGAAACCCCAAATCCCAATAGCATTCTTAAGCAAACGTTACTATTACCAAATATGAACATACCAAGAAGTGTGCAAAAGCACTGGGGGGAGGCAATGCCCCGCCTTATCCCCGGTAACTTAAACATATAATGAAATTAGTTCAGCACGGCCAGTGCCCTGAGACCAATACCTTAATCTTCTGGAAAACAAAGGAATGAAGTAAATACACTCAATACTTATCAACATGTTGCAATGTCAGAGTCTTCCAGCTGGCAGAAAACAGTTCCATACTGGAGCCAGAGTCCGGCATTCGGGGCAAAAGCTCTGGCGTGGGCGATTTCCTTGGTGGCCCGGTATTTGCTCGAGTTCTGAGGAATTCTTGTACCTCCGCTGGTGAATCGAAAATCCTTGACCTGCCGTCGACATCCACCTTCAGTCGCGCTGGATGTAGCATTCCGTATTTCAGTCCTGCCTTGCGTAGCGTGGTTTTGATCGTTGCGAATTTCCGACAGGCCTCTTTCACCATTGCGGTGAAATCAGGGTACAGGGAGATGGAGGAGCCCTGCCATTCTAGTGACCCCCGGTCTCGTGCCATCTGCAAGGCTGTATCCCTGTCCTTAAAGTTCAGAAGCCGTGCCATGATGGGGTGGGGGGGATAGCCAGGGTTAGGCCGGGGACTGAGGGACCTGTGTGCTCTTTCAACAACAAAGGTGGCGGTGAAGGATTCCCTCCTGAATAAATCTGTTAAGAAACCCTCCACAAAACCATCCAGTTGACCTGTATTTGTTGATTCAGGCACTCCCATGATGCGAATGTTGTTACGACTCCCCCTAGCTTCAAGGTCCTCGTTCTTTATGGCGATATTCTTAAGGAGGCCTTCTATTCTCTCTAACCGCTTGGTGGCTTGAGCCAAGCCATCCTCTAAGTCCGATATTCTGCCTTCGGCCGTATCTAGCCTTTTGTCATGCTGATCCAGTCTGGCCCCCACCCTGTCCAGCCGTTTGTCAAGCGCATCAAAGCAGGTATCCAGGGCCTTAAAGCCCGCTCTGAGTTCGGCCATGAGTGCCTCGTTGCCTTGTGTAGGGGGCTGTGGTGGGGCGGTGATATTGTCTCCTCCCTCCGCCATCGAGGTGTTTGTAGAATCTGTCCCGCCGCCAGCCTTTTCAAAGTTTAACTTCCTCTGCTTTGGATCTCCTTTGCCCATGGCCTTGGGAAAGGGCCTCAAGTAAATGGTGGCGCAATCAGCCTGGTGTAGTTGAATCCTGCCGTTCCCCGAGTATGTCTCCCAAAGGGCGAACTGTACCAGAGGTGACGAGTCCCCTTTGTTTTTACCCCCCCGCCGCTGTCAAGCACGGTCGCCCCTGGTAGCGCTGTCTTGCAGATGTCAGCTGAGCTTCCTGGTTATGATGCCCCCCAGCATGGGATGTGCGCCGCGATTGGGGGCACGCAAAAAAAGAAAATGGTCGCCCAACTGGTAAACCGGTGTGGTTAGCGCTGGTCACTTCCGCTATGGACACTTGGTTCGCCTCTATGTTTTTGTACCGCCCTGGGGGTCACAGAGATGACGTAGCTACCATCGAAGTTGTGACGAGGGCTCCAACCCGCATGGTAGAGGTAATTCCAGAGTCTGGTAAAGCGGGTGATCACCAGGCCCCGTAGCGGGGCTTTCGGTCTTCCAGGGCGCCGGGGTGTCGGGCGGGCCTACCTTCAGCTTGCGGTGCTGCCTGATGATTCCTGGGCGCTCCATGGTGTCTGTGCAGCGCAGGTTTCAAAGTGTCTCGGGGTATGTTGTGGCGCTGCCAGTCCATGAATAAGTCCGTCAGCGTCCGATTTGAGTGAGGGTCGCCCCCGGCCCTCGACAGCGTCAGAGATTCACCTGAACCCGCGGCTTAGCAGTGCGTTGCAGGCCTCAGTACGCACTTCGGGGGTATAGCGGTTCCCGACATCGGAGATCGTGCAGAGTGGCGTCGATGTGCTCAGAATTCCATAGAGAGTGCAGTCGCACTATTGCGGTCGTGCATTACAGCGTGTGGGCTCAGGGATGGCCGTTGTTCCCGGAGATATCGGCGGAGCTCCGACACTACGCGGCCATCTTGGTTCGCGGTTCAGCCACGCCCCCAAGGCCGAACGAGATTAAGGGCTAGATACATGAGACAGAGACAAGTCGAGGACCCTACATAAGATATAAGCTACACTGTCTGAGGAGTTGTTGGTATCTATTCCAAATGGGTTCCACCCATTTGGTATGCCCAGATTTTTGCTTTTTTATCACCGAGTTTTGGACCTTTATTGTGGGTGAGTCTTACTACATGAGTCTCACTCCCAGTAATTTCATGGTAAAAAGGACTGCGCGTGTTTACCACCGCTGCAACTGGTAATGGGCAGGTGACACATGAACATGTGTGCATAGGTGCAGGCTGCATGTGAGAGACTACAGTTGTGCAAAGCTTAGTAGCTGCCCTCAGGTTACTGCTTATGGAAATTTTAAACTGCAAGTTTGACCCGTCAAATTTGGAGAAGTGTAAATTTGGCTCCACCCTTCCATGTTTATGTTTAGGCCACATCTATGTTTAAGTATGGCTTCATGTATTCGCGTGACTTAACATTATTAATGTACTTTAGTGCACCTGAACAGATACAAAAAGTGCATTTACTGTGTAATCTTGACATTTATACAAAGGTGCATATTAACGTTTTCATTACAGTAACATCTAATTGCAGTTCTTATATGACCAAGACCCCGAGAGGGGTCGAAACCCGTCTGTGTTTTGCCATTAAACGTTTAAATTAATTTACTGCAGCAATTGGAGTGGCTCGTTCTTCCCCGCTGAAGCTTTGTAGTTTGGGAATTCCGGTGCGATATATATATATATATATATATATATATATATACATATATATATATATATGCATTTGTGTGGTTTGAATAATATTGTTAATTCTTATATATTTGCGTACTCATTTGAAAAATAATCTGCATTTATTTTATAATTGAAAAGGTATCTCTCTGAATAGTACTCTACATCTATATTATAACTGTATATATATCTGTAATCATGCATTTAAACGTGCACTGAAATGGTTGCCACTTTACGTTGACCAAAGACCTAAGCATTTGTATTTCTTAATGTTTCACCTTCAGCGTGAAAGTTTTGCTTTGGATGCAATCTTTTTTCTCTCCTCGTCAGGTGCAGTCGTGTGATCTTATGAATAGAGAAAGGCGCATTGTGTGAAAGAGATAGTGAGGTTGGGGAGGAGTAGTTTTGGCAAGGATGGGACGCCTTAATGAGCAAAGGGAGGACTACTGTCCATGCGGAATAGGGAGACGGGAGGAATATAAGGACATTCTGATGTGTGGACTAAAGGAAAGATGTTTTAGTGTTTGAAGATGGAAAATAATGAGACATGTGACAAGGGATTCTCGAAGGTCCTGTTGTAGGTATAATTGAGGATCATGCTTTAGCTTTATTCAAATTCCCTTTAGACTCTGAGAGGTACAGACCTCCTTGGGGCATCTCTGTTGTGTGGCTCCATGCTTTACAATATTCTTCCCTTTAGAGAACTTCTACAGAGGTTCTGCCATGCTGACACCTTTCTCTGCTTCCATGATTTAACTAGGGATTCCTGATCCCTAGTTTAAAATAGGTCTTAGCAGATTTTCTTAGACAACTTCATGTATAGGCAGGAGGATCAAACCTTTTTATCTACTCATTAGACTTTTATTTTCATTCTCTGTATTGCAGCTACGGAATTTCTCATTTGCTTTCTGTTACCGAGGATTCATTTATCAGACGTTTTGGATATCCATTACTGATTCTGTATTTTTATATTATGTTTCTGAGACTGATTTATATCAGCTTGGCTTTGAATCATACTAAATCCCATCTTTCTACTCAAAGTTTTACTGTGAGGCCAAATGGGTTACAATGTAATTGTTCAATTGTAGTTGACCCTAACTCCTTTAATTCCTCAGGCACCTACACACTTCCATTGCAGGGGGCAGGGAAGAAGGAGCCCTAATTCTAGGTGTTGTCAAATTACTCTTTTTGAGAGGCCTAAACCTTACTTTTAAATATTAATAAGTCACCCAAATGTAGGCCTTATTGCCCATTAAGGCAGCGTATGGATATTTAAAGTTAGGGCATGTACAAATGAATGTTGAACATATCCTTGCAGCGAAATATCCCCAAAAACTATTTTCACTCTAGCAAGGCTGGCTGCTGCCATAGGAATCATTGAGCTACATTGTTAAACGTATTAAATGCTAAATTGGGATTGGTAGCAGATAGAACAATGCTTCCTACACTCCTTTGAGTTGTAATTTAAAGTCCTCTTTAAGGGTGAGGTCATATTTTAAATTGTTATTTTAGAAAAGTCAATTTTAGAAAGTTAACAGTACAAACAAAAGGCTCCCTCAGAGAGAGTTTACAGCCTCTGCTCCCTTGGCATTTTCTTTGAAAGGAAAGATCTCATACACATTCATTTGTATGTTAACTATGTTGATTTTTTTACAGTCTTATATACCTAGATATCAATATACATTCTCCAAAGAAAATGACGTGGTGAAAGGGGTTCACGACAAAAGTTAATATTAGTGTGCAAAGGAAATTTACAATGGCTGACCCACTGTTGACAATTGATACATTATACAAGCACAGAACTCATATACATAAATATGGCTGCACAAGAAAAGAAGCTTGATGACACGCAATTGTGGAATTAGTCGATATTTTGACCCCTAAAACCGAATGCTATTGGGTCTTCATCAGGACAAAAGAACTATGGTAGCAAACTATTGCAAATGAAGTCAATAAGATCCAGTTACATACTAATGAACTGCATTTAGATCAACAACGACAACAGGAGCAGTCATCATACCCTAAGGACGTGTTCAAAAAATGTCCATTAACTATCAGGGTAAGGCCTATATATAAAATGCAAAAGGAGCACAGATGAATCAAAAAGGCTATATCACCCCATGTTTCAAAAAAAGGGTGGAAAAAAGAAGACCAAACAACATCCAGAGATACAGGAAGGTGAAATAGTGTAACACCCCAAAGGAAGAATGGCCCTGCTACCAAGCGGAACCATGTAACTAGTGTCACAAACAGGTAATACAACAGGCCACCAACTATGCACTCAAAAGGCAATAAAATAATGTGGTGTCAAAAACAAAAAAAATCACACATAGTGAAGCCATACTTGTTTCAACAATATGTGTCCAAACAATATCTCATTGAGCGAAGTCACCAACAAAAGTGACAAAAGATCAACATGAAGAAACATGTCACCAAAACATGCTTACCAGATGGAGAAACAATTGCTCCTAACCAGATTGCTTTGTCATAAATTGGTGAAGAGAAACTTTCTCTGAAATGAAAAAAGCTCATAAGATTAAAATCCTCATTAGATGTGCTTCATAAGCAAAGAACTTTGAACAAGGATTGCCATACAGTGGATGAATCCTGAACCTACTGCGGCTGCATTGCAGGCTCTCCTCTCTGTCGATGTCGGGAAGGCACGTGTGCGTGCACGCTCCATTAATTATTCGGCAGCACGCATGCAGCGTGCATGCCAAAACAGTCCTAATAACTAGAAGAAATGCCTGCAAAAGTCTATGGAGATCACGGTCTCATTAAAAACTACAACACTCATGATAGAGCGTGAAAAAGAAAATGTATAGAAAAGAAGCAAACTATTTGTAGGCCAAAAAAATCACAGGACTACAGTAGATAGAAAGAGAAGAAATATTCTAGGAAGGTTTAATGGGGATTCAGCCACAAATGCTTAACATTCCTAAATAAACTAATTTGTAAACGTCAGGTCCATTTAAAAACTGCTTTGCTCGAGTAATACCATTTATGAGGTCATTGCGCCACCAGTGCATCACTCTTTTTGACACACCGGAGGCACAATGGGCTTTCCCAAATTTACAAGGCCACATAAAGTCACCCTGTTTGACTTTTTATGGCCTTGTAAATATGCGCCCTTTTCACGCATTACTCTGCGTGAAAGGTGAGTTCCATGGGTGTTGCTGTGGGTGTTCCCACACAACATCCATGGAACTTGATGCATTTCCGGATTTACAACATTTTGTAAAACTGGGAATACGTCAGAATCCTACGCCTCCCAGGGAAGGTGTAGGAATGGCGTAATGAGGAGAAATACATTTATTTCTCCTCGTTTTTTCCTTTTTCTATGGCTGCTGCATTCTGTAGCACACATGGAAAGAGGAAAATATCATTAATGATTGAATTTGTGCAGGATGGTGTCCCTTCCTGCACAAAAACAATTATCCCCACAGCGCAGGCACCCATCCAAGGGTGCCTGCGCTGGTGCATGGCAGCCAATTGTGCACCAGCGCAGGGGAAAGCACAGTGATGCATCATATTGTTGTTAATACGATGCATCCCTGTGCTTCGAAAATTACGCAGTACGGAGCAGCTAAATAGCTTGCGGCGCAGCGCTGCATCATTTTCCTGTAGATGAGGCCCTCAGTCTTAGCGTGGGAAAGTAGGACGCAGTACCACGACAGAACTGTGCAGTGATCTTTCAGGGAGCAAGCACCAGAAGTCCTCGTTCCACCCCTAATAACACTAAGCCAAACCAGGCTCCTTTCATCTTTCTTCTCTCACCCTCCTCCTTTTCCTCACTTCTCCTGTACAGGCCTTCGTGTGGTCCTTTTCACGAGGCTGGTCCAGGGAGGTTGTGGTAAGGTGTGTCTAGGATCCTTGTGGATGCTTGTCACTTCATCAGAAGAAAAGTACAGGTAGTGCCTCTGAATCTGACAGGAACTTAAAATGAGGGACTATCAGTCAAGTCTTCCCACATCTAAGATGTAGAAAAACAGTATAATTTAAGATTAAATATGTTACCGAGGTATATAAAATAAGCTTCATATGGTAGTTTATCTCAATATAGTAAACAAAACTGGCTGTGTCTTACTGCTCTCTATGTAGAGTTGCCATCATTTCCAGGGGAAAATACGGGTCATTTGTTCATGTTTTAAGATTCTGCAAAGGACCAGACATGACATTTAACTAGAACTTTATATAATATCATCTGCATTGATTTTTAACATGGCTTTCTGTCTTTGATTACTTTAATTATCAGTCAGGGAACAGTAAGGCATGTTTTAAACAATTTCTTCATATGTTTACTGTTCAAAGTATGCACTGATAAGAGGAAAAAATACTGGCTTCATGTAATTTTTCTAATTTTTAAGTTTGTATTTAGACACTATCAATTTAAATAAATACCTCTCAATGCAGTGATAATCTAATTTACTAAGGCGAGACACTTTCAGCACGCTAAAGCAAACCACTTTTTGAATTCTGAAGACACATTTTTTTACACGATGTTTGTTGCACGATTTAGATGCGAAATATTCTCATGGCTCGGTTCCTGCATGGCCTCTTAGAACCAGACCAAATCCCTGGCTTGGCTCTCTCTGTTAATCTGTTGACTCGCCCACCGCTACTTAATTGTCAAAAATTCCAGGGATTTGCTTTTAAGCAGAAATTTTAAGATTGTGCTTCTCTGCTTGGTTTTCCCACTGATTTGAAAGTTCCGGATTGAGACAGCAGGGGGAGCCCTGGTCACACCACGATTTAATAATATTGTAAATTGCAGCTTTTTGTTGAGTTCATGTCAAATAAATACAAAAGATCCACATGGAAGGCAGGAAAGAAGCGAGGAACACACCCACAAGCTGTTTTGACTCAAGCAGCATTCAAGTAACTGCAATCAAGGTGCAGAATGATGCCACTTTATTAATACATAAAGCCACGCTTTCAGCCATTTCAAACTTGAAGAAATCAGCGTGCTCAATTTAGGTTAAGTAATAGGGACAGCAGTGAGCAAAAGGCACAGCATACAATAACATACAATCAGAAAGTCAATGTTTGTGATAACTGTTTTTTTTAACCGCGCAGGGTTAAAAGTACAGAACCACAAATGGACCCGATGTGAATAAATTCAAATCTAATACACCGTACATCACAAGCAACGCTAGTTTCACGTGTACAGAGGTTTAAATGGGAAAAAGAAGTGCCGGTACTCACTTAGACTGGATGTGCCTTGAGCAGCAGTTAGGGGCGTGTCTAGGGACGTGGCTGCGAGCTAGGCATTTAACAATCTCAACATTTTCTTGCCGCCTGTCGGAGGTTCCTAATGGTTGAACTTCGGTGTACCGCGTTAATACATATTCCCGTTCAAAAAAGTTCAGTAAGCATGTACCCCCCTCCCCCTTGTTTTAAACTGGTTTAAGATTCAACTGCAGTCGGATTCTCTCTAATGGTTCAAATGCAACACAATGCTCCTCTTCTGTCGCCTTACTTTCAATGTCTGCATCTGTCACACCTGCTGCAGCTTTCAGCACAAAGTGAAACTAAAAGAAAAGGTAGCATCCGCCTTGAAAACAGGCTCAAACTACTCGCGGAGCTCGGAGCTCACCCAAGCCTTTGTTGGAGTGAGAGGTAAGGTTTCAAGTTTATGGCCCTGATTACGAGCCCTTGGGTTAATTTTGGCCCATGCCTAAACCTGTTTTCGTGGGTCTGAATTACAAGTTTGAAGGTTTTTAACACATCCAATAATAGGATGCATCAAATAACTCTCTCTACCTTCATTTAATTTGGGCAGGTCTAACCTGCCAAAATGTAGGCCATGATTACGAGTGTTGGCGCTATTTAGTGCACCTTATAAAGATAAATAACACCTCATATGAGTTATTGGGGTATAACATGCGCAATTTGGTATTTAACGCATCAAAATCTGCATGTCAAGGTACATTGCATACACATTTCCTCTGTTAAATTTAGGCAGGTTTCACCTGCCGAAATGTAATAAGCCTTGAGGTATTTAACGCATCCGATAACTAACGAATGCATTAAATACCGTTTAACTCATACTTCCGACCTGTGCGTAAAGAGGAATTTATGCACCGGTCGGAATATAACGAGCCACTCACGATGTGTTAACACTTTATACAGAGGAAGCATTTGTGTTTTCCTATCTAAATATTAACCTGTCTAGGTCGTGAAGACTCATGTCTGGAGATTTAATATGCAGGTAGCGCACATTTCGTGCACATTTCTGTGTTCTCTGTCATTTGGGCATGTTTTTTGGCCTAAATGTTACTGTCTTAGTAGGAGGTGTGGTCTCACTAACTGCCTAAATAAGGGCATTAGGACTCGATCTGGGCAGAGTTCCTGTAGTTCCACTACGCAGAACCTGCAAAGTGACAAAAAAACTCATCCACGCTACACAGAGTTCCACAAGCGCGGAATGCGATACATTGCGCCGCTTGCACTGATTTTTAAAGCTGGGTGTTTGTTCTGTGCTGTAAAATCACTGCAAACGGCACCATGTGCATTGCAAGAGGGTGTTGCTTTTTGCTGCCGCTCGAGTAGATGTTCTACTCGAGCTGCAGCTTCCTCAACACGAGCGGAAGTTTTCTCAACGCGAGCAGTAGCGACCAGCTGCAACCGCCCACGTTGAGAAATCTTGCCTGAAGGTGGTCTGGAGTAAGATTTTCCTAGCTCGCACTCGCCAACTTAATGTTGGCGAGCCGCACAAGAGGAAAAACTCAGCTCTGCGCCGCTACGTGGAGTTTTTTGGAACTCTGCGCTCTACACAGAATGCTGAGTATGAAAAACTCTGCAAGTGGAGTGGAATTTCACGCCCAGGCCAAATTAGGACTGCGTATGTGCACAAGGGCACAAATAGACCTCACTCTAACCTAGCGCTCTGCATGGGCATTTTTGTGTCTTAACACAAGATAGCACATTAAAAGACTAACAGCAAAGCTGTATCTCTCGCTAGTCCTTAGTCACTGATTTAAGGGGAGCAATCAGTGTATATAGTTCATCATCATGTGGAACGGATATAGAAACCCGTATTAATCTTAGTTAAATTGTTTTTACTCGCATATGAGAGAATCACAGAGTCACGCGGTTTTAGTGAGAAAACTTATAATAAGTGGACACACAGTATGATATTTTCGCCCTCATGGACATTCCCTTAATCGTAATATATACTCTCTTTTGGGTTAATCTATTATTATTTCCAAATAAAAACGGCATCAACCTTCTTAAACAAATGCTCACTGCTTTGCGGGCGACTGGGTGGGTGGGTCTGCTCTGCTCTTGGAGCAAAGCAGGAGTGGTTTGCCCACTCCTAAGTGCGCAATGACTGTTTGGTCGGCCCTCTCGGGCCGCCCAAACCAGTCATGCGCACTTTCCCCGTTCTCCATGCAGGCTGCATTACAGCCTGCATGGAGAACATGCCCAGGCCCCCATTCCCTGGTTGAGCGTCGAACCAGTACACTCAAAATCAATCACAATGCTGCACTGCAGCGTTGTGTTTGGTCAGGGGAGCCTGGCTATGCTTCCTGAGGAGGAGAGCAGGAGCGGAGACGCGGGACGCAGGACCCGGGTCCCGGCGCACGGCAAGGTAAGTGTTTATTTTATTATTATATGTTTATTTACATTGCGCACCGTTTCCTGAATCCCCCCTCCCTCCCCGTGCTCCTGCATCCGCCCCGCCACCCACGAATCATGCCGGCCGCCACTGCTTATTATGCACAGATTACTGCATATTCTTTAAGCATGTGGGATAGATTTCTGGGGATATCACAGCAAAAACGTTGTTGAGGGTGCCCAAGCTTCTATATTCTGTCGGAATATAACAAAGCATGTAGGAAACAATAAATTGTCTCTCCAAGTGTGGCAGAAGGTGCAACCGAATCAGTCAACTTAAGTATATGACTGGATGTTTCACTTTCCATAAAGAACATCACCTCCTTTACCTATTTGCTCAATATCTCTGTATCAGCAGAAACACTATGGGGCATATTAGCAAGAAATGGCGATAACTATCGCTAACCGAGGTTAGCGCTAGTTTTTCAATCGCCGTCGATCCCTGCAAGTTATCGCCCTGTTAGCGACGTATTAGCAACGTTTTGCTAACAGGCGATAGCTGCAGGGATCAGCGCCAAAAACCGTCGCTAACATTAACGCGACGGCGTTAATGGAACCGGCGATAGCGGGTGGAATCCAGCGATAAGCCCTTGGCGATAGAAAAAGGCACGCTAACCCGCAATTTCTGACTTAGCCTATCTGGCCACCTCCAACATAATAGATGCACCAAAAAAAAAGGATTAATGCAGATTTGAGCAGTCAGGGCATAGTGCAGCACACACCAACAACCCCCTCAAGCCACCCAACATCCCGGGTTGACCAGGATGTGATCCTGGTCCCCACGCAGGACCTGCGTCTGGTTCCTGGATCCCTCGCTGGTCCTGCGTCTGGTTCCTGGATCCCTCGCTAGAGCTGCGTCTGGTTCCTGGATCCCTCGCTGGACCTGCGTCTGGTTCCTGGATCCCTCGCTGGAGCTGCGTCTGGTTCCTGGATCCCTCGCTGGACCTGCGTCTGGTTCCTGCATCCCTTGCTGGACCTGCGTCTGGTTCCTGGATCCCTCGCTGGAGCTGCGTCTGGTTCCTGGATCCCTCACTGGACCTGCGTCTGGTTCCTGGATCCCTTGCTGGACCTGCGTCTGGTTCCTGGATCCCTCGCTGGAGCTGCGTCTGGTTCCTGGATCCCTCGCTGGAGCTGCATCTGATTCCTGCATCCCTTGCTGGACCAGCGTCTGGTTCCTGCATCCCTTGCTGGACCAGCGTCTGGTTCCTGCATCTCTTGCTGGACCTGTGTCTCATTCCTGGATCCCTCGCTGGACCTGCGTCTGGTTCCTGGATCCCTTGCTGGACCTGCGTATGGTTCCTGGATCCCTCGCTGGACCTGCGTCTGGTTCCTGGATCCCTCGCTGGAGCTGCATCTGGTTCCCTCGCTGGACCTGCGTCTGGTTCCTGCATCCCTCGCTGGACCTGCGTCTGGTTCCTGGATCCCTTGCTGGACCTGCGTCTGGTTCCTGGATCCCTTGCTGGACCTTCATCTGGTTCGTGGATCCCTCGCTGGACCTGCGTCTGGTTCCTGGATCCCTCACTGGACCTGCGTCTGGTTCCTGGATCCCTCGCTGGAGCTGCATCTGGTTCCTGCATCCCTCGCTGGAGCTGCGTCTGGTTCCTGCATCCCTCGCTGGAGCTGCGTCTGGTTCCTGGATCCCTCGCTGGAGCTGCGTCTGGTTCCTGGATCCCTCGCTGGACCTGCGTCTGTGGCCTGGAGTGGGATGTGGAGTAGATGTGGAGTCGTTGAGCCGTGGCGAGAGACATTGATGTGCGACGATCACCCGTACCTGGTGGTGAAGTCTGGCAGGTCCCATGAAGACACGTTGCTGACCTGTGTGAGAAGCCCGCCTTGCGCACCTTGGTGCAGTCAATGGTAGAGGTGATCCTGAGCACCAACGTAGTGCTGTCCGCTTTGCATTCTATGATCCACCACTACACCGGAGTGCACGGAGGGGATTACCAATGGTGGGTGCCGTCTCCCTGCATCACAGGACGGATGATGTTGGGCTGGCCAGACGCCCTGGAGGGTGAGGCCCCTGTGCAACACCGAACTTGTGTGGACTGAGCGCTGCAACTACACGCCTAAGGGAGCCCTGCTGCATCAACTGCATCGGGCGGTCCACCAGCCGACTCTCGGTGACTGCTGTACCCAGCCCAGTGAAAGCACACCTGTCTCAGGCTCCTGCTGGCTGAGTCACAGATGTGGAGAGAGTGCCAGTGGATTGCGCCACGGGGTCAATGTCCAGGTAAGGAGAAGGTGGGACGCGTATCGCAGGAGGGCCGGGGGCGAGTCGCTCTACCTATCACACGTAGTTGACGCACCCCCAGTGGCGGGTCTACCGCTATGTTGGAAGAGCGTTGCCCCACCACCTCAAGCAGTGCAGAAGAGGAACAATCATCACATGATGATAACTCAATCAATCAATCACTCAGGGGAATTGTAAGCGCGCCACACACCCGTGAGGGTCACAAGGCACTGAGGGGTGGGGGTCCGCAGATCTTTAAGCCGAAGAGCCAGGTCTTGAGGGTCTTCCTGAAGGTGTTCAGGGAGGGGGCACCTCTGATGTCTGCCGGTAGTTTGTTCCAGGTATTGGATGCAATGTGGGAGAAGGATCTCCCGCCTGCTCTGGCTCTGTGGATGCGCTGCATTTCGGACAGTGCGAGGTTGGAAGATCGGATGTCTCATTTGTGTACGTGGAAGTTGATTCTGTTGTTGAGGTATTTGGTTACGTTGTTGTGTAGGGATTCGGAGGTGTGAGCGATGATTTTGAAGGTGACTCTTATCACCACGGGGAGACACTGGAGTCTACGTAGGTGTCGGCTGATGTGTTAGTGCCGGGGGATGCCGAGGACGAGTCTGGCGGCGTTGTACTGTAATGTCGGTAGTTTGCGGAGTATGGACTTGTAAATGGCGGCATAGAGTGCGTTTCCAGTGTCCAGTCTGCTGATGATGAGTGCATGGGTGACTGTCTTCCTTGACTCTGGGGGTATCCATTTGAAGGTCTTGCAGAGGATGCGGAGAGTGTTGAAGCAGCTGGAGGTGACGGCGTAGACCTGTCTGCTCATGGTGAGGGATGGGTCGAGTACAATGTTGAGGTTTCTGGTGTGGTCTGAGGGGGTAGGTGGGCTTCCGAGGGTGAAGGCCAACAGGTGTTGTCCCATGCTGAAGGTGTGGTTCCAAGGACAAGGACTCCTGTCTTCCCGGCGTTGAGCTCCAGGCAGCTGTTGGTCATCCAGACTGCGATGTCCTGCATTCCGTTTTGGAAGTTGAGTCTGACAGTGGTGGTCTTTTTGGTGAGGGGGAGGATAAGCTGTGTGTCATCAGCGTAGGATACGATGTTGAGGCCGTGTTGTTGGATGTTGGCGTCGAGGGTGCCATGTAGATGTTGAAGACGGTCTGGCTCAGAGAGGAACCCTCTGGGACTCCGCAGGTGATTTACGTGGGAATGGAGAGGAAGGCTGGCAGTCTGATCCTTTGGCTTCTTCCGGGGAGGAATGATCGGATCCAGTCGAGGCCTGATCCTTGTATGCCGGCATCGTGTAGTCTTGCGACTACTGTGTGGTGGGAGACGGTGTTGAAGGCCGCTGAAAGGACGAGTATGATGAGGGCTGCGGAGTGGCCTTGGTCCAGGAGTGTGTGGATGTCGTCTGTGGTGGCCAGTAGGATGGCCTCGTTGCTGTGGTTGGTTTGCAATCCGGATTGGGACGGGTCGAGGATGGCGTTGTCATCAATGAATCCTGTCACTTCCCTGTTGACTGTTTACTCTGCAACTTTGCAACTTTGGCTGCGAAGGGGAGGAGCGAGATGGGCCGGTAGTTCTTGAGGTCGGTGGGGTCAGCTGTGGTCTTCTTGAGAAGGGGCCAGACTTCTGCATGCTTTCAGTCGTCTGGGTACGTGCCTGTCTTGAAGGTGGTGTTGATGGTGCATTGCAGTTCGTGTGTGATGGCAGCCGCGGCTCTGTGGTAGATGTGGGAGGGCATGGGTTGGTGGGGGCCCACGAGTGCATGCCTTTCATGGTTGAGGCTGTGTCTTCGGCTGTGACTGGCGTCCAGGTGGAGATGGTGGGCTGGCTGCTGTGTCCGGGGCCCGGGGTGTCTGTAGACGAGGGTTCCTCGGAGTGTGGAGTTGTGGCTGGTCTGGATCTGGAAGTGCAGGTGTCTGGCGGAGGGGAAGGTTCCGCTGGTCCCTCCCGGGTGGTTGGTGCGGTCCTTCCTCTGGAACTTGTATCCGTCCGGGATGGCGGTCTTGATGTCGGGGGCGGCGGAGGCGTTGGTCCAGGTCTATCTGAAGAAGACGATGTCGGGTGAGAGAGAGTCGAGTAGGTTCCAGGTTTCGACGGCGTGTATGTGCACGGAGCACCCATTGAGGGGGATGCATCCTAGGGTGTAGCCGGTGCTGGTGTCGGCTGTGTTGGAGTCCGGGGTGGTGGTTAAGCTCCGGAGGCCATGGAGGCAGGAGAACTGGCCATGGGTCGTGTTTGCCAAGGCCTGTTGTCAGTCTCTGACTTTCCCGGGTTTGAGTGCAGGTGGCTGTGCCGTAGCAGTGGGTGGCCCGTGATCCAGGCTTACTGGCGCTGGTCGCGGTTGGGTTGCAGACGTGCGCAGACGGGCTTGTCTTAGGTGCGCCTTCTGCGCACCACCAGCGCCTGTCCACTGCGCAATTGCGCAGCGTCCGCCACTAAGTAGGGGAGGGCGGAGGAACGATCAGCTGGGAGGCGGTAATGTGCGAGGACAGGGGCGTGGGCCGCAGGGGCAGCAGCGGCGGGAAGCGTGTAGTGCGGGCTCAGAGAAGCCAATGAAACAGTCAAAAAAGGGACAAACAAGGGATAAATAATGGATGTAATCATGCTATGTATCCTCAGGGGTTGGGCGGGTGGGTAGGACTGCTCCAAACACGGAGCAGGGAATGTGCGGATTGGCATGCACACTCAAGTGCGCAATGACTGTTTGGTCGGCCCACTCAGGCCGCCCAATGCAGACATGCGCACTTCTCTGTTCGCAATGCAGGCTGCATATCAGCCTGCATGGAGAACATGCCCACCCCTCCGGCCCCTGGCTGCATGACTTGTCCTGTTGCCAAATTACAATACCACCGCCGCATTGCAGCGTTGTGAATGACTCATGCAAGGGAGCCTGGCTGCCTACTTCCTTTTCCTGGAAGCAGACGCAGGAGAGCAGGAGCTGCGTAGACACGGCACACGGCTTAGAGGTGAGACTTCCCTCAATAAATTCTTAACTACACACGCTCACACACACATCCCCGTGGCCACGCACTATCCAGTGTTCATTACGGGGTTTACCACCTCACAGCTGTCCAGACACCCCCGTCCGCACTTCTCAATGGTGGCTGCTGTGCCCCCATGCACAGCGGGCATACCACTCGTGTGCCAAAGGCACATATGTAGTTGCGATGCATGCCATGACATTGCATTCCATTCTAATACATACTAATACTAGGCAGATTGCAACAGTAGAGTAGGTGTTGCATAGCTGAGACATGACGATCACTGTTCCCACTACAGTGAGTGCGACCCAAGAATAACCTTTGCACTACAGACCCAACCGTGAACCCTGGAATTCATTTCTGAACCCCCAGAAGACACCCAAAAGATCACATTTGAGACAAATGCACCCCAAATTTCTCTTTATTTTGGCACAAAACACACCCAGGATTTAGAAATTTGACCCCAAAAAATACACACAAAAATTCAAAAATGTACCCCAAAAACACCCCATTTTTCATATTTTACCCCAAAAAACACCCCATTTTTCATATTTTACATCCAATACCCATGCACACCTGAAAAAGTTGAAATTACCCGATTACTGACCGCACAATGCATTGTATTCAAATGCGATGTTAAGACACCTGCGTTGTCAGAGTTGTGTTGTTAACGATGTGCTGCCTGCGTTGTGATGGTCGTCTCCCGTGCCAAAGGCAACCCATAGGCTACTCCGTTTGCGTCCGTCTGCCCCTGGACCGCGCTCAGCACCAAGGAGCATTCCTCTTGGACTCTCCACCGATATGACGCCAGCAGCCTCCTCGCCATCAACCCTGGGCACCACCTCGCCTGGCAGGACCAACCTCTGCTCCGGACCGGACATCGCCATCACCATCACTGACGGCTGCAGTATCACCCGCAAGGAGCACCCCAACCGTCAGGGAGGAGGCATTGCCATCACTTACACGCACTGACCACGCACTCTAATGACCCAAGGGTGACCATGGACCACGTCAACTCCAAGATCCGGACCAGGCACGGGTGCATCCTCCTTGGCACCCTCATGTGCAGGCCCCCCGGGCCATGGCCCCCCATTCTCCAATACCATTTTAGACCTCAGTGCACCCCAGGATCTCCCATCCACCAACAACATCCTACTCAGTGACCTCAAGTTCCACCTGGAGAACCCCAGTGACCAGGACACCACCCCCTCATGGGGAAGGTCCCCTACATCAGACGCAAGCAGCAAGTCACCGCAACAAGCCACATAGCAGGACACATGGTCGAGCACGTCACCTCCGCCAGCGTGAACTTCAAGTGCAGCCACAACACCGGACTTTCCTGGACCGACCATCATTGGTAACATCACGTCTTCACCTTGCCCACCAGACGCCACCGCCATCATCGCACCCCCTCGCAGCTGGATCAAGGCCACCGAAGAACATCTCGTCAGCTCCCTCCGCACCAACACTCCACCAATGCTTCCATACGATGACACCGCAGCACCCAACCACCACCGATGTATCTCCTACTGCGCTGACATTCGGGCACCCCTCATGAACAGCACTGCGTCAGTACCTTCCGCCTGCCTAATGGCAGGCGTGAGGGTGAGGGTGAGGCAGTGCCACAGGGATAGGCTGGCCCCATGCATTGCTGGAGTTGCGTCATGGTTGTGACACGACTGCAGCAATGCGTGACTTTAGCGCAGACAGATACGTCAGAATTCCTGACATATCTGTCATTACTTGCGTCATGGAGCGCTGTACAGTGAGTACAGCGCATCCATGCTGTTGCAAGTAGGGCGTAATGAGAAGTGTTGCAACGCTGTCTTGTCGCAGCGCAGCAACACTTTTCATGACTGGGGCCCAGGAATGCGCACTATCTTATTGATGGTGCACATTCCTGCACTGTATTTTTGTCGCAGGGCAGCGCTGCAACATTGCTTGCAGCGCTGTCCAGCACCAAAAACATGCATGGACGTGGGCCCAAGACTTATTCCCATTTTTAAGACCAGTTATTTTCTGGTCTTAAGTTCCTGCAGCTAACGGGCCTTAGCGCGACTTTTTTTTATCGCTCCGCGGGTCCGGCCTTTCCTTGCTAATGGGCCGAAGTGCGGTTAGCGGGCATTTTTGCTGGATTTAGAGACGGAACGCCTACCTTGCATGTCATTAGCGATAAATATCGCTGGCATGCAAGGCGATAGAAAAAGCGGGTGCTATCGCCGGAAAGCTGTCGCTAACGCATGTTAGCGACAGCTTGCTAATAGGGCGATAAAAATATCGCCACTTTAGCGTCAAAAAAATGCCGCTAAAGTGGCGATGAGCCCTTGATAATATGCCCCTATAACTTTTTTAATGTTGGTAAGTGAGATAGATGAGATTTGAAAAGCATGAGACTGCAAGCATAAATATGCTGCTGTTTTACTCTTCAATGCTTTGTCTTTTAAAGATTAGTTAATAAGTTGTAGCTGTACTGTGGTAACCAGCGCTACATTTGTAAAAAAAAACAAATACAAAATTAGTGCCAGTACCCATAGTATTTTCACCATTTGTATCACCCACTACTACTGCTGGAAACACCCACTTTCACTACTGGCGCTGCCAGCGCAAGTGAAGCTACAGGTGCTAGCATGCATAGTGAGGTTGACAAAAAAAGGTACCGCCTGATACATGGGGTTGGATCTGTGAGAACATAGATCATAAACTATTAGTACTGCTACAAATCAGTGGCATCTCTAGATGTGTATTTTAGAGAGAGGTCACACAATGAACCACGGATAAAACTGGCCCGGCCACTTAACAATAGGTGATCCTGAAGATTGTGTGCATGTGTTTTTTCTCTCTTTCTCTTCACTCAATCTGCATATCACACCTCATCTCTCTCTTCTTCTGCACCCTCTTTTGACTCTCTCCTATACATACTTCCTTGCATTTCCTTCACTTTTGCTCCCCCACACACCACACACCCACTCACCTATAAGCACTGCATTTTCTTGAATTTTCCCCTTGTCAATATTTTGACTGCTCTGTACCTCCTTCACACACTTTCTCATATAATCGCAATTACAACTTGCACACCTGACCATTGCTCTCTCTGCTCTGCAGAGAGGCCAAGTATTGGGTGAGCATCTATTCCGAATCCCAACTGACAGTCACTGTGAGAAATTCGCACTGCATTCAGCCTGAACTTCACCCTCTTAATCATGGCCCACCCACAACCTGAACTCACGCATCTACATAGAGGCGAATCGTTTCACACAAACTACAGAAACGCCCGTCCTGTAAAAAGCAAATGCTCTTTCGAAATGTAACAGTAAATAAAATGTGAAATGCAAACGGGAGCAACCTCACTCTTCTCAGGCTGAGAGGGCAGGGTCTGTTTTTGCTGGCTGCGGCTCGTGGTAGGGCACGAGGGGGGAGCAGGACATTTACAGATAGGACACTGGCCCCACCAGTCCTCCCAGCCCCATCAGCCCATTATTAAAAATCAAAGAATGAGAAGGAGTCACAGTGTCAGAGCATCACTGCTGCATAAAGCAGGGGATTCGGGGGAGAGGGAGAGGAGCATGGAGGGTCGGGAAGGACAGCACTCTACTACCTTTCTATAATATGTCTTGCCCAAAGTCAGCGTGTGATGACTACTGTTCTTCTACAACTGTACAACCAATTCCTAACAAGCAGAAATAATTCATAGAATAGCATATGCACCAATCACATTGAGCTTTTTATTTTTAGACGATCCCCAGAATTTTTAAGCAGAACACTGAGGTAAATTGCAGCACCTGCTTGTAAATAGTGTGGCTTTAAATGGCTTTAAGTAGTGTAATTTGGACATTTGTTCTGTAAAATGGACCATTTTGCCTTGGTTTCTAGAAAAGTAAGGGGAGACTGTTGCAAAATGGGTTCGGCCCATTTAATATGACCAGATGTTTTGCTTTTTGGATTACCCGGTTTTGCACTTTTTACTGTGGGTGAGTCGCACTGCATGTGTCTCAACGCCGGGAATCACAAGGCAAATGGACGGCACATTTTTCCACCAGTGTCCTCCTTATAAGATAAGACGGCTGCAACACAGCTAGGGTAAGTGGCACTTGGATGGCTACACGAGAACCCGGGTGAACATATGTGCAGGCAGCGTTCATCAGACTTCCGTCGTGTGCAGCCCGGTAACTGCACACAGGTAGCCTGGTGCAAATGGAACTCTGCAGGATTAGATATTGACCTGGGATAGGTCTTATAATATTAGTGGGCACTTATAGGTAAAGTCAGTGTGAGTTACTGTTTTGTCTGCAGTGACATTTTATTATATGCATAGGGGGAAATCTACCTTAGAGTACAGTTTGTCTTCCCTAAGGACTACAAAGTCTATGAAACTGGGGTAAAACAGGTGCACCCAGTTCATATTCGTAGGTCCCATGACTGTACATGTACATTTCATGGGTCATCCAGAATTGTCATATTTCCTTTACAGCTCAGGTTGAGAGCCCAGGCCTTTTGTCACCCTGCTTAACCAAGATAAGCCCAGCAGAGGGAACAAAGACCACACCACACAAATGGAGTAATTAACAGTGCTTCCCTCCGCTACTGAGGAGGAAGGAGGTGGGATGAAAATCTGCATCTGTTAATTACCTGTCCCACTGAACCAGGGTTTGGGACAGCCCACTCCCACTGAATAAAGGAGGAAGCCAAAACACATAATTGCCAAGGTTTCAGGTTGCTTATGTGTGACATTTCCATAATTTCAGTGTAATTATGAGTGACACTCAATGACTATGAGCAAAATAAGCAATGATGGAAAGAGATGAATATTAGACATTACAGCCTTTTGTCAATAGGAAGCACTAAAATATCTTCGAACTGCTCAAAATCCCTGAAATGGAAGTTTAAGATACGGATACCAATGAGACATCCGTTCAGACACCAACATCACAGTCAGAAACGTAATAGCAATAGTGCTAAACGTTTGCAAAGGGCTGCAGAATGTGCAAGGGGAAGCTTGTCTGTAGGATAAAACTGTTCAAACAGCTGCGGGTTACTGCGTCTACCCTCGACTCGAGCCCTGGCTATCCTGCTGTCTAGGAATATCCCAAAGCCTTGCTGTTTTTAAGCCTCTGGGGCATAATAGCTAACTCCCAGCGTCGATTCCTCTCCTGCTTATGGCCCTCAGCAGTGGAGTGTTAACAGCAGACCTACCTATCCAGTGCTTCAGTCAAGTTCTACCTTTGTGGATCTCAGTAATGTATCAGCACAGCCGGTAGGGCTGGGACGGGGTCCGTAACTGACCTGGCTGTATTTTCTGTTTCCTTCTCTGATTGTTCTGTAAAATGAACGGAGTCCAATCTGTGCCTTCCCTCTCCACCCTCTGGCTGCACAGATAGGCCTCCCTTCAATTTACAGAAGAACCAGACAGGTCAGGTTCGTTTCATAGCTTCGTCTTCAGTCCCTGGCGTTAGCAACAGGTTGTGATCATGGGACCATTAATGATGAAAGTAGAGATGATCAGGAGCGGCGGGGCTTGGTTTCCTGACATGACGGCAACACAGGAAAAGCCAGCAAAAACTATGGCATTGTACTGAAACTGTGCATACTATTCACAACTACGTTACTTTTTCTGATAGAAAATATCCCCTCTTTGGACTCTCCATGTGTGGTGTGCTGACTGGCAATTTGATTGGTCCGCCTCCCACTCTACTGTTTTCACAGAGGGTGATTATGTTTCCTTTACGCTCTTTAGGTCTCGCCTATGAGCTGGACCTCGTGAGGACTCTTCTGAAACCCACGTATAGCTCTTCCAGTAACAGGGGCAGACAGCAGCATGCACACACCCCTGGGCATTTTGGGCAAGGCAGCTTCAGGCACACACTTTGTCACACACAGCATGCCGGCAGCCTTGAGTCTGCAGCCATACCAGGGTAGAACTCTGAGCTACAGTTTACTGTAACACAACCAGCACTGAAGCAGCTGATCGCGCTGCCTCTAAAAACATATAATTTGTTAGAATTAATATTAACCCACTTGGTTGGCTGCAGCAAGCACTGTCAGTGTCTCAATTACTTGTGAGGCCTCAGGCCGCAATCCGCGAGCCATGGCGATTCGGATTTACCGTGGGGGCAGGCCATCTCCTCAGAGTCCAGACCTGCCAGCTGCAACGGTAACTCCTTCGGCAATTCGCAGAGGGGTGATCATTGTAATTTTAAATTTACTGCAGCCTGGAGCCACGCGGTGGTGTGAGTAGGGGAGCACTGCCATTATTTGCTGCAACCGATACCTCGACGTGGCGCAGGTGGTCAAAGTCGCGCCACAACTGGAAATCTCTTATATTCATAAATTGTAGCAGCCAGCTGCTGCTAGCTCAGCCAGCCAAGCACCCAAGCCTGTGATCGGCGTGTGCACACCACAGCGCGTGCAAGCTTTACTTTAGCACTAGGCAGCGCTAAAGGCTTGACAGCTGAAGCGCTATGCCTATATTGCGTGACAATGCATTTCAGTGTGGTGATGCGTTAGTCTAACACCTGATGCGTGGTACTTGGCAGGACTGCAAACAACTGGAGCGACACAGGAGGGGGCCTTTTTGAAGTTTTGGTGGGAAAGGTCCTGGTAGTGATGTCAGCGAGGGGCGGAGCTGAGACTCTAAGAGCAGATGTGAACAGTGATTCCTGGATGACACTGTCTTGAATTGTCCCAGAATGCTGTTCAAGAGGGTTGGGACAGATGTGGAGAGGTGATATGGCATCCTTGGATTGGTCAGGGGTGTCTAGCTTCTAGAACCTTCCACCCCCTTTTAAAAGCTCTTGCGCAAGGGGGAGGGAGAGTGCTGTTGGTGTTGTTAGTGCTTTTTCCTGCTGGATGCTGGGACTGCGACAGCCAGAGACAAATGGAAGAAGAAACTCCTTGATGCCCAGAAGGACCAAGGACTCTGGCCCAGTTGACCCCAGGACCAGTGAGCCTCTCTTTGGGCTAGTAAGGCTAGCCCTCTTACACTCCAAGAGGACCAGTTAAGGGAAAGATCTAGACTCCTGCGCACAGAGACAAAGACCAGGAGGAGAGCTGGTGCAGGGAGCCAGTGTAACCAGTTCCCTTCAAATCTTACCTCCTTAGAGGTGAGGAGTTTTGGTAAAACGGCTCCTGGTGGCTAGAGCTCACCATCAGGAGTAAAATGAGGACAAGATCATCCAAAGCAACCTAGCAGGGCCCGAGTTATGGCATTTTTAAGATTGACGACATTTGACCATTTTCCAGTAACGGAATGCATGGGACTCTTCAGCATCTTCAAAAATTACCTCCAGGTTTGGAAGAGCCAGGGGTCAGCAGAAGCTCTTTAATTTGGGGAGAGAGAGCATGTGTTGTGCCTCCATCTCCCCGAGCTGATGCAACCAAGGGGTCTGGGATCCCAACTTTGGGCCCCAGCACACTGAAAAGTGAATGAGGGAAGCACAGTTGCACCCCCGATGGTGGTTGTCCTGCCCTCAACCCCCTGTGCCCATGTCTGGGGGGGCAGGGCAGCCATTGCAGGATGCTGCACCCAACTAGCTCCATGCCGGCAGGGAAAAGAAGACTACCAGCTCCTGCCCGTTGAGGATGAATCAGATCACGTGGGCTGCTGACTGGGCCGCGCTGGAGTGGGCACCCCATGTTGCCCCAACATTTGTCAGGTCGGAGGAGTCTGGGTGGGACTGGGCACCCCCCTGAAAAGAAGAAAAAGAAAGAAGCAACATGTCTCTGCTGGGGCAGAGGAGGTAATAAAATCTTCACTGCTCCTGGCTGAAGAGCCCTATAATGCCATGAAGGATTTCTAAGTGGGCTATTTAGTTTGCTTTGTGGTGGTCCCAGGATGACAGGGGCACCACCAATGAATTTGAACAGCATTGTGATGGGCTGTAGGAGTTACAGCAGCCCCCTCAGAAGTAGTCTTTGAAAACTGACCCTATGTTTGCAGAGTAAAGGATTCTATGACCCTCCTCGATTTTCACATATTTTTTAGAGCCCTCCTAAGGCTGGAGATTTTGATCTACAGCTCAGTGCAGCATCCTCTAGGGCCTGGTTCTGTGACTTTCATGGGTGTCTGGAAGAGAATAAGGAAAATACAGACTCATGCAATACAACACATTCTAGTTGTTGATATTCTGGTTTGATTTTATGTGACCTGAAAGTTGCAATCTCTAGGGGTTATTTTTATGGTTGCATTTTATGTGGTCAGAAAGAATAAAAGAAGCACACAGGCACATATTTTGTTTATATTATGATATTATTGTGGGGGCGTGGCTTAGCCGGCTGCAAAATGGCCGCACTCTAAGTGGGCTCTGCCGGCCAAGCCGGTAATCCGCCAGAGATCCTGTGGACAACTGCAAGGCTGTCTCCCAGCGCCCTGCCATCTCGACTCACCTCACTCCGGGGCGTTCATTGATCCTACTCCGGGCCCCCTCTGGCGACGCCACACCGGGATCCACCGCGCGGTGTCTGGGCCCTCCTGCTGGCGCGTGACTGGTGCCCAGCCCGGGCCGCAGCGGCGCCGCATAACTGCTGTGCGAATCCCCTGGGGGCCGGATCATCGCATCGGAGCCCGCTTGCAGCCCTGCTCCTCTGGATCAGGTGAGTTACATTGCTGTGGGGGCGTCCTGCGGCGGGGTAGGGGGCACGCGAGCCGTACCGCCGGGCCCGGGCCTTCGCTCCGCACAGGCACCATCTTCCTATCCCTGGCGCCCACTGCCACGGCCCATCCATTCCGGGCCCCACGACGTGGGCGGTGCGCCCCCCGCGACTCCCCGCCGCTCCCGCTTCCACGGGCGCGGACTCTCCACCTCTCTGCTGGTCACATCACCGCCTGGGTCCGAGGCTGCACTGCCCTCTCCTGCCTGCAAGTCGTGGCGGCCTGGTTCATCGACGCCGCCTGCGCACTCTCTACGCTGCCTGGGAACCTACGTCTGCGGCCACCCTCAGCCCTCACCGCCAGCACTGGCGTGCCCGATCTTCACCAGCATCCTCCCGGATAGGCGGCCTTCCCGCTGGGCTGGGCCTCTTGGTGGGCCGCCCTTGGGGGCACCTCAGCCTCTCCACCCGCTCACCGTCTGGACACCAACTGCTGCGAGTCCCTCTGCTGCTGCCGGCCTGCCGAGACCGGGGCCTCTCCCGGCGACTGCCAACCATCTTCTCTCCCCGGTAGGTCTGGCTGCTGCTGGGGGCACCCCGCAGTGGGGTTTGGGGCACGCGTGTCGCACCGCGGGGCCTGGGTCTTTTTCACCTGCTTCCTGGCGCCTGTTGGCGCCTGAGGTGCTCTTCATCTTGCAGCACCTCAGCTCAGGACCCGCGACGGGGGCGGCGTGCTCCCCGTGTTCCCCTGCTGTCGGCTACTCTGGCACGCACTGGTCTGCAGCAACGATCGCCGCTGGCGGCGGCCCTGGCCTAGATACTGCTGTGGGCTTCTTCACTTCGGAGTGCCGGGGAGCCACCTCCGCCATGCTGCTCACCACGCTCCCGGCACACTCTGCCCGTTTGGACTGGCTGGCCTGCCCTGACGCCCTGCCTGCCCGCCGATGCACTCTATGAAGCACGCTCCACCTCCCGCTACTCATCAGGGACCCCTCCGGTGACTCTGGGACCTGTCGTGGTCCTTGCCTCACAGAGCCTGGTGCACATCGGCTGGCGGCTTCGGATCTCCTCCCCCTCCACTTGGCCTTCTGCCTCTGCCCGGGCCTCCTCCCCGGTCGCTCTGCAGGTATCTGTCGCTGTCACAACAGTGTTGATCCAGGCTGCGGACCCTGGCAGCCTGCTCCTTCCTCATCGGGCCCATTAGCTCGCCCTCAAACCTGTCCAGCTGCTGTCTTCCCTGGTCGGCCCAGCTGGCCTTTTGGCACCCCTCCTGCTCTGGTGTTTCCTTTGGGCCTGGCGATCTCCGTCCCCTTTGGCGCTCTTCCTCGGCCACAGCTCTACTTACCGGCTCCTACCCCCTAGCACGCTGTCCCTCTGTCCCTAGCTTCCTGGCGACGCGGCCGGCGAGCCCGCACGGTACACAAGGGCCCTACAATGGGAAAGGCTGACCCAAAGCAGCCGAAGCTGGCCTTTGATCAACGCAGGCAGACGCGACAGGAGGGGGCGACTCTGGACTCTGGCAAGCCCACCACCCAACCCGAGACCGGTCCTACTCGTGAGGACGACCTCAAAGAAATCATGTTGGATGTGAGGTCCACAGTTACTGGTATCGCCGCTCAGCTTGACCAGCTATCTGCTCGCTTGGACACGGTCAAGGCGTGGGTGGACACGCACGACACGCGGCTGACTCACGTTGAGACGAGGGTGTCGGATGTTGAGGACTCCGCAGCCCTGCCATAAATTACTTCAAATGGATAAGGTGCTGGAACTTATCAAGAATAAGAATGAGGATTTGGAGGCACGATCCCGCAGAAGCAACCTCTGCATCACGGGCGTGCCCGAATCCTCTAACATCGCCAAAATGGAGGACTTTGTTGAGCAGTTAATTCGGGATTTGTTTGGCGAGGTTCTCTCTCCTGTATTCATCGTCGAGCGTGCCCACCGCTCTCCGGGGCCCCTGCCCACTCCTGGCCTGCCTGCTCGTCCTACCATTGCCAAACTACTAAATTTCCGAGACCGAGATGTGGTCCTGCGAGCTGCCAGGGAGAGGGGCGAAATTCGCCATCAGGGAAATTCAATCTCCTTCTACCCTGATTATACGATGGCGGTCCAAGCTGCCCACCGCAAATTTCTCCCGGCAAAACGACTGTTGCAGAAGCATGATGTCTCCTACTCCCTGGCATACCCGGCTAAGCTGCGGGTCAGGCATGGTTCACAAGTTCACACCTTCACGGAGCCAACGGCGGCACTGGCCTATGCCAAAAAACTGGACAAACCACAGCGCTCCACCCCCTCCAGTTCCCAAACTGCTGCCGACGACAATCTAAGTGGCAATGACTGATGCTGGCCTTCTATCTCATGGATGCTGGTTGTGCGCAATCTTATGGCATGACCTTGTTTGCCCCGGCCTGGCGATCTTTGGTTTCTTGAGTCGCTCGGGCTCCGGCCCGCACCTGCCGCTCTCCTGTTCTCCGGCTAGTGGGCATGGCGAACCTCTCTTGCTGCAGAATAGTCTACAGCTCCTGACTCATTAGCCCTCTACACCTTTTTCCCACAAGCAGCAATGAGGAACTCATGCTCTATCTCACCTGCTCTTTTGTTTGTACCACCGTTGTGCCCTGGTTTAGTGGGGTGCTCTCTTGGCCTCCTATGCCTTTGCTTTCAGTCCACCCTTGTTCGTGGCTTGGCCACCCTGTCCAAGTGGCAGGGGTGTACGCTGTGCTGTACCACGCCTCTATGGGATAAATCCCTACATCTCTTACTTGGTTCTTTCCCTTCCCAGTTGGGGGTTCCCTGGGTGGGTGGGGTTGGTCTCTCAACCTAATTGGGGAGTTGGTGTGGGTGGTGGTGGGGGGATTCACAGGGTATGTTGCCTCGTCTCCGAGGCCTGTTGTTGGTTCTGTTCTATGACCCAATCTGTACCATGTCACTTGCTACACTGTCCTTTGCATTGCACATCTCTTCTCAAGCGCATCTGGCTCCTCCTCTGCATCTGTTCACATCCGACACTCATCACCCTGGCATAGCACTATGACGTCCACTACCCTCTGGACTTGGAACGTCCGTGGTCTCAATGACTATCGGAAGGCCCACCTTGTACATGCACACCTCATTCGCCATAAGGTTGACATCTGCTTCCTTCAAGAAACCCACTTGCTACCCGCCACTGCCTCCAGGCTTCACTCCAGGCATTGGGGGGAGATTCACTCCTCCTTCTACTCCTGCTACTCCCGCGGGGTATCCATCCTCATACGTAGAGGGCTCCCCTGGCATACCACCAAGGTTATTGCGGATCCCGAGGGGTGCTTCATTGTCCTCCATGGCTTTCTCCTGGCCCAGCCCATGACCCTCGCAGCAATCTACGGCCCTAACTCCGACGACCCTGATTTCTTTGCGCAGGTATGGTGACACATCTCCTCCCTGGGCCCTGCCTCCCTGTTGTGGGGGGGTGACTTTAACATCACACCCTCAGCCACCCTCGATCGCTCTGGTCCCCGTGCCCTGCACCCGTGCTCCACCTCCCTCTTGCTTTCCATATTAGCTGAAAACTCCCTGCTTGACGCGTGGCGACACACTCACCTGGATACGCATGAGGGCACATGCGTTACGGGCTCCCTGGGCTGCTGGTCCCGCTTGGACCTCTGGATCACCACTCAAGATGCCTTCGCATGTATTTCTTCTGTCGAGCACATGCCACGCACTCTTTCCGATCATGCTCCCGTTTGCCTAAGCCTGCTTCCCCCACACGCCCGAAGCGCACGTTTTCCTGGCGGCTCCGCGACTCGGTGTTCTGCGGCAAAATCCAAACAGCGATAGAGAATTATTTTGAACTCAACACCGGCTCCGTGGACTCCCCTTCCACACTCTGGGAGGGTTTCCAGGTGGTGATCCGGGGCGAATGTATCTCCAAGCAATCTGGTGTTCTGCGCTCCATTCGTGGCGTCCTCGAGCGTCTGGAGGGGGAAATTAAGGCTCTGGACTCCTCGCACTCTCTCAGCCCTGATCCTGACACCCTCGCACAGCTCCGGGGTAAGCTATCTGAGTTTGAGGAAGAGGCCAATAGGGAACTCTCCTTTCTGGGTAGGGAGGCAAAGGCGCGCCGCTATGGCGAAGGTGATCGCCTGGGTAAGACCTTAGCCAGTCTATTGTGGCGTCTCCACGCCGCGCTTCAAGATGGGGGCCCAGAGCACACTACCTCCCCTTCCGAGGTGGTATCCAGAATCACCTCCTTTTACACTCAGCTTTACACCGCCAGGATTGCTCCTCTGCACGACATCCTTGATCAATACTTCGACACTCTTGAGCTCCTCTGGCTTGGTAATGCCCATCTGGAGTACCTTGACAAGTCTTTTTCTAAAGAAGCAATTCTCGCGGCCATTAATAGCTTGCCTGGGGATAAGGCGCCGGGTTTCGACGGTCTGCCCGCATCCTTCTACAAGACCTTCGCGCCCCTCCTCATCCCGCACCTTGCCGCTATGTATAACGACTCCTTCGAGTCTGGCCATTTCATTCCGTTGCTTCGCGAGGTCCTACTAACGCTACTCTTGAAGCCGGACAAGTCCCCCGAGCTTCTCGACACTTATCGCCCCTATCTCTCATCGACACCGACAATAAGATTTTCGCCAAGCTTTTGGCCTCCCGCCTTCTGCCCCTTATGCCAATGATAGCTCGTCCGGACCAGTCCGGTTTCATCCCCGGGCGTGCCACTTCACACAACCTCCGAACAATATTTGCTGTACTCCACCAGATAAACCCCGCTCTCCCGGCTGTGGCTGCTCTCCTGGACGCCACTAAGGCCTTTGACACTCTCGAGTGGCCCTTCCTCTTTTACCTTCTCCCCCGCCTAGGCTTCAGCCCGGTTTTTCTGCGCAAGGTCCATCTTCTCTACTCCCTCCCCACCGCTCGCCTTCGGATCAACGGTCAGATCACGGCGCCCATCCCTGTCTCAAGGGGTACGAGGCAGGGATGTCCCCTCTTGCCCATGCTTTTCGCTGTGGCTATGGAGCCCCTCGCTGCAAGGCTCTGGCAGCATCACACCCAGAGAGGTCTGGGCTTTGCGGCCCGAGCCCTGGTTGTCTCCAAGTACGCGGACGATATCACGCTCTATGTTCGCCATCCTCAAGAGAATCTCGGCCCTATGATCCGTGAGGTGGTGCGTTTCGGAGGCCTACCTGGCATCCAGGTCAATTGGAGCAAATCTATTCTTTTCCCTCTCACGGATGCCACGTCCCCCTTCACTCTGGACTATCCGTTTGTGTGGGCATCAGGGCCTACCAGATATCTGGGAGTTTGGCTCAGCAGAGACGTGGATGAACTTTGGAAGGCGAATTTCGGCCGGGCGGTCGACTGGCTGGAGACTAAATTTGCCTCTCTGGCGTCGTTTGCCCCTCTCCTTGGCGGGGCGCATTGCCATCGCCAAGATGGTGGTGCTCCCGAAGTTCTTATACTTGTTCCTTAACATTCCCATTCCTCTTACGGCCCATTTTTTCCGAACACTCCGCTCCCTCATCATTTCTCTTGTCCGGGCTGGTCGTCAGCCTAGAATTGCATATGATATTCTCACTCTTCCCCTTGCATGCGGCGGGATGGGCGCCCCAGACTTCAAACTATATGCCCTCAGCGCCCAGGCTAGCTTTCTTAACTTCTGGCTGCACCCGACGCCATTTCAGCCCCACGTGGCTGTTGAGGCCGACCTAGCTGTCCCCTCCCCCCTCCGGATGGCCATTTTTGTCCCTGCAAAACCCCCGCGTGGAGAGATCGACACCTGGAGACCCTGCGCTGGGCCTGGGACGGTCTTCAGAAATATTCTGGCTCCGGCTTGCTCTCCGCTGATGCCGTGCCTGTCGCATACAACCCAATATTTCCCTCACTGCACACAGCCGGGATGGTAAAATACGCGACTGGCATGGGGCTGGACACACTATCAGACCTCTACCCTAATGGCGTCTTTTTCTCACTCCCAGCTGAGTCCGGCCCAATGGATACGCTGCTCTATTATCAACTCAGGGCGTCCTGTTGGGAACTGCATCCCACCTTCCCTCAGCCTCCCCCTTCGATGGCTGCCCTCGACCTGGCATACACTTCCTCCTCTCCCTGCAAACTGGTCTCCAGACTTTATGCCACCATGTTAGCGGCATCCCCAATATCTACTGATCGAGCCCGCGCTGCCTGGAGCAAGGATTTAGGCATTGACCTCTCTCAGGAGGACTGGTTGTACTGCTGTAAGCAGACCAAACGTCTGTCTCCCAACTACCGCCTGCGCCTCATACATTTTAAATATTTGCATAGACTGTACCGCTCCCCCGCTCAGCTGCACAGAATGGGCCTTGCTCCTAGCAATCGATGTCTCCGATGCTCGGCCCCGGCGGCGGACTTTTCTCATCTCGCTTGACTGTGCCCCAAGGTGTCTGCATATTGGCGCGACGTGTGCACCACCATGTCTGAGATTACCTCCACGTCTATCTCGCCAGACCCACTGTTTTGCCTCTTAGGCTTTGTGAAACGTTGCCCTGTCGCTTCCCGTCGGCTCACCGCTATGCTGCTTGTACTCGAGCGTCGCAGAGTCGCTATGCACTGGGGCCGTAGACCCGCCCCCAGGGTTTGCGCTTGGGTAGAAGATGCTGCACGTTGTCAGACGCTCCTGTCGAAATTCTGGGAGTTGATGCCGGCAAGAGGCCGGCCACCTGATATTTGGGGTCCTCTCATCTCATACCTCCTCCGCCGGAATGCTTCTCACCCTGCGACCTCCCCCGGCCTCCCCGCCAGCTCACCGCCCGCGGCGGCCGCCGGTGCTGGTCCGTAGATATCCGCTACCCTCCCTCTGCACACTGTTGACCCTTTGCGACTCCTCCTGCCGGCATCCTGCCTGTATTGGGCGCTCTTCCATGTCCTGCTCTGCTTCATCTCATGATACTCCCTCCCATATTCCGTGGTGTGCCATTAATGTACAATTTACAATTTACAATTTACGATGTATGTAACAGATGTGGTCTCTTGTTCCTTCCCCTTATTATTTGCCAAAACCATGATTGCTTACCCTGTAACTTGATGTGCAAGTATTTCAATAAAGGTCTTTGAAAATTTAAAAAAAAAAAAAATCCTTTCAATATTCTCCAAGAAAAAAAAATATATATTATGATATTATTGTTGATATAGTAATATTGACAGTGATTACTGATCAAGGTTGATATGCTTTATTGATATTAATAGTTGCATTTACCAATGGCATTTATACACAAAATGATGATTTTTTAAGATGTGGTTTGTTGTTTTTGTGATATGGAGAACTCTTGATGAAGCCAATAGGCCTATTTTATCTAAAGTGATACCCACCCCCATATTGTGTAATCTGGTATACGTGAGGGGGCACTGTTATTTTGAGGGTCATGACCCTTTGGAGGTCAAATTTGATTTCATAATGTAATTAAAGGTATTACCTAGTCTACATATTTGTGGGTTAGTGTGTAGCATTTAGTAGTGTGCGTTTAATAAATGTACTTTTCCTTTAAGTTTAAGAAAGAAAAGGCACTGACTGGACAATCCTTTTTGAGTGTTATTCTTGAGTGTCAACAAATGGTTATTAGTAGCCCACACCACCTCCCCTGAGTAGGCCTTGGACTACTCTGCTTTGCTACCCTGAGAGAGTCAAGCACTACAAGTGGGTCCTTGGTTCCCAGTATGGGGAAATTATTGACTTATTACTTGTGAAGTCCTCATATTCTGCACAACTAATAACCCAATTTCCTGCAGAGACCTTTCAACCTCCCCTGAGAAACTCCTACTTTGGTTTACACTTTATTGCTTCGTTCAATATGGGGCCTAGATGGAACTGAGTAAACCAAGGGAATGATTGAAATGTTAGCAGGTCTGCACGCAGTAGGCACAGTACTTCCAGAGCCCAATGCCATGCAGTTCCATATCGAGTGATAACATCATGCAATGAAACGTCAATTGATAATATTTTTGTGATGTCAAGATTATGCTAATTAAAACATTTTTTAAACTATAAACAATATCATAGCATTTTCATCTCAGAACATTGTCAAGTATGGTCACTGATGAGGAGACCAAAACATGCCTAGAACTCCTTTTACCTATTGAAAAAGGCCTAGCCATGAATTTCTGGCTAGACATGTCCTTTTTGGTTAGGAAGACTGTAGAGTCTGCTGAGGGTGCTGCAGCGGCAGCACCAGTGCATGCTAAGGCGAGGTGTAGCCATTTACTTGAAGGTGGGTAGGGCACTGGTAGGGCTTAGAAGGCTTGACAAGGTAGGGAAAGCACCCAGCACAAGTATGCTATGGGTGGGATGCTCAGATCTCTTAGCTGAGCATAGACAGGGCAGTACCACCTTGGGACAGCAAATCAGTAAGCTGCTTATCCCAGACAGAATAGTATGTAAGTGCGACTACCCAAGACCCATGGACAGCAGCCCACCCTTCTTTTAATCCGAATGACTGTCAACTGAGGAAGCAGAGCTTCCAGATGGGCCCACACTGTGCATTCATGGGTGCAGTTGTCAAAACGTTTTCTGATGTGCAATTTTGCATGACAAATTATTTGTGCAATTCAATAATTTTTAGGTTGTATATAGTCGTACCTGGTGAACTGGGGATATAGTTCAGAAGTTTGTTTAAAAACATAATTAGGCATGTCACATTTTCATGTGCGACACCATTTTACTAGAAAAGGATGCTGTTCTCTGATCCACCCTGCTCCTACTCTTAACCCCTCCCAATCAGAGACTCACTGTAAACTTTCTCTCCTCATAGTTTCCTTGGACATGCCAGGGTACATTTACAAAGAAATGGCTCAGTGCTGCAAGCAATTTAGCTACGCCACACTGTGCCATTTCCAAAATGCAGGGATGTGCCATATTTACAAGAATACAGAACACCTCTGTGTTTTTCCTTACACAGGCACTAAAAAAAGCTACCTACCACCAACTCAGACACCCTAGCGCAATGGTGCAAGGGTGTCTGTGTTGCAGAGATGATTGTTTATGGGCAGAAAGGGACACCTTCCTGCACATTAACAATCTTTAAAGGTGATTTGCTCCTTCTATGTGTGCTGCAGAATGCAGTACACATAGAAAGAGCAAAAACAAGGAGAAATAAAAGTATTTCTTCTTATTGCGCTAATGTAACACGTGCTATTCTATGGCATCAGTTTTTGGCACTGCCTTAGATTTACAGATCCTTGTAAATCGGGGGCAGTGTCAAAAAGCAATGGATGTTGCGGGGGAATGCGATGCAGATACCTGCATAAAAGGGTACGATATTTACAGTGACGTTAAGCCACACAAAGTGGCTTAACGCCTCTTTGTAATGACGGAGCAGGGCACTGTGCCACTGGAGCATCCTAAAAAGTGACACTCCGGTGGTGCAATGCCCTTGTAAATATGCCCTGACAGGTGTGACATCAATCGCTCCATAGGTTAGAAAGCATGTATTGTGAAGGAAACTTTCTCCCTGTTCCTTTTGTATCATTTTGAAGGACTTCCACTGGAAGTTCCGATGCAGGCCTGCTGAAGGCATTATTTCATAAAGGTGTTTGTCTACAAAGTTTTTCATATTGTATTTCCGCATTTCTAGACTATCATTGCTGAGGGAATGAGGGGAAATTTACCTTACCTTGAAAAATGACTTCTTACTAACAATTAATATTTGTGACACTGTTTATTCTAATTTGTCCAAAGTGAGCTAACCATGATAATGCCATGCTGAATCTGCAGTTTTGTTAATTGTTTATCCATACAATGTGTATAAAAAAAATCCTGGTTATAGGAATTGGGGGGGCAACTTCTCATTTTTCTCCCGTCACTATGTCCAGTTTTATTGGAATATTCTTTACTAAGAATGTTGTCAGGACTATTTATGAGTATGATGGTTAAACTTAGGAAATAGCTGCTTACTAGGATTAATATTTCTAATGCTGATTCTGTATGTGATTCTTATTCAATTGAATAAAAATGGCAGATATTTCATTTGATAAATGGCAGCAGATTTATAGTAGACAAAATTGTTAACAAGATACTGAGTCTAAATGATTAATACCTTATTTAAAAAAAAGAAATTAATGACAAAAAAGAAGAAGAATATTGTTCATGATCATCTTAAAGGGATCATGACTTGTAACCCGTTATTGATCAAGAACATATTTCAAAATATCAGTGGAAATAGAAGGAATGTCTTATTATTGTCGATATATAGTCTTAATAAAGTTTCACTGTTTTTTATCTAGTAAACCAAATCTAATGTTTTAACAAATCGGATTTGAACAATATTCTTCTTCTTTTTGTCATTAATTTCTTTTTTTAAATAAAGTATAATCATTTAGACTCAGTATCTTGTTAACAATTTTGTCTACTATGACTCTGCTGCCATTTATCAAATTAAATATCTGCCATATTTATTCAATTGAATAAGAATCACATAATTAATCTACACTTCTTTTTTAGATTGCTTTGATTCATTATTATCCATCTTGACCAATTACTTTATGGTCCTCACTTTGATCTTATCTGAAGTAAGTCTTAGGTAACATTTGCATTTCACAATAGGTGGGTGATGGCTCTTTTATCCTTTCTTATATTTTATTTTGGATGAATCAGAATACAGATTCAAGTGACCATCATCTTTTCACGATATTCAAGTAGCCCTTTTTGTTTTCACTTTTTCCGGGTGTATATCTTGGTTCTCATGATGTCTTTTATTTGACAAACACAATTTTTGTGATTATGCATTGCATATAGGGGTCTTCAGTCCACATATGAATTTTACTGTCCTGAAGATGGTCTACTGAATGAATAACAAAAAAAGACCAAAATGTCGACATATCTAACCCATTTTCAACAGAAAATTGTCATATAGGAATTAATTATTTAAAGTTGAATAATAGTTTCTATTTGTAAATAGGCGAGAGAAATGGGTTATTTACAAAAGTGACTAGGAGATAACTTTTTGTAAGATTATTAATCTCTGTCATTTTTGTTGATGTGAATTGTGTTTTGTACCCCGTAAGCTACATATTTATATAAATTTCAACAAAAGAAGTATACACCCGTCATTGTTCTTCTTGATATATTCAGTTTTTGAGTATTGTAATTGATTTGTATTATTCATATATCTAAGGCCACTAAATAGGGCACTCAAAATAGATTGTGTTAAATTGAGTTTGATCATTTTTCAAACGAAATCCCTTGCAGGCACTATTACTTGAGAGAAATCTTTTATTACCCAAGCCTCCAAGGGAGTATTGGGTTGACCAATTTACTCAATCGTATTTTTAGAAAGTTGGCAATTTACTGCCCTAAACTATGTGGTGCCTGAAGCCTTTCCTAGATCACATGACTGGGTGTAGTTGGCAGTTTCACTTTGTTTATTCCTTCCATAAAGCCACACAGTAGAGGGATTATGTGTACCTGGATGGGCCATCACCTGGAAGGATGGGAGGCAGAGTCGGGCACAAGCCACTTGCAGCAGAATAGGCTGTACTCTGCCTTCAAACACAGGACTTGTCACTCCTGCATTGTCCATGCAGCCAGCCTGGAACCAGGGTTGGGGAGTCAGGAAACTTTGATGGGAGTTATCTAAAAAAAATAACTCCTAATTCAAATGAGGCACCATGCAGAAGGACTCTCAGAGGACTGCCTACTGTTGTGGCCTGCTGTGTACTCCACAAGACTGCTTTGCTGCACCTGGAAGTACTGCTTTGCTGCCTGGAGCCTGCCTTGAACCCTTAAAGGCCTACCCTGCTGCTTGGACCCTGCTTCATCACTTGAACCCAAAACCATCAGAGTGACTCCAAGGGCTAATTTGCTGGCCTCCTGTTCAAAGCATCAGGGATAAATGAATCTCCCACCATCTTGAACTCGCACTTGGACCCAGCCTGAGTGAGTCCTGAACCCTCAAGTGGTGCCAGTCCAGTCCTGAACACTTGGTTGTGGTGTTAAAGCTGCCCAGAAAGGCAAAATCCCAAAACTTTTTGGCTAAAAACTGCTCTGAGAGCTGAGGGAAGCCCTGAACGAAACTGCTCATATATCCGCCCAAGGTGCATTGCCGGTTGGACTGACTTTTGCAGTAGCTCCCACTATGTTCTTCTCTGCAGCAGCAAATCCAGACAACTTTCGTCTCCAGTCTCATCCTGCTGAAGATTTTGGACTTTCAAAAAGAGATGTAGAACGTAGAAATCTTCACATCTACTCTATCCTGCAGCTCCCTGATGACTACACCTCCTCCTCCTCCTCGTACACTGCTTGCAGCCTTGCCCCACTGAACTTTACCTTCTCAGACCATTTTCTTAAATAGTTTGACCCGCACTCCATCATGGTCGGCCTATTTTTCAACTTTAACCCGGTCTCACACAACTAGATGTCTGCCGTTGGCGCTTAGATCTTTAAGGCGTTAATTTTTATTAAATGCTTTAAAATCATAACTCCAATTCTAATGATTGGATTTTTGTCATTTTGGTGTCAATTTATTAAAATGTACTCTATTTTTTTAAATTGGTGTTGTGTTTCCACTTTATTTCTGTTTATGTGCTGCATACATACTTTACACTATGGGCTTGAGTCACAAAGGTAAACTTACACTATTGTGTAAGTTTACGATTGTTTGGGATTCACAAAGGGATTTATTAGTAGTATCTTTATCAGTGTGGAGTCTCTGCACATAAAAAGACAGGATTGTCCTATCTTTTTATGTACGGAGACTCCGCACTCATAGAGATACTACTGGTAAATCCATTTGTGTATACCAAACAATTGTAGACTTACACAAAAGTGTAAATTTACCTTTGTGAATCAGACCCATTGCCTTTGAATTAAGCCTGATTGTTTTTGTGCCAAGCTACCAGAGGGATAAGCAAAGGTTCTATTAGTGAATTTTGTGGTTCACCCTGATGGGGAATGTAGTTGGTGCTTGAACAGGGTCCCCCCCCCAACCAACTTCCCAATTTCTCACTGATGGGGTTAAGGAAAGAGGATGGTGTCTCTAGCCGCTAGATCAACTGGAGTGCAGGCATCAAGCAGCCAAGGTAAAACTTGAGGTGTTTGAAAATGTTGAGGTTCATTTTGATTATTGGGGTACGGCACCCGAATGGGGACGGCCGAAGAAGCCCATTGTGGGACCCAGTTGTGGCATTACATGAATAAAAAGGTCAGATGACCGTTACCACACACAGTGGAAGGCTCATTCAAAAACAAGCTCCCAGGAAATTGTAGTTCTAGCTGATCGGGACTGCCACCCGCTGGAGGCTGTGCCGCAAACAATAAGTGCTGGCGGTATCCCCCCTTTATAAATTAAGCTCAAGGTCCAGTGGACCTCTGTACTGCTTTTCGTTCTTCCGTTCAGGGTGTGTTTGGAAAGGGAAAGATTCATACGTATCTGATTCTTTATGGTTTATGTTTAGTGACAATCATCCATCCATTTATCTAGTTACCCTTGTATCTTCTTACTTTTTCTTTTGTTGCTCATTTTGTCCATTTGTTCTTTGATGCCTTGCACTGGTTGTTAACCATGATAGAACTAGCATAGGACTAGGATAGCGTGCACCGTAGCACCTGAACAAATGAAAAAGATACAGGGAAGAGCATTGACTATCATCACAAGCTGCCAGAGAAAGAACGTTGAAGACAGAGCACACAGCAAACTAGCAGAGCAAACAACACCTCAAAAAGCTATTTGCCCCAGCAGCGAAATTAACATATGACAGTGCACGAATTGCACTAACTATGTCATTGCATTCTCTAAGTCACAGCACTCTTTATGTCAGTTCCTCTTCATGTCGTGCTGATGATGACAAATGGGGCACAAGATGCAGTGGCGATGGACAGATCGTATGTGCCCATTGCGACTTCAATATTTGTTAAACTATACCACTCTATAGTAAAGGTTGATCTATGAATAGGTCATCTAGTTTCTACTCTTGCATCCCTAGGTCTGTCCTGCATTTGTCCTGCCTCTAAGAGTGTTTCCATTTCATTTTCAGGACACTTGCTTTCCTACCTCCATCCAGGAGGTGGTCACATCATGTTAGATCGAACAACCCCCAGTAACAAACCCTTCTCGTACGGTCCTACCTCCAACAATACTTCTCCTCTTTCTCTATAAACTACTGGTTTGAGGGAGCAAGGGGGCACAATAGGTAGCAGGTTAAGATGAGGATTATACAGCAGTACAAAAAAGCACAGATGAAAGATTGCCCAACCTTTCACTACCTCTAGTAGGTGGAGGAAGAGGAAAAGGAAGTCCTAGCAAGTAAGGGAAGAACAACTTGAAGATTTAGGACCCTCCCACTGCAGCAGCAGGGTGAATACAAGTGGGTATAAGAGACATATGTGTGGTTTGACAAAAAGAACAAGGGACAAGAGATATGAGATATGAGAGTGAATGTAGATGCATGATAAGAGATGAAATGTGAAGAAATAGAGCAGTTTAGACATGAGGGGAATAGACTCATGAAGTGAAAATCGACATGAGAGGAAAGACAGGTGATCAGGAAGAGACATGAGTGCAGAACAGGTTTGAGGAGATATTGAGGTATTAGGCAAAAATAGACATGATTGGAAGAGCTGTGAGATGGAAGAGACATGAGTAAGAAGAGGATTGTCTTGGAAGAGACATAAAGGGTGAATAAACTGTAGAAAGAGGCGTGCTGGGGAATAGATATGCAATGAAACAGCAAGTGGAAGGCACATATGAGGGAAAAGACTTAAGGGAGAGGGTACATGACAGAAAAATTACAGTAAAGAAGCATTAGAGAGATAGGACTTTGAGAGTCAAGCTAAATAAGACAGATCATGAAAACAAAATAACTCTATTAATGTCATAAGAGGTGGTGCTCTGACCTTGAGATGGCGAAACACATTTCAGATAATGTCACACACCATTCTATTATGTATCCATTCTGTAATCCCTCTTCAGCTAGATTTCCTAAAATGATGGTGCATATTATCAAATCTGCAGTAACAAGGTAAAGATCACTCTGTGCATTTGTACCTGCATGCACTGTGATTTAATTCAAAAGTGGGTCCAAGGTTTCTGCTTTACTGGTGAATGTGTAGCAGCTGCTCCTGTGGCACATATTTAGAGTAGGGCTTTCTCCCACCTCTTATATAGAGTCATAACCTCGTGCAAATTACTTAAACGCTCTTTGTACCCAACATGCTCCCAAAATAGAAACACAAGACCTCTTTTGGAACACAAACTGAAAGTCCATCACCAGGAAGTGCCAGAAATTCAAAGCCCTGATTGGCTCCATGGGAGGGGACATAGACTATCATCCCCTATCTAGGCCTTGTGAAGTCATGGACTGCACCTTATTGTTTTGTGTCTAGGGGTCCTGGCCTGCTCTCAAAATATGCACAGAAGCACATATTTGGATACTGTGAGAAACGGGGTTGTTGGTTGTGGGGGGGGGGGGTGAACCCTACTCAAGCAACAGCCACAATCCTTGTCAGGGTATACCACAAAAAATCACGGAAATAATCGGTGCTTAACTGTTGTGACTGAAAAGTCCTCTGCATGGTTAATGATGTGTAGCTCTGACCTGAGTGCCGAACTGTACTGTTGTCTGGATCAGTAATGCTGATTTTTTGTCATAGCTGAACAAGATAATACATGTGCACCAGGATATTTGCCTGTCTCACGGATTGCGGTCTTGTTGGACCGTGAGGGGCTCCCAAAGTGCTACCCACATAGTGGTGGAAAGCTACCACTTTCACCAAGAGTTAAGCAGCACAAGTGCAGTGGTGGCAGCAAATGTGTAGGGATCAGCAGTAGTGAACAGGTCTTTTTTACCCTATGTCACTGGAGTGAGGCCTACTGGCTCAGTCACCTTTTATAAAAGTTTGCTGCTGTGTGCTTAAATCTCTATTGGCCTACATCAGGTAGATGTGCAGTGCTGGGCAGCAAAGAAGTAGTGACTCTGTACTGGATGTATATGTGCCTGGGAAGTGTTCATTATAGGGATAGAGCAGTAAGTGCAGTATATGTGTGGTTAGTGCATACACGTCTGGGGTGGGTGACAACTACACTTTGTGCATTCCCTCTAGACAGCCACAACAAAGGAAGGATAGGTGTGTCTGAGTATCCATCTACATACATTTGCTATCTGATGGCCTTGCCTGGGCAGGATGGAAGGGAGGGGCTACTACTTCACTTGAATAGGAAGTGTTCTTTCCCCACACAAAGGGCTGATATACCCCCATAGATAGCCTTGCAGACCGGACTAGGCTGAAAGGGGAACCTGTGCACTTCAGAGAGCTGCTTTGAAGTCACCACCCAAATTAAAGGCACTTTTGGATATAAGTACTGGGTCTCTGAACCCCTAAAATCAGACACTTCTCGATCTTGAACTGAACCTCTGTGAGAAAAATTACTGTGCTGCTTAAAGGACTCATCTTGTGACTGCAGACTTGGAAAGCCTGCTTTTCTCTTGTGCTGCCCTGCTGTCTGCTGCTCTCTGATTCTGCTGAAGGGGAACTAGACTCTGCCTTCAAGTGATCTCCAAGGGCTTGTTGGCTTGCCTCCTGTTGCTTGAGACTCAGGGAAATCAAAGTCTCTATCTCTGCTCCTGGGCCGGGCTCCCTGGAAATGGCCCAGATACTTGCAAAACAGATTTTTATGCATTTCATGTCTGTGTGTAACAGAACCAGCCCATCGATCCAGCTACGGGAGTAAAATCGGCGCATCGCATCGGGACCAGCACTTTGCCTCCAGAGATCAACGCATCACACAGCATATCACCACCTCTGCAGCTTGGTGAGATCAACACCTCCCCTCAACTGTGTGGCAGAATCAGGTGCATCTCTCAACGCCTCTCAACTCCGGCACCCGTTTTCCAAACTGACACATCGCCTTCACAGCGTGGAGAAGATCAATGCATCTCATTGCTTGCGACTAGGAAAGTTACTTCGTTCACCAGGGCCTGCGCAAGTCCTGCAGCCTGCCTCTGTTTCCATGAGGTCAGCCTGAATTTTGACTTTACCCTGGTCCAGCACAACCTAAAGCAACCCTTTAGCACTACTTGCTTCTAAGCACTTTACTGCATTTATTATTCTAAAATTCAATATCTCAACTTCTATACATTGGATTTTTGTTGTTTTGGTCTTGTATTGTTTATAATATAATAATCTATTTTTCTAAATCAGTGTGGAGTCTTTTTGTAGTGTATTCATTGTGTTACTGTGTGTGTATGTTGCAGAAATACTTTACACATTGCCTCTTTAGATTCGCCTGACTGCTCTGTGCCAAGGTACCAGAGGGGGAGCACAGGTTATTTTTTAGTGTGTATCTAGCTTGCCCTGACTAGGATTGTGGCTTCTGCTTGTACAGGGTGCATACCTTTGCCAACCAGAAACCCAATTTCTAACAGGTCTGATAAGGGAATCATAAAGAGCAGGGCTCTGAGTTGGGATTAACCTTTTAAGGCACATATCACCCTGTCTGACATGATGTATCTCTGTTCGCTCCCATGAATTGTGCTGTGGGTCAATCAGCTTCGGGGTCTTGCCTGCTGTGACAGACATCCTTTCAAGGGGAAAGACGAAAAAGAGAGGTGATCACTACAAAAGAAGCAGAGCTGCAACATTAAACTTCAAAGACTCATATTCTAAATCACATTTTGGTGTCCAGAAATTAACTATAAGAAGGGAAGGTTTATACCTGTGACCAGAACTGGGGGCAAACACCTGTTAGTTTCCCTGCCAGGTGAGGGGACATCACCCAGGAAAACCAAAACCACCTACTCTGGTGCCTAGAGCACCAGCGCCTGCCTGTTTGCCAAGACCAGGGTGCCCTGTGAAGAAGAGTAGAGTTTTGGAGGGAACAAGGCCCAGTGAAAAACCCTAACATGAGGAGCCCTTATGTGAGGCATGAGGATTCGGTTGTGTACCCATCAGCCAGTAGCCTGTGTGCAGGAGTGTTGGTTCAGCCACCCCAGTATGCCAAGAGAGGGCCACCGTGTACTGAGCCTTGAGGTAGCACCATGTGGGACTTGACAAACCTGTACCGCCGTGCTGTGGTGACTAACCCCGGGCGTAATGGGCGTAGCAGGGATACGCGGAGGTCCACGGAGTTGCAAACAAACTCCTTGGAACTCCGCTCTGCTCCACCACCCGCCTCCACCTCCCCTATTATAACAAGTAATTAAACATTAATACAAAATAAATTTAAAACCACTTACCTGTACTGCGGCGTCCCCGGTCTGCCCTCCCCCTCTTCCTCACCGTCTCGCTAATCCTTGTGAAAACTGCGCATGCGCGCCAGCCCGCGCATGCACATTTCTTGCGAGAAATGCGCATGCGCGGGAGTCTTTGACTGCTCGTCCACAGCAACCACTGAGAGTTAAGAGCAGAAGAGGTTCTTAGCCCAGTTGCTTAGGATCCATAGTAAGTCGAGCCCAAGGACATCAGGAGTAAAAGGCCCAGTAACCCTTGCATGCCAAGTGGCCCTTTGAAAGGGGTTCTGACAATTAGTAGGAGAGGTGGGGTTGCCTAACTTTGAGGAGCCATAGATACAGAGGTGACATTGGCCAATTCCGTTCTGCTCCAGTACTGCAATAAGTCTACTTTCTTTTCTTCTATGCACAAAGGAGACACGCATTGGCAATGGAGAATGCAGGACTGGGAATTGACCTCCGCACCATGTCCATAGATCAGATTAAGGATTTATGTTGGGACAGATGGTGGGGGATTCCCAGGAGTAAGGACAGAGAGATCTTTGCTACCCTCATTAGGGACCAGTTTGAGATACTAGGTAAAAGGAATGAGAATGCAGTTGACTCTGGAAAGGAAACCATGGCAGGAACCCAGTAGGAGAGCTCTAGGATACCCTTAGGACAGATATATCCCAGACACAAGCTGAGTGTGTCCCCTAATGCAGTTTTCAGAGTTTCACCAAGACACTCACCACCTTTAGTATCTAGAATATCTTAGTTTTGTACACCACCTTGTATTTCTAGGATACAGCTCTCCTCAATTCCAGGAGTAAATCCCTAGTGTCGGTTGAGTCTGGCAGAGACCCTGAGCTTGCAGTTGGTACTTCAGAAAGCTATGGCCGAGGAAGATGAGGAAGCCAGAGAGTTCGAGAGGGATGTTGTGAGGTTCATAGGGTCCGTCCACAAATGCTCCAATTTTTACAGGTTCAGGTTTAAAGATGACATCTTTTTAGACTATGACTTTTTGCACATTTTGCTTGTGTGCTTGCATGCGATAGTGTACTGAGAAAGTGTTTTGCTTAGAAATACATTTCTTCATAGACACATTATTATACCATTGTACATTTTATCAAAGAACCAAGTACACCGCGCAAATTGCCCTTGCATATTAGTATCTGTTCAGAGACAGCTCTGAATTGATAGAATCAAAAATGACAGCAGATCTGAACTCAGGTGTAAGGGTGGGCGTAATTTGCGGAGTATCCGTCAGACTCCCAATTAATAAAACAGAAACCTCATATACTTTTGACAAAATAACAAGAATCTCTGTCTTTACATGCTAAAATGCATATAGTCATTTCACAAAAGTGAAAATGAAAATTTAGCAAGCAGCGAGAGAGGTGATGATTTTGGGATCCTCCCTAACCTAGGGAGAGAACCAAGCAGATGCCTTGAAAACAAAGAGCACATCTTGCTGAATGATTCGGTGGTGGTCCCATCCTCTATGGACCACCCCAAGCACTGTTATGGGCAAAAATACAATCCCAACCAAAGGCCCTGCAAAGCATTATGGGACGAGATTAGCAGTGGGCAGTGAATATTATAGTATCCAATATCAAAATAATTCTACAAAGAGCTGCAGTTCAACTAGTCGTTACTAGGTGTCCCTCAAGAGTCAAATGCAAAAGCATTGAAATTATTACATCAAGCTGCAGTTCCACTAGTCGTTACTAGGTGTCCCTCACGAGTCAAATGCAAAAGCATTGAAACCCTTTCATGAAGCTGCAGTTCCACTAGTCGTTACTAGGTGTCCCTCATGAATCAAATGCAGAAGCATTTGACTTGAGGGACACCTAGCAATGACTAGTTGAACTGCAGCTTGATGTAATAATTTCAATGCTTTTGCATTTGACTCGTGAGGGACACCTAGTAACGACTAGTTGAACTGCAGCTCTCTGTAGAATTATTTTGATATTGGATACTATAATATTCACTGCCCACTGCTAATCTCGTCCCATAATGCTTTGCAGGGCCTTTGATTGGGATTGTATTTTTGCCCATAACTGTGCTTGGGGTGGTCCTAAGAGGATGGGACCACCACTGAATCGGTCAGCATGATATGCTCTTTGTGTTCAAGGCATCTGCTTGGTCCTCCCCCTAGGTTAGTGGGGACCCCAAAATCATCACCTCTCTCATTGCCTGATATTTTTCATTTTCAAAGTTCACTTTTGTGAATTGGTTATATGCATTTTAGCATGCAAAGTTGTTTTATCAAAGCATTTGTGGGTGCAGTTTAGTAGCTGACTCCGCTACCAAACGGAGTTCATTGCTCAGGCCTACAGATGCAGTGTGAATTGTTTTTATTATATAAAGTGCCCCAATCCTTTGTTTGGCAGAGGAGCATTTTCATGGTCATACCATTCCTGAATTCTAACCCAGCTGAATCTCATCACTATCCTGAAAGGGATGGTACCCTGTTCTACACCAGACTGGTTGCCGGATGAAACACGCACACAGGTAAATGTGGAGTTAGACCACTCCAAGGTATCTGGCAGAACCGCATTCACCCTATGCTCTCTGGGATAGGTAGTTTTAGGAAGGAGTACAATTATGAGTAATCAATGAAATAATAATTATGGTCAACTTATTGATCTATTTCACCATTCTTGTAATGCTGGTTACAATGCTCTGTTTCCTTCTGCTAATCATTGCAGCACACATATTTTATACAAGAATCCAATTGCTTTGATAAATGTTTGAAATGCCAATTTGTGTATTTCTTGGGTCTCCCTTTGGGCATGCCTGAGTTAACAATAAAAGAGTAGCTCTGTTTCCACGATTTCCTTGGGGAAATTAGGGTTGTAATGTTCTGAGGTTGCAGACACCATCAGGCACCCTTATAGGTTTATGGGTCCAGATGGTGCACTGTGAGCTATCCATAAGTAGGTCAACATGTTCTGATTGTATGAGTGGACTTAGTCGCCATAGTTTTGACACTTACATTGCCGAAACGCACATTGTTACTGAATTAGTAGGGACTGTACATCAGGGAGAAGCTAAGACTAGCTTACCGGGAACAAGAGGAGAGGAGGTGGGAGCCACAGGAAGGACGTGTCCAGGAAGAGAAATTGAGAGACAGAGAGGAGAAATGGATAGAAAGGGAAAAAAACAGAGAGAGTGGGAGGATAAACAGAAGGAAAATGAAAAAAAAGCTGGAAAGAGAAAAGATAGCCCTTGGGAAAGAGAGACATTTAGGATGGCAGCAATGACAACTCCATCTGGGATAAGTGATTCTACTTCCAGTTCAGTCCAGGTTGTGGCCAGTGTTCCAAAAGATTGTGTGCATGTGTATGTGGAAGGTCAGTATATTTTGAATGGTTTTTGAGCTTTGAGGTCGCTTGTAAAGTGCAGGCCTTAAATGAGGTGTTTAAGGCAGCTGACTTAAGGGGGTGCATGCCATGGAAAAGGACAGCCTGGACATGTCTGTGGCAAACCAAATGGTCTATGAGCAGATAAAGAAAGCTCTTATTAGGTGGTTTGTGCTGTAGCGAGCACAATACCTACAGAGATTCCATGACTGCAAGATGGTGTTCAGTTTGAGACATAGATTCATGGTGCATTTCATCATTAGAATGAGTGGGTAAGAGGGATGGGGGCCAAGGATTTTCAGTCTCTTAATCAGTTGATGGTGACAAGTGACTCAAGGAGGAGTGCTCTACCCCACTTAGGCAATACCTGTCTGATCTGACAGAGAGAGATCCAACAAATCCTGCAGTGTTAGCTGATTAGTGATTGGCTTTCAGGGTTCACAAAGGGCTAGAGCAGCATAGTTCTAAGCCAAAGTGGGAGAAGAGCTCTCCACAGACGGGTTCCAAACCAGAGGATAAGGCCAGGGTTATTCTCATGGGACTCGAGGAGGACCCAGGAAACGTGGTACTGGTAATGGTGTATCCGGGAAGGAGCATCATGAGAAGGGAAGGCCAGTATGCTCTTCTAAATCCAAGGTGGTGACTTGTTTTAAGTGCCACAAGGTGGGACATTAAAAGAGAGATTGTCAAATGAAGGAACTTGGCCCAACACCACCTGTGATAGCAAGCATATTGCACATGTGTGGGTGAAGGTACCTGAGAGGGACCGGTTGCGCTGAACCTAGTATCTATTTACATTTGGGAAAGGGATCCAGATGTTCTGAAACGCATCCATCCTAACACAATGGGATTTGTGTAGAAAGTTAGTATCAATGGGAGGAAAATGCCAGCCCTGAGGCATACTGGAGCCTTTTGCACTATGGTTGAGAGGAAGTACCTTAAGCCTGAGGAGATGCTCCCTGGGACCAAGGATAAAGGATTGATAGCCAGAGGAAAGGGCATAGAGTATCTGCTTGCCAGAGGTGAGATTGAGCTCAATGGCAAGGCGGCCATGATTGATGCCGGGATATGGGGAAAACGGGTGCCAGGACCAGAAGCCTATATGGCTTGGTCAACATCAGCTGTGCAACTGTGTTAACCAGAGCACAGACTGCACATCAGTCTCAGGGTGAGGCCAGGATCATCTCTGATTTGCAAGGACCAGGTCAAGATAGTTTGCAGGATGGGGCAGACTCTGGGAAAGCAGTGACTGTGGAGGTCTTTGCTTCTCCTTCAGTGGGAGTAAAGGATGAAGCTCCTAAAGTAGACTATCTGCTGGAGTCTGGGTTTCCAGAGCTGCAGGGTTTGTTAGCTGCTAGAGGGCCTACCTGAGAAGATTTCTGCATAGCACAGGAGGAGTGCCCTATAACTGTAGGACTTCGGAAGGAAGCTCAGGATCAGGTCAGCAAAGGAGTGGTCACAAAACACTATGTTGGCTGGGAAAATGGTCTACTTTATAGTGAATCATTAAATCCTGAGACAGGATCTAGCAAGATGCTAGTGGTTCTATTAGTGCACAGGAACAACTGTTGTCACTGGCCCATGAAGTATCCTTAGGAGGACACTTAGGGATTAGAAAAACCCAGGATAGGTTAGAACCTCTGATCTACTGTCCAGGGATGTGCAGAGACGGAGAGAGGTTCTGTAAGGCCTACCCAGCTTGCCAGATAAGTGGGAAGACAGGAGGGAAGACAAAGGCAACGTTAGTGCCTCTACTAATTGTAGGTGTTCTGTTTGAGTTGGTCCATTTGACCCCCACTCACAGTCAGGCAACAAGTACATCTTGGTTGTGGTGGACCATGCTATTAGGAACCCTGAAGGTGTACCTCTGAGGAGCATGACTGCAAAGGTGGTAGTGAGAGTTCTCTTAGGGATTTTTTCTAGAGTCGGATTTCCAAGGATGGTAATTTCCAAACGAGAAACAACTTTATCTCTTCTTACATGAGAGCGATGTGGTAGCAAGCTGTTGTGACATACCACTTCTCCATGGCATACCACCCACAAACCAATAGTTTGGTGGAGCAGTTAAACAAAACACTGAAGAGCATGATGGCAACTCTGCCAGAGAACCTCAGAAGGAAGTGGGATCTTCTCCTGCAATGTCTCTCGCTTGTCTACTGAGAAATTCCTCAAAAGGGAGTAGGGTTCAGTCTCTTTGAACTTCTGTATGGACACCTGGTGCCGGGTCCAGTGCCTCAGAAATGAAAAGGGTGGGAAGGAACCTCAGAGTCTCCACAGAAGGATGCGGTGGACTATGTGATTGGCCTCAGAAAGTTGATGTTACAATACATTAGCCTACCTGGGCATCAGGAAGGCCAGGAGGTGTTGGTGCTGAAGCCTATTTGTCCCAGGACTAAGGAGGACAAATGACGTAGGCCATAAAAATTATTGCAACCTTCTGACCAGGAACAGTCTTGACCACCCTTGACCACCCGCGTTAGAAAAATCTTGCTGAGTGTCCTACTAGTGACCAGAAATAGTGCTACGGGATGCCAAATCTTGCTCACCCAACTCATTGTCCAGGAGCTGCATTGAAAAATATTCTGTCATGTGACGATTGGTGAAATTTGGCTGGAACTCTGCATTGCAAGAGTAATGTGGGGTCACCAAAATTCCACCAATTCAGCAGGCAGAACAAAACATTTCTCCCACCCCCAGCAAGTTCTGCCCAAAGTTATTTGGCACTGACTTTGTGGTGCAAACAGATCATATGCCACTAAAATGGTTGATGACTATAAAGGAAGAGAATCTCAATTTGTTGAGATGGCCTATTTCTTTCATTTGACTTTGCAGTGGCCAGAGCCACGGGAATGCAGCTGGATTTTCACACCAGTTTTACCGATCTGACCACCCAACATCTCCAGGTTAGGGGTTGGTTCGGGGTGTTTTGATCTGGGAGGATGGATGTTGGGACGGAAGTGTACTCCGCCTGGTTAAAGAGGTATACCCTGACCTGAGTACTCAACTGTACTGTTGTCTGTATCCCTAATGCTGATTTTGTTGTCATAGGCGAACAGGGATCACATGTGTGCACCATGACATAGGCCTGCCTCCCAGATTGTGGTCTTGTTGGACTGGGAGGGGTGCCCAAAGCACTATCCCCATAGTGTTGGAAGGATATTGCCTTCAGCAAGAGTTAAGCTGTACAAGCATGGTGGTGGCTCCATACCATGTAGTTATCAGTGGTAGTGAACTGCTCCATTTTAGCCTGTGCCAGTGGATTGAGGCCTACAGGATCACTCACCTTTTTAAAAGTTCCACTGCTTTGTGCTTAACTTACCCTTGGCCTACAGGTAGATGGAGAGTGCTGCACAGAAGTAGTGACTCTGTACTGGATGTATGTGTGTCTGCGAAGGGTTCAGTATAGGTAGAGATCAGTGTTGTGCAGTATATATGTATTTAGTGCATGTACTGAGTGTATGGATGCCTGCTGGGAATACATTACCTGAGAGATGTAGTGCTGTGCAGTTTGTGTGCAATAAAAAAATGTGCTGGGTCTATGTGTGTTTGCATGAAGTACAATCATGAAGGGTGAAGTGTTATGTTGCACACACATGGTGAGTGTGGGTGCTGGCAGTGTGTGTGTTTGTAAATAGCACACCCTGGTACAATACAGTAAAGCTGTGTTCTGTGCTTTCCTGCTTGCTGATAACCAGTGTTTCCTGTGAGGAAGAGAAGAGCATGGAGGGAGTGAAGTCTAGTAGGAAGCCCTACTGGGATGACTCCCTGTGCGAGGTGTTCACTGATTGAGCCATAGTCTGTGTGCAGGAGTGTTGGTTCAGTGACCCTCATATCCCAGGAGAGGGCCAACGTGGACTGAGCCGTGAGATAGCACTATGCAGGACTTGCCAAACCCGTACCACCACACTGTGGAGACACCATATGCCAGAAGGGACAAATGGTAAAGTTGCTAATGTGAGCTCTCTGAGACTCGTGATCACCATGGTGGAGACGTTTGCGCCAGTGGAGTCTGTAACCCTACTGTAAAATACTGTATCAACCCTGTATGCCAGGAGAGGCTGCCAGTACCAGCATTGCCAAGATGTTTCAGGATGTCACCCGAGGAATAGACTGTGGCTGTGTTTGGCGGGACCAGCCCACAAAGCAAGAGAATTGCCCCTGATCAACCCCAGAGGATTGCGTAGGATGCCGCAGGCATCGTTGTACCCTTTCTGGCCTCCAGTCAAAAGCTGAAGAAAGTCCTTCCTCCCTCCCCCTGTTGGGGAAGGTTGACTTATGACATCTTCACAGGCTTAGAGCATCTCTAATAACTGGAAAACTCTGGTGTGGGTCGCAAGCAGCCCAACTTCTCTGAGTAGGATCAGAACTTGTGGGGGCTCGCGTTAAGGGCACTCGCTACCCTGCTGAACACTTCCATGCTGCAGGAGTGGGTAAGACTTGAACTGGGCCTATTGGCCCCAGGAGACTTGCTGCTAATTGTGCTGTGGCACCATGGACACTTTTGAGTAAATCCTGAAGATTGAACCAGGAACTCTTGAGTGCGGCCTACTTGTAAGCATTCCTTGGATGTGGTCACCAGTGAATGAGGAATAAGAAGAAGTAGAGGACAGGGATTTGCCTGACAATGATCAGTGTCCTAACCAGAAGGGGATTGTGTTATTGCTCATGAATGTTGTTATTCCATTACATGTGTACATTTTGAAATAAAATACTTATTTTTCATAGAAAAACAAGTATTTGACTGGACATTGATTTATTGTTCATACTGTCTACACATTGAGTTATGATTTTGTTCACTTACCGGTATCTACACTTCAGGACTACACTACACTTTGACTGCTCCTCCACAGCTGCCACTGAGATTCAAGTGCAGAAGTGGTATACTTGGCACAGTTGCTCAGGATCCATAGAGGTTGGGCCCTAGGACATTGGGAGTAAAATGCCTCAACCACTACTGTTGGGCCCGGTAACCTCTGCTTGTCCCATAACCCTCTGAAAGGGGCCTGACATTAACCCCCTGGGAGCTTGGCACAAAAGCAACCCAGCTTAACATAGAGGCAATGTGTAAAGTATTTATGCAGCACACAGATAGTAATAAAGTGAGGAAAAAAACACAAGAAAAATCCCACACCAATTTAAAAAAATTGAGTATAATTTACTACATTATGTACCGCCAAAATGACAAGAATCCAATACGTAGAACTGAAGATATGCAATTTCAAAGATTTAAGGTAAGAACAGCGCGTAAAAGTGGTTATCTGGTTGTGCGAGATCAGGTGAAAGTTGCAAGGTCAGGCTGACTGTGATAGAGCACGAACTGGGTAAAGGGGCTCGGTTTGTCCCGCTGAAAAAGTTACCTTCTAACGTCCTGCAAGAAGACTTTCGCTCATGGTGGAGGAGGCCGTGAGGAGCAGGGTGAGTGTTGCGGATGGTCATTGCTGTAGTGTGAAGAGCAGGCCAGGAGTCATGACAGTTATCTCTGTAGCACAAAGATCCTGTGGATGGTTGTTGCTGAAGTTTTGTGTTGGTGGTCACGCATGCGTTTGATGTTGTAGATTGAAGCGCAGAGCTCGCGTTTCCGGTCATTGGTGGCTGTCACCATAGTGCGAAGAGTCGGATTCACTGGAGGCCGGGTGGGGTTGCAAGATCTTGGTGCAAATGGGACGGTTCACTGTCATGAAGAGCACAAAACTTCAGGATTTCTCCTTTTCTTCAAGAAGGGACTCAACTGATGCCACACCAAGGGTCCAAGACCTGGAAGGCACCTCTTGGGGGTCGGGAACTCACTCCAGCAGAGGCAAGCAGGGATCAGGCAGGTCCAGTTGCAGGTCTGGCAGGTCCAATTGCAGCAGGTCAGATAGGCAGGTGCGTATGGGCCTCTGGAGCTTGTTGTGTCCCAGTAGCTCAGAACAGGAGGTCAGTCAGACAACCCTTGGAGTCACTTCAGCCTGGACTGAAGCAAGCAGTTTCAGTCTTTCTTCTCAGCAAGCTGGGCAGGCCTCAAGCCGCAGGGCAGCAGTTTGTCCTTCTTCTCTATTATCTAGAGGTCAAGGAGTGTACTGAAGTGTAGGTCTGCAGGTTGTATGTTTCTACCTGGTGCCCCTTTGAAGTTGAAGAAGTTTCTGGAGTTTTCACCTTACAGAGGTGTCTGGAATTTCCTGCCTCCCTACCCTGGTCCCAGTCTGTCTGGGGGCACAATAGGCTAGTTTGAATTCATTTATGTGTGAGCTGAGCTAGTGCCATTGAAGTGCAAGTGTTTTAGGTGACAGCTCTTCCCCCATTCTGCCAGAGATTGTGATACTGTCTGGGCTATTATACAAAGGCCAACTGAACTATGCCTAGTCATGTGACCTAGGATACAGGCTGCAGGCACCAAATGGTTAGGACATGCAAATGTCAACTTCATAAAAATGGCATTTTCAGAATTGGGATTTAACATCTGACTTTACCATTACAGAGGTTTTTAAATTATAATTCCTCAGACACCAAACTTGACCTGCTCCCCCAAAAAGTTATCACTTATTAAATGTAATACGTTAACCCAATGTTGTCCTATGAGAGAGGTAGGCATAGCAAAAGTGAAAAACGAATTTGAGTTTTTCACTACCAGGGCATGTAAAACCTAAAAGTACATATGAAACTTTTTATTACAACACACCCTGCCCTATGGGCCATTTAGAACCTCCCTTAGGGGGGACGTATATGTATTAAAAACTGCCGTTTTGGCCTGGCAAAATGTTTAATTTGCCAGACCGAGATGGCAGTTTAAAAACAGCACACACAGGCTGCAATGGCAGGCCTGAGACACGTTGAAAGAGCTACTTAAGTGGGTTGCAGTATCAGAGCTGCATGCCGACTTGTAGCATTTAATTTAAAAAGCTCTAGGCATAGGTAGTTTTACTTTAGCAGGGACCTTTAAGACAATTGAATAGTCCAATTGGGTGTAAGCCAATTTTACCATGTTTAACCCCTTCGATGCTCATGACGAGCTCAGCTCGTCATGCTGCGCGGTGGGCGTGTGTGCATGACAAGCTGAGCTCATCACGACCACGCCCGCGATCGGAATTTCCAGCACCTGAGCGGAATTCCGATCACGGCGAAGGTGTTAAAGGACAGAACATGAGCACTTCAGCACTGGTTAGCAGTGGTAAAGTGCACAGAGCCCTAAAAGCCAGCAGAAATGGGTTCAAAAACAGGAGGCGTGAAAGCAAAAGGTTTGGGAGCGACCTTGCAGAGAGGGTTGATAGGCACCCTACCACTGTTGCCATCTACACAATGAGAGTATGTTCATGGGTGCATCTTGCAACTCAGACCATTGAGCAGCCCTCAAGATCCCAACAAAAGTGTGTGCAGTCTCAAACTTCTCTAGCGGCCTTTAGTGCTTTGAGACCCTACTTAAAGGGTTTAGATGGCCTGAAAAACACCCTGATTAAGAGTAGGTAAACCTACTGTTATGTCACAATTCATTGTGCAGTCTCCAGCACATGTGCTTCTATGAATAGTATTTGCAATGTAATATGGTCAACAATGGTAATTTGTGAGCAGTGCTGCAATTCGGCCTTGCACAGTTACTCTGCGCTAAGTTACATAATATGGCCCCATAAATAGTGACTTCTTTGCCAACAGCAAAGGAAGGCGACTAGGCCTAGTTTTCTCAAATGTTATTCGGTTCATGCTATGGCAATTGAATACATCTTATATACAAACAAGAGGGCCCAATTCACAAAGGGCCTCCCACTAGTCGCGGATGCCCCGCAGTCGTGGCAAGGGGCCCACTCTCGTGGTAGGACCTCCGCAATGAGAAACTGCAATGCAGAGGTCCCAGCATGAGTTTGGGCCCCCTGTCATGACTATAGGGCCACCCACACAAATGCAGGGGCCCTTTGTGAATCAGGCCCTTAAAGTCTCTCTTCCTCACCTGAGGTCACAGCACCAGAAATGTCTTCCAATTTAGGTTCACTTCAAAAGAGAAGTCTGCTAAGGTAAATATTTTATGTTCGTCCAGTGTATATGGTCAATGCTTCTTAGTTGACTGAATGACCAGCCAGGCCTTTTGATGATGATAACAAAAGCATGCTATGATATGGTGGAGATGCTTGGATTTTTTCATATGAAGAGGTTTTACTAGATGTGCAATCTGGAATTCAAGAGCCAGGGAAAATTCTATTCCCAGAAGTGGATGTGAACTGTTTTCCAGGAAGTGCTGTATGTTGTCGCCTTCCATATCTTCCAGTATACCATGGACACGTACATTATCTCTCTTGCCTCTGTCTTCCAAATCTGTTAGTTTGGGTCATAGCTGCCAGACCTCTTGCCCACAATCATGGCCATTCTCAAGTGTGTCTCCCAAGCTGTCTATTCATTTTTCTATTCTGTCAAGGTGAAAACTGAAAGGTTGCAGTGCCTGGTCCAGAAGAGCTTATTTCGTTGGACATATCCTGAAGTTTACTTTCCAAGGCAGTTGTGGTAAAACCCTCTGTTGCTATCTTCTTCAGAATGGTCTCCAAAGTCACTTCATTCTGGTTTTAAGTTGTTCAATTCGTCTTCCCTTCATTCATCACGTTTGTGAAAAGTAATTGTCTGGAACGACAGCTCACAGCCATGCTGGATGCCACAGGGCCTTGGTGACAGGAGACAGGGTAAAGAGTCTCTGCCCGTAACTCAATCCGAAGTGCCACCCCCGAAAAAGTGTATGAGTGGAGGGGGAATATCTCGCCTTCTTTAGGTCATGGTGCAGCACCACTCTCTTCAGTGGAAGGCAGCATTTGACAAATTTACCCCCACAAGGCCCCCTTGTCTTGAATAGTAGTTTCACAGTTTTGTGGCTCTCAAATGATCTCTACAGCCTCTGATTTGGACTGCACGCACTGTCAGGATCTTTTGTGCCACTTACATTTTATCTCAATGGCACTGGTGCAGCCTGAACAGATGTTTGTAGGGCTGCAGCTGGCTAACTATTTGTATTCACAGTTAACAGCACACTGTTACCCAGCTCCAAAAGGTTTATCATACATAGGGGCATATTTATGAGAGGTTTGTGTAGTGTTTGCACCACACAACATGGTACATGCATGAAGCAAACCTCTAAGTCAAATTTTTGAAGCCACGCAAAGCCACTTGGCCTGGCTCTGACTGGCTCCAAAAATCTGGATTAACGCAATGCAGCGCAAATCACTGCATTGCGTTACTCTGCCCTGGGAAGGCATTCTATGGGTGCTGCGTGGGTGTTCCCACGCAACTCCTATGTTTCTTGATGCATTCCCAGATTTACAAGAACTTTTTATATAACACCACATCACAATGCATTAACTATCCATAACCCAGCTTTGTCTCCTATTACTGTTTTTTTTTATGCTTGCCTTTGACTATGTACTGCATTCCACTGCATTTTGGCTAAGGTTGAGCTATAGAAATACCATGTACATATATACATACATACATACATACATACATACATACATACATGCCTACATACATACATCTAGACTGCAAGAACTGCTCTTTGGAAGAAAAAAAATTGCCTTCACTGCAATGCACAGTACTGCTTCACCCCCACCATTCTTCAAAATACAGTCATGTTAGGGAGAGTTCACACAAACGTTCCAGCAGTTATTTTGCAGGAGTCTTGTAGTTTTCCTCTCTACAGTAACATCAGCATGTTAGCAGCATGCTGGTGAAATAGCACAAGTTAAACACATTATAACTGCCATTAGCTGTGCAGCAAATGCAATGCCTTTACTTTTCAATGTCAGAGTAGTTTCCCCTGGGGACAGTGGACTGTTTCAGCAGAAATCAGTAGGATGACAGTTCCTGAGTGAAAGGGCTGTCTTTCTTTCCTACCTTGAATCATCTGTCTGATCTTTGCGCAGAGGCCGGCAAAATCAGAATATCACCAAAATAATGTTGAACGTTTAATATCAAGACTCACTAGTTTTATACAAAAGACGCTACTTGAAAGATTAAGGCAGCCTTTAAAAATGTGATCAATAGTCATAAATATATGTAGCAAGATGAGTAGTTATTTATGTAGTTAGATATGCAGTGTGATCATAATCAATGGTCACTCTACAGATCTTAAAGATCAAAAGTAAATGTACAATAAATATACATTCGAGCTACGACTGCAGGGGATATAAAAGAACTTAGCCCAAATGATGTACTGCTTACAGAGCTTTAGATATGAATGCAAATTGATTTCTTATGGTCAGCTCCTACACCTTCCTTCTATCTCACCTCCTGCAGTTATTAAATCACTCACTGAGAAGTCATCTGATGTGACAGTAGTAACAAGAAGGAACAAGCATTGGCATAGCCAATAGGTCTCGCCTTTGGGACCTGCTGCATAACTAAATACTTATAAGGTCCTAAAGGCGAGACCTATTGGCTATGCCAATGCTTGTTATACTTGTTAACACTGTTGAAAATTGGTTGCACCCCATTTGATCCAGATTAACACTCAAATATAGCAATATGCAACAAAAAGGTGATCAGTCAGTCTTTGCAAAGGGTCTTCTACTTCACGGCAACACGTGTCGCTGCAGTTTTAGTAACTTTTGAATCGCTTGAGCTACAAACAATTTTTGTTAGAAACTGCCGATTGTGCAGCAGATGGTGTAATATGTAGCAGGTGTGGCTAATCTATAATTATGCGAAAAACTCTGCGGCTGCAAAATCGTAACATCCAGTGGCCCTGCTTATGACCAAAACAGTATGTCCGAGTTGGTTGTATGGTGAGAAGCCAATGATAAAGGTTATAAGCCTAATTGTTTATTATGAAAAGCTAAGATAAAGGCAGTATGCCTGACGTAGTGATTGTGAAAAGCATACGCTTAAGTCAATAGTTATTTATCGGTAGATTGTTACTCTGACTTAAAGCCTATAAGTAGGTATTTTATTACATGAACCTCACAGATTACATGTGTAGGGACGGATTTTGGTGTTGGTTACCCCTGTGATGAACCCTAGAAATGTAAGATTTCCTGTGTAATAATTGTTGCTAGAATCTCTTCAGCAGGTCTGACCGGTTTAGCTGTCTGCCAGGATCTTGTAATAAAGAAAATGATTAAATAATATATATATTCATTTATATAAATGTATGTCCACGTAGATAAATAGAGGGCATTTTAATCAGCCATGTGAGGTTGTTATGTGTATTTGTATAGTGCATGAGTCACCCGTGCGGGTATCCTTGTGCTGGAGCTGTATGGGCAGAGCGTGGGCTAGTTGAAGAGCCAGGTTTTCAGTTTCTTGCGGAATCCAAGAAATGAGGAGGTGGCTTTGTTGTGCAGAGAATGGTCGTTACTTGCTTTAGGAGTGAGATAGGAGATGCAACAACTGCTGGATATTGTTCTCTGTATGCGAATGGGAGTCTGGTTGAGCAAAGGTCTCTGGTAGGTATGTGAAGGTTTGTGCGTTTGTGAGGCTTTGTATGTGTTTATGAGGCATTTGAAGAGTGCTTGTTTGTGGATTGGGAGCTAGTGGAGCTCTTTGAGGTGCAGGGTGATAGGAGTACGGGAGGAAGGTTGAGGGTGAACCTGGTCACTGAGTTTTTTTGTATGATCTAGAGTCTTCTGGTCATTTAAACATTGATTCCATAATAGTGTGTTGGCAAAATTCATCTTGCTGGTGATGAGGTCTTGGGTGACGGTTCTGTGATTGTTGTTGGAGAACCATTTGAAGATCTTCTTGAGCATGTGGAAGCAGGAGACGTAGACTGCATTCACTTGATCAGTCACGGTGAGTTGGTTGTCTTTTACTATTCCGAGGTTCTTAGCTTGGGTTGCCAGGAGGGGAATGGGTCCGAGTTCTGCAGGCCATCAGGTGGAGTGCCGGTGTGCTGTGTCTATGCCGAAGAGTACTGTTTCCGTCTTGTCTGTGTAGAGTTTGAGGCAAATGGTTTTCATTTGCTTGGTGACTTCGCTCATGCAGATGGATAAATTGGTGCAGGTGTTTGGCGTCCTGTCGGAGAGGGAGAGTATGAGCAGAGTATCACGAGCAGAGATATGATGTTAAGTCAGTGGGTGGGAATGATGAGCAGGATTGTGGTCATGTAGGCTTTCCTTTGACATTGGTCTATCTGAGTGGCATGAACACTCTTGCCTTGTGATTGTGAATGACAGCAGTTTCTGATCAAATGTGAACATCCACCTGAAAATGAGTGTGCTTCAGTGCCAGCGCTGATAGGCCACTCCTTTAGTTTTCAATTTTCTTCTTTAATAGTTCCCCTTTCATTTCTTTACTTCTCTTATTTTAATTTTTGTTAAGAGGGTACTACAGCTCTCTAGACAGTGCTAACCGGCCGCTTGCTTGCCGCTCATTTCCTTTTGCTGTGCACTGCATCCCATGTGGCCACTTCCTGTAAACCAGCAACATTCCAGGAATGCTGTTTGCTGTAGTATTTCATTGTTTTACTATTCTAAAATGGGCAACAAGTTGGTTATAATGCGGCAGTCATGCTGGATCTTTAAAACATTGTTAGACTATTTGTGGTACCTCTGCAAGACAGACTCCTGCCGCTATGTGTAGTTTAATTACTGAAAGCATATGGCTGTAATGTTAAGATGGTAGCATGTTTTCTTTTTCCTACTTGTATAGTTTTTAGCCATCTTGCATATATTTTTGAATATGTGTGTTTTGTGGTTGTGTCAGAAGGTGAATGTAAGAATGAGTCCCACACGGGATAAACAGTTGGGATAAACAGTTGGGAGTGCCACGACGGAATGCATACATCTTTTTGTCCCCTATAGACAACACCCTTTGAAAAAAGTATTCCCTGAGCGTTACACACAGGCAGGACAAAAGGCAGGAGCCTTTACAATTATCTTTGAGGGTCTGCCAGGTGTATTTGAATATCACGGACTGGTCACTTGTACTTGTACTGTTTATGTAATGTTATATGTAATGTGCTTGCGAATTTTGTTTTGCATTTTGTGATGTTATATTACTGGTTATTGTCTTGAATGTTTAATTTTTGCTTTGAAAAATATGTGTGGCCGGACAAGATGACATGAGAATAATGGTCTTATCTTGTTTGAAGAAAGTACAAAAAGAAGTCAAATAAAAAACACACGGGCTTTAGAACAAAGCACTGAAGTCTCGTATGATTAGTTAAGAAACAGTCTATCTGGACACTGTGTTTGTTAGTAGAATAATAAAGTCTGCATGAAAATAACTGAGGGCACTACATAGTGATATTTTGTAGTTGACTATATAAATCAATGCGAGAGTGGTTTGGGACATTACATCATGCAAATAAGTGCTTGGAAAACTTAGGTTCTGTGGGGCTCCTGGATAAATTCAAGTAAGGAGAAACTGCTTAGTTGTATGGTACCTCAACTGTTAATTTACTGACAGATTTCTCTATCCTGGACCTTTGTGCTGTCCTATGCCCATTAACCGACCTAGATTATTTGTATACTTTCTGCCTCCTGAACAACTATCAGTGTTCACCTATTTGCCGTTCTCCTGTGTCTGTGTCCTCCAAGGTCATGTGGCCATCTCCTTCAGTCTCCAGATTCTTCGAGTTGCTGGAGGGATTCTAGTACCCCTTCATGTCATCACTAGCATTCCTCTTGTGAGATCTGGTAATTCCTGAACTGTATTGTTCTGTTTGGGTGGTCTGTGGCCATGATTATTTGCTCGTTCAAGACTCTCTTGTCTATTCTTTAAAAGTCATACATATTAGGCAGTGGTGGTTGGTGACTTAAAAAAACAGTGGGACACAACAACATACATTAAAACAAACATACATGCATACATTATAAAATAACATTATATTAAAAATTACAAGAAAGAAAAACTAAAAGTTTTACTTACCTTCTTCTGCAGCACGACCTCAATGCTCGCCAGTCCTTGGCTCCAGTCTCCTCAGAGCGCGAGATGACACCAGACAGCCAACTACCTTATCCAATCTAGAAGCTGCTCTCATGCTGCATGAGTGAAGGATCTGGATTGGCTGGAGCAGGCTGACTCAGCACTCCAAAAGGCACTGAAAGCCTGTGCCTGCTCTCCAACCCTGCTGTCTATAACAGCGGAGTTGGAGAGTTTGAACTCCGCATGTCGGTTTGGCCGTAGCAAGGTAGCCAGCCAAACCGACATGCGCATTTCATAGTGAAAGGGCCAATCCTCATTGCTGCCAATCATTTGGCAGCAATGATGCACTAGGCCCGCCCCCACACTCCGTTTGGCAGAATTAAAAATAAAATGGTAATAAAATCATTTATTACCATTTTCTTTCCACTCTTTCTGAAGGAGTGTGGGGGGTGCAATGCTCCTCCGCTCCTATGGGGGAACCGAGTGTGTGACCCATGGCCTGATGAGACTTACCTGCCTGAGATGGAGTTGCCCACCCTTTACAGATCCCAACGCAACAGAGAGTACAGCCTCCTGAGCAAAATTCTAAACTCCTGGTCACATGTCTTTTTGCCTGGGAGGATTGGAGATTAGTATCAGTATCCTAAACTTTGTTTCCTATGTACACACAGTCCAGGCACTAATCCATATTGAGGGGGTCCCTCGAAATCAGGTTTGCCCCTTTCTGATCTTTCAAGGAAAATATACAGAGTATCATATCAATTTAACGGCATCTCGATCACAAATACCAATATTGCAAAAAGGAAATGTAAACCTGGTTCAAATTAAACGGAAACATGAGATTACCCCTTAGCAATTCGATTACTCCTTTTAAAATAAAAAAAATGCACATTTCGATTCTACTGAAAAAAGGATTGTAAGTCAGAATGTGGTTTACAAAAATATCATCTGCCTAAATATCATTTACAAAAACACTGTTCCACTGGGTGTAGATTAACTATTATTATCTACAATGGGGTGACATTTTGTCAATGATGTTTAGAACACTATATTTTTTGTAAAGCATGTACCATACTGAATAAAGACAGTTTCTTTTTTTCTCTCAGATGTGTGAATTATTCTCATCAGATAAAGTTACCATGGTAATAAACCAGAGAGAAAGCTTTTAAAATGAAGGCTTGGGGGCATAAGTACAAGGAGTTAACGCCGCGTTAGCAGCACTTTTCTGCCAGTTTTGCGGCGATATTTTTATCGCCATATGTACAAGCTGTCGCTAACCTCTGTTAGCAGCAGTTTTCCGGCGAAAACGTCCATTATAAAGATCGCCACTTCTGTTAGCGATAATGACATTCAAGGGAGGCGTTCCTGTGCAAAAACGGCCACTAACCCCACTTCGCGATATTTACAAGGGGATTCTTTAAGTTTGGAGGACCAAAAAAACTGCCTCTAACTGTAGTTAGAGGCAGTTTTTTAAGACCAGAAAATAGCTGGTCTTAAAAATGAAGATAACACTTGGGGCCTCATTTCAGCAGGTTTTGTTGCAGGACTGCGCTGCAAGCAATGTTGCTGTGCTGCCCTGCAACAAAACTACAGGGCAGGCCTGCACACCATCAATAAGATAGTGCGCATTCCTTGGCCTCACTCATGAAAAGTGTTGAAGCGCTGCGACAAGACATCGTTGCAACACTTCTCACTACGCCCTTCTTGCGACAGCATGGATGTGCTGTATTCACTGGACAGCGCTCCATGACGCAAGTAATGACAGATACGTCTGGCATCCTGACGTATCTGTCTGCGCTAAAGTCACGCATTGCTGCAGTCGTGTCACAACCATGACGCAACTCCAGCAATGCATGGGGCCAGCCTATCCCTGTGGCACTGCGTCATCCTTACGCCTGCCATCATGCAGGCGTAAGGTACTGACGCAGTGCCGTTCTTGAGGGGCGCCCGGGTGCCCGGGTGTCTGCGCAGTTGGAGATCCATCGGTGGCGGTTGTGCGCTGCGGTGTCATCATCTGTAAGCGTTGGCAGAGTGGTGGTGCTGAGGGAGTTGACAAGACGTACTTCGGTGGCCTTGATCCAGCTGCGAGGGGGGCGATGATGGCGGTTGTGTACGGTGGGCATGGTGAAGACATGATGTATACAATGATGGTCGGTCCAGGAGAGTCCGGTGGTGTGGCTGTAGTTGATGGTCCCGCTGGCAGAGGAGACGTGCTCGACCATGTGTCCTGCTATGTGGCTTGCTGCGGTGACTAGCTGCTTGAGTTTGATGTTGGGGAGCTACCCCAGGAGAGGGTGGTGTTCTGGTCACTGGGGTTGTCCAGGTGGAACTTGAGTACGCCGAGTAGGATGTCGTCGGTGGATGGGAGAGCATGGTGTGCAATGAGGTCTACAATGGTATTTGAGAATGGCTGTCCATGGCCCGGGGGCCTGCAGATGAGGGTGCCGCAGAGGATGGGGTTGGGGTTGGTCTTGATCTGGAAGTTAAGGTGTTTCATGGTCACCGTTGGGTCATTAGAGTGCGTGGTCAGTCGGAGTGTGCTTCTGTAGGTGATGGCAATGCCTCCTCCTGGACGGTCGGGGTGGTCCTTGCGGGTGATTTAGTAACAGTCAGTGATGGCGATGGCAATGTCCGGTCCAGAGCAGATGTTGGTCCTGGCAGGCGATGTGGCGTCCAGGGTTGATGGCGAGGAGGGTGCTGGCGCCGTATGGGTAGAGTGTCCGAGAGGAAGGGTCCTTGGTGCTGAGCACGGTCCAGGGGCAGATGGACGCAGACTGGCTTGCTTATGGCTTGCCTTTGGCACGGGAGACGTCCATTACAACGCAGGCATTACATCGTAATGCCTTTACAACGCAAATCCAACAATGCAGGTGCCTTTACATCGCATTCCATTACAACGCATTGTGAGGTCAGTAATGGGGTATTTTACATTTTTAGGGTGGGTATGGGTTTCGGGTGTCGGAGATGAAATGTGGGGTGTATTATGGGGTAACATTTGAAATTTGAGTTGTGCATTTGGGTCAAATATGAAAATTGGGGTGTGCATTTAGGTCAAATATGAAAATTGGGGTGTGCATTTGGGTCAAATATGATTTTTAGGGTGTGTTTTGGGGGCTCAATGATGAATTTTAGGGTTCAGGGTTTGCTTTGGGGTGCAAGGGTCAGTTTTAGGGTTGCACTCACTGAAGTGGGAATAGTAATGTTTACATCTCTGTAATCCAACATCTTCATTACTGTTGCAATATGCATAGTATTACTATGCATTGTAATGGAATGTGATATAATGGTATGCGTCGTAACTCCATATATACCTTTGGCACACCAGTGGTACGCCCGCTGCACATGGCCGCACAGTGGCCGCCATTGAGAAGTGCTGCGGGGGGACTGGACAGCTGGGAGGTGGGAAACGCTGTAAAGAACACTGGATGGGGCGTGGACGCGGGGTGGGGTGTGTGTGAGCGGGTGTTGTAAATATTTACATGAGAGAAATCTTACCTCAAGGCCGGGTCCCGTGTCTTCGTTGCTCCTGCTCTCCTGAGTCTGCTTCCAGGAACAGGAAGTAGGCAGCCATGCTCCCTCCCCTAAGCCAATCACAACGCTGCAATGCGGCGTTGGGATTGGTCATTGGTGCCGGGACGAGGAGTTCAGCCAGGGGCTGGAGGTGTGGGCATGTTCTCCATACAGGCTGTAAGGCAGCCTCCATTGCGAACAGGACAGTGAGCATGACTGCTTTGTGTGGCCTGAGCGGGCCTACCAAACAGTCAGTGCGCACTTGAGTGGGCATGCCACTCCGCCCCTGCCCTGCTCCATGAGTGGAGCAGTCCTACCCACCCTCCAGCCCGCAACGGAAACATGGCACCATAACATCAGGAAGTTATCATCATGTGATGATTGTTCCTGTTCTTGCACTGCTTGGAAGCAGTGGGGCGATGCTCTTCTGCCATAGCGGATGAGCCGACACTGGGGGTGCGTCATCTATTGGTGCTAGGCCTGGGCGACTCGACCCCCGGGCCTCCTCCGCTACGTGTCCCACCTTCTCCTTACCTGGACATTGACACCGTGGCGCAATCCGCTAAACTCTCTCCAAATCTGTGACTCACCCAGCAGGAGCCTCAGCCAGGTGGGATTTCACAAGCGCGGGTACAGCAGTCGCCGCCAAGTCCGCTGGTTAACCTCCCGATGCAGAGTTGATGCAGCAGGGCCCCCTTAAGCATGAACTTGCAGTGCTCCCGCAACACAAGTTTGGTGCAGCTCAGGGGCCTCACCCTCCACAGCGTCCGGCCAGAGCAACCTCATCCGGCCTGTGATGCAAAGAAGTGCCGCCCACCGTTGGTAATCCTCTCTGTGCACACTGGTGTAGTGGTAGATCGTAGTATGCGATGCAGACCTCCCTACGTTGGTGCGCAGGAGCGCCTCTACCATTCACAGCTCCATGGGGCGCAAGGTGGTCTTCTCACACAGGTCAGCAACGTGTCTCCATGCAACCGACCAGACTTCACCACCAGGTACGGGCGATCGCCGTGCCTCAATGTCTACCGCCACGGCTCATCGACTCCACAGCACCTCTGCATCCCACTCCAGGCTCCAGACGCAGGTCCAGCAATGCATCCAGGCTTCAGGCGCAGGTCCAGCAAGGCATCCAGGCTCCAGACGCAGGTCCAGCGACGCATCCAGGCTCCAGGCGCAGGTCCAGCGAGGCATCCAGGCTCCAGACGCAGGTCCAGCGAGGCATCCAGGCTCTCATCCTGGTCATCCTGGATGTTGGGCGGCTTGAGGGGGTTGTTGATGTGTGCTGCACTTGGCCCTGGCTGCTCCATTCTGCATTTCATTGTTTTTTTTTGCCTATTTTCTATTGGAGGTCGACTGATAGGCTATTTTTTCCATTAGAGGCAAAAAAAACTCATGTTGGGCTGACTAACGTGCATTTTTTTGCCACTAATGGGCCTTTCGTTGGTTTTCGGCCGCTAACGCTGGAATTCCTATTGCCATCACGCTAATGTTAGCGGCAGTTTTCACAGCTGATCCCTGAAGCTATCGCCATGTAGCGACGTCTTGTACATACGTCGCTAACAAGGCAATAGTTTTCCGCGGTATACGGCGATAGAAAAACTGCTGCTAACTAGCGTTAGCGATAGTTATCGCCAATTCTCGTACATATGCCCCTTGATTTTTTTTATCTGGGAAGCAATATCCAGGCATAGATAGGGTTGGATTTCCATTCCTAATCCAGGTAATGTTTGATGAGATGCAAGCAGCAATAGTGATGAAGAGAGAGGTCCTAATTGTCATCCAAAAAGTCGTGCAGATTTTAAAATTCTTAAAGTTGACTTTAATGTTACATTTGAAATCCAGGTTTATCAAATCCATAAGTCAGCTTATGGCATAGGGAAAACCATAACAAAAGAGTTTTAAAAAAGCATGATTTAAGTTAAGTTGAACATGTTCTCAACCTCATTGACAGATATTCAAGGTTATTTAGACACGGGGGATGACGTGCTGGCAAGCCAGGTCAGCAGAGGCTATGGTCTCCTTTCCCATGGCGGCCGCTCTACTGAAGACACAAAGATCCCTGTTTGTCAGATGAGGCTCTTTAAATTCGACAGGGGGTCCTTCACCATGTGGAGGGACATTCTGACCTCTGCTGGCCTGACTAGCTATCAACCAGGTTCTTAATTATGCTAATAATGTGTCTATATTAGAGTGCTTAATGAGTGTTGGCTGATGTTTTTTAACTGTTCCGTCTATTTTCCAATCCATTATGGAGTGAAACATTACACTCCATAGTTTGGCGGTGGCTGCTTACTGAGTTTTCGCAACCCCCTATTTTACTCAGTGGATTGTCGGACTCAATTTATTACTAACTCAATTAATTTCTCTATGGAAGTTTGCTCTGGTCTGTAATAATGTGATGTGAATAGTAATACATTAATGACTCAGGATTTTATCCATTAAAAAACATGTTTTCTGTGGTCAGTCATTCATCAGCTTTCTCTTTCCTTATATTTGGCTACAGGCTAGTCATTCCAAAGCCTTTTATATTTTTTTAATACAGTGCCACGATAATGATTTTTATCTTCTGCATATGGTGGCTATAATTCAATGGTGTCCAAAACATCAACCTTCTTGGCTGGGAAGAGTGACTATCAAGGGCTGATTCATATACAGATTCCTTTCTTTAAAGGGGAATGTAATGTCGTGTTGGCCCATTATCCGCAGGCCCAGTTTTCAACCCAATAGGGTATTATCTCAGTAACCCCTGCGCTGTCTTTCTTTTACAAAACCCCTTGTCAATAAACACACAATTGGTAAATCTCCGCATTAGGAACCTGATAATTTTCATCTTTTAGGAGGACCATAGTGAATACTAATGGATTTTCTACTTTTGTGTCACTCAAGATAGTGGGGTGAGTCTGGTGGGGCAGGCTGCACAGCTGGGGCGATAAATACTCCAGCAAACCTTCTGCTGCAGGAGATTCAAAAGCATAATCCTGAGCTGATGTAAAAGAGATATTTGGAACAGGCTACATGTCTATTCTATCTGTGCTTCAGCATATATCCATGCAAATGTTCTACTGCTGACCCTGCTTTCCCATAAATCACAATCAGTTCAAGATCTAGTTGGCATATTTATGTGTCTAAGGATCTGTATGAAAGAAATCAGCGATGCTGCAGTGATCCACCAGAACTTGCTACAAATGGTTGGTGTTTTCACTCTTGCTATTTTACTCTGTCTGGGAGTTCATGGGATTCCAGGACTGTGATAACAGAATCTCCTACAGAAACAATGTAAGGAACAGAGTAGGAGGTGGATTTAACATAGTTTAAATAGAGGTCAGTACCGTGGCAATAGAACACAAGGTATGCCGAGTGCTAACACAAGGACAGGTCAATACCCTAGAATTTGGTAGGAAATTTGGTGCAAGTACTATCATATAAATTGAGCTAATAAAGACCATATCTAGTTATCAGGATTGTGCTGGATAATCCACGTAGGTGCTGTGGCAGAATCGTGAAACCAAGAGACCTCCACCATGGAGATGGTATCTTGGATCTCAGATGCCAGTGTGGAACTCAGCTGCCATCTTATCACAGGTGTAGACATGATATGTGTTGATTTCCTCTTCACCTTAACTGCCAGCAGCCACTTGCCTGAAGCAGTCATAATCATGAGTAAGCAACTGACTGCACTGGATGAATGAGTTTTGCAAGAGACATTTAACTGGGGAATTGTTTGCTAGGAATGACTCACATTTAGCCATATCTGGGAGGGGGGGTACAAAATGTTTGATATCCATTTCAATTTGAAAGATACAGAATACTGGCAATGTGGTGTAGCCATAGGATCTGATGGCTGGGTAATTGTTTGCTAAGAATGACACACATTTAGCCATATCTGGGTGGGTGGGTAAATGTTTGATATTCATTTCAATTTTAAAGATACAGGGTACTGGCAATGTGGTGTAGCCATAGGATCTGATGTCTTCAGAAAAATTTGCAGGACAGTGGCTCCAACAAATCTGTGATTGGATTTCTAATTTCAAAATCTTAATTGGTCCAACTCTTATTTTGTTAACCCCTTCGCTACTAGGCCTTTTCCCCCCCCTGTGCTAAGCCTTTTTTTGGCTATTTGGGGTAGTTCGCGCTTAGGCCCCTGTAACTTTTTGACCACATAAGGTATCCACACCAAATTTGCGTCCTATTTTTCCAACATCATGGGGATTCTAAAGGTACCCAGGGTTTGTGGATTCCCCTGGAGGGGACCCAGAAATTAGCCAAAATACAGATAATTGTTTTTTTTTGTTGGGAAAAATGTGAAAAAGGGCTACAGATGAAAACGTCTGTTTTTTTCCCTGCAAATGGTATCAAAAAAGGGGTTGTGGTGCTGAAATCACCATCTTCCCAGATTTCAGGGACAAGCAGACTTTTGTCAGAAAACCAAAAATTTGTACACAGTTTTGCCATTTTTCTGGGACATAGCCTATTTTTGCTATTTTTGTGCTTTCAACCTCTTTCCAGTTAATGGTAGAAATGGGCATGAAAGCAATAATGGATCCTGGAAGGCTATACACTTTAGAAAAGTAGACAAAATTCTAAATTCAGCAAGGGGTCATTTGTGTAGATCCTTCAAGGTTTCCTTATAGAAACTAACCGTTAAATATAGAAAAAATTGAAAATTAGTTGAAAAAAACAGCCATTTGTGTCAACGTTTCACCTGTAACTTCTTCGAATTATGACAGATGTTTAAAAGCAATATACCGTTACATTTGCTGGACCTTTCTGGTTGTGGGGATATATAGGACTTGTAGGTTCACCAAGAACCCGACGAACCCAGAGCCAATAACTGAGCAGCGTCTTGCAATGTTTTTTTTATTATGTACCGGGTATATAGCAATTAATTTGGGAAAATATATACATGGAAAAATCAGTATGAAAGACACCTATGTATTTCTGAAATTGGAACAAAATATAGAGTTTAGAAACAGTAGATATTTGCACATTTCCGAAATTGTGAGTACCCATACTAGCATGAGAATTATAGGACATTTTTCAAAATGACTTCTTTCTTACACATTGTCTTTCATTTGGAAGGCAGACATGCATCGAAAGTCAATAGGTAGTAACAGTTGCTCTACAATTCTGTGTTACCCTAAGTCTCCCGATAAAAATGGTACCTCACTTGTGTGGGTAGGCCTAGTGCCCGCGACAGGAAACGGCTCAAAACGCAACGTGGACACACTTTATTTTTACAATGAAAACTGACCCTTTTTTTGTAAAGTGCCTAGCTGTAGATTTTGAACCCTAGCTCTGCCGGCACCTAGGGAAACCTAGAAAACCTATACATTTTTTAAAACTAGACACCCAGGGGAATCCAGGATGGGGTGACTTGACTGGCTCTCACCAGGTTCTATTACCCAGAATCCCTTGCAAACCTAAAAATTTGTAAAAGAAAAAACACATTTTCCTCACATTTCTGTGGTGGAAAGTTCTGGAATCTGCGTGGATCCACAAAATTGCCCCCACCCCGTGTTCCCCAAAGTCTTCCGAGAAACATGGTACCTTACTTGTGTGGGTAGGCCTAGTGCCCGTGACAGGAAACGGCCCAAAACGCAACGTGGACACACCAAATTTTCACAGTGAAAACGGACCCTTTTTTTGCAAAGTGCCTAGCTGTAGATTTTGAACCCTAGCTCTGCCGGCACCTAGGGAAACCTAGCAAACCTATACATTTTTGAAAACTAGACACCCAGGGGAATCCAGGTTGGGGTGACTTGTCTGGCTCTCACTAGGTTCTGTTACCCAGAATCCCTTGCAAACCTCAAACTTTGTAAAAAAAAACCACATTTTCCTCACATTCCTGTGGTGGAAAGTTCTGGAATCTGTGTGTATCCACAAAATTCCACCCACCACGCGTTCCCCAAAGTCTTCCGAGAAATATGGTACCTCACTTGTGTGGGTAGGCCTAGTGCCCGCAACAGGAAACGGCCCAAAACACAACGTGGACACAACACATTTTCATAGTGAAAACAGACCCTTTTTTTGCAAAGTGCCTAGCTGTAGATTTTGAACCCTAACTCTGCCTGCACCTAGGGTAACATAGCAAACCTATATATTTTTAAAAACTAGACACCCAGGGGAATCCAGGATGGGGTGACTTGACAGGCTCTCACCAGGTTCTGTTACCCAGAATCCCTTGCAAACCTAAATATTTGAAAAAAAAACAAATTTTCCTCACATTTCTGTGGTGGAAAGTTCTGGAATCTGTGTGGATCCACAAAATTCCACCCACCCCGCGTTCCCCAAAGTCTTCCGAGGAAATTGGTACATCACTTGTGTGGGTGGGTCAAGTACCCGCGAGAGGCAAGAGCCCAAAACCTATTGAGGCGACTTCAAAATTACCTATCACAAAACAACCTGGTTTTGCAAGGGGGTCCCATGAATTTTTGGCCCCGGGCTCGGCGGCCATCTAGGGAAACCTACCAAACCCACATATTTCTGAAAACTAGACACCCGGGGGAGTTCATCAAGGTATGGCTTGCGTGGGTCCCCCAACATTTCCCTACCCAGAATCACCTGCAAACCTCAAATTTAGCTGAAAAAAGCACTTTTTTCTCAAATTTCTGTGTGGGAAAGTTCTGGAATCTGCGTGGATCCACAAATTTCCTTTTACACAGCATTCCCCCAGGTCTCCCGATAAAAATGGTACCTCACTCTCGTGGGTGGGTCAAGTACCCGCGACAGGCAAGGGCCCAAAACCTATTGAGGCGACATCAAAATTACCTATTACAAACAACCTGTTTTTGCAAGGGGGGTCCCATGAGTTTTTGGCCCCGGGCTCGCGGCCACCTAGGGAAACCTACCAAACCCACACATTTCTGAAAACTAGACACCCGGGTGAGTCCAGCAAGGTATGGATTGCGTGGGTCCCCCAACATTTCCCTATCCAGAATCCCCTGCAAACCTCAAAACGTATTGAGGAGACATCAAAATGAACTATCACAAAACAACCTGGTTTTGCAGGGGATTCTGGGTAGGGAAATGTTGGGGGACCCACGCAAGCCATACCTTGCTGATCTCCCCCGAGTGTCTAGTTTTCAGAAATGTGTGGGTTTGGTGGGTTTCCCTAGGTGGCCGCCAAGCCTGGCGCCAAATACTCATGGGACCCCCCTTGCAAAACCAGGTTGTTTTGTAATAGGTAATTTTGATGTCGCCTCAATAGGTTTTGGGCCCTTGCCTGTCGCGGGTACTTGATCCACCCACACGAGTGAGGTACCATTTTTATTGGGAGACCTGGGGGAATGCTGTGTAGAAGGAAATTTGTGGATCCACGCAGATTCCAGAACTTTCCCACACAGAAATTTGAGAAAAAAATGATTTTTTTTTAGCTAAATTTGAGGTTTGCAGGGGATTCTGGGTAGGGAAATGTTGGGGGACCCATGCAAGCCATACCTTGCTGGAATTCCCCGGGTGTCTAGTTTTCAGAAATGTGTGGGTTTGGTAGGTTTCCCTAGATGGCCGCCGAGCCCGGGGCCAAAGACTCATGGGACCCATCTTGCAAAACCAGGTTGTTTTGTGATAGGTAATTTTGAAGTCGCCTCAATAGGTTTTGGGCCCTTGCCTGTCGCGGGTACTTGATCCACCCACACAAGTGAGGTACCATTTTTCTCGGAAGACTTTGGGGAATGCGGGCTGTGTGGAATTTTGTGGATCCACACAGATTCCAGAACTTTCCACCACAGAAATGTGAGGAAAATGTGTTTTGTTGGACAAATTTTGAGGTTTGAAAGGGATTCTGGGTAACAGAACCTGGTGAGAGCCAGACAGGTCACTCCATCCTGGATTCCCCTGGGTGTCTAGTTTTCAAAAATGTATAGGTTTGCTAGGTTTCCCTAGGTGCCGGCAGAGCTAAGGTTCAAAATCTACAGCTAGGCACTTTGCAAAAAAGGTCAGTTTTCACTGTGAAAATGTGTTGTGTCCACGTTGTGTTTTAGGCCGTTTCCTGTCGCAGGCACTAGGCGTACCCACACAAGTGAGGTACCATTTTTCTCGGAAGACTTTGGGGAATGCGGGGTGGGTGGAATTTTGTGGATCCACGCAGATTCCAGAACTTTCCACCACAGAAATGTGAGGAAAATGTGTTTTTTTTTACAAAGTTTGAGGTTTGCAAGGGATTCTGGGTAACAGAACCTAGTGAGAGCCAGACAAGTCACCCCATCCTGGATTCCCCTAGGTGTCTAGTTTTCAAAAATGTGTAGGTTTGCTAGGTTTCCCTAGGTGCCGGCAGAGCTAGGGTTCAAAATCTACAGCTAGGCACTTTGCAAAATAGTGTCAGTTTTCACTGTAAAATGTGGTGTCTCCACGTTGCGTTTTGGGCCGTTTCCTGTCACGGGCACTAGGCCTACCCACACATGTGAGGTACCATTTTTCTCTGAAGACTTTGGGGAAAGCGTTTTAGGTGGAAATATGTGGATCCAAGCAGATTCTAGCACTTTCCACCACAGAAATGTGAGGAAAATGTGGTTTTTTGGACAAATTTTGAGGTTTGCAAGGGATTCTGGGTAACAGAACGTGGTGAGAGGCACACAAGTCACCCCATCCTGGATTCCCCTTGGTGTCTAGTTTTTAAAAATGTACAGGTTTGCTAGGTTTCCCTATGTGCCGGCTGCGCTAGGTCCCAAAATCCACAGGTAGGCACATTGCTAAAAACAAGTCTGTGCCTAGTGGGCTTTCTGCCGCCCTGGGGGGAAATCGGGGGGGGGAGGGTTGCCCTGATATGCCCCCAAGGGGGGCATAAAGACTGTGGCTATTTTTTTGGTGGTGGGGGCATTGGTATGCCCATTATGGGCAGCCCCCACCCCCACGCATAAAAAAAGCCAGCCTAGTGGGCTTTCTGCCCCCCCCTGGGTCAGATCAGGGGCCACTGCCCCCATACGCCCCCCAGGGGGGGCAGAAAGACTGTGGCATTTTTGGGGGGAGATGTGGGCATTGGCATGCCCATTCTGGGCTGACCTCACCTCTGAATTTAAAAAAAAATAATTCCAGAGGCCTAGTGGGCTTTCTGCCCCCCTGGGGAGGGCAGATAAGGGACTATTGCCCCAATATGCCTCCGAAGAGGGGCAGAAAGACTGTGGTACTTGTTTTTGGGGTGGGGGCATTATCATGCCCATTTTGGGCAGCCCCCACCCCTACATTACTAAAAAAAAAATCCCTGGTGCCTAGTGGGCTTTCTGCCCCGCCCCCGGGGGCAGATCAGGGGCTATTGCCCCCATCTGCCCCTGGGGAGAGCAGAAAGACTGTTGCATTTTTTTAGTGGGGGGGTGGGGGCATTGGCCTGCCCATCTTGGGCAGCCCCCACCCCTACATCAATACAAAAAATCCCTGGTTTCTAATGGGCTTTCTGCCCCCCCCGGGTGCAGACTGGGGGCTACTGCCCCCATCTGCCCCATGGGGGACAGAAAGACTGGAATTTCACTGGGGGTTTGGGCATTGTCATGCCCTTTTTGGGTAGCCCCCACCCCAACGTCAATAAAAAAAAAAACCTGGTTTCTAGTGGGCTTTCTGCCCCCCCAGGGGGCAGATTGGGGGCTACTGCCCCAGTCTTCCCCCGGGGGGGGCAGAAAGACGGACACTTCTCTGGGGGGGGGTGGGGGCATTGGCATGCCCTTTTTGGGCAGCCCCCACCCCAACGTCAATAAAAAAAAATCCCTGGTGTCTAGTGGGCTTTCTGCCCGCCCAGGGTGCAGAAAGACTGTTGTGCCCAAAACACAATGGGGGGAGCAAAGGCCCTTGCCCAAGGGGCCGCTCCCCCCTCCCTGGTGCTAGTGGGTGGATCCCTGCTTGGGGATCGCCCTCCCGGGGTGATCCCCAAGCAGGGATCCACTAGGGAAGGATACCATTGGAAAGAGGAGATTCTCCCCTTTCTAACGATACCTTTCCCAAGTGTTTTGGTGCTCGGGGGCTGAGATAGCCCCACGAGCACTGAAACACTGAAACTGAAACTAAGTTTCAGTTTCGTTTTCAATGTAATGACGACAGCGCGCCATGCGCGCGATCGTCATTACAATGAAAACCAGGGAAGGGCCTCGGAAGGTTGGGGAAGCTCTTCCCCACCTCCCGAGGCCCCAAAAAAAAAATGGAAATCCCTCTGCTGTTTACAGCAGAGGGATTTCGTGCTCCTGTCCTCATGACGGAATGGTTCCGTCATGAGCACATGAGCACCGGTGCTCATGACGGAACCATTCCGTCATGAGCACCGAAGGGGTTAAGGACGTGCCAAGGGCTCATCAATTACCATTCAAGCCTCCTTAGGATAAGGCACAACTCTGTAGAACTTGGGTAAAATCCTTTAGCATCACACTTCTGGACTGATTGTACTCGTCTGCCTAGTTTGACAAGCTGAACATAGTGAAAGTTCACTCTTTGATTGCTTAAGCGGACTTTACAAAAATCACAGTAGGAAGCAAAGACCACTGTGCTGTCGAATTATGCCATTCAATGGTTGTTAGGCCTGTGTCTTCATTCAGGATTAGGCTGATCTAATGCTCATTCACCGTGGTCTGTCATGGTTTTGTTGACTTGCTAATATTTAGAGTTGGGACCAATACAGCTACCTAGCACAGACTGAAATCTACTTCCCCTAACTTTGTCGCCACAACAGGTTTGACCTGAGGCACTACCATCTCTCTTTGGCTGTGCACACTGCCTCTTTTTTATGAAAATATCTTTCTATGCACTATTATGTGCCAGAACTATGCGGAAAGCATTTCACCATTTTGACGGCTTACTTTACGATATAGCCGCCACTCTCCTACTGATTTTCTCATTAAGATATGCGATACGTCTGCCACTACCGTTGTGTCTTTATTTCTCTCTACTGTCCATGCCGGTACGCCATGGACACAGCTTTCTTATATCATTCGTTGCTTCCCTATGTCTCTTTACTGTCCATGCTTTTTTACCATGGACACAGTATTCTTATATCATCCCACTGACCGAGTTCATATACCCATCAGACATATCTCCCCCCTTTGTCTTCTTTTATATACTTGCCTCCTACCAGGTCCTTTCATAATAGGCTCCTGTTTTTAACCTCTTAACCTTGACATTTGTTTCCTCCCCCGCTCATGGGATGGACACATCGTTTTTGTGTTCATCTCATGTGCCAATTTACTAATTTTACTCATTCTACATACCTTTTCACTTTCCCGATGCGATCGGTTGGTCCTTTCTTCTGTGTTCTTCTTGATACTTCACTTTTTCTTTCCCGTATTGGCTACTTATCATATTATTCCAACCGCGACTTGTGCTGACTCTTTTTTTTTTTTCTTCTGATTATCGAGGTTTGAGCAACCCTCTTGCCATTTACTTCTTGTGCTGACACTACCTTTTTCCTCCGTTTACATGTCACACACTTGTGCTGACACTTCCCCCAGCCTTATCACCTAGTGGAAGGGCGGATTCATCCTCTTTTCTGCTGGCCACCACTCTTCCCTTATAGTCTCTCTTCAGTGTCCTTTCACCGATTATTTTCCCGCCCATTCTTACGGTGCTCTTATAAACCAAGAAGTGGGACCGGCCAGTTCAACATTGACTGCCGACCAGACGAGACTAATAGGACTGTGTCCCCAGGTATGTAGATCTCCACCTGTTCTTGTAATAACTTCTTGGCTACTATCACTATTTTTTGGCTATGGTGCTTGTACCTTAACTTTACTATTTATGACTATTTCATTTTCAGTTTATTAACTCTGGTACCCTATTTCTTCAACTTATGTCTGAGATTTAATTACAGCGCACTCACTGCAATGTGATTTTCATACTATTTAATTTGTTACTCAGCTCTCTTCTTAGCAGCTTGTTTATACTTAAGGAACCTTTTTACTTTACTTATCCACTGCCCCTTGAATCTTGTCCTTTGGGTTGTCAACAACGCGACTACAGGGATGCGTTTTGTACATCACTACAAGCCTAACCCTTTAGTTTCTTCTAGATTGTATTACCTTCATATAGGTGATTTCAGCGCGTCACTGCTTTATTTATATTTTTGGTATAGTTGGCGCTTCTACGCATACATTTAGGAGACCGCTTTGTAAAGTTTTAATTTTGCTACTGTACCATCTTTCCATGTTTTTGATCATGAAGCCTGTAAAGTGCGTCTGCTCTCCTTACATAGGCTTATTGTTACATGCCTTTCTCTGCTACCCTCTTCTATCGCCAAGTCAGCAAACCGTCCTTTATTCGGACGCAGTTTTTCTTTTTCTTTAGCTATTATGACCTTTATGTCATGCCACTTTTCAGGTACCTGTACACTTTCATGCCATTTTTCTGGTACCGGTGCTCATTCCCTATAAATCTCTTGTGTCTGCACACTATGTCGCTTCTTGGTTTTTAATATACCTTCTTTTACTCTCTTAGAGACACAACCATCAGGTACTTATCATGGTAGCCTTAAAAGCATAACACTTGTGCGTCGACAGCAGGAACTTGGAACATAGATGTACGTAATTGGGCCAAATGCATGCCCTCAAGTCCGAACGCCTTTTCCAATGATCCCAGACCAAAGGCTCTTCATTGCCTCTGTGTTCCTGCGTCTCCTTCACATCACCATTTGGTAGGTACATTTAGCGCTTTTTCTCTGTTTTACTTTGGTCTCCTTTTCCGTATTTGTATCGCTTAATGGTTTCTCTGATCATGCGCTGTCATTTAGGCCCTGGACCAACTGCTACTTTCTTACTTTGACACTATGAGCTATGCTTAGGGTGAACCGTATAGACTCACTAGTGAAAATAGCCCCTGACCCAGTTGTTCCCATTAACTACAAAGGTACTGACTTATAACTTTTTTTTTTTTTTTTTCTTTTTCCTGACATAAGCTCGAATAAGTACATCTCTCAGATATTGGTCCATTTTGATTTATATACCTATTTACAGATCAAACGCTCATTGGTCATTACACTACAAAACGTTTATAAGATTGTCAATGTCTGCCATTTTTATATATTTATATATATATTTTTTTTTTTATATTTCCATGTTTTTCCCCCTTCTATTCTTGTCTTCATCCTTACTCCCTCGCCTCTCTATTTTTTTCTCCCCCTTCACTCTATTTTGTCTTTCTATATTTTTCCCACTTGAGGCCACATACTGTCGACCATGAATTCCCATTTTTGTTTTGTAGTTTTCCCACCTCCCATTACGTTTCCTTTTTGTGTTTAGAGTCTTCTTCTATTGAAATAACCTTTGCCTTTGTATATAGTTCCTCTCTTGTTTTTAAAGTAAAGTATATTGTGTGAATACATTATATGTATATATTTTTATACTTATGTTTTCTTTTATGTATTATAACTTTCAGCCCTGAAGAAGTTCATTTTATGTATGAACGAAACGCGTTGGCTGGAATCTGTATATTTTGATATTGAAAATAAAGGATTGATTACCACTTAACAAATTGAACATTTGGATTTATTGAAAAAAACTCTTTGGTAGTGCACCGCTCCACCACTTTCACACTAAGATTTAGAGTTCTACACTACTGGATTGTTACTTTTTCTGAAAAAGAGTGACATTTATCACCAATTTTATTGTCTCTGTGTGAGAAACTGTATTATAAGCTGGGGTGGATGGTAGTCCACTACCAGTAATAATCTCACTTCTCTTTTTATATCCAGTGAAAGTTTCAGTAATTTGAATCTCAGCTCGACTCCTGGTAGCTACGGCACAGAGCAGACAGGCTTAAGTTAAGAAAATGCGTAAAGCATTTAGAAGTGCCAAAACAGTTAAATAGTCAAAAATACAACACAATAAGAAAACCACTCTAATTTATTAAAATAGAGTATATTTTAATGAACAAAATGACATTCAAACAACAAAAATCCAATTTATGAATTTTTCAAGTTTTAAATAAAAATAGCACCAAAATTTTGGATGCACTTGACCAGTATCTAGACGCACGTTAAGGTCGACTGCGATGAAGCACAGTTCCAGGTGGACCATGTTCATCCCAGTCGGATGTTTTACCCTCTGACTTTGGGCCTGATTACAATCTTGGCAGATGGATTACTCTATTACAATGGTGACGGATATCCCGTCCACCGAAATATAAATCCCATAGGATATAATGCTATTTATACTTCAGCAGACGGGCTATCTGTCACTGTTGTGACAGAGTAACTCATCCATCAAGATTGTATCCAGGCCTTTGGTCCCTGAAATGGAAGTCAGAAATCCTCAGTGAGGTAAAGCAGCAGGTTGGAGCCACGATGGGGTCAAGGAGACCAAATAGCCATCAGACTAAGTCTCAGTGAAGCTGTTGGCTTTTTATGGGAAAGCTCCAAGTGGGAGAAATTCAAGATTCATGCTCAGTGATGGTCGCTCACCGTCCGGATACTTTTGGCAACTTTGCCCGGTGAAGATTTCTATCTTCGGACTCTTGGAGCTTGGATTTCTCCATTGGGGCAAGGTTAAAAGCTGTACCAAATAGGGCTGCACAAGACTGGATACTTTCTTTGCAGTGTTCTGCTGAACCATATATGCTGCGGCGGAAAAGCTCAGAATGTAAGCAACCAAAATATTTGGCTTAGCGGCAACCACCTTCATCAGATTGACTTGGCTGTTTTTTTCCAAGTTTCTGTTGGTTTAGCAGGCAAAAAGTCTTGAACAAGTTTCTAAGTCCCAGGATTTAGTGTAATTTAGTGTAGTGCAAGAGGAATAGTCCAGCCATAAATTCCAAGACAACATGAAAAGCGCCAGGGGGTCAGGTCACATTCCAACAGAAGCCACCAGCAGGGTCCAGGGCAGGTCCAGTTGAAACTGCATACCTGGGCTGCACCACAAAAGTGGGCCTCTTCCAGCTTTTTTGTCCCCGTAGCTTAACAAGAGGTCAGTCAATGACAGTTGGAGTCCACTTTTCGGTCCTGGGTACCAATGGGAGCAGGTCCTGCCCATAGGGTTCTCGTCACACAGCTCAACAGCAGGTGCAGCTCTTCGTCTGTCTTTCACAGGTCCAGCAGTGTTCTGAAGAAGGTTGCCAGCATGCCAGATCTATGCCTGGCACTAGCCTGTGGGTGGGGGTGTCTCCTGGCCCCTCCCTAGCTGATAGAGAAACAGTTCCCAGTAGTACCCCTAACCACTTTTGCAGCAGTTCCTGTGTTACCTACTGAAACAAATCTGACAATGCCTCTCCCTTCCTGAATCCAACATAACCTTTCATCTCTTGTGCAGAGCTCCTGTGTGAACCCTTCCATGTGGTCACTCGAAACAAACCTATTCTGAGAGCAGCTCCTCTCCCACTGAGATTTGTGCCTGGCCGGCTATGAGGACAATAGAGGGGACAGACCTAGATGTGAGCTACATCTTCCATCTACAGGGTAGGCATCCTTTAAAGATATGTTAGGGGCTGGGCACAGGCACCAGGCCATCCTGTCAGGGTAAGGTCAACCTTTCCCTGTAGGAAACTGGCTCTATATATACTACACCAAAATGAGGTATAGTGTGTATAGAGTCCAGGTGACCCCAGAGGTAGGCAGAGGTTAAGGTTAGATAGAACCTTACACTCTATTTGTGGTAGAGTGGTCGAGCAGTAAGGCAGTATCAGAGGACAGTGTTAAGCATTTGATGTACACCCTCAGTCAGCAAATGAATTCACACACTCAAAGACTGAACTCTAGACCAATTGTTTTTGTATAAAAAATATACTGTTATTTTATTTTAGAACCAAGCAAGCCTGGCACAGGTAAGCATTAAATACTTTACAGTAATAAGTTGCTGAATGTCGAACAGTTTGAAAATGCAAAAGGAATTGTACTTTGTTTGATTTACAGGGGGTGCAGTAGATTGCAATACTTAGCAAATACAGTACATTGGAATGAATAGGCTTTTTCAGTAAATTACAGGTAAGTTACTTTTTACGTTACTTTTCTTACTCAGTGCTGGATACCTGGATTCAGCACTGGGACATTTCCTGCAAACAGCTAAGTAAATACGTTTTGGTTATTCGTGCGATTTTTAAAAAATATTTTTAGATTTAAAAACTCCACACTTGGAAACTTTTTGGAAGAAAAATTGTCAATGTTTTCCTATGGAGGAAAAGTAGGTTATCGGTTCAAAGGTAAGTTAACGACTGTGGGAGTTAAGGTTCTGGGGTTAGACTCAGGGGTCCCCCAGGGTCAGTGATGCACTCTTGTTACACCCTCAGCGGCACTAGGGCGGCCGGGTGCAGAGTGTTGAGGCCCAATGTTATCCTATGGAGGATCGGGGGTCTGGGGTTGGTGGCTGCTGGCAAGAAACCCACTTTCCTACACAAGCCCCCCCCAGCCCAAAAGCCAGGAGACTCAGCCAAAGCTGGGAGAGTCTTCCTAGTCTTTCAGGCGAGGAAGAGTAGAGGAAGTGGTTTGAAAGTTGCAGGGCCTACTCTGCCTTACATCCTTCTGCCCAGGTCAGTCCCTTTGGGGAGCTGGCCTACCTCAACAGTTGCAGGACCTAATTCCCAATGCTCTTTTCCTAGCTCTTTACCCCATCTTTTTAGTTTGAGTTCAGAGGTGTCTACCTCTGCAAATTCTAACTTAGCCAGGTCAAAGCCCAGCTTACCCACAGAGGTTACCCACAGCTTGAGCAACCCCACAATGACCAATAAGGTCAGGGGGCCTAACTTGCTATTTGGCTATGAGGGCTTCCTCATCTGAAGAATCACCCTCTAAAGCTACACTGGCAACCCCTGGAGCTACACTAGGGGCTGTAATTGTTTTAGGACAGCTAGGGTGTTCCTTCATAAACAAATTATACAGACCATCATAATCTTGCACTTTGCTTCCAGTTAACCAGCCACCTAGTGTTTTTACTGAGTAGTCTACAAAATCAATCCAGGACTGGTTTTGGGTTTTGTGAGCCCCCCTGAATCTAATTCTGTACTCCTCAGTTGTGCGTACAAATCCCTCAATCAGAGTTCTATTCATGAGGTCATAAGACCCAGCATCTGCCCCAGAAAGGGTCAGGAGTCTGTCTCTGCACTTACCAGAGAACAGTTCCCAAAGGAGTGCCCCTCAGTGAGTTTTCTTCACTCTTCTGGCTTCACACACCCTCTCAAAGGTGGTGAACCATTTTGTGATATCATCACTCTCTTCATATTTAGGGACAATCCCTTTGGGGATTTTGGGATCATAGGATCCTTCCTTTTCTATATTGTTTAGATTGCTGCCACCATTGATGGGTCCTAGGCCCATCTCTGCTCTTTCTTTTTCTAGAGCCAGGAGTCTGGTCTCTAGGTCTAATCTTTTGGTCAACCTGGCTAGCAGGATGTCCTCCTCATTGAGGCTGTCCTCAATGTCCTCACTGATACCTGATCCACCTGTGTGAGATCTAGGCACTGAGAGGTTGATTCTTGGAGTCAGTGCTATTGGAGCCCTTTTCTCCCTAAGCAGTGGGCGAGGTAGATCTACCTGGTCATCCTCTTCCACTCCTTCCCCATCTGACTGGTCATCACCTTGTTCAGAGGGGTGGTCCTTTGCATACTCAGCCAACAGCTCCTGGAGCTTTTGTTTGGTTGGATGGGGACCCTTGGTATGTTTTTAATTTTACATAAGGACCTTACTTTCTTGAAAGACAAGTGAAGGTAAGGGGTGAGGTCAAGCTCCTCAACCATGTTCTGTATGTCATTATGGTTATCTTCACTAGTAGCTGGGGTTTTATTTTGAGACATTCTAACAAAAAGTTCTAACCCCTCTACCCTTGACTACAGTGACTTTTTATTTTCTAAAATTCTAAAGGGACTTGAGCAAGGCCCTAACAAGACTTTTAGTAGTTTTTGCAATAATGCCAATTTGAAAAAAAAATCTGAATTCTAAAGGCAATTTAAGAGTTCTGTTGTGTGATCAGGTGGTAACCAAGTAGTACAACAAATGCAAAGTTGTGTATCCACCGCTGATCCACCAATGTAGGAAACTGGCTCTATATATACTACACCAAAATGAGGTATAGTGTGTATAGAGTTCAGGTGACCCCAGAGGTAGGCAGAGGTTAAGGTTAGATAGAACCTTACTCTCTATTTGTGGTAGAGTGGTCGAGCAGTAAGGCAGTATCAGAGGACAGTATTAAGCATTTGATGTACACCCTCAGTCAGCATATGAATTCACACACTCAAAGACTGAACTCTAGACCAATTGTTTTTGTATAAAAAATATACTATTATTTTATTTTAGAACCAAGCAAGCCTGGCACAGGTAAGCATTAAATACTTTACAGTAATAAGTTGCTGAATGTCGAACAGTTTGAAAATGCAATAGGAATTGTACTTTGTTTGATTTACAGGGGATACAGTAGATTGCAATACTTAGCAAATACAGTACATTGGAATGAATAGGATTTTTCAGTAAATTACAGGTAAGTTACTTTTTACGTTACTTTTCTTACTCAGTGCTGGATACCTGGATTCAGCACTGGGACATTTCCTGCAAACAGCTAAGTAAATACGTTTTGGTTATTCGTGCGATTTTTAAAGAATATTTTTAGATTTCAAAACTCCACACTTAGAAACTTTTTGGAAGAAAAATTGTCAATGTTATCCTATGGAGGAAAAGTAGGTTATCGGTTCCAAGGTAAGTTATCGACTGTGGGAGTTAAGGTTCTGGGGTTAGACTCAGGGGTCTCCCAGGGTCAGTGATGCACTCTTGCTACGCCCTCAGCGGCACTAGTGCGGTCTGGTGTAGAGTGTTGAGGCCCAATGTTATTCTATGGAGGATAGGGGGCCTCCGGTTGGTGGCTGCTGGCAAGCAGGCCACTGGGTTGTGGGAGCAAAGCTCCTGGACTTTAGCTCAGGGCAAATGGGAAAACAGATTAGCACCAAAGGTGCACCCTCAGCGGCACTAGGGCGGCTGGGTGCAGGGTGCTGTTTCAACATCGGAAGCCCTGTTGTTTCCAATGGAGAACCTCCGGTTAGCAAAAGCACTGCAGGCAGGGAGACGAAGGACATCTGGGTGCAATCACCACTTTGAGAGTTAAGTTGGGAAGTTAGGGGTTGGTTAGGCACCGTCGGTGTGGGCACACAAGGCCGTGTGGCGTCGGGTGCAGGGGTGCCTTTTGGGGTCGGATCTTCTTACCAGCTCCGGGTCGCGGTTAGGGCGGCCTTCTGGATTTCGACTGCAGGCGTCGGCTGGAGGCTTGAGGCAGGTTAGGGGTCGCCGGATTTCGGGTCAGGATCGCAGGGGTGACCTCCTCGTGGTGTTTGCCCACTCAAGCTCGCACCGTGGACGGCTGGTGCAGAGTGGGGTGGATTAGCGGTCTCCCGCTGCTGCCAGAGGTTGCAGTTAGACAAATCCGGTGTTCACGGGAGAAGCAGTCTTTGGAAGTGAAGGCAGGCAGGTCCTCCGGGGTTTTTGAGGTTGCTGGCTGCAGGACACACAGGGATTTCGCAGGAGCAGGCTCGAGGGGGAGCCAGGCCGGTAGGGCTGGGGCCAAGTCAGTGGGCGTCTTCCTCTTGTTAGCTGCTGCATGGCTGTTCGGTCCTACTTCTTCTTTTCTTCTTGTTTCTTGGCTGGATCTGAGGAAGCAAGGTTCAGGGTGCCCCCTAAATCTAGTTACAGGTAGGTAGAGGGCAGGGACCAATGGGTCCCTTCCCTGGGGTGGGTACACCCCCTATGGTGCCACCCTCCAGTGGGAGGGGGGCAGGAGCCTGTCCCTAGTTGGTTGGGTCCCCCCATCCTCAAAATGGCGGGGACTCTGAGTTGTGCTTCACCTCGCCTCTCCCACCTGAGGGGTGGAGTTGGCAGAGGTGGGCACACCTCTCTCCCTCACTTGTTTTTCCCACCGGTTCTCCCGCCCAGAGTGGGGGGCAGAACCAGTGGGGACCGGTTGCTGAAAGCAGCAAGTGGTCTGGGGAGGCTCAGAAAGGCGGCATGCCTTTGAAGCCTCCCCTTCGTGAACCCTGCCCATCCTGGGGGAGGAGGCTTGGCACCTCGTCCCAGGATGTGCATTGTTTCAGGCCCCAGAGAGCAGCAGGCTCTCGACCCAGGGGTCCAGAAACATGTCTGTTGATGGCAGCCTAAGCAGCCACTCAGTTGGGACACTAGATGTTGGTCGAGTTTCAGGGGGCATCTCTAAGATGCCCTCTGTCTGGCATTTTACATTAAATCCCACACTGGCATCAGTGTGGGTTTAATGTGCTGAGAAGTTTGATACCAAACATCTCAGTTTTCAGTGTAGCCATTATGGTGCTGTGGAGCTCGTAATAACAAATTCCCAGCACAATATACTCTTAATGGCAGCACTGCACTTACAATGTCTAAGAATGGACTTAGACACTATAGGGGTACAGGGCTCATGCACCTGTACCCTCACCACTGGTATAGTGCAGCCAGCTAGAGGGGTGGCTGATCTATGCCAAGGCAGTGGGTTGTAGGCATTGCACACAGGGATGTGTGCCATGTCGACTCTTCACTTTGTTCTGCACCAAAACACACAGCCTGCAAAGGCAGTGTGTGAGTGTAGTGGTACAGGGCCTCTAAGGGTGGCACAATAAGTGCTGCAGCCCTTAGAGGCCTTCTCTGGTCACAGTGCCCTGGGTACCTGTGGTACCACTTACCAGGGGCTGACCTGTGCCAGAGATGCCAATTGGGTTAGTTTTGGGGAAAGAACACAGGCCCTGGGAACCTGATTAGCAGGGACCCAGGGCACATCAAGTCAAAATGCATCAGTAGTCTGGCAAAAAGTGGGGGGGTTACTGCAACAGAAACCCACTTTCCTACATTCCCTAAACCCAAGGCCTTTGTCTCAGCTCTGTGAGCCAATTAACACCTCATCAATGATCTATTTACCTCCTATGTGACAGTTGGAATCTCAGGCAAATGGACTTCTGGAGGCTTTATGCAGGTTAAAGGTGATATTTTTTAACTACTTTTTATAAATATTTAGTACAAATCCAACTTTACCAATGAATTGCACTTGTAATAAATATTTTAAGAAATTGAAGAATGAAAATGTTATCTGTTTCCTAGGAGGCGATAACATTATTTACTTTAATAATGTATGTTAATGCTTTGCTGTGGATCAGCTAACCCTCCTGCAGTGAAATTAGCTATAAGGGCATTGTCAATGTAAAGACATGTTTAATATTAACTTAAAAATCATGCACACTGCCTTATAGGCATTTAAGGCCTACTTAGGGGTAAATTAACATTTAAAAAGAGGGTGCAGCCCTGTCTAAAGAGGTTATTTAGACTGGTCAGATTTGCGGTTTAAATCTGGGCAGTTGGGGGGGCGTGGCTTGGCACCAGCCAAGATGGCTGTGTAGAGAAAGAGCTCCGCCGGTGCTGATTCAAAAGCCTGCAAAATCCGCATATTATCTTGCAGCTATAGAACCAAAAGCGCACTGAGGGTGTCGGATAGCCGCCCGGTCGCGCTGAAGCGAAAATAAGGCTCGGAGAAGTGCATCCTGATGCGGTATGGAGCAGGGCCTACACGACTAGCAGGCCGAAGACAGTAACGGTGACGTGGGGCGGAGTCCCGTTGTTGGGGCGCCCGAAGTCGGAGCGTGCAGCCCGGCCTACGGCTCGGAAGAGAGCGCGGTGCGGGACTCGCTGTCGGAGCCCGACCGCAAGAAATTAACCCAGCTTAGGAGGCCGCGTACGGAGGATCGAGACAACCCTGCACACACCCGCAACAGTGACTGGCCCGAAGTGAGACTCCCGAAACGACGGCCGGTGTCGCAGTGGAGGAGCCAGTGCCGGCAGTAAGCAGACGAGCGGTAAGACGCTGCTTTGACCCACCGGGAGCGACTGGGAGCCAGAATATATCCGGCTGAGGACCCACAGCACCAAGTAGGTGCTGACCCAGGGAACAAGTGTGCCGAGCTGACCAACGAGGGAGGTGTGTCCCCGATGTGCTAAGCCGGGGGGAAGATACAGTTTGCTGTAGCGGGGCATCTTGGGCTCTGCCTTCAGACAGAATTCCTAGCCCTGGCCAGAAGGAAAGCTAGAGCGAGCTGCGGGCCGCACGGTTGAGCCGGTGACAAAGACTCAGTAGTGATCCGGGGTAGACCCCTGAAGTGCGGACCCGGCTGGGCGGAGGTACATACACCCCTGGAAGGGAGCCAAACACTCGATCAGTGTCTGGGGGAGGGACAGAGTATTATTTGCAGTGGTATAGGCCCATGGACCCACTGCACAATCAGAGCAGGAGCCCAGAAAAAGTATTGCCCCTGGTACACTAACTCCCACTGAAGAGGGAAATAGAAGGGGTCACGCAGCCAGACCATAACACGAGAGACCACACATCACGATCAGGAGGATTGCTCATTTCAGCTTCCACCATGATGAAGCCAAAGGATAACCCACCCTCAGTACAATCCAATAAATTAGACAAGTACGCGGTCCTGCGACAGGTGGCACCTGAAGACGACGCCGCTGGCGACAAGGGGGCAGCGGAAGAGCCTTCCCTAGGATCTATCATGGCGGCCATCCAGGCTCTAGGCACGACCCTGGAAACACAAATAGACAAAGCCACGATTGAACTGAACTTGATGCGAGCGGACATGCACAAGACCACGGCACGGGTCACTACGGCCGAAACAAACATCATTGAGCTCCAAACCAAAACACGCAAACTGGAAGAACGTGTACAACAACTGTTGAACCAGCACAAGCATATGGCACTGAAGCTGGAGGATCAGGAAGGGAGAGCCCGCCGCAACAACATTAGAGTGGTGGTTGTCCCGGAGGGGGCAGAAGGCCCGAGTGTGGATCTCTTTCTTGAGGACATTATACTTAACCATCTCAATCCGAAAAGACTCTCGACCTAATTTACAGTGGAGAGGGCACATAGAGCACCGGTACCTCCGCCACGGCCGGGGGCCCCCTCTCGAACTATCATAGCAAGGATCCTTAATTATAGGGACCGGGATGCCATACTGCAGGCGGCCAGGATGCTGGGCGACCTTCCATATGAGAACTCGGTCATAAGATGTTTCCCAGACTTTACCCTGCAGGTGCAACAGGAACGACATACATTCGACGGGGTGAAGCGTGCCCTGAGAGAGAGAGGAATAAAGTATATGATGCTCTTCCCAGCCAAACTCAGGGTAATAATGCACGACAAATCCTGGTACTTCGCCGCGCCTGCGGAGGTCCAACAATGGCTGGAGGAGGGATGCCCGCAGAAATGTGGTCGCCGCGGGGAGGAGAGTGGGAAGGGAACTCGAAATCACAGCCAGGTCTCCCTGTCCAGAAGCACGGAGGACTCGAGCCACGTTCAAACAGCCCAACCACCGGAGCGACATAACATGGGCAGAAGCGGACACTGGCAGACTTCTAGAGACTGGACATGATATCGATGTGAGACTGAAGGTACAGTCATGCCTATTTGGGGGCGGGAAGAAGCAGGCCAACTTAGACTGGCCAACATGACACACTCTCACGCAGAAAGATCGACTCGAACACTACAGCAATGCTGAATGCTGAGGGGCTGGATCAGGGCTCTGGGTGGGGAGTATTAAGTGGTGGTGTCAGCCAGCCCTACGCCGTTAGATTGTTAAGTGGGCGACAGGCGCTCTGCTAGTTGGGATGTGGGTAGTTGTAGACCTATAAGGCAGGGTGCAGGGAGTTCTTACTAGGGGGGGACTTACTATTTTCGTGTTGAGATGGGTTGTTTATGCTTCAGATATACCTTACCGACAACGGTGGACTGCGACCAGAAATCCCATGCTGCATATTGCTGCTAAGGGGTGGGAGGGCCTGGTGGGTGGGGAGGGTGGAAGTGGGAAGAAGGGCCACAGAGAATTTTCAGATGGCTGTGCGACAAGGTAAAAATTTAAAGATCCTCTCCTGGAACGTAAACGGGCTAGGAGATAAAATAAAATGCACCATGGTGCTACAATACCTACGCAGACACTCCCCAGACATAGTGCTCCTGCAGGAGACACACCTTCAAGGCAATAACTACTTAGCACTGAACCGCTATGGTTACACACTCCGGGTGCATGCTGGATTTACCATGGGTTCCAGAGGTGCTGCTATACTAAGTAAGAACTCGGTTCTGCTTGTGGTGAAACAAACATGGTACGATCCGATGGGGCGCTATGCTGCTCTGTACGGGATATGGGAGGGGCGAGTTATAAAGATATGCTCAGTGTACGTGCCCCCTCGGTTACACAGTCTTACGCTACCCGATCTGAGTAAGTTAATACTTGACATGCCACAGGGCACATTCATTCTGGGGGGGACATGAATGACACGATGGCCCCAGAGCTGGACAGGGAAGTACCACCTCTGGACACCCATGGTCCCCAACCATTGAACACATTTGCGAGTGCAATGGGACTGACAGATCTTTGGAGATGCCACAACCCCAGATCGAAACAATACACACACATCTCGGCTGCCCACGGTAGTGGTTCTCGACTAGACTATGGGCCCGATTCTGATGCGAGTTGGAAAAGCTTCCCGACCGAATCGGTTGGGAAATGGTGTCCGACCCACTCAAATCGGGAAAGTCCGACCGGCGGAGTAGGATGCATCCGGATGCTTCCAGATACGATTTGGTTGAACTCCCATTGACTTCAATGGGAACATTTGTTCCTAACCGCATCAGAATTGGGCCCTCGGTCGGGAAGACACGTTCCCGATCCGATTTGGAAGGAGCAAATGCCGTTAGGAGGCCTTCCTAACCGCATCAGAATCAGGCCCTCGGTCGGGAAGCTTTTCCAACCCGCATCAGAATCGGGCCCTAAGTCTATAGGATACTTCCACGGGGGTGCCATAAGGCACAAGGGATCTCGGACCACTCGCCAGTGGAGATACAGATGCATGGGCCAGTGAAGGACTGGTCTCACCTGCCGAGACTGGACCCCTTCATGTTCAGGGATCAGGAGTTTCAGGAGCGTTTTGAGGAACGCACGGAGCAGTATTTCACTGAGAATGCGGGCTCTGTGCGATCAGACTGTCTACTCTGGGAGGCATACAAGACGGTGGCCAGGGAATTTGTACAGGCAATCAGTGGGATTAAGCGCAAAGAAAAACACGCACAATGTGACAGTTTAGAGCAAGAGATACGAACTCTCGAGATGACACAGAGCACCGACCAAGAGGACGATTACCGACACAAACATAGACTTAGACTTAAGCAAAAGGAACTCAGAGACTTAGAAGAAAACACTGCTCGCGCCCATGCAATTGCCACGCAACGGAAAATATATGATGTGGGCGACAAGGCCAACAAACTGATTGCATGGCTGGAAAGGAGGGATGGAACCAGAAATTGGGTTTCTGAAATTAGAACGGAAGAGGGTCTGCAGAGTGGATCAGGTACAGAATTAGCAGAAATATTTGCTAGATACTATGAAAATATCTACCAGACGCAGACAGAGCGGGGGGTGGAAGACTGCGATGCTTTATTAAGAGACATGACATTACCAGCGCTAAGAGCTGACGATAGAGCGTTGCTAGACTCAGACATCAATATAGAGGAAGTGGAAGGTGCGATACGGGACTTGCAATCTGGGAAGGCGGCAGGCCCGAATGGGCTCCCCACAGAATTGTTTAAGTCTGTGGTGGGGAAAGTTGCCCCACACATGCTTAATATGTTTTTAGGGGCCAGGGAAGAGGGCCAACTCCCCGAAGATGTAAGAATGGCAACGATAGTAGTTATTCATAAGAAAGGAAAACTCCATGACCTCTGTAGCTCCTACAGACCTATCTCATTACTAAACTTTGAAGCCAAAGTCTTGGCTAAGATTATCGCTAACAGGCTGAGTCCAATCATACAGTCATTAATTCATCCGGATCAGTCTGGGTTTATGCCACACAGGAGCACTCGGCTCAGCTTGCGACGACTCTACGGCATAATGCTCATGACCCAACAACAGCCAGAAATACCTGCTGCTCTCCTCTCACTAGATGCGAGGATGGCATTCGATAGTATTGAATGGAATTACTTATTTGCAGTTTTAAATAAGATGGGACTGGGCACAAACATACAGAGGTGGATACGGTTGTTATACACCACCCCGCTGGCATGTGTCAGAGTCAATGGGACCACATCCAGATCTTTTACGCTTCATAGGGGCACGCAACAAGGGTGCCCGCTATCACCGATGCTCTTTGCACTGGCACCATTAGCAGTCTGGGTACAGGGCACCCCGATGGTGAGGGGTATCGATATAGGTGGGGGCTGTGAAGACCGTATTTCTTTATATGCTGACGACATCCTGCTGTATGCCCACAGACCAAGACAGACGTTCCATAGACTGATCCATATAATACGCTCCTTTGGCACATATTCAGGTTACTGTATTAATTGGGATAAATCCCTGGTCTTCTCTCTAGCGGGAGAGCTACCAACCCTGAAATCGATTTGCTCAGAGTTAGCGAGGAAAGAGACGTTTAAGTATTTGGGCATATGGATTACGAGGTCTGAGAGAAAGTTCCTACGACTGAACCTATATGCACAACTAGACAGGCTGAGGGAAGACACGACGCATTGGAGGCGACTACCTGTCTCCCTTATGGGCAGAGCAGTTCTTTTTAAAATGATGGCACTCTCACGCATATTATATGTGGTTCAAAACACTCCATACCTAATACAGGAGAAATTCTTTCGGGTAATAGAATCCAAACAGAGACTGTTGTTATGGGGGGTGGTAATCCCAGAATTGCAGTTAAGAAATTGCAGAAAGGTGTGTACGACGGGGGACTGGCCGTTCCGCATCTACGGAAATACTACTGGGCCTCGCAACTCATAAACATTAATGGTTGGGTGTTTTCCCCGCTTGAGGAACCGGCTTATAGGGTTGACCGATTAGCGATGAGCACGGGTAGCTACCTGTTGGAGCTATACCGAAAAAGGAGGAATTTTATACACCTCCCAGTGCACACACGGACGGTGGTCGAAATATGGCATAAGGCTACTAGAATGACGGGCTGGGAGAATAGACTTACGGAACAGACACCTCTGTGGGTGGGGGACCAACTGAAAGAGCTGACGCGCTTAGAGGGCTTCCGGAAATGGAGCCTGATAGGAATTGACTTACTAGGAGATGTCTGGAAGGGAGGCAAAATGGCCGAGTTCGATAGCTTGCGACAGGAGTTTCAGATGGGTGAAGGGGAATATCTCCATTACCACCAACTAAGACATGCACTACACTGCCATCTAACAGAAGGAACCTCGATACCGGAGTATTCACCGCTTGAGGACAGACTCCTCTTAGATCCTATGATTGACAAGGCAATATCCCTCACATACCGGAAGCAAGTTAATAATTCTCCGGATTATATGGGACCTCTGAGGGAAGCCTGGGAATCTGATATTGGTCTCCTCGAGGAGGATGACTGGGTGGAGGCCTTACAGAGCCCCAGGGAAATAGCTATCAGGGCACGTTTTCGCCTGGTCCAACTTCGCATTCTCCATCGATCCTACGCCTCACGAATGGTCCAATTCCGTATTGGAAATTGTATGTCTGAGGAGTGTGCGAGGGGATGTGGAGAAAAGGGAACATTCTTCCACATTTTGTGGGACTGCCCCATAATCCAAAACTACTGGGAGAGCTTGTCCCAAGTAATGTCTGAAGTGGTGGGAGAACCAGTATTGATGGAGAAAAGGTGGCATATTTTGGGAGTAACTGGGGAGACAACATGGCCGCAATGGGCTAAGACCTGGCTCGCACTGGCAGGGGGGTGGCCAAATGAAACATTGCCCGTGCATGGGGGGCGGGTGATGCCCCATCAGTAAAAGCATGGGAAAAAGATATGGATTGGTGTTACAGGGCGGAGCAATCAGTTTACCAAAGCAGGGGCTGCCCACGCAAATGGAAGAAGATATGGGGTGCATGGGAAAAATACAGGGGCCTATGGGCAGAGGATTGAGGGCCACGTACAAGCCTTCTCAGACTAAACGGCTGAGCGATGCCCCATGGGACAGCATTGTCGAGAGCAGCGAAACTGTGAAGGACATTGTATGATGTACCGTGGTACACAGGGAACACATGTAAACTTAAGCGACTGTATAATGTCAGTATGATGTTTATCTGAAGATTGTTACTTGTTCAATAAAAATAATTAAAAAAAAAAAATCTGGGCAGTTGGTTACTGGTGGCAGGCCTGCACTCATGTATTGCATTGTCACTTTAGCATTGGCACAATATGTGCTACGGTCCACAAGCGACATTTAACTTACAGGCCCTGGGTACACTTTGTACCATATTCTAGGGACTTATAGGGAAGTTAAATATGCCATTGAGGAGTTTGATATGTTTAGGGGTCAAAGAACATGCCAAGGGCCCTGGACAGCAGTGTCTCTGTGAGCAGAGTCCCAAAACAGCAGAAAAATCTAGCAAAAAGTGGGGAGGCCCACACAAAATAAGGGGCATTTTTACTACACTCTTTGCTTGGTGTATGCAATGTATTTTCTTCTAAATTGTCAGTGGTCTCCATTGATGAAGTGATTGTTTTCAGAGCATGTACAGTTAATGATTGCTGCATGGGTTATGGAGCATTCCTTTTTCACTTTTCTAGATAGTGGATGACACTGTGCTGCGCTGCTAGAAAAACAGACATTCGAGATGTGCAGTTGTAAAGTGTTAGTGGTGTTGTAGAGTGCTCCAAATAAAGGAGCTGTTCTCCACCTAAAAAGTGGAAGTATCCAGGGTTCCCTACTTCATTGATGCATAGTTTTATGCAGCACTCTGAGCCTGAAAGTGCACTGTGTAGACTTATATTACGTGCTCCCTTGTGGATGCACAAAGATATGCTTCTTCAATGAGCTCTACTAAGAGTGAAACACACGTGTCAGGAGCTGCTTTTGTTCATTACTGGCTGACCTGGATGGTATTTTACTAATCCAAGGCTGAAATACTATGCCTGGAATGGTAAAATGATATTGTGATTTTTAGCTGGGCATGGATAGTACTAGCTAATTCTGGCTTAAAGACTTTGTTTCTAAAATGACAAATGTTTTATGGCTTTTCTAGCTTGGTGTGGATAGCACTGTGCTAATCCAATGCTTAAAAACTCTGCTAGAAAAATCGACGTACAAAGTGAGCAGATCTAAGGTGTTTTTGGTGTTTTAGAGTGCTCCATATAAAGGAAAAAGAAATTTTCTACACCTAAAACTTGGGAACAACACTGTTCCAATTCCTTCTTTAGCATATATATATATATATATATATAAAGAAAGAGACTTCCTGATTAAGCTTAATACTATGGGCTGGAAGAAACGTACCTTTTAATCACTTTAGATGTTGCAAGTTTATATACTAGCATAGCGCACGAAGATGGTTTGCGAGCAATACGTCATTTTCTCAGTACTAGATCTATTAATTTTTACCAACACACAAACATGTTAGTTGAAATGTGTAGACTATGCCTGACTAATAATCATTTCATGTTTGGAGGAGATACGTATAGGCAGTTACAGGGCACGGCGATGTGCACCTGCTTCGCCCCCAGCTATGCGAATTTGCATATGGGCTGGTGGGAGGAGCAGGTGCTCAAAACCAAACATATCAGAATATGGAACGACCATGTAGTTACATGGATTCGTTTCATAGATGATCTCTTCATCCTATGGGATGGATCAAAAGAATTGGCTGAGATGTTTATACAGGACATTAATGACAATGATCTAAATTTAAAATTTACGGAACACATAAGCGAGTCTAGTGTTACATATTTAGATCTTGAAGTATATGTGAAAATAGGCATGATTCATACACGAACATATAGGAAACCCACTGCTGGGAACACAATTCTTCATGCTCAAAGCTTTCATCCAACACGCTTAAAATTGAGCATCCCATATGCAGAAAATTTGAGAATGAAGAGAAATTGTAGTGAACCCACTGCCTTACAGGACGCACAAGATGCCCTCACTGAGAGGTTTTTGCAAAGAGGGTACAATAACCCTGGGCAAAGCACTACGCTATGCTCGCGTAGTTTGCGAAGTTTGCGCTACTTCGCACAACGCGAATTGCACGTAGCACAGTGCAAACACGCGTAGAGTAGCGTAGTGCAGCGGTCATTTTTTGCTTGCTCGCGGTCCTCAACGTCAAGTTGGCGACCGCGAGCAAGCAAAATGACATCCCGGCGAGACTTTTTCTCGTTCGCGATCAGCAACATCAAGTTGCCGATCGCGAGCGTGGAAAATAAACCTCCCGGCGAGATTCTCAACGCGGGGAGGTCAGGTTTCTCATTGCGAGTGGTCGCGTATGCTCGCGACCGCTCGCGATGAGAAACTACCAGTCCGCGTTGAGAAAGCTGCCGCTCGAGTAAAAATCTACTCGAGCGGCAGTAAAAGACAGCTCGCACTGTGCAAGATGCCGTTTTCAATGATTGCACAGTGCGGACAAGCATCCGGCACTGTGCAATCATTGCGAACAGCGCACTACGCAGTTCGCGTAGTGCTACGCGTAGCTCGCGTAGTGCGAACTGCACTTTGCGTAGCTTCGCGTAGCGCTACTTCGCGAACTACGCCCAGGGTTAGGGTACAAGCATGATACATTGAAGCAGGCTAAATTCAAAGTTGATCACATTGGAAGGGAATTTTTAATCAAACCTGACTTGGTAAAGGCAAAAGAAAAGAAAAGGAATGCTGCAAGTCAGATTAGGATGATCACTGGATACAATGCCTACCAGGCGAAAGTGAGAGATATCCTGTGTAGGCATTGGCATCTGGTGAAACAAGACCCTATTTTACATGGAATGATATCACGTAGACCCATGGTTACTTTTAAGAAAGCAAAGTCTATGAGAAATGACTTATTTAAGACCAACCCAGAAATAGAAAGAGGGGGAGGATGGCTTAAGGCTAGCCGTGGCTTTCACAAATGTTTTAAATGCAAAGCATGTAGGTTTGGTAAAAATGAACGACAAGTCATATCCCCATTGATGAGTAATCCATGGAAGATAAGGTGTTCATTGAACTGTAAAAGTGACTATGTGGTTTACATCATTCAATGTACATGTCCTAAAATATATATTGGCAGTACAATCCATATGGTACATATCCGTATTTTGCAGCATCTGAGAGCGGTTAAGAATAATGACACAAATTATGTGGTCGCTCGCCATATCAATGAGGTGCATAAAGGAAACATTAATGACCTATTGTATTTTGCTATAGATCAAGTACAAAAGTTGAGAAGAGGAGGAAATAAAGAAGGTAAACTTCGCCAACTTGAATCAAAATACATAATGTTGTTCAATTCTAAAAATCCGACTGGATTAAATGCTGAAGAGGATCTGCATGTACATTTGATTTAAATGAGTTATCCATTGCAGTTAAATTGTTTTTAAGTAGTAATTTTAATGAAGAACAGAGAAAGGAATAATCAATTTTCCACATGAGGCCTAAAGAATGAATTACAAGTTTTAAGACTCAATAGATGATATCTTTTTAAGAACTGAATATTATGCATAATCCACCGGGAATAAAAGCATTTACAATTTTTTATAGTGTATTTTATATAAGGAGGGAGGATAGGAATGTAGTTCAGTACTGTAAAGCACTTGCACTTTATTTGGACAAGGATCATCTATCTTTTTAACATTGTATTGAATTTGCACTAAGAAAAAGGTTTTTATGCATTTTAATAGGATGTATCTGGTTTATATTGGCAGATGCCTGGTGGATTCAGAGAAAATTGAAATGAGAAATAGAAGCAAATTTCAGAAAATCTCTCTAACCAGCATGATAATGAAGTAATTTATATGAGAAATAGAGCACTTGCACTTTATTCGTCTTTTGATGCTGCTATAATGAATTTTCAAATTCCTTTAACAATACCT